>OY720632.1:160552502-161752502 GCA_963169105.1 Ceriagrion tenellum
GGATTGGTGGAGTGCGTAGGGACGCGGGAAGCGCGGAGGAAGGAGAAGTAACGGTGGTTACGGAAGTGGAAAAGGATGCGGGCGTCCCGTGGGAGCCGCAGTCACGCTCAGAATTGGCTCCCTTATGTTCACCCTTCGGGGGCATCAGCACCTTCCATCTACAAAAAATTTCACGGGCAATTTTCTAGTATTTAGCCGTGAATTTTTGGCCTGTCTCTCCGGAGGAGTGAAATCTTTATCACTTTTATATCTCTTGGCGTCTTCTTCTTGGCTTTCAAAACTCTCGGAAAAAATGTATTCAAAGCCATTAAAAAGTCGTGACAGGTCTGTTTGGCTGTCGTTCTGCAGTGTAAATATGAAATAACAGCTCTTATTTTCGTTCACTATCGGTTTATAGTATCTTTAAAATATTCTGTCTCTCTTATATTGCCTGTTAATGATCAAATGTATTGTATTGTGGCTTGTCAGCTTGACGGATGCCAGCAGTAAAGAGGAAACCGTTGTCACATAATAGCTTCCGCCTCTTCTTTTCGAAACAAAGGCTCCATTTATGAGCGTTAATTTTTCGGTTCGTTGCCGCTTCTTCTATGAATCAAGTCCGGAGCTATTCTGTCAAAAATGCATAAATTCGGCTTGAATGATACGAGCAATTTCTCACTCTGCCATATAAGCCATAACATCCTTTCTTTGAATGCCTTTGACCCTTTAATGAGTAGGTAATATCCGAAATAAATTACTTTAAAAATTAAAAGCTGTAAAAAGTTGTCACTTTTAGTTTTTTGTAAATATGAGTGTAATTCAAGTATGTCTATAAGAGTAGCGCGTGGACCTATGTGCTTTACAGATGAAGATACGTAGTTATACTTGAAGGCTTATTATTGTTTACCTACTTGACTTTCTTATATCTGCTTTGTATTTCAATTATATCTTGCCCTAAATTCACCATTAGGCTCAAAACCTTCAAAATTTTTCATCTTTTTCGAATTTTTTCTTTTTAATTTTTCATTTATCTTAATCGCTCTTGTCCTAGGAAGTTTTGTTTGGTGAGAGTTCGTGAATGTAGAAATACAATACCTCTTTTGAAAAACGAATTGCCTTGCTCTATTTTTTGGGAAACTAACTCAGTATCATGAGTACATAAGCTACTCAAGACTAAAGTTCTTTCCATGCCTTGGACGTTTTCTACGCTCTCCCTTCGAGCAAGATATTTCGCTCCATTGGAGGCGGCGTCGAAACACATGGATTTTTGATGACGTCCCTGCGGTACCCTCCTCGATAGCGAGCAGCTCAGGGACGGCCAAGAGTGGAGCGGAAATCCCCGAGGAGGAGGCCGCCAGGCGAGCAGAGAGCCCATATGTCCCACCCATTCTCTCAACACCAGCCCAGATCACCAAGCACCACTTCCCTCATCCCCCCCTTCACGTCCACACACCCTTAAAGTCACACGCTCTCTCTCACACAGTCCCTTCCCAATATTCTCCCTCTTCATCCGTTTCCCCGCGGGACATCTCCGCCGAGAGGAAGTCCAGTCTCTCTACGCCTCGCGTTTGCCTCGACACTTCTTCGTCTGTCTCCCCCTTCCCATATTCCCTCCCATTTCCCCCAAAACGCCCTCCCTTGTTCCAGCGCTCGACTCTTCGCATACATCAGTTCCTTGTTTCTATTCCCGTCAGCCATGTTTTCGTCCGGTTCTATATCTTTTTCTCTCCCGGCCACATTCTCGCCTCCTTCCTCCCATCCTCACTTCCTCCTCCCTCCCTCCCGGTCGGCCACGAGCAAAACCCTCGTCCCCAAAGCTCACACCTCTCTCTCTCTCTCTCCCTCGCTCCATTTCTTCATAGTTTTCCCTCATCTTCCAGTCGCTCCATCACAATTCCCCTCGGAGGAGGAAGTGGTGGAAAACATCGGCAACGGTGTCTTATGTGTTGAACACGTCGTAAAAAGAATGGTTATCGCATCGGAAAAGCCCCGGGCGAGGGTACTTCATATCGTCTCTTGTCTCTTGAAAATATGTTTTTCTTTCGGAGATCGAGGAAAAGAACATTATTTCATTTTTTCTTCGATCATCGTCTTCGGGTATCCATGATTTTTTTCATTCATACCGTGAAATACTGCAGTGATTTTTATATGAATCTTCCACCAGCGTAAGTAAATGATACTTAGAAAGGTCCAATGAAAGAGCTTGTTTTCATTTATCACTAGGAGCATTTTACATCAAATAACTGCTAATTTTAAGTCAAAGTGTACCTACTGAAGGTAAAATGTTTGCCTTTTAATGTCAAATTATTCTAGTTGGTAATTGTCTCCTTTCACTCTCTAAGATTTTTTTCACCAATTTCAGGGATTCTGTTTTTAAGTTGCTTCAGGATATAATTTGGCAGGATAACGAACGAAAAAGTGTTTATTCCATAATTTAGACGTGAAATGTAAAAATACTTCTTTTTCAGAGAAAAATAGATATGTGTTACGTAAATAAAGAAGTGCAATCCATATTAACATTTTAGAACTTGTGGCACTCGACTGCTATTTTCTTTCAAAGAGTCTTGGTGAGCGTCACTTATTTTGATTTATTATCTTATAGTGTTATTCATCATTCGCATTAATGATGTAAATCAGTAGTTGTATCGTAAATATCGTATATAGTGTACTGCATGGTAGCATGTTCGTCTGCGTAGCACTCTCCCAGTTTCTGGTCTGACCGCGCACTGTTGTCCTAACTGCTTTTGGCCCGCGCCTCGTATTCCGGTGGAACGTGCGCGGTTCTGATTTTAGCTGGGATGAGTGCCTGCCTGCCCGAGTGCATGCCTGGTATGAAATCAACCCATGCCACATACCCTAGTAGCGGCTTGCAAGGTATTTCGTAGATGTAGTTTCCGATGGGCGTTAATTCTATGGGTATTGTCTGCCGCTACTCTAATGTGGGTGTTATGGTACTGAGAAAACGTCTTCAAGTAACTGAGACACTTTCCTTTGACATGAAACTGACAGAACTCCCTTCTATAAACTATCATCTTTTTGCCCGAGACTGGAAGAAAAGCATCTTCTTTTTTGAAATGCAGGAATCACTCCGTAGTTGCACACCACCTTCTCAGCTCGTGGTATTATTCTTGAGGTTTCAATTTCTCCATTATTCTTTTGTTTCGCTTTTCCATGTTAGGCTACCTACCTTTCACTTCCTGAACGTCTCTATTTCCATGGTCCTCCTTCCATCTTTCCACTCGCTTTTTTATCCTCAAGCATTCCCTTCCCTGTCGTTACCCTCACCCTGAAATTTTGTACAATGAAGGAAACTAACTCTCTGCTCACTCCAAGGGTCCCACCCCCTGAACCCTCCCCCCCTATTGCAGTCTTGCACACGCACACAGATACCTACACCCGCCTTTGCCCTCCTCCACTCCAGGACGGCGTCTCTCCGCCTGCTCTCCTCTCCCCCCCCCCTCCCCCCTCCCCTCCCCCCATTCCACTTCATCTAAGGCCTCGTCTCACCGTGTCATCAATTATCCTCCCACGGACATCTGTCTCGGCATCCGCCCTCTCTCCTCAACTTCTGCTCCTCTCCAAACCTCTGTATTCTCTCTCCTCACTCCTCTTTCCTCCCCTCTCCCTCCCTCCCTCCCTCCCTCCGCTTCTCCCCATTTTTTCCCTCCCCACCGCTCTCCGTCGACGGAACGCCTAACCCATCCTCCCATTTCCTCCTGCCTGCGGTGCGTCGAGTTTCTTTACGGGTCACCCACCCACCCACCCACCTCCTCCTCTTCCTTCCTTCATCATCTCCCCCCTCTTCCTCTGCTCCTCTTTTGTCTTTGTGGCCGCTGCTCATTCATCCTCGTTTCTCTTTTGACTAATTTCGTACATTTTTATATCTCCCTCGGGTGTTGGATCTCGTGTCGCTCGCCGACAGGTCATACTTTGGACCGCAATTTTTTTAATCTTGCGAGGTCTCTTGCGCCACTTTTCCTGTGATGCACGGTGTGTGTACCGAGAATTATCTCAAGGATGGCTCACTGTGTCAGTAATATCCGGGGCGTTTTAATTTTGTGTTCTTCTCACCGTCATAGATATTGGTCATTTTTGTTGAATGTGTAGTTATTCATTCCGTTTAAAATGAAGTATTTCTTTTTGGAACTCTATCTTGAAAGAACGTGACATATGGCACCACTTGCCGCGGGGAGAATGGGATATGAATGGTGACAAAACACCTGATTTGAGGTATTATTTGTTTCCCTTGCAGTAGTCCATAATTGTCTGCTTATTTATTAATGTTGATGGCAACATTTTGCTCCTCCTCCGATGGTACGATTAAATAAATTCCCACTTGCTCTTTAATGATGACACAGGAGTTGTGAATCTTAATATCTACACTCAAGAAACATTTAATACATTTGCAATATTTCATGAGTATTATTTCCCTTCGGAATATTTTACTGTTTTCATTATTGTTGCTCAGAATTTTTTTTGTTATTTATTATTGAACAATGTTTGGCCATGTAGTTGCGGCTGAAACATTTACATTTCTCCTTGTTTTTGAGCATGTAATGGAATTCGCTGCAGTGGCACTTGCATGAATGTCTTAATAATGAGCAAATAGATTGATGGTTACTGGTTAGCATTGTTACGGAGCAGCGATTTATGTGACGGATCGGTTTGGTGTGGGGCGAGATGAATGCTAAATTGATCACCCACCTGCATTAATCCGCTCTGCATGTCAAGCCTTCCATTTCCAAATGAAACCAGGGCCACTTGAGACTTGAGGACGGATAACGGCTGATCAATCTCTCAGCTCCAGCGGTTTAATGTGAAATTTGCTAGACTCCCTCGTGTACACCCCGACATTGTCTCGAGCTGTATCTGTTCATTTACTTTCCTCCAGGACCATAAAGTGTCGTTTTGTGTTGCCGTGTTCGTATTCGTGAGGTGTGGTAATGATCTAGGGTCGTTTTTATTAACAAGCGGGCAATTGTCTCGAACCAAACTCGCGTCACCTGAATAACGTGTTCCGATAACCCCGACGACATCCACCTCACCTCTCTTAAATTGATTCCAATCGCTCGGGAAACAGTTTAAAAGATTAAGCATAATAATTTGCGCGAGCTGGTCGTGGGATGGGGTGGGAGGACGGTTGGTTCGTTTGGTGGGGTACTTGAGAAAAGACTTTAGCCGGCGACAGGCATAAGTGAGGGGGCCGTGGGTGCAGAGGACATAATAAAGGGTGTGTCGTCGGCAGGTGGGTGGACAGGGGCGGATGGGACTTGTGGAGATAGCGCGGCGGAGGCCGACTTTATGCGAAGCCGGGATGAAGGCGAAGCGAAGGTGTCTTGCGCGACAGCCGAGAAGAGACAAAGGGAGAGAGTGAGAGAGGAAGTCGGAGATTCCAGCCGGGGAGACTTCATTTCTTATTTTTGGCGTCTTTTAGTGGTTCCTTCGTCCCACCAGGCGCGCGCCTTTACGGCGCAAATGACTCTCTTCCATGAGCAAGGGTGCTGGTCTCTTAAACCTATCTTGCACTTGACTTCACTTCGCCTACTTTTATGCACTGTAACCAGTTCTTCTGCGTTGTCTTTTCAGTGCGTGACTCGAAGAGAGCGAGGCTGACCGCGAGATGAATGGCTATCTATCAGCATTGAAAAAAAGCCTAAAAAATTAATATTGTGCATGATAATTGGATATAAATATGGCTTCCATCATGTGTGCGATATGTCTTGCTACCCACACAATCCGCCTCGACGACCCTGATTTTGAGCCGCGAAGCACAGGTGTAGAACCCGGGTCGTAAAAACTTGAAAATGGATGGGTAAGAAAAGCATTTACTCGAAAATTCTCGCAAAAATTATCCGACACGTCATATCTAGAAGAGACGAAAACTACAAAATAGGGCAACGTGCAATGGAAAGGTATAATGTAAAAGGTTATAATGTTTAAAACAGGTACGCTACTCTGGCCTATAGGTGCTAGGTGAAATCATTTCGGAGAACAAAGGACAGTCAAACTAGAAGCTAGGAGAGTACCGTGTTGGTGGACACACATCCCACCTTCGTCCCCCTAGCAACCTTGATATCAGCAACCAATAATAATATACTGACCATCAGGGTCAAGTTCCAAAAGTGCTAACTCTCAAACATCGAGTTAATATATTATGCTGGAGACAAATGTGAACGAGACATTCCATGTGGGTAGAGGGTAATGGAAACGTTAACTGTTACATGGAGAAAGTAAAGTCTACTATATGCTATCATCTCATCTTGATACCTTGACATTCATTCTTACATGCAAAGATTTCCACGAAATATCAACAACGAAATCGAAGTTTGACACTAATCCTCCAAATCACGCCTCATATTCGTCGGCCCTCTCTTCCTTTTACCGATCCCATCTCTTGTCTTGGTTGCTTTCCTAACACCCTCAGACTCTCACCCGTGGCAATAGAAGTAGAAACTGAAATTTAAATGTTTCAACTTTCCGGATTGGGCGTGATACTTTTGGCTCTATCTTGATAGCAGCTGAAATTAGAATATTTTGGTGGAAGTACGCTGCTCGAGTGAAGGGACCTAAAATAAAAAGGAGGAAACCTAGTAATAAAAACAGCCGTTGTCCAAGAGGAGAAGAGTTGCGTGATCATTAAATCATGATTTGCTAAACTAGATTATTTTTCTGCTCAAGTTTTATGTGCAGGTTTACTAGACAAACGAAACGATTTCTCTGGATGAGAACATATTGAACGTTTTTAATTAAATGAAAGTTAATGATTGAAGCATGAAGTAACTACTGTGATATTAATGACGCAAAAGCTTTGTTATATGTCTGTCACTAGAACCCTCAGTAACTATCTAAATATGTGGGTATAAATATCTAGGCACCGCTTTTTTGCAATTTTGTGGAAGCATGTAGGTGGGTACCAAATAAAATTTTAATATTTTAGAAAGATCACAAAATAAAAAATATTAAAACTTTGGTATGATCCATGCGTCAGAGCTTCTTCCATTTTAAAATAGTCTCTTTGGAGTCCATAGCTGCGCAAAATCCTTTGGAACACTGCTTGTGCTTTTTTTTAAAATTATCTCGAAAAATAATGCGATAAATGTATAATATTTTGTTTTTTATATGAAAGAGTATTGATTTTTTTAAATGGCATGTGCGAACTTATTTTATAACCTGAGATGTAGTATATCAATCAAACACCTGTATGCAATCGTCTACAATTGCTCAGAGCAAACTTCGGACCGAAATGCCTCGAAGGTCAAGCAGTAGCACTAACAACCGCATTAGCTGTGATCTATATTAGCCTTTTCAAAATATTCATGCCGTAAGATGCGGTAGGTTAATTCCTCTCATCCTAATTTGAATGCAAGTAAAACAACAACGTTTAAAAAAGCCTAAGGCGGGCATGGGTTTTACAGTAAGAACAATGCCATGGCCGGCGTTTCTTCCTTCCTTCTCGCTCGCCTCCCTCCTCCCTCTGGGTGTCCGCTGCCGTGGTGTGATGGTGTGCTTTGCGGGCTCCTTTAATTCCCCTCCCGGCCCTCGTGAGCGTGAAAGAAAGGAACGGGTGGGGAAGGAGAGGAGGGCGGGAGCGAGGGAGAGAGAGAGGGTGGAAAAGACAGACCTTTGCGGAGACAAAGGCGACAGCCTTTAACTAGCCCATAAGGAGGCGAAAATCCTCCCTTCCCTTCCCCGCTTGTGGTGTTGTTGTGGACTCGGTTGCTATGTGGTGGGTGCGGGGCGAGAGAGTGCGGGGAGGAAGTGGGGAGAGGAGTGCAAGAGGAGGAAGAGGAGGAGAATGAGGGGGGTTGAGGAGAGAGATGAGGAGGAGGAGGAGGTGGGAAAGGGAAAGCAAAGCTTGAGAGAAAGGACTCCACTGCTCCTGTAAACAATGGCACTGTGGGAGAGGCACTTGGGTGGGCAAGAGGAGATGTTGGGTGGAACCGAGGGAGGGTGGTGTTGGACGGGTGGCTAGAGAGGGTGAGTCCCTGTGGGCGGGTCCTTCCGTGTTACTGCGGGAGTATTTGGAAGTGACGCCGTCTTCTTCTATCCCTCCCGCCCGCCCTTCCTCCGACACCTCTGCCCCCATCCCACTCGCCCACTCCCACTTCCCATCCTCCCCCGACCCCTCTAATCCACCTCCTCTCACCCTCCCGAGTCGACTAACACCGCACCACACCCCCCTTCCTTCCGTTCTCCCCCTCCCCCTCCTTTCCTTCCCACCCAACCCCCATCACCCTCTCTCCTTCGCCCGTGAACGACAAAGTCTCCAGGGCACCCCTGCAAGATGAATTACCCACAACGACACGTCTTCTTCGCCTTGTCTTTCTCTCTAATCAGACGATGACTTATTGCGTTGCTTGGGGTTGGCTTGGGGTGGACGGGGTGGAGTAGCACGGTTTGGGGGAGGGGCCGAGAGGAGTAGGAGGTGGATTGGGGAGGATTGTCTCGGAGGAGAGGGAGGGCATGTTGCTGGAGAGGAGGCGAGGAGTCTTTTCAACCCCCTCACTCCTCTCTAACCCTCCCACAACAATCCTCTCTCTACCCTCCCCCTCACAGCCCCTTACCCCCACCAGGTTTTCTCAAGGATGACTCTGCTACTGAAGGCTTTCTCGCCAAATTCAGCGAGGGTATGAGTGTGGATTCTTGTTGATGAAGGATCAAAAATGAAGTGGGGAGAGCATGGAGAAGAAATCTGGAGATGATAGTCACTTGAATTTCCTTGAGTTAGGGACTTAGTTCCTGGATCTACCATGTCCAACTTCTCTTACTCTGCAAAACTGTAAAAGAATTCTGAATCTGTGTCCAAGATATGATGTGACTCTCTTCGATTAGATCATAAACCGTTCCTTTATTTTACTCATAAACTATAGAAAGTGTATCGAACATTTTCGTTTTCAAGCATGGCTTAGTATTACTCCGTTAATGAATAATGGAAACATTGCTTGATTCTTGAAAAACTTTTGTTTAACTTATCGGCTGAGGTTCCACGTTACTAAGACTTTTAGTAAGTCAAAATCTTGGGTGGCAAGTTGTATAAAATTGTTTCGTGGACTATGATAAGTGTATTTCATTCACACGCCGCGAATTCCGTCGATTCATAACGAAATTCAGTCATTTTTTGGATGCATTAGCCAGCATATAACGGAAAACAATACTTACCAATTCAACATTTTTAGAATCTCATTTATTAACTCCTTAGCATGATTAAAGAATTCAAAATCGAATATCGGTGGAGAAATGAAAACTTTGCTACACCCTCACCGTTTGCTGTGTTGGCTCTTATTGCTGATTGGTTTTCCGTAGGGTTTGAACTTAAATTTGTAAACGGATCCATTGTAGTGTTCTATGACCCTCATTAACCGACACAGGCATTGGTTTTACTTAAAAGTTTAATTACTCAGCTTCTTTTTGCTTTCTGCCATCTTAGGTGCAGTCCTTAGTAATAAATTTCTCTTATATTATCTTTATTAACATAAAGTTTCAACCTATAAATTTATCTAAGCTAACAATGCATTCCTTGACCTTTTTCTCTTAGCCGAAATATTCCAAGGCTTTAACTTCTTCATCATTGGTCATTTAATCATAAGATTGGTTGACTGCAGTCCTCCACCCTTCCCTAACTAATGCGTGTTTCCTTACTTCCTGGTAGCTATTCCTATGATGAAAGCTCTTTTATATCCTTCAATGCTCTAGCATTGTTATCGTTTGGCAAAAGAGTAGCATTATTTTGATTTATAATTGGTACGTTCTCGTTTATTGTGTATGTACGATGTATACTGAAACGTTATTACATCATTTCATCATCAATGGTCATTCAATCCTAAGATTGGTCGACTGCAGTCCTGCACCCTTCCCTGTCTTATGCCAGGTTCCTTACTTCCTGGTAGCTCTTCCTTTGTACTTACCTCTTTATTTGGTCCGTGAAATTATTCCTGAGTCTTCCTCTGGGGACTTTCCTCTTAATTTTACCTTCAATTATAAAATTCACAGGCCCATTATGCGCCAGGGTGTGGCCAATCCATCTACATTTTCTTCTTTGTATAATGTTCTATACGGTCCTTTCTTCCATCTACTCTTCTGCGCACTTCATCATATGCTTCCAATCAATAGAGCGCCACGCTCAACACGAATGTTTTCGAATATTGTTTCCTAGTTTGTAATTCCATCTTCTTTGAACACAGCGTTTTTTTTACCATCGGCATCCTCTTAGCTTGGGCTAACCTTCGTTTGATGTCCGTTGTACTTCTTCCGACCCGTGCGATGGTACCTCCGAGAAAGGTGACGGAATCCACTAGCACTAATTTCTTTCCTCTCAACGTGACTTCTGCATTCAGATTTTCTCTTCCGCATACTCGGAATTTTTCAACTTCTTATTCATATAAAAAACTTCTGAGTAAGTTTTCCTTGCTATCCTGTTTCCTTAATCTACCTTTTCCATTATCCGCAAATCGAAAGATATCGATGAACTATTCTTAATCGTTTCTTGATTTTACTTCCGATCATTAGCTCAGCTACCCGTGACCAAGTTATCAGCCCTTGCCTGCTTTATGAGCCTCATTCACTTGCTCAAATCTCTGTTTACTGCTGCCGATACCGATTCGGAGTGGAAATAAATGCTCAATCGAATATTTTCTCTCATATCAAGCAAGATGAAAATCATCACATTAACTTTCATTAATTTTGTAATCTTACCGCAGGCGTTTCTGGTACAGCTTCATCTCCTGGTATATCATCAATATCTGGTATATTATCTCATTTAGCCATTCATCCCCAAACTCAGAGAAAAATTTCTAAATGACATTTTATCGCTTTTAGTGAATTCTAAGTTAGTCCACCACTTTTTATTGGTTTAGAAGTAGAGAAAAGTTGTATATATCTCTGCTTATCCATCCATTACTGCGGCTACATGACTCTTTGCACACTTTCCATCATTAGAGCGAGACACATCACGTGTTTCTATATTCACTCCCACCTTCTGCAACTAACTTAACCCGCTATTTCCGGTTTCTTTGCTGTGAAAGTGTAATGTAACGCCCGATAACGGATATCATATTACTCCGCACTCAATAATCGCGATCTCTACCATCTACCCTTCTAAATTTATTTAGAGGGTTTTCACACACAACCTATACCGATGGAGATAAACCTTTCTATTTTCAAATCTTATATTACTCATCCAAAACCTTAGTAGCTAATGAAAGCAAATCCGTAATATGAAGTCCATTAATTTTAAATTTCAATAATCGAAAGGATAACAGCATGATGATTCTCCTTGGCTATTTAATAAAAATGATTTCTTGTATGATGTTTATCGAGAGTACATGAACGATATAAGAAATAATTTGGAATTCTACGCTCTTTTAGACAAACGGACGACTACCGTGCTTCTAAGTGAATTCTATAACAGTACATTATTACTTTCCATGTTGGGAATTAAAATACTCATAATTTCAGATTCTGTAAAGTTCCGGTGAAAAATTTTGAAGATGATACTTATTTCGCGGGACATTTTTTTAATCTCAGCATATTATAAGCGACTTTCTCACTATTCCATCATAGCTTAACGAAATATTAACGAAAAGCTACATCACTATACTACTGTTGCATTCTGAATTAGCTTTGATCGTCTCCTGATGGAGGACTTTTGCAATTAATTGAAGGCGAAATGAGTCTAAACTTTAACAATGAATCTGGACATATTCTTCAGCTTTCCCAAGGGAAAAGCTCTGATACCCTTCTGCTGCAGCCTAATCACCGCGTTATTTTGATGCTTCCGGCTATCACGTGTCATCTCTTTTATTGGCGGCAGGCAATAATCGGACAAATACTCTTTCTTTTCTTCGGCATTTGGATAGGTTAAAAATGATAGGAATCTGAAGACAGTAAAGGGCACACAAATCAATTTGCCTATTGACTTAGAAAGTGAGTTGTATGCTTTGTTTTAGGCTCCAATGGGCAACGGAAGAAGTCGCGCATGTGCAGAAAGAGCTGAAAATTTTGTTTCTGTGTATCAGAAAAAAATTTCCAAATTCAGCATCAAATTATTCTCAGCTTAATTGCTCTATCGAAACGATAAAAAACCATTTTGTTGAACATTTAATGTGCTTTCAGAAGATTACTTCCAATTGATATTCTGACCGTTTAAGAGATATTCGTGCAAAACCGCAGTGGTGCACGTTAAAATTTTGCACAAGATGTTTGAAAAGGGGAATGGTGATATTATTCATTATATTTAAAAAATAATGTAAATAAAAATTTCTCCCTTGTTTTGAACGATAAGTATGCAAAATTTCATCGCAATTGGAAATTAAATGTAGGTCTAAATAAATGACGTATAAGCACATAAGCATTTTCCATATGCGCTGATATATATATATATATATATATATATATATATATATATATATATATATATATATATATATATATATATATATATATATATATATATATATATATATATATATATATATATATATTAATATAAAGACGTGGACTCCGTGATACATACAAAATGAATGGTAAAACTTGATGTATGATTCCACAAGGCTAATGATATTTGGCTATAAAAAATCATCCATGCAAATATTTTGTTCCTATACACTTTTAGTATTATGCTTGTACGCTCTTAATCTTCATCTACTTACTACCCTACGAGCCACCGCATGGGCATGTGGCATGGTGTGTTAGGTCACCCGCCGTGTAAAGATGTAAGGGACAAGGTTTTGGGAGGTGAAAATGTGTAGTGTATTATGGGAGTGTATTTATTGGAGCTCAATTTATATTGTGGTCGATTGTTGTGCTCGGAAAGAATGATTTTTTTAGCTTTATATTCGGCAATGTATCTCACTTATTTTATCGCTTCTGTCAGACCTACAGATGTAGTGAGGCGTCATGATAATATTCTCTGTGTCGCTGTGAAACAAACCTATTCTGAATTTTTCAAGGAATCTGAGCCTAGCGTCTAACTCCGAGTCTCTATGGGCGCCCACCTTAATCCCTCTAAAAGTTGTGAGACACTGCACGTTTTCTCGTAATGAAGCGTGCAGATTTTCTTTGTATTTTATTAATTAAAAAAAAATTATGACCAGAATCTTAAATGCTCGCGGCTCTTGTTCCTAAAGATAATCCTATATTTTCATCATTATGGATAAACTCGAGCTCCATGACGTAAAACCATGACCTACTGTGTGAGAAACTAAAATACAGGATGTGGAATTTCTTGATTGTCTGTCGATTGTTGACCCATTATTTTTCTGATGGATTGGTTTCTTTGTGGACGTTGTAAAGCATATTTTGTTTGTGAACTCAGGACCGTGCAAAGTTCTATGCGCGGATCTAATTTACATTATCGTTTTCTTATTCACCTTCGGCATATACCTTAAAGAGGGGTTCAGATGTGTCCTAAGGAAGTTGTTCTGTGCGGAAGCAAATCTTTTTTTCGTCATATTCTGCAGTTCCTTGCATATTGTGATGTTTGATGTTCTCATAGGGCCATTCGGTTTGCCGAAATTTGTTTTTTCTTGTTACTGCAGAGTAAGAATCCGGGAAATCCCATGCTATCGAAGTACTTTCTTTTTCTGTATGGAGAAAAGATATTTTGTAATCATGAAGTTGTTGGCTTCAAATATCTTAATATCAATTGCATATTTCATGATGCTTACCTTTTTTGTAAATGGAAAGGATTACAATTTATATGAGCCAATGCCAACATAAAATTACAACCTTAGTCGTAGGAAAGTTCCTCCACCTACGAAAATGCATCAGACTTTGAATTCGAAAAGGAACGAGCTCTTCAAATTCACATCAAGTCCATAATTACTCATGCTTGTACCACTTTCCACATAATATGTTTAAGTTTTTATTAGTGGCCCATTATTTAAAAGCAACTGAAACCCACCTAAAAATAGTACCCCGGGTTTTATCAATGGGAGGGTCATGTATGGTATAGCATTTGTGTCATTATGTGGTATGATTCAACCCAAACGGTTAAATTTCTTTAAAACATTCATACTATACGGATTTATATGATTTATAAAAGAGTAATTTGCTGCTATATTGGCTCATTTTCTTAGTTACAGATCAAGGAGACCTTACACTGCATGCATAATTTGCTTATGTTGATAAATGTGAAAAAATACTATAAAATTCGCATTCTGCGAAACTTCCGTGAGGGAAAAGTGTTTTATCATGCCTATATTTTCATCTACATACTACCTTGGGAGCCGTCGCATTGATGTGTGGCAGGGTGTGTTAGGTCACCAGCCGTGTAAAGATGTAATGGATATGGTTTTTGGAGGTGAAAAGGCGACGTGTATTATAGTAGTGTATTTAGTGGAGCTCATTTTTTATTGTGGTCTTTTGTACACGGAGAGAACGAGTTTTTGTACCTATATGTTTGGCAATATGTATCTCTTATTTTATAGCTTCGGTCAAACCTACAGATGTAGTAAGACGTCATGACAATATTCTCTATGTCGCGCTGAAACACACCAGTTCTGAATTTATCAAGCGAGCCAAGCCTAGCGTGTAGCCTCCGAGTCTCTAGGGGCTCCCACCTTAATCCCTCTAAAAGTTTTAAAACTATGTGTTCGCTCGTCGCAGTTTTTAAGGAAGCATGCAGCTTTTCTTTGTAATTTATTATTTTTTTGTTAAAACTTAAATCTCAAAGTCCCAAATGCATGGGGCGTATTCGAGATGTGGACTAACCAAAGCGAAGTAGCATCTCTTAGACTTTACTACTATACGCTTAAAAAAACCTAGTTTCTTTTACACTCGTGCAGATTCCTCAGTATTAAAACGCAAACGGATCCTCGGCGCTCCTACGGCTCTCTATCGTCATGAAGCTAAAATTGGCTGTTTGAAATGAAAAATCGTTTAATTCCATATGCTGTGCGTTTATTTAATTTTTAATGAAACTTTAACACACATTAAAGAGTAATATTGGGTAAAATCAATTAATAAGCAAAGTTTTTGACGTATTAATTGCTAAGGTAGTTTTTTAGGATTTTATGTGCTTTGCAAAATACATGGATAATATTTTGGCAACAAGTCACAGATTGGAAATATTTGCCTTTTCATTTTCATAAGTAAAATTGTGATTGCATGAGTTTTTTTAGCTCTGATTCCCCATCAACTTCTTTTGCTGGTGGTATATGCTGCAAACTAGAAATGTACCTTTTTGCCCTTTTGTGCCTAGTTTGAACGCACTTGGTTCAACCATCCCAGTATGTTTTCTCATCATAATTTCTGCTTCAAACCCAAGTTACGTTGCGTTTTTCTCATGACTACCAACGTCCTGTACGATTTTTTATCTTAAATTTGGAAGTACTCTTGCCACGTTTAATTTACCCAAATATGGAATGCCTTGACGAGGATACTCTGTGAATGAATTGTTCGCTTAAATAATTTTCATTCCGTACTTTTCTGGCTAGAACAGTAAAGTACGGAAAAGGAACACGGTCTCTAAACCTAGACCTCTGCCAGTGTTATCGATAGTGATGCACTCGCCAGGGATATGTGACATTCCAAAATTCAAATTTATTGCATTACAAGTAGACCCGGCAAGAGCAAGCTTATCAGTCCTCCTTCTTTCCGACCTAGTCTCTATATCTTCAATCCACAAGTAACTAACAACATTTTGAAGCAAAGAATTACCTAAAATGTCTCTTTGGAAGGTATTTCTGGGAAATTGAGGAAGGATAAAGAGAAACCCAACGTCAGCTAGTACCAACTCTCAATGAAAGCCGCATAGGAAACCACATCTAAATGCCTCCTAGGACGAACGAAGTATTTTAGTTGAGATGCCCCTTACAAAGCTGCCATCGAGGGATAACATTTTCTCTGAAAAATGTACGCACCTGCAAATTTGTACGACCTTATCTCGAGTCACCGGAATGGGAAGATGGAACTCTTGCCACCACACAGAATCCTTTGCCGAAAATTTCGATGCAGATAGTTATATTTTCATGCATGATCAGAGTAAAAATTGAGTTGTAAATATTACTCTAATGATAAAAATGATTACTTCATGGCATTTTGATGAAATATGTTTGTACAACTCATCGAGTTTAGAGTTACTTTGGTAGCAGTTGCCCCGTCCCATGAGTGTAACCCGATATGCGTAGTTGGTGTCTTGTATCCTCGATCGGATTTAGTTTCACAAGTTCACTCATCTTTCCCGCCAAAGGCTAGCATGAAATAGATCTAGGCATCTAATTGAGTTTTGAATTACAGGCCGAGGTAAATAGTCACGTCTTTAGAAATGATACCTCAAATGTGTAAAAGATCTTCTCGCTTCGAGTTCGCATGGTCGTAAGTGTCGAGTTACTTTGAGTTCAATTACCTCAGGAAGATATGTCAAACTAGAGCCTTCAGTTAGCATAAAAAAGGTGACACGTGAAGTTTGGAGTTTCCAGTGTCCACCTTTGCCTGAAATGCATAAGTGAAGCTTGGCTTAGACGGATTAAAGTATAGGAAAAAAACAAAGGTCTCTAACCCAACTTGTTCTGTCGCTGATATCAACGGTGATGTTTTCACTAGGGATATTATATTTATCCATATTGCAACTTATGTCATTCCCAATGAAACGTATGAATGCAAGCTCATCAGACATCCACCTCTCCGACCTAGTCTCCTTATCGTCAAATCGCAAATATCTAATTATATTTTTAAACTACTGCTTGCATACTGAAACTGATTTAAAGTAGGTCAATAATGATAAGATTCTTATCCATAAGTATTATGTCAATACAAATAACTCAAAATTCGAGGAACACCTACTTTCGAGGACCTCATATGTCTGGAAAAACGAATAGAATTCCTTACAAAGTATGAAAATATTTCTCAGCCACCATCTTTGTCGAGCAGAGCAGAGGAATTCTAACACATTACCTAATTTAAACAAATAATTACTTTATATATAGACTACCTAGTAGAAGAAATAAGCACTAATATTTCAAATGTGATATTCTGTACTGATATCTTCAAACTACGTTTCTGTCTCCAAAAATATTTCAAACGTATTACATTCGTGTCAATATAAGCCTCCCAGGTATCTGTTAAATCTTTGAGGAATATTTAATAATATAAAATAAATGGCAAATAGCGGAGTTTCCTTTTACTAGTTTACAGTCTCTTACAAATTAATAGACTACTATCGGCTTCAAAACCTGAACTTAAGAATTATTTTTCTAAGCATATCTAAAAACTTAGAGAGCTGCAGCGGCGCCATGAATCAATATGAGGGTTAATACTGTGCCGCATATGTTTTGTATGTAAGTTCCCCACATTAAATCAGAAGTTACGGTTATTCCATGATATTTACCTGTATCTGAAGATTTTATGTTTACTCCACCCATGGTGTAGGTATGGCAATTGTTTGATGACTTTCGCAACTGACTAACTGCAGGTAGAGCGGGAAAGAGCCACTTAAGTTATTCTCGAATTGCTTCTTTAGGTTAAAAAACGAGGTCACTAAATCTACCTCATACTGCAAGGCATCTATTGACCACGTATAAATCGGCAGTTAGGTACAAAGCTTTAATACCTATAGATTATAGATTTACTTCAAAGTTATTCAAGTTACTTCATTATCGTGCGTCTCTTTTGTATTGCTATATTTGAATTAATTGGGCAAAGGTCAGAAATGCATTCATAAAAACTGTCGTTTCGTGCTTATATCTTAAATTTAAAAAGTTACTATCACAATGTTTTTATTTATTCCGGCTTTTGAAATTCAATCATCCACGTTTTTATTCCAGGCGTTTTTTGAATAACATGAAATTTGTCAAGTAATGAAAGTTGATGTCATGTAATTTGTGCATCGGGCATACACTCCCCATCTTTCACCCGACATGTAAGTTTCTTTATTAAGCAGTATATCCTTCATTCCTCAACAAAATAAATCATTCATCTCGCTTGGACATATTAAAAAAAAATTTCCCTGCATCACTTCGAGTCCCTTATGTTAATCTTATCATTATTGATCGGATCTAAATGCATTAGTCCACTTTTTCTCTATGTTTCATGTTCATTTTAAGCTTTAAACAGATTTTTTTGGCTTTGGCCAATCTCCTCTTCATTTTCCACCGATTGATGTGACAGTCTTTGGATGATCTCTTAAAGTTTTCAAATCACTGGTTTCAAATCTCTCTCTATAATTATTTTATTTTATCTTCCTTGGTGTCTCATGTTTATTTTCCCAACCCTCACTCACCCTATATTAAGTTGAGGAATAATGATTTCTTTTCCGCTGCTCGAAGTCATTCACAAACTCTACATTTTTTGAGTCATCGCTCCTGGTCGCTATTATGTTTCCATGTTTTTGCGTTCTAGAATTTTCCTTTGGTTGCTTGCATTACCACCTAATCGATGGCATTTGATAAATGAGCCAGATTGGATATAAATCCTACTTCGCGTATTTCTCGTATTTGCTAGTTAGATATTGATTCTAGTACTTGCCGATGACTGTTCTTCACACAATCTTTGAATCAGTTGGTAGTAATTACAGAAATGTTTTAAATATATATTCCCATTTTCCAAAATGCCCCAGTATTACGAAGCATTATTTTCTGGCAACTGTATATCTATCATTCTTCAATCGCCAAAAAATGTCATATTTCCTTAACGCATACTAGCTAACATTGAAAACTTCTATGAGTTAATAAGTGCTATTTTACTTATGTTTTTAATGTGTACAATGTTTTCTTCATCTTCACGTTTCCTGTCATTACATACATAGTCCTGTCTCGAATAAATTATATGGGTTGTGGCTAGAGAATTTTTCGGATCGTTCTTGTGATTCGTTATCTGAGTTAGGTCTGGTTTCTCATATTTTCTCAAAAATATTACTCAGCTAGTATCACAACTTTTCAATTCATTATAAGAATAATAGGTTCTATAATCAGCCCCCCTATTATTCGTCCACCTCAACGCATAACCAATTATCTAACCCCTTGTGATAAGAAAGTATTCGAAAATTTTAAAGCTAACGATTCTGTCAGAGAAGTTAACTATCCGCGATTAAAATAAATTATTGCTTGGGTAATTATTCGATAATTCTCGAAAAGGCATTATTAGCTGAGTCATGTCCTTAAAAAAATGGGAAAATTTTGCTTACAAAGATCTCTAAGGAAACACATTTTACGAGCTACACATTATAATGCTCGACCCTCAGAATGTCTTACTCGCTGCCATGAAAGCGTAAAATGCCGAACGATTTAATGTGTCGGGCGGAGTTGATGAAGTTAAAATTGCAAACATTGTTGCCGAACCAGATCCAGCCCTTCCAACGCCATCCCCCTCTTCCCAAGGTCCTCCCGCCCCAACCCTCGGTCCCAAACGCTTTACTCCTTTTGAACTTCGACCCCAATTCAAGCTCTCTTTACGGCCGTAATTATTCTCGAATCACTTCTGTATCTACTCCTGATTCCACGCCGTTCAACCCTTTTGCTCCTTAATAATGAAGTAATTCTGCCCCTTGTCCGATTCTGCATTCTGTTCCTAAATTAATTCGTTGATCTCGACTGACTGGGTAACTTCAACAGGGCGGAGTGTGAGAGGGTGGGGGGCCGTTCCGACCGTTCCTTACCCCGCACCCCTATCTCCCCCCCTTCCCTTAATCCTTTTACGCCTTCGCTCAACCCTCCCCCTCTCCCCCACCAACCACTCCTTAGGATCCCCTTCCATCTTCCGCCCCGAGACCCCTTTCTCGAATTAATAAAGACAACGATATTGCCTTTTCTCGGTGCCCAACTAGAGAGGAGGGGGGAACGGAGGTTGTGAAGGAAGGGTTGTGTACCTCTCTCCCTTCCTCTCGCCACTCCCACCTTTAACCTACGGAATGGGAGAAATAATGATTCGCAGCTGCCGGGGCTGAAAAAGGCCTTGCGCTCTGATTTTTATGTACTACCCCTTCTCCTCAGTTTTAGTTCCCTCGTCGATTCCCTCCCCCTCTTTCTTTCTCCCCCCCTTTAGACCCCTCACCCTCATCTTTCTTTCTGTTCCTTTGCATCCTCACACCATCAGGGTAAGACTATGGGTTTCTGGGGGAAGGGGACAAGTGGAGGGGAGGGGGCGACTCCTTCCCCTTCTTCAACTTGCAACAACACTCGCCCGAGGAATCTTTTTGTCTTTGGTAGGGTCGGGGGGGGGGGGGGGGAAAGGGAGGTAGGAGGGAGAAAGAGAAGGTTTTGTCGAAGGAGGAAGGTGCTGTTGTGCGTTGTGAGAGGGAAGGAGTTGAGCGTTGAAAGGGGTTTGGCGGGTAAAAAAAAACTTCCCGAGTCGGCTCCCGTAATGGAAACGCCGCTCCCGGGAGCTATATGCGGCACTAAATCCAGCATTTTAATGACTGATACACGTGCGTTTCACATATACGTACTTTAGTCGAATCGAAGGAGGAGAGATTTCATGATTTTAAGCTTTTAATTAAAGCCCTCCATACGGTTTGAAAAATTGGAACTTTCAATTGTGATTGGTCCTATAGTTTATTGCCGAAGGAAATATTTTTTTCCTTTCGCCCTCAGCACTATTTTGCAGCAGCTTTAATTTAGTAATATGCTTGAGGAAATCGAGCTTTTATCATTTTTGTCTTAATTAGTATAACATTCCCCTTACCAGCAGCTTGTTCGGCAGAAAATTATGCAGTTTGTCTTTTATTTCATGGCTCTTTTATAAAAGCAATATGGCAGGTTTGAATGACTGGAACACAATATTTAAGGAATATTTTATGGCTGAAGTTTTTCTCCCAAGGCTTTGGCAATACCTTTTGCAAAAATCACTCTCTTTCAAAGGCCGTATTACTCATTGATGTAATTAGTTGCCGGTGTAAAGTATGCTACGTATTTAATTCTATCATATACCTCTAGCCTGAATATGATGAAGATCATGTTTAGTGTGCTGAGCTTGTTACTGCAATCTACGTGACAATGGAGATGATGCCAGTTATGCGCATAAAATTTGACATTTCAAACGTTGAAGACTCTTTTGCGAAAGCGGAAAAAATAGGCCTGATTTGCTAAAAGTCTCATTCAAAGTAACTATTTGAAACAACAAATTAGAATTAGAGAATACATATTCAACAACTTCAAAATTTCACTAATCATGACAAACGGAAATCTTATGCTGTAAAATTGGCAATGGGGAGGCGAAAAATACCTTTTTTCACCTTATTTCAGCCAACTTTGTACACCATCTAATCATTTCAGACTACAAAAATAGGCAAATGAAACAGAAACACACTGTAGGAGAATTCCGGAGATGATCAGTAAATATAGTTGTGTCCATCGATCTTTACATCCATAAAAAGCCTTGACTAGAGACCGCTGATTAGTTTCATCTCATAGCCTAGTAAAAAATTCACCCATTATTATTTATCAGTGCAATATTAGTGATGTATGTACTTTTGATATCTGCGATGATCACGAAAATTTAAACTGGTCCACCGAGAATAGAAGAAACATTTTATCTCTGAGCACAATTTTAAAGAGTCAAAAGAATCTTGTTGCTGTTAAAGCTTGTTTCCTAGTCTTAGAACATTGTTTTTTTCATATCTCTATGAAGATCTTAAGGGGTTCAAATAAAAACCTTTTTTAATTGACGAAGTTATAAAGAGATAAGAATGGGTTTTTCGGCCGTTAAAGGAATCAGACTGTTAATTTTAAGAAATATCAAATATTCATTTAAATTGTCTGGTAAAATATGATTTAATCGGCATCTAATCTACAAACCGTCTACTTTCAAATGACAAATTATAATGGATCTTGCGTTTCAGTTTTGTGAATGGGTAAGGATTTATTGTGCTGGTAGGTTCTTACATGGTTTTGTTGTACAGTTGAAATTCAAAAGAGATATTTTAGATAAGAAAACTGAAATTATAAAACTTATGGTATTTATGGTATGGAACCTAATATGGTATTTATAGTCACAATGCATTTAACGGAAATAGGAATTTTTTTTTCCATTCATACTACTTCCATTCTGGAAAGAGTGATGTGGGGGTGATGGGTCAGTGGCACATCAGGTTTGAAGTTCTTTCACCCACAGACTCTGTGCCGCCTTGACCGCTTTCCGTGCAGGTGGATATTTGCTGTTGGTTTTGATGTCATCATATCTCGGGATAATTCCAAGAGCAAGACGTCTAGATTTGAAATAAATGTTCAGGGAAGCCACTCTAGATCTAATTGTCCTTGTCCTGTAAAATTTCGCCTTATAATTCACGTTTGGAAAATTATGTCTCTAAGTGCATATATTGAGTCTTTTATTTTAAATCATGTTCTTCATTACGCCTTCTCTCCTCCATTCATTCAAAATGGATCTCAGCCGTAAAGTATGTAGTGAATAGAATAAATATGCTAAATGTGAAGGAATGCTAACTTCAAACTATCCCACAGATTAATTATGACTTAAGCAAAGAAAATTAATCCTGCGAATTATAATGGTTCAATAAATTATAAAAATACGAACGATTTATTTACCCTGTAGTTGAGACGATATTATATTAAAGCTAAATTTTGGTCATTATTTCTATGGCTTTGAAAGGAAAAACGAGACATTTTTCTATCACAGTTATTTTAGGCTACATTAGAACCGGTAGAATCATGCAGTGCGGTATTAGCTTTTAATTGGAGCTAATTTTAGCTAAATCAACTGAAAATGTCTTGCCTTTTACAGCCTAATGGTGTATTCCTTTACTATTACTGCATTATCGCAGAAGAGTATGCAAGAGGTCTCTATTTAAGTAACGTCGATCGTGCTTTGAATCGTCTTGGGATTTGCAAGAAAAATTTAACTTACCGTACTTCAGAGAATCATCTTCGTTCCATCCAAATTTATTCGTAGTTTTGGGCAATAGACATGTTTTTATTTCGGATTTATGAAATAGTGTGTTTATGTAACAATGCAATTTTTAAGGCAATTTGAAATGCTTTAAGAAACCGTGCTAGTTGTACCTCTGCAATTCTTATCTTAAATTAATAAGGCGTGGGCTTAAATTAGCCGGAACGTTTTTAAAATACTCAAATCGGCTCCCATTCCTCGTAGCCCGTGTGGCAGTGTAATGTATATACGTTCGCCCCCAAATACTTGACTTTTCTTTACCACGCTACTCGACCGTCCGCGCCCTTCTCTCACCCTCTCTTCCCTTATACCCCTGCTCTTAACCTCGCCAGTAATGTTACCATTCCTGTACATAACCTTCCCTTCTTTATCAACCTCCACCGCACCCTTCCCCTTCCCTCTCCGCAGAAGAATCTTTTTTATTTTCCCTCCCCCCCCACTACCCCACACCCTATCCCTCCCCACCATCCCTTCCCCCACTAACGCCCATGATCCCTAACAGAATGCGATTTACCTTCTTTATTCTTCTTCGCCTATCTCTCTCCTGCCCTCCCATTTTTTTGCTTCCACCTCTCCCGGCCCACCATTCCTTCTTCTCGCCATCCCACACCACGGGAATCCTTCGCTTTAAAACCCACCCCCCCCCACACACACCCCTTACCCTCAACCCCACCTCTCTCTCTCACTCCACAAGATCCAACGCAATAGAGTCGAAACCATTTTAATATCGTTGAAAGTGTACCCGATGTAATGAATATTTCATGATATGCGCGGTGAGACCCCAATCCCATCCTTTCCCATCCCACTCACACACACACTGCCATTCCTTAAATCCCACCTCTTTCCCACTACCCACAGCCTCCTCCGCTATTTCATCCGATCCCACCCCTTCCCCAGCATCTCTCTTCCTCACCCCTGCCCTACATCTCCCGCTCTTCCCTTCCCCTACGCCCTTATTATTTTTTCCTCGGCTTCTTTGCTCTTCCTCCTCCTTCTCTTACAGTGCGGGTACCTTTTATGCAAGTATTGCGGCGGAGATCCGAGCCTCATGAGTAGAGATGGTTACCTTGAAATAAAAAAAAAACTATTTTGACGTTAAGGATATTAAAAAATAGCCTTGACAAAAAAACACGAAAACATGTTTCTTTTCCTTCGAATTGTATTTGGCGTTCTTCGTTTACAAAATTATTATTACTTTACATATACGGCACATTGACGACTTCTCCCCTAATTACTCTGATTATCCTAGGGTGGCTAAATAAACCAGTTCATTTCGTTATATGCACTTACTCGGTGATTGACGTCCTGGAGTTACATTTCACTGTGTTTCCTCATGTTATACCTCGCCTACAAAGGACAGCGAAACGCCCAAAATTAGACAAGCCTAACAATACCCTTGGTATTTAACCGTGTAATTTCTATGTATTTTTGGAGGATATTGGAGAAAATGAAATGCTTTTTAAACTTAAATACGAAAGGAAAAGAGTGAGAAAACATTGATTAACTTATCAAAAATTTTATGAGTAAACATACGTATATTTTCCACCACGACAACTACCCCTCTCCTAAATTTTTCCGGTTGTTTCTATCTATCTGTAACATTGTTTAGGGAGGAGAGAAGAGGATGTATTCTTCTTATTTCTTTCATCCAAGTACCCACAAATATACTTTTATATATTTCACATTCTTTAAGACTTGAGCTGGAGAGGCCACACTATAGGAGGGAAATGGAGGTTGCTAGGTTTTGTGGAAATTACTGTTTTTCTGAGATTGGGAGGAAAAGAGGGATGAAAAGTAGGTTTTACGAGATGAAGAGGGGTGAGCAATAGATGGCAGTAGTTTGCTGCGTGCGTGATAATGTTGGGCAGGTTTTGGTCGAAACCTGCGAGAATATTGGAAAATGCGCGGAGGACTCGGTAGTACACAACTGGTAATATATTTATTTCATCCGCGACTTGGAGGATTTTTCTTACGAGAGTGAGAGAGAGTGGAGAGGTGGGAACAGGCAAGCGTGAAGGATGAATGCGTGTTATTTCGTGGGATTTGTATTGCAGGCGCGCCGGAGAATGAAATTCTGAACGTGGAAGAATGGAACATTGGAGTATGGCCTTCTCTCTCATCCTTGAGAGCTGGAACAACTGCTTGCAAATTGAAATGGAATTGAATCCGTGCTCTGATAGACAACATTCCGGTTATAATTTTTTTCACCGACATATCTGTTGTATGTTGATTCCTGTTATTTTAACAATCACTGAGCACTTTGAAAATTTTGGTGTCACCATTTAATGGATTTTATGGCTTTATACTGGACCTGGAGGAACTGATCGATATTTATGGTGAATTGAACCATCGACAATTTTTTGGATTTCTTGAGGTTTTATTCAATCTTTCTTTCAATCTTTAATTCTTTCAATCTTCAATTCTTTCAATCTTCAATTCTTTCAATCTTTCTTCAATCAATTCTTTCTTTTTTGGAGGTTTTTCATTAAAGAACTCGCCCTCCACAACTCATTTTTAATGTTTATTTTGGCGTCAAATAATGTGATATAATTTGCCTAAAGTTAACAAATAATCATTAGTACTTAATTTCAAATTATTCTTAACGTGAATAATCAACGTGAAATTCCCATTCTATAGAACTATAGTCGACATCCATAGCTAACTTTTAGGGTTGATTCACGAGTTGAACGTGAAGAAACATACCATGATTACACGATCTTACTCGCGGCTAGCTTATCACTACCTTTCTGGAAATAAAAGAGAACCAATTTGTAAAAAAAAACTCCCATCTGTGAGATGATATAGCGATCTCATTATGCTAATGTTAGCAACGGTTGATTCAAAGACGAATGTCGAAAACCCATTAAAATATGTTAAAATGCCCGAATGCTTGTTTTTTATGATTATACGCCGCCCCGAGGAATAAAAAGGAAAAATGGAAATGGATCCCCCGGCTGAGATGAAAAATGAAGAAGAGAGATGAAAGCTGAATAATGCTGCTGTAAAAATGATTCGATGGCCCGAATAAGCAAGCTTTCTAGGATCTGCTAAGAGCACTTGGGCGAGGGATTGGCTGGATGAGAGGAAGCGAGAAAGAGGGGAGAATGGAGCGATCATCTCAGTTTTCTTGGGAAAAAAGAGGATGGTTGGGGGAATATAAGAGGTTTTGAAATCGTCTGGAGGGTTATAGCGATTTCGAAAACAGCGATATTTGTGGAGAAAATGGAATCACGAAGTGTCGAGCACAAAGTAAACTTTCTGTTGATTAAAAAAAGGTCTAGTTTCGATAACTGAGCATCTGATTTGAATTCGAAAGTCTCTTGGTCGACTTGAATTCATTTCAACTCTGTAGCAAAGATATTTTTGCTCTTTTTCGGCGTTATTTTGTCATTTAAATGTTCAGTTGTTATGCAATCGTGCGAAAAACTGGGAATCTGCAGAATTTTACTAAAACCAAGATATTAGGTAACGCAGTTAATTTCAATGCTATCTTCACTCCAAAGATTTTAAACATTGTGATTATTTTTCGCCAGTCGTAATACTTTCTTCTCGTCACGTAAATATTTGGATTTTTCTTCGTACACCTGGTTGAAAAGTATGCAATGAACAGAAATGGTAATTGATGTTTTTTACTCATGCCATAAAATGTATCCCAGATGTACGTAGCAAGAAAGGAATTGTTTTGCAATTTCGTCACTTATCTAGCTTGGAATCTAGTGCTAATATTTTTTTATTTTTTCGTACTCGCCAGTTTAATTAGAGGTGATATTTCAATGCTTTATACAGTATATTCTCCTTATCTTAATAAGAGTTGAAGCCTCACACAATAGCTTTCCATTAAGTTTTAGCGATTTCCCCGAGCAGCAACCACGCCTGGATATGAGAAAACCGTGATATTAGCGAAAAAAAGGCAAATTCCACCGCGGCTCACGTATTTGTACCCGCATTTTTCCCCAAATCCCGGGGTAAAGACTGCGATAAACGCGGCCGGATTATTATATAGGCCGATCGGATGGAATTGGATGGAATAGAATTCTTTTGGAGGGGGGTATTAGAGGGACCGGGGGTGCGGTAAGAGCCGAAAGAGGGTGAGAGAGAGAGAGAGACAGGATTGGCGGAGATGTAGGAAGGATTGCGGTGTGTGGCGGGGGGTGTGTCTCGGAGCGAAGGAGGCGGAATGGGAAGGCAAGGGAAATCAAGGCTCCTTTTTTTCCATCTACTGCTTCCACTTCTTTTTCTTCGGAGCTTGCATGTGCGCGAGGTCTCGAGTGAGTGGAGGTGGTTGGAAAGAGGAAGGCCGCGACTTGCTTTTGTCGATATGAGGATCCCTGAGACGAAAAGAGGAGGGAAAAAAGAGAGTGAGTTGGAGCTAGGGATTTTTTTCTCTATCCCCCTTTCCTTCTCCCCCACTAGCTTTTTTCTCGTCGTCAAGAGAAGAGGTAGGAGGGAGGGGGAGTGGCAGGGAGGTGAGGAAAGAAGTGGGGGGGGGGGTTAGGAAGAGCACGTAATATGCCGATTCACCAATGAACGATCAGCTCCCCAGCGTCCTCGATTACTTTCCGCGACGTTTCCTGCGCTCGTTCCTCGGATGGGAAAGCGGGAGAGGGAGAGGAGGGGAGAAAACCCTGGTCGCTGAATGTAAAGTGGGGGATAGAGAGAGATGGGGGTTTGAGGGAATGGCGGAGGGTTCTTGCTCTGCGGGTTTGGTTGGATGTGGACGGAGTGGAGAGGGGAAGAGGAGGAGGATCTAAGGGTCGGGAGTATTGCGGGAGAGAGGAAGATTTTTCGCGGAGAAGAGAGTGAGGTCTTCCCCGGCCTTAAAATAAACCGCGCCTTCTCTCCACTTCAATCTGTCTCGTCCCGCATACACACACTTTACTCTCCTCCCATCCACTCGTCTCGGGCCTCCTCCTCCTCCATCCGGGTATTCTCTCCTTCTATCTCTCCCACTTCTTATTTCTCGTCTCATCTTGCGATTTTCGTCCGCTCCTCTTTCTCACAGAGAGTTCCACTCCTCTTTGCCAATTTTTTCCAAATCTCGCCTCCTCCACACGATCATCTTCTTTTCCATCATATAAATTTTGAGTGCTTTTTTCTCTCTCCTTCTACGTCCCCTGATCGTGCCCGGTTGTAAACCAACCAAAATACTGTTCGCTCTGGATTTGTGGTTCTATCTCTTACCTTGCGGCTTCTTGTCCACCCCTTGCGTTTGTCGCTGATAAAACTTTTATGGACTCCTCTCCCAAAAATCTAGGTACGACTGTAGGAAAGGTTGTCTCTTGCGGGTACATCCCCTCCGTGGTTGTTTTTGTTGCGTGTGCTTATTTTCTCTGTTTTTTCCACGAGCTTCATAGTTGGATTTGCGAATTTTGTCTCATTTACATAGAGACTTGTGTATGAGATAAAAATTGTGAGATATGGCAAACGAGGCAAATATCTTTTTTTACAATGTTTTCGCAAGATATCTCTTATTTTAATGTATTTATTCCAGTTATATTTTATCCCTGCTGTGAACCGTAACCGGGAAAAGAGTAGAGATGGAAGGGATTAAAAGTTGGGAGGGAGGTTGAGGTATTTACTTATCATTAAGGAGAGTTCAATGCTAGAAAATTGGCTAATTTTTAGCTTAGATAAAATCTTGGCAAATACTTTAACCATTATAATCACCCTCAAATATTGGCTCGTGGTCTCCTATCAGTGGATGAACTTCTTTAATTGCATTTCATCGCCTCAATCCTGAACGTATTTTATTGTTTTTGAGGTTTTCCCCATATTTACTTTATTGTTTTCAAGTTTTAGACATGTAATAGGAATGTATTCCCGTCAAAACATCATTTTCTCTCCATTTTTGGAATATTTGCTTCACCCGCTCTTAAAATGCTCACTGAAAAAAATTATTCGTTTTCCATGGCATTGGATTTAGTGCTTATTCCATTCAGATATTCATGAGCAGACTTTAGTCAGGAGCTTTACCCCCTGCAGGACGTTTTCCTTGAATATGATTAGGCTGCCTTGAACCCGCGGGTGACTGAAAAATGACGCTCAGTTGTCTCCTAGCTTTGCTACGAAAAACATTTACACTGGGTTCAAGCCTGCCTCGTTCGGAGAGAACGACATAGAAAGTTTGGTCACCGCTCCACTTGAGTGAAGGCGACAATCAAAATATCTCATGAGAATCGTCCAATATGTTTTCCTGTGGGCAATATCTCGTCGGTGGAGAGTCCTCCTCCTCCAGTCCTTCCGAGTGACTTTCCCGTCCACTTCATTCGAGGTGAGCATCTCTGAGAGCAGGCGCATCGCCGCCCCGCCATCAGCAAGAACAGCAGACCACCGACCGCACTCACCGCTCGTCGACCGCGTATACCCTCCCCCTCTTTCCCATTCGCCGCGTTCAACAATTTCATTCCTCCTCGACGGGAGGAGCGAGTCAGTCCAGGTTCCAGCGCGCGAAGGAAGAGAATGGCTGGTAGGCGTAGGGGGGCGTTTTATTCGCCGGGTTGGGAGAGAGTAGGGAGGAACGGCAGAGAGAGAATGATAGGGAAATAGAGTAGCTGAAGGAGGGAGTTTGGTTAGATGGTTTCTGAGGCTTTTGTGGGCGGGTTGTCCTCTCGGTAGGCAGAGCTCCGCGTGGAAGGACGAGGAAAGAGAGAACGGTGATGGAGGGGTGGAGAAAGAGCGATGCTTCAAAGTAGGGTTGAGACGATGAGCAGGAGGAGATGGCGGTAGTAAGTGGAAGAGGGACTCGGGATATAAACTGCCTGAGAAAAGTAATGGCAAAAATTGTGGTTTGGCGAACTGGAGGGCATGGAAGTGGTTGAGGGTGGAAATGGGCTGAGGGTTTTTTTTCAGGGAAATGAGGGTAGGATAGTGTATATGGTGGATAAGGAGGGGGGCGAGTAGTTGCAAGGGAACGGAGCAAGTTTGGAGGGGGCCAAGGGTACAGCTGCATATATTTCTCTCTCCCGCTCCTCTTTTCGCCACCCTAGTCCCTTGCTGTTCATATTTTTCAGCATCCTTACAATTCCTCTCCAATGACTTCATTTCTACTCGCCGGCGTTTAGTACGCATCTTCATCTGTCCCACATCTTTTACCATGCTGGATTATGGCCCACGCGAAGGGTTAAGATGACAAAACACAATATCATCTACGCCAACCTCTGATTATTCAACAACTCCTCCTAATACCTCGAGCTTTCCGTCTCCTTCATCCTAACAAAAATGCTAGTTCCATTTCTCTACTGTCTATCCTTATCTTGAATGCTATGGCGACCCTTAACATTCTGTTTCCTCTTTTTTCTTTTTCTTCTCTAACGATTTCTCTAACGATGTAACTTTCTAATTACTCTAACTTCCACTGTGCGAAATTCACAATGAAATAATCATTCCCCTAATTGAGCCGAGTGTTCTCCAAGCGCCGTGTGATGAGCACTCGGCGCTGGAGTGCTCCTCGTATCGAGGGGTCTGTGTTCGAATCCCATTCGAGGCGAATGATTTTTCCACAGTGAATTCCACACAATTGTGTGACCACAAGCGGGTGACTTTGTTAAAGTTGATGCGCGGACAATTCCGCAGTTCTTTGAAAATGACCAAAGTAAACGGTTTTGTGTTTTAAGTTGGGCTTTACCTATTGGATTGTAAGGCGTAGCGTTCGACTATGCGTATCTATGGCATGACACGCACGGTACCTGTGAGGACAACTCGCTCCTTAAAGCCCACGAGAGATTCACAGTGGAAGAGGTTGCTTAATTGGTTTAAACTCTCGGCGCGAAATGGAGAGATCCTGGTTCGAACCCCAGTCGAGGCGAATGATTTTTCCACTGTGAATTGCACGACTATATGATCACAAGTGGGTGAATCCTTGAAATTTATTGCGCAGACAGTTTCTCAGTTATTTGAAAATACTCGAAAAACTTACTTGAATTTCCGTCTGAAGGTTTCTCTCATTCCCTAATACGCTGAGCCCTTACGTCCTCCCTAGCTCTCGCATCGTCGATTCCAATGATATTAAAACCCGCATTTCTAATGCCTAAACCCTGTTCCTAATCATTTTCCTCGAAGTCTAAGGTTCCATTAACGCCACGCTCTAGTAAATGTGTGGTCAAATCAAAGTCTTTCCTATAACTTTTCTGTAACCATTGATGGCCTCTTTTGCTAATTTCTGACCCAATTCTTTTCCCCATTTCGATCAATTAATGCCTCGTTTCATTAAGGTTTCTACGCTTGTGACTAAATTGCGCCACCGGCTCAGTCAAACATCCTGCATTTAATAATGGTTTGACCCTCATGAAAATCAGAATATGTGATCAAGATTTTTTTACACGTTTAGGGAAGATGTATGTATCTAAAACGACTTTTTTCCAAATATATTGATTTGACCTGTTAAGGTCGTAATGTTCTGCGTTGTAATAGTAAAGTTTGGTTCGTATGATTTAGGTGACGACGTTTCTTCTATCACAACTGTACTTTGCATTCGCAGTTGTATTGTACAAATGTCTGAATACCCATTGAGCCATCTTGCCTCCAGAATGAAGTGCACCATTCACAATGATCGTCATCGACTGGACGAACTCAGAAAGAGAGCATCCTTTGCGTACTGGTGTATTTGTTTAGATTTCTCGGAAGCACTTGCCTCACTGCATCTTATTCGTCTCTTTGGGTCTCGCGAAAGCATTTATCATTTACTTGTCTCATTCGGATGCATTTGGCGTCAGCGTCCACCGGCATCTCCATTTCTAACCACCCCGGTATTTCTCCTCCTTTTTCCTGGGCCATTTTCCTCCTCCCTTATTCCCCTCTTCCTTTCGGTCCCTTTTCCATCCCATTCATCCGTCGTCCGGGTTTCCCCACCCAACCTCTTTTCTCCGGCCGCCAGCGCGTGGCCCCCCCGCGCGAAACTTGTCCCCTACCGTTAGCTCATTACAAAGCCGTGAAAACTTCTATTCGGATTCTTTTGGCCACCCAACAAGCTTAGCACATGGTGGCATTTGTGGGGACATTTTAAGAGTCGCTTCCGCTCCCGGGTAAAATATTGGTTATTCATGTTTTCAGTCGCAACCCGGGGCTGTTTATACGAAATCCACTGAAAATCCCTTCCGTCCCTGCTGGCCAATTTTCCAGGTCTTGCGTTGTTTGCTGTTTCCGGCTTGCAGAGAATGGACATGTAGACTACGAATTTTTCGGCCGTTTATGCAATAAAATTTTGAGATGCACCCTGAAACGGATGTGGTCTAATCTTTATGGGAATGGCTTGGGTTAGAATGAGCGGAAATATGATAACGATCAACATTTTTCTGCTATTTCAACCATTGCTCAGTGAACTATTGATTTGTTCTATCCGCTCTACAAAGCAGCCAAGACTTGTTAAGGCATATTATTTAATGTTAAGGCATATTATAATTTTAATGGAGTTTCGGGGGATATGTGGAATGAGTATAAACTGCATGTATTTTGTGCTTGGACTGATATGGTTTTTTATATTAGTAACTTGTGAGGATGTTAAATAATTATTTGACCAAATAAAACGCCATGACCTTTTTTCCACAAGCAACGTTAGCGGCTGCTATATCGTTCTCCGATTTTTGCCTAAGAGTGGCAACAACGTGTCAATGTTGACCATTCAATAACTTCTCTTATTTTGTTTAAACTAGGTACTATTCTTTATAATTTAAAAATAAAATTAAAAATACCATATCTTGCCTAATTTTATACCATACTACTCATTGAAAAGGTCTCATTCTGTAATAAATGTATTTAATACATGCATTTATTTATTCAGCTACACAAGTTAAGGTTTTCCATAAGTGATGTTTTGTTAAAATGTATCCTGTTAACATTTATGAATTTTGACCTCCTTAGGATCCTGCAAAATTTCTTTGATTCTCCCTCTGTTAGTTGAATCGCACGCCTTTATCCGCCCAGCAACGCGTGGATTAGCACAAGGAGAATATAAATAAGAAGAATCCTACAAGAGGCGAGCAGGAAAAGGAAATAATAAGATTAAAATTTTTTCGTTCTGTGGGAATAGAGAGAAGAGGAAAAGAGTCCGAGAGTTGGAAGTAGAGGTTGAAAAAAGAGCGAAAAGGAAAAAAAGGACGGAAAGAGGAAGAAAAGAGGCGATAGATTAAGACGACCGACCACTCAACCCGCGACTGAAAAGTTGGGTCAACTTGTATTATCATTCCTGCACACACACGCACACAAAAAAGGAGCACCACGTGGTCTCGAAGCCATTCATTTGACCTAACCAACGTCTTTCTCGCTTGGAAACCGAAGGGGGGACCACAATGGAGCCGGGAATGGCCGAAGGAGGAGAGGGAGGGATTGGGGATGAAATGAGCGTGTTTGGGACGACGGGAAGGGGGAAGGTGGACAGAATAAATAGTGTCACAAACAGTGTCACCCGCACAAATACCCGGGCACAAAGGTGCGGCCGAGGAGGGAATAGTTAGGCAGGCCAGCGACCAAGTGGCAGCTGCGCACGTCTATATGGGAGGCTCTACCAAACCGCCTCCCTTCCCGTGAGTTGTTTCCAAAGCTGGTCGAATTCTAGAAGCTCGCGTCCTTCCTCCTCCTCCCATTCCTCCAGTGGGGGGCACACTGCATTTCTATCTTTTCTTGCGCTTATATCTCTCGTTTAACGCAACCGTGTGCCATACGGGCTCGAGAGAGGTGAAAAAAATAGGGGCGGAAAAATGGAGACGGGTATCGGGTGAGAAAAAGTCTTCCTCGGATGCTTGGTGGGGTCCTCTCCTTGCTTTTCTAATCCTTCCAACTTTTTCCTCCTCTCAGACACTCACGGCCCCCGCGGCCGCCTCCCACGAGGGCCCTCTCGAGGCGGTGGTCCAGTGTGTGTGCCCTCTCTCTCTCTCATCCCCTGCCACCCACCCTCCACTCTTCCTCGCCCCCGCAGAGCACTCACCGCTCATTCACTCGCTCTTTTCCATCCTCCCCTGCCCGCCCCTCCCCCCGTTCTCTCTTGCCCTGAATGGGGCTCGTCCGAAAAAATTTCCCTCTTCCCCTTCAAGTGCGGAGATGAGTGGGAAACTTGACTTCACGAGTTTCCATCCATGCGAGCGATAAAAAGAGGGCATGGTTGGCTCCTCCCAAGGTTGAAAAATTCTGAATGAAGTAAATTGGGCGAAAGGACTTGGTCAAATAACGCACTTCTTCTTTATTCGCTGCGCGGGAATGGTGACCTTTTTTATGGGGCGTAAAAATATATATTGACTTCAGAACGCCGCGGAGTGATTGACTGTTTTTAGATGATGCTGTGGGTCACTGGTAAAACAGGAATTGTTCGTGCTTTAGAAATAAATAGGTGTTCCTCTCCTGTATTATTTTTTGTAGTGGCATACAACCTTATATTTGCAAGTGCGCCGTTAAAAGTAATGATTTTATATGCGTTAAAAATTCTAATTAAGCCGTTCGAGTTAGGTACAGATCCTTCTATTCACCTATTCATAGTCGACAGCATTATATTTTGTATAGTGGAATTTGTTCCGAGATATTTTGAGAGCACTAGCAATGAAGATGAGAAATGGATAGATAAGGAGCGACAGCTGTGTGTCTCAAAGTTGTCTCAGGAATGTCTTCTAAGCTACATTCTTAAATGTCTAATTAGAAAAGGATTTAGTAGGATGATACGACATGTAGGATACATGTCATTGCTCAAGAGGCAGCAAATATGGTCCATGCACTTTATTAATGGATAGGCTATCTCTAACAATTGTTCGTGGCTTTTGGAGACATTCTCGTCGTTATTGTAGCTAAATCCTGATAGCCTACGGCTATGCTTGTCATGTTTCATGCAAATAAAGTAAATACATGTATTTTTTACCAAGGGATAAGCATGTGAGGTAAAGTGTACCTATAAATACAATGAGGCTAAAATTCACCTTGATTAAAGCATGGGCTCTTATGATATTCATCACCTATATTATATTTAGTGGTATGTCCTTGCCCCATGAACAAATTTATCATTAAATATCTGCATGAAGCATTTTCAGCCACACCTGAAAAGGTATTTCTGGCTGAAATTCTTACTCTACAACCTAAGAGTCAATGAGTACGCAGTGTAAGGAGACAAAGAGGAGATTCACAACTTTTTATTCCCAACTCCGAAAATAGTAATTCATAATGAACACGTTCGAAGTCCTGTACGCTCACAATGGACGGTCACCTAATGATGTTTGCGTCGGCCCTCCGCACTTCGACGTGACCTACTCGATCATTATATATATCCCCGGTGTCCGCCGCGCTCGCAGGTCGCGGGGATTTAATGAGAGATGCCCGAGGAACGAACAACGGCGTTGGGATAGGGTAGGGCGGCGAGACGGTGTAATGGGAAAGGGGGTTGGGTTAGGTCTGGAATAGATGTTGCCTAAGCATGTACGGACGCGTGTACGCTTGAGTCGACGCACGAAAACACGCACTACTCCTCCGTGCGGCCACGCACGCGAACACACGCGGGTATACATACAACACTCGCCTTTGCTCCGTGGAGTGCAGCGATACAACCGTTTTCTGTCGCCGCTGTAACTCTCTCTCTCCTCCGCCGCGCGTCTCTCTCTCTCTTTATTCATTCTGCTATCCGCCAGCTTCTCACCTGCGTTAGCGGGAATAGCATGTGCTTTCTCTCGTCGGGCACCCACGCTTCACTAGTGGCTACACGGGCAATATTGCTCCGTCGTCCGACCAACACCAACGCAGTTCGCGCGGGACAAGGCCTGGTGAGAGACGGATGGGGAGAAGGGAGAGTAAGAGAGAGAGGATAGCTGCTTGGCGTTCGTTTCCTCTCACCCGCCATCCGAGTGTACACGGCACGAGAAGTGAAGGGACCGACTTTAGCGTGAGCCGTAAGTTGGACAAGGCTTTTACAAAAATTGCCGTTCAATCCCGTCTGCTTATCGTGTCGTGCGCTCAGGTTGCCCCTTTGGTAATGAAGCTAATGAATCCATAATGCACTTGTATTGTAAGTTTGGGTTCACGCTGAAGAGATTATTTTCCTTGACTATCCCGTTAAACTCACATTGTACGATGAACGCAGTCAACTCATATCAACCTCGAAACTGCTACGTGGTCTTGACGCACGAGTTGGTCTGTTAAGTCCGGTGCATTCAAATGGGAAGTGTTCGATGAAGGCGATGTTTCAGGTGCTACAAGTATCTTCTACATCTATCTTCTTCTTTGTATCTTAGCTACAAAAGTTAAGTTAATGTGGGTCTGAGATTTCTGATAGTGCATATCGGTTATGAGCGTTTAAGATTTATTTGAGTCGCCCTTTCACGGCAGTTATTTTACGTTTCTGTAGTAAAGACGACTATACAAATATATTAGTATGGCGAGGCCAGTATTCAATCAAGTTTTGGTCCATATTTCATTTATAAAATTGCTGCAGTGTATTTTCTAGCTTAAAAGTTGCGAATCGAATAGGATTGGTAGCAAAAAATGTAGTAATTCTCCATTATTGAAGAATAATGAAGGTGAAATTATTGGACAAAAGCCTTCGCGTAGTAAGAGAGAAAAGATGTTTGATGAAAACTGTGTCGCGAAAAAAGGCATACTCATGGAACATATTTTGCACAATAATAGCCTCTAGAAATCTTAACTGAAGGGAAATGGATGGGGAGAATAACAGAGGGAGACCAAAGGTAGAACATATCACGCAAATGAAGGTCTGGAATTATGAAGGACGTCCGAGTACAGTGATACGATTTGCTGATGTAAGAAATGAGTGAAGAGCTTCAGCCTATCGGCGGAATGATGATTGTTACAGATGGTATTGAATTCGTAAAAACTGGCTTCTCAGGGCTTTTATATGGCGTTTCAACTCATTGACTAAAAAGATAACTGTATTGAATGTTAGTTACGGTCTTATGGCAACGTTATTATGACTACTCTTGTTGCATGAGCACTATGAGCATCGTTGAGCAGGAATACAACTTTTAATTAATTACTCTTCTTAGGTTGAGGGGAACATACACCTTTTGGCCTCACAAAATCGTATTCGACTGATTTCCATTTCGTGAGACGACGAACGGATTCGTCTCGAGCTCACGCCTGGAAATAAGAAACTCTGTCAAGTGAAATGGAAGTGCGCAGCAAGTGTAGGCGTCTGTCTTCCCGATGTCTTCAACATTATGATCATTCTACATTCACATTTTGGATTTCCATGCGCAAGTAATTCCCGCCGTCCCGCAACCCAGCTCAGAAATATATGAAATTTCCGACGACGACGAGGATTTTATGCATTTCAGAGGGAATATAAATCAACGCGTAGGCGGGATGACTTTTCCCTGCTTGCTCTCTGGGCGCGCCCCCCGGGTGAGGACAGAGGGGGGGGGGCGAGAGGGGGGCGGAGAGCGGTACCAGCTACCTCCCGGCTGCTGCTCGCGGGTCGCTCACTCGTTCTCCTTATGCTCCTTCTTGTGCCGCCATTTCATTCGGACGTATCTATCCGCCATCCTATCCTCTCTCATTGTATCTACTTGTACCGTCTTATCTCCGTCAAAAATTTGTTTTTGCTCACTATTCAAGCATCATAATTGAAACTTTCCTTATCCCCTTAGTATGCTAATGCTCGTCAGTCTTTTATATTATGACTGATTGTTTTTAGGGAGCCTTCCTACGTGAAATTCGCAGTTTTAGGTTTTGTCAATACATTTCGAATGACACCAGGTCTTGTGATTTCTCAAGAGACGTTGAAGATGAATTTTTCTTGAGTCATTCGCTTGGCAAGTTCCTCGATCTATTCCAACGATTCGATGGGCAACTCGCGGATAATCTTCGGGGCTGCCTGTACTGACATGGTTACTCAGAAGTTCGGACGTGAACCTGCGTGTAACCCGAGAGGAAATCATGTTTTAATTTGACAACCTGTATTCCATTTATGACGTATGTATCTAAGTCAAATATAATTTTCGATAAGTATATAATTATCCACCTAGCCAATTAATTCCTCGTCCTGATGAATTATGGTATTTAAGACCAGAGGGCCTAATTTTTTTCCGCTATCAACACGGTCGACTAGGAGAGGAAACGACAGAAAGATATTGGTTTGGACACATATTTTGGGATAACTTTGGGTGTGTGGAAAGGGAAGAAAGTAAATTCCTAAGTAGGTAGAAAAGAGAGAGAATGTTTTCTTAGCGTAGTAATAAAATTGAGTGAGGGCATAATGGCCTGCGTAATTTTAAATACTATATTTAACCCTTTCCGGCAAAACCTAGCTTATCTTGTATTCTTCTTTTAATGACTAAAAGACGTTATGCATGAATCCGTGAAATGGTAACGATTTGTCGAGAATATTTGCTTCCCTTTCCTCGTCCTTATGCGTCCACTTTTTAATTTTGTCCCCTTGATGTTTCTTTACTGCTGGCTTGAACATGCTTGTCATCATCATCATCTTCTAAAGGCTAAGCCTTGTCTCTGCAGCCATGTGTCCCTGTGTACGTAGCTCTCTTCAAATCAATATACGTTTTTAATCCCAACGTACTTCGTACATCATCTAGGAACGAACTTCTTTCTTGGCCTTCCTCTGCTTCTCTTGCCGAGCACCTTCCCCTCCATTATATTTTCTAAAAAATTATAATGTCGAAGAACATGAACAATGAATTTAACCTTCCTTTGTTCCATCTCTTTTATCAGTCTTCTTTCTTCTTTTATTTCCCTCAGCACCTCTTAATTGCTCTTTCTGTCAGTCCATCTTGTTCTTATCATCCTCCTCCATATCCACATTTCCATAGCTTCCAACCGCGACTTTTCCATCTTTCTCAATGTCCAGCTTTCACAGCCATATAACAGTGTGCTCCATAGAAACGCTTTCGCAAAAGATTTCCTTGTTTCTACTTTAATATGGCTATTTCCTAGAATATGTTTTTATTTTCATATGCCTTCTTTGCCAAGTTACTGCAGAGGTGCTTCTGTAATCTATTGAAATTATGCTCCCAAGGTATTTAAACTCTTCAACCTGTTTTATTATCGATATCATTATATTTACATTGGGTTCGTTTTCGTGTCTAGATACCGTCAAAGCTTTGGTTTTCTTCACATTTCTTTTCAATTTCCATTTCGCCAAAACTGTGGACAAGAATCGGAGCATTCTATTCATATCTTTGGCTGATTCTGCCAGGGTCACAATATCATCAGAAAACCTAATGCAGTGAATTCTTCTTCCTTATTTGGATGCCTTTAGTTTTCTCCTTCATAGTTTTTATAGCCTCTTCAATATACAGATTGAACAAGTATGGTGAAAGTGGACATCCTAGCCTTACTCCTTTCCTGATCATTGCTTCTTTTTCATTTCCATTTATTGTGATTAGGGTGCTCTGGTTCTGGCATAGTTGAAATACAAGCCTTCTGTCTCTGAAGTCTATTCCTACTCTCCTCATGGTTTCGAACATTTGTTTCCAGTCCACAGTGTCGAATGCTTTTTCCAGATCAATGAAAACAAGGAAATATTTCCTGTTCATATCTAGCCTTCTTTCTAGTATCAGGCGCAATGCTAAAATAGCTTCTCTCGTACCTTTACCTTCCCGGAAACCAAATTGATCTTCCCGAACGTATTCCTCAACTTTCTTTTTTATTGTACTCCTTATAATATGCAGAAGTACCTTGGAGGCATGTGAAAAAATGGAAATTGTCCTGTAATTCGTGCATTTCAATGATTTTCCTGTTTTCGGTATCATAACAGTTTTACTTTTACCGAAATCTTCTGGTACCTCCTCATTTTCATAACATTCATAGACATAACATGTTTGTATGCAAACGAAAAAAAACTTTGCTAAAAATGAAAGTTTTTTATTAAAATTCTTTCTAAGTAGTTACGATATTCTTTTCAGTTAGGGAGAGTGCATAATGTTTGCCTGAATCAGGACATTTTGCAAGGCGGTTTGACGAAGAGCTTAGATCGTTTGAGTCCACGAGGAGACATGAGCGGGTAGGAAAGGGATGCATTAATAGCGGAATGTAAAAATGCTGAAAAGAAACCCGGCATCGGGGACTATTCTCCGCAAAAGACGCCTAAGAGTTCACAGTGTTTTGTCACAACCACCGGATGCTGTACTGCGCTAGAAAAGCTCTCCATGCAGCACGCCAGTATTCCAGGATTCCACAGTAATATCATTGCCACCGTAGGGGTGCGATCCCGGGCCTTTAGGATTGGTAACCAGCGCTCATGACGCAATCTTCGTGCTTCCATGTTTTTGGACGTTTTACCTCACTCTCACTCTCTTCTTTCCAGCATCCGCTTTCTCCGCCCATCTTTCCCGAATGATTTTCCCCTTTTCTGCCCTGCCCAAAATTCTCCAACTCCCTTCCTGTCTACTCCACTCCCACTGGCACCTCGCATGGCGACCGTCCATTCGACCGACCTCCGTGGGCGTTCTCGGCGGAAGTGTGGTGGAGAGTTTGAAGACGTTTTGTGCCCACCCTCTCTCCTCCACAACCCCCACACTCTCGTCTTAAACCTCCTGCACCTCCTAGGTCTTTCCACCGTGCGTTCCATACGCCCACCCTTTGCCTCTCCTCTTTCCTGCCTCCTTCTCTTTTTCTAAGGGTGGCTGAGGGGTGGCTCCCCTCCCCGCGGGGGTCTTCTTCGGTCGACCCATACATCACAAGCACGAGTCTCCCTTTCCTTTCGGGGCATTTTTAGCGAACAGTGCGCGCACACAATCACAAAACGCTCCCGGAGGTTAGGTTGTGAATGAAATGCAAGCGAGAGTGAGAGATGAGAGCGAAGGAGAGAAGGGGGGAGTAATAAATATATATTTTCGGATGAAATGAAGACGTGGCGTATTCTTCCTGCAAAGGTTACCATTTTGCCTCCACGCTCGCCACACATCATCTTCTACTATATCCTCGGCTCTTTTCATAAGTCGCAAATGCTTTCGTGCGCTTTATTCACTGATTCGACAATGCTCCTCTTAGCCCAATGGTCTTTGGGAAAGATTTTTTTCTTTACTCGAATCTTTCTAGATCCACCATAATTTTGGTATCTCGGTAGCGCTTCATATGTAGTTTTTAACTTGTCTAGGTACTTCCTGAAATGACTTTGGTTGAATTGCCAAAAATATGGAATATGATGGTAGCCGGACATTTGCCACGAGATTGGTAAGAATCTTAAAAATTGTTGGATATTTGGTACATAATATTTTTTTGGTGCACCGCTTGCTTAGTTACCTTTATTAGCATTAAATATTTAGTAGTTCTGTCTTTCGACCATTATTAAGGCAAAAAATATTTGCACTTTCATCAAAATAGCTGTGATAGTTTCTTAGCCCGCTGAAAGAATTTCCGAGCCCAAGATAAAAGTTGTTATATCTTTAGTGCTTACCGTTCTTTAAATATTCCTGTTTTTAAAATCTGGATATTTTTTCTCAAGAATTCCTAATGATATTACTTAATTGCTTTTTAATGAGAGAATTCTACTGCTTCAGTTGTATCAACATAGTTTAATGCCTATTTAGTAGAACTAGGAAAACATTTGCATTTCTGTTTTGGGGTGTTTATGGTTAGGATTAGAATAGGCTTTAAGTTTTTCTGGCCCAGTTTATCTACGAATACAATGGTATTCACTCACGTGGCACCACTACGAAGCAAACGTAGTGGACCATGCCCTTTCTATATAATGAACAATGATTTTTATGCTACGCAACGTGGAGCGAGTTTTTGAGCCAGTATCCTAAGCAGAAACTGTTACAATTATGTTTGATATTTTAATTGCTTTGTTGTTTGTTTAGTTTACATTTGATTTCTGGAAAAAAATAATATACTTCTTGCTATATTTTAGTATTTTTCCATCCAAAGTGTATTCAGAGCTGATTTCGAATCGTCAGTTTTGCTATTACATGAGTTTTTTTTACTGTTTCCAACCTGGATAAATTGAACCAGTTGTTGTTATTTAGCGAATGATCGGAAATATCCAACTGCCGCCTCGGGTCTTAGCAAAACATGCGTCGCATGGAGTATTGCAAGAGCTAACAAAGCGATTTTTTTTCATGCGAGATAGATATCAGTTAAGTAAACATCATCCCCAGGAATGTGATCCTAGTGGAAATTATAGCCATACGACTATAGAAACTAGGTCTCTGGCGCAAGGACTGAGGTTTCTGTGGAATTCTTCTCATTCATATTGTGTTTCATAACCTCAAGCTCTTGTGCTCTCTTTTTTAGCGAGCTCAATTGGTATATGCAATTCACAACTTATGTCCCAGAAATTGTTACCCTATCCGCAGCCGTTGCCTGTTCATTTCTCCCTTTCTCGATGTTCACTTAACTCACATCTTGTTCTGCGCCCACTTTCACCTCGCTCGCATTCCCAGACCTCCGCAATCGGTGACGTGCCCCGTAGCATTCCCTCCAGTCAAGCAAGCACCCCTCCGAGTTTTTCCGAGCGCTCGCTGCACATCCATCTCCATGCGCCAAGTTGTTGTGGGTGGTCTTCCCCGGAATGGGTAAACACACAGAGACGTTATGGAGAAGTGAGTCGTCCAGGCCACGGGAGGTGTCCCTTCCCCTCGCAACGAGTGACCTGGCGATGGCCTTAAGTGTCTGCGATCACAATTGGCCGGTCTCAAATGTCAACTTTGGTACGAACTCGGTGAAAAAAAGTGGAAGGGACGCTTTCGCTGTGAAGGGACAAAAGTCACTCCATTGTGATTTAACTAGAACGCCCTGCGGTAGTAAGTCCTCCGAGTCAGAGTCAAAGGTCTTCTTCATTCCCTTTCCTGAACCAGAACCAATTCACTGTGTCCCCCAGCTGTCTTGGCTTACGTTTGACTTCTCTTTTGCTGCATGAAATGAGTTTCCCATTTGGCAATCAAGGGCGGAGGAAAGGAGGTTGGGGGAGGATTCGGGGTTAAGGGCTTTGTACTCAGGCGCACCTTGTACTACCTGCCTTCGCGGAAATGGAACTCGAGAGCTTTCCTATTCCAGAGGGTGATCCGTTCGGTTGAGTGCTGCCAAAAATCTTGCAGCTGACACGATGTCATTTGTCAGAGCACGCTCACGGCAAAATTTTCAAAGTTCTTGAGCACTTCCCACTATTGAGGGATTTTAGCATGACACTGTTTCTTCACTTCTAAGCAAGTTGAGGCACGAACTGTTTCTTTTGTGTTTTATCAGTTGGTTTTGCCCTTCATGAGTAGGTTTTGGATTTCCTCTCGAGTAAAGTTATAGCTTCTCACTATTATTGTCATTTTTTGGGAAAAGGATCTACCGCTAGCTCTTTCATTTAAAGAGAATCGGTTTTCCTCTACCATAAAGCATACGTGTACTAAATAATCCTAGTTCAATTTTGAACCAAGTGCACTCGATTTGAATTAATGAGCCAATACCCATGTAAGATCACTAATAATTATTAATTATTTTTAAATTATTATTAATATTATTATAATATTATTAATATTAATAAAAATTAGGAATGCATCGCAAATTTTCAATAACTGCTTAGTGGCAATACTGATCACTCAAACCATATTAAAAATATATTTAGACAATGCATTTCCCCTCATCCAATTCTGGAGTCCTTTGTAATAATAGTTAGAAAGAAGAAACATATCAATTTTATTTAGGTTAGCTCTTCATAAACGATGCAAAGCTGAAAAATACAAAAAGCTTGAAGAGTTATCCCTGATTTTACCCGGAGGAACGTTTGCTATTATTATGATCCCAATATGGACTTCAGATGCATTAATGATTCACCAAACCGTGATCGACGACTGATAAGTGTATTCAACTATTAATATAGACTATCGTAATATGCATCATTCGCTTATGTATGAACGGAAAGGAGCGAAACAATCAAAAATAAATCTCTCATGAACACATTTTTAATAGAAATCCGGGGACGTGTTGACTCAACCTGTGAATAGATTTATCATAGCATTATCACCAAATCCGCAGAAATATGCATTGGGTATCTTTTCTCCCTCCAAAACCCATTCCGTTCCATCTTAACGATTTTAAAACGAAAAAGTGTCCTTAATTCAAAAAAACGCGTTGCTTTTTGGAACTCATTTTTCTCATGACAGCAGAGCCGTCATGGAATGACGTAATAAAAGTGAACACGGAGCGAATTTCCTCTTTTGTTCGCAGCAGCAATAATCATCCAGAAAGCTCAAACCTTTACACCCGTGACGAAAAGGGGGTTGGAGGAGGGAAAGAAAGCGGGGGAGATGGGTGGGGGGAGTGATGAAAGGGGGATTCGTCGGGAGGTGTAAGGGGATGTGTATTCAACACGGGGGGGGAGCGGGAGGGGTGAGATATAGAGAACGGTAGGATGTGCACAGTGCGGAGGAGAGAAGAGACTGGTGGCTGGGGGAGGAAGGAGAAAGCTGGAACGATGAGGAGGAGGAGGTGAGGAACGACGGGGATGGGGTGGAGCGGCTTTGATACGTTTTGATCCCCGAGAATACCGGGAAAAATAAATAGAACACGTCATGTCATCCTACGAATTCGAATTTCGCATGTCTGCCCCACCCTCTACCCTCGCTCCCCTTCTTCATTCCCCGTCCTTCTCCACCAATGCGACTCCTTCTATCCTCCAATCCCCCCCCTCCCGTTCGCGCCTCTCCCACCCCCGCCGACACCCCTCCCCACTCCTCCACCCACCCACGACTGCTTGGCGTACTACGAACTTCGCATCGGCTGAAGCAGGGTCGCAGGCAGGCAGCCTTTTGGTCGGAGTAGTGTTGGCGATGGTGGGTGGGTGGGTGGAAGAAGGAGGAGGAGGATTCGCGACATGGAAACGCTATTCAGTCAACATTTTTCGAGCTGGATGAAAAAAAATAATCCTGAAATCTGAAATGGGGACGAGGAGTGGGGGAAGGGAGAGGAGTAAGGGTTTAGGATGAGAGAGAGAGAGGGGGGTAGGCTGGTGGGGTAGGTGGGGGAGAAAATTGTGTGAAGGGGTGGTGGGGATGGAAAGAGGGTGGTGGATTGCGAACCGGGAAAGCGAAAAGCTAAAAAATATTTATTTTACAGATTCCAACAGGATTTGCTCCTGCCCTCCTTCCATCTCGCATCTCTTGTTCTCACACGCGGATACAGGAATACAGGGAGAGAGAGGTGGAGAGGGGGGGGCGTGTGTGAAACTGGAAAAAAAGAGGGAAGTAAAAGGGTTGAAAGTGAGAGAGAGAAGGGGTTGAATGTTTGGTTGTAGCAGTGAGATGGGGAATGTGTGTGGAGAGATGAAGAGGACAAATGCGACGGTGTCGCATAGCGGGGGCGGCGGGACAGATGAGGAAGAATTGAGGAATTGGACGCGCGGAGGGAGAAGGAGGGGAGAATGTTTTGGGACGGGGGTTTACGAAGAGGAGACCTTTGGGGTGGGGAAGAAAGGAGGGATGGAGGATTTTGAGGTCCGCGGAGGGTTGGGGAGGTAATCCCGACTTCGGAAACGGAACGAAAGAGGGAAAAATGTTTGTGTGCATGGGATGAGGGACGGGCGGTGTCAACGCTTCGGACTCCGTGGCGAGAAGAGTCGGGGCATATCGGAATAGCTGTGCAGGATTCCCTTCCAAATCTTCCGGCACGGAGCCCCGCGTTCTTTCCCTTCCCTCCATGCCATAATGCCCTACACCAATAGGCCATTGGCTCCCCCTATGCTTCCCCCCCGCCCCACACCTCGCCGTCAATCCGTCCACCCCCTCGGTCCACTTCCTCCTCCGCCCTCATGTGTCGCCTATCGCTGCCGCTCCTCGTTCCTTGTCTGCTACACACGCGCTCGCACCCCAAATACTTTCCTCCCCACTGACCGTCTCTCGCCTCCTCCCCCGTGTTTATCCTCCCCTCGCTGCTCACTTTTTCCTACTATTGCCGCAAACAATATGTGTCTTCTTTCCCTGATCCGATTTTCTCGCCGGACTTTGCCCGGCAGGCGCGCTACCGTCGAGTGAGAAAGATGTATTGGGAGGTGGGATGGGGTGGTGTATTCTGTGAGAGAGATGTTTCCCCGAGAGGAGGGATGAGGGACTCCATGGATCGAGGATTGGAGCGGATGCTGGAAGGGGATTGAAAAGGAAAAAAAAGGGAAGCTCTGGTCATTCGAGTAAAATGGGGATAGGTAGTGGCTGTGAAGGATTAGGAAGTTGGGGAGGGTCAGAGAAAGAGAGGAAGGGAGCATCATTGTTGGCTGTGATAGTAGGAGAGAGCCATTTGGGAGACTTTTTGGTATTTCTGATTCGCAAATTCGGTCGTGTTTTTTACAGGATGGGTCGTGTCAAGGAGATTTTGAATGCTGGCAACGTATAAACTGACGCTCAAATGAGCAGGAAACATATTTATCTGGATGGAAATAGGACGAAGTGGATATGTTACTGGAAAGCAATTTATTGCACCGTTCCTCCATTATATTTCTGGTTTTCGGTCTTTCTTACCTTTTGGGAAAAGGTTACGCTGTTTTGTTGAAAGATCAAGAAATTGATGAACATGTGCAAGTTATGATTTAATACATTGAATGCGTTGTAAATGTTATTGCTCATCAAACTGCGTTAGTCTTGAAATTTTTTAATCCTTGGATAAGAATCACCAGGCGAAAATAAACCCAAAAATCAATACAATGGTGTCAGCAAATACCGCTTACATATCCCTTAAATTCATTTGATACAATAGTAGAAACACGAGGTTAATCAATGATAATCGCTTTCAGACCATTACAGTTATTTGCTAAATAGCGTCCACTGCCTCATTCCTATTAAAGGGAATACTTCTACGAGGTTACGCCGAGTTCACAAGAAGAAAATAAGATATTTGTGATTTTATTTTTAACTTCTTAATTCAATGCTATTCTTTACGAGGGACTTTCAATCGGATGCATGTTGTAACTTTATTTGGGATATTTTAGTTTATCCTCGCAGAATGCACAATGAAACCATAAATTGTCTAATATTTTATATCACTGAAATATCGGCAGGCACGAGTAAAATATTGCTTGAATTCTTTGAGAGAGATTCTCTCTGGCTATTGTCGCGTTTTTAAGTGTAGTGTTGACGATATTGTTTTGCTTTTTGGGGGGATGGAATATTATAAATAAACGCACGCCTTAGTCAATTTTCTGCATTGGTGGAAACTTTTTTTTCTCATGACCAATGCATTTCAATTTCATGCGTATACTCTATTCATTAGAAGTAATATTCCTCGAGGAAACGAGTACTTTGCGCTTCCACTGTTTCGTTGTCACACTGAATAGTGAAAAAGGAAGGGGCGTGTCTTTCAGAATCGGGCTTTTTGTACGCTCTGAAGCTTATCCCAAGTTCAATGATTCCGTTCAAAAGCTGAAAGCTGGGGAAAAAGCACAAAGGCTAAGAGCAGGGTTAAACGGATTTGAGGATATTCTCATCCGTAGCTGAACTGAGATTTTTCAAATCTAAAGTAACTATTTTTCACAGAGGGTCCGTGCCACGCGGTCGGTTTTAAGCCGACCTGTCCAAGTCTCCCATTTTTACATTTCCTGCCCCGTCTCGTGCACACACATCCCATTTGAGAAGAGCCTTTCACCCTTTTTTCCGGCTTGCAACTCACTCCTCACGGCGCGTCCGTTTCAGTCGTGCAATTTCAGCGTCCTTTTAACCGTTTCCGATGCTCATCTCTCGGCTAACCATTTCGTTCTGTAAGCCGATTGTGGATTTCAGTACCTCCCGGTGTGCGTGTTTTCTCACAAACTTATGGATTTACCGCTCCCGTTCCCTGGGTACACCTATTATAGGTGACTGCAGCAGGCATGCTCTTGAGAGAAATTTGAGGCATCACGGTTATTAGACCCCGCGAAACGAGGCCTTATTAGTTGGAAACTATATGGGGACAGTAATACCAAGTCTATTGGCATGACCAATTATATTTTATGATGTTGTTTAATTCCAAAGACAAAGTTGACAAAAATAGATAAAAGTGGTGTATATAGACTTAAATGTGATGACTGTACTTCATGCTATGTTGGTCAAACTGGACGCAAGTTTTCCGCAAGAATTCAAGAAAATAAAAATAGCCTTTTATATAATGATATAAATTCCAGGTTTGCTCAACACCTATTAGAAGAAGGGCACAACAGTGACTTTGAACCTAAGTTTTTACATTTTATGGAAAAGGGATTGAAATTAGATTCTTTAAGAGTAGTATGACATTTTAAAGTGTCCTGCTGAGTATGCTTCTATGTAATGACCATGCATTTATTTCGTAATCACCTCTTTTGAAATTGTGACTTAGTGTTTATTATTTTTAGGAATATTTTGAGTTTTCGCTTTTAGATGCAATTCTGTTAATGTTTGACAATCCATTTGAGGCTCTGCTGTCGTATTTGGTTTAAATATCTCGACTCTTCAGTATTGTTTTCTGTTACGGCACTTTGTTTATTTTGTGACGCATGTTCTACCCGGCTTAAGATGTATGACTCAACCCCTTCCTGTTTCCTTCACTTTTACCTCCTGCATTCCCTATCCCCCGCTTTTTCAACCACCCCCATATCCAATGGGTATATAAGGTATATGAGGCATATGGGTATATAAGATATATAAGGTATATGATACTAGGAAAAAGTGACGAGAAAGTAAATGAGCGATGTTATTTTCCTCTCGTGAGACCTCACTTGGAGTAGGCCGTTAGAGTATGGGACTCTTGCGAAGTTGAACTAGTTTCAGGTATACATCGAATACAGGGAAAGGCAGCTAGATTTGTTAAACATTGTTATGATAAACATAGTAGTGTTACTAAATTGTTGAGAGAATAAGTGTGGGAACCTCTACCCGATCGAAGGATTCCTCGATTTCAAGAAGGCGTTCGACTAGGTTCCTCACAAAAAACTCATATATAAAGTGCAATCATACGGAGTTAATAGATAAATAGTGATTTCGATAAGGGACTTTCTCAGTGATCGAAAATAAAAAGTAGTTATTGATGGTTTTAGCTCTGATATGGTCGAAGTCACATCCGGTGTTCCTCAGGGAAGTGTGATCGACCCTCTTTTATTCATTACCTATATTAATGACCTAAGTTCTAGAGTAAGCAGTAAGATTATTTGCAGACGATACAGTTATATACCGTGAAATGAACTAAGACGGACTTTAAAGCTCTGTCATCGGATCTTAGCAACGTTCATTCGTGGTGCCAGGAGTGGGGGTTAGAATTAAATATCAGCAAATGCACCACAGTCCACTTCCTGCGAAAGTCATCACAAAAATGCCATACCTATACTGTGGGTGGAGTAAACATTAAAATATTTTGGAATTACCTTAACATCTGATATATCGTGGGGATTACACATACAGAACATATGTGGCGCAGCATTAAAGAAACTAGGTTTTGTTAAACGTATAATAGGAAGGTCCTCGGATGAAAAGGTCAAAGAGAGATGCTACTTCGCTCTGGTTAGGCCACACCTCGAATACGCCGCGAGCATTTGGGACCCCGGTCAAATAGATTTAACCAAAAAAATGAATAAAATACAAAGGAAAGCAGCACGCTTCGTTAAAAATTGCTACGAGTGTACATACAGTGTCTCACAACTTTTAGAGGGATTAAGGTGGGAGCCCCTAGAGACTCGGAGGCTTCACGCTAGGCTTAGGTTGCTTGATAAATTCAGAACTGATATTTTTCAGAGCGATATTGAGAAAATTATCATGAATCCTCACTACATCTCAAGGTCTGACAGACGCGAAAAAATAAGAGAGATACACTGCCGAACAGATAGGTACAAGAACTCGTTCTTTCCGTGAACAATAATCGATAGCAATAAAAATGAAGCTTACTAAATACACTCCTATAATTCATGTCACCCTTTCATCTCCAAAAAACTTACACCTTTACACGGCTGATGACCTAACACCCCCTGCCACATGCCCATGCGGCGGCTCGCGGGGTATTATGTAGATGTAGAAGGAGAAAATATAGGTTCAAACTTTTACAAAAGTTTGATGTAGATTATTTTTTGCCGGACGTCAACATATTTTGTTAGAGTCAAACTATTGTGTTGGAAACGATCACAGGAATAAGATTAAGAAAATTGACTGCAGAACAGATAGATTTAAAATGTAATTTTTCCACGTAAAGTAAGGGACCATAACAGTTTCGATAGATCAGTTCTAGGATACAGACTAGGTTAAATAGGTTTTTTCAGTAGTGGTAAATATCTTAACATGCTTATTAGATACTAACCTCGCATGCAATTTCCGGCATGATACACTTTTTCATATTTTAGTGCCTTGTAAAGCTATTCATGTGTCGCATTGATAATACTAATTAGTGGTTGTATCTTGAGTATTGAACTGCATGGTTGCATGTTCTTCTACGTATAACTCTCCTGGTTTATGGTCTGACTGCATACCGTTGTCCTGACTGCTTTTGGCCTGCGCCTGCCATCCAACGGTTCGTATTCGTAAGTAACCCTTCGTAAGCGGTTCTGATTTGAACTGGGATGGATAATGCATGCCTGGTGTGGAGTCGCCCCGTGCCACACACCCTAGTGGTAGCTTGCATGGTATTTCGTAGATGTAGATGTAAATAGGTAAGAACTTTTGATGAATCATCTTGATAGTGGCATTCTGTGTTGAAACCTGGTTGGTGGATAATAAAAAAGTGTGCAGTTCCGCTCCTGATACGGTGAATACTTATAAATTTTGCAGTATTCTATTTCTGAGTTTCGATTGATAGCTTCGAGCTTTACTATTCATTATTTTAATGAACAAGGTAGCTACCATTCCATCAGATTTATGTTCTATACTTAATTGTTTTATAACCACAGCTAAAAAAAATATCTGGGAATAAAATAAGAGAGGAAAATAGGTTACCCACAACGTTTGAGGATAGATTTGGAAGTATTAGAGGATGATAAACGACGTACTTTATCAAATCTACTGTAGTCGGCAATTGCCTCGTCTATGTACATCAGGAATTTTGAGCAAAATGTAGCAATAAAGGCTGAAGCCATACCCTACTCTCGCTTGCCGATTGAGGGAATGCACAATTGTTTCAGATATTCTCAAAAGTTATTTTCCTCGTTTTACTCAAATAACACCTTTATCTGGGGAAATCAGCTTGATATTTTTGCTATTGCTGGGAGATCAACCACTCTTATTTTTGACTATTTGGACATATCCATTGAGATAATTAATAATCTTCATCTTTTATTCGAGAAATCATGAGCGTGTGCGTATGTAAACCGCAAAAACTAGTGAAAATGAAATCAGTTTTTTCAAAGGCTTTATCAGTGAGTATTTAAACTAGTCCCTATAATAAAGATGTATCCGTTGATGCTTTATTCAGCAAGCTACACTCTGAGCAAAAATTTATATGTAATAGATTAGATTATAAATAGACTACAGACGAAAATTTTATTTTGCAGTAGATGAAAGAATTTGCTCATTGGTGATATTTATAAAAGTTCGCGCTAAAATCTCTCCAGCGGAAAGTTTTTGACAGGGGTTCCGCAGGTAACTAAAAGCTCAAGGATTCTCCCAGTTACTTGTGGATTGATGTATGCAGAAAATATATATGACTTTCCAATGAATTAGTTGCTTGAATTTAAACATATTATCGGCCTTGCTTTTTCTATGGTCGTAGACTGAATTATTTTTGCCTAGATCCTGATTCAGATGGTAAGCAATCTCATGTTCTTCGTTAGCTTCCATTGGTTTTAGAATGAGGTTTATGCCTTGTACTTGACTGTTCTTAGTTGTATTGTTACGTATTTACACTAAGTTTCATATTTACTTGGTAATATTTTGAACTTAATTTCTCTCCTTCAGAAATCAACCGGCTTGCCGGACCAGTGGATGAGGCAGTAGACGGTGTAAGATGTATGCCATTTTTGGGTGAGGCCAAATCCCAGCTTGGTTATAGATTGCCGTATGAGTAAAGCAAGTAATGTTTGTATTCTAATCGCGATATTGACAATTCAGTACTTCCGTTTAGTTTCTTTGGCAAACCATGCATATAAAAAATATGCTGAGAAAACAAACGGACGCAAATTTCCTCAGTTAAAACGATATGCCGTGTCAATGAAGGCTTTGAATGGCGATGAGTTCCCAAATACTCTATGGGAGTTTGAGACTCGATAATGCATTTGCTAACTGCTTTTACGAGTCAATCCGTAACTCGAGTTTTCAAGGTTTACCCGGTTATTCAGGTTTTATATTGATTCACGTATTGCGAAGGGTTCAACCATAGAGGAAAGACTAAATCGCTAACTTTCGTTAAAAAAATTCTGAGACCATTGGATTGGCTGTCAGGTTTTTAGATGAGAGATGTATTTTCACCATAGACCTGTCATGGCAGATGTATTTCATCATGGGTATAATCGCTGAATGCGATTCCTAGCTTTAGATTTATAAAAATAGAGCTATAGAGAATGGATTCAGCGGCTTATGGGCGTAAAAATAAGTCCTTATGAAAAGGTTAATACAATGCGGCATTGCACTTAGGAAGTAATAGGTATTTTAAACATACTAGATTAGTCTAATAGGCCTCATAAACTACATTTTTTGACGTCTATAAAAAAATTGAAAGGAAATGAAGTTCATGAGAAGAAAAGGATGACTGTGAGGATGTGCTTGTCCTCAAAGATCTTCTACGCTTAATTGAAAAGAAAATGGAAGGTTTATGAATAAGTTGCATCAAAGAAAAGCATTAGATTTTTATAAATATAAATTGCATTGATTAAGTGATCAAAAAAGTGCTTAAACTTCGGAACCCGCCCACCAGAGCCATTATTGAATCCTCCGGTTTCTCAATTCTCTACGTGTGGTTTGACATCCAACCTTTACTCGATTACCCAAGTGTTACCAGATCTAGTGGCCCGGGTACCGGGGTAGACCATTGCTCAACCATTAATCTGTCTACTGCGAGCGGAAAGAGCAAATCTTTTTGCAAGCTGTTTCCGCGATTCTCGATCTGCGGACAACACGGGGAGGAGCTTTTTCCGGTGCGCCGCTGCGCTGTCCCCCTCTCTGCCGGTGGGATATTCTTCAGCTGTTTTCTTTCAGCCGATGCGTCAGACGAGATGTGCGAACTGCGAGGACTATTTACGAGATTCAGACGCCACTACATTCCCGCCACCCGGAATTTCCTCTCTCACTCTTCCCTATCCGTCGTTGTCCCTCTTCACTCCTCTCCCCTTTGCAATCCAAGAGAGGAGAGAAGGAGATAAGACAGGATGTGACCGAGAGATGGAGAGATATGAAAGGGATGTAGGGAACTCCATTCACTGTCCTCGAAACTGCGCCCCTGATCCTCCTCCGGTTTATTCACTCTTTAATTTTGCCTGCATGCTCTTATTCCCTTCATTCGAGGCGTGACTTTCGGCAATCCCCTCGCTGATTCCGGGGTTGTTCCCCCGCTGTTCCAACGTCGAATCCACAACCAGCCTATCGCCGTTTTTCTGTACTAATGTGCTTTTTAGGAATGCACCGAGGCATTTATCACATAGTCACTATGATACAGTGAATTTTTTATTTGTTTACTTCGATTTAATTTTCAAACCAGTAAAGTCTCACCCTCGAGTTAAACTAATTTTCAAGAGCGTGCTCATAAACACCATAAAATTGCACTATAGAATTATGTACAATCAATAAATCAGTCGCTGATGAACCATTTAAGTAGATTAAATTAATAATTCCAAAACTGTCCTTTGCCGGTTCCTGGGCTTCCCTCAGTTTTGATAGATATTTATAGCGAAATGGTGCATTAATGTGGATTTCTTATTTATAGTAGATGAGGCTGCTGTGTATCCGACATCCCTCCCTTTTTTTATATTTCCAAAAGTCGTAAAATCAGTTCTCAGATTGAGTAGATGGGGAAGCATTGCTGTATGAAGTACTCACCTTATTGAAACTCAAGGATGACCTTGAAGAATTGTTATAGACGGAAAACCTTGCTGTTTTCCTTCAATAACCATTCGTTTCTTCTTTCATGTGTGAACGGTGCTGAACTCTACTGACCGTGAGTAATTGAAAATAAGCGTATCATTGTTTTTCATCCGTTTCTTCATATATTTTCTCTACTCAGGTGAATAATTGGTGATATTACGTGGCGTGTTAGGGATACCATCTTCGAGAGTATTTATTACCAGTTATTGTTCCATTCGCATTGATAAAATGCCTTTGTTTCTGTGTACGTGCAGTGTAATTACTTCCTTCCAGGAGCAAACAGTTGCCAAGAGATGCAATCGCTTCTTCGTGACCAATTAGTTCTCATTCAGTTCTCATCAAATCGTGACGAGACCGCATCGGGCTTGTTCTCGCAAAAAATATGAGCAATTATTCTTCCTCGACTCAGGGGTCATTTATCATACCAATTCCTGTAGCCTCCAAGGGGAGCCTACATACCTTAAGGTAAGCGCATACCTTCCTAGTAGGTACAGTTCTCTCCGATTCTCCTCACGGGTGACGACCTGAGTAATAAGCTGGTTTTTCTTATCGGAATCATTGAACTCGATCAAATGAATAATGCCGCTTGAATTCTTTAGCGCATGAGCAAATCTCACTTCGTTGCGTGAAAAAAGCTAATTCTCCGTTCTAATCCAACGTTTTAGCAACCGATACTGCAGTCAAGCCTCTAGATTTTATTTAATTATTAAAGTTTGCGAAATTTCTCAACAAGCCATAATGCGATTCTCTCTTCTATGCCGTTTCTAATCGTTCACACGTTTGATGATTCCCGTTCGATCCATGTGATAGTTTTAAGGGGCTATATAGCTGTCGGTGAAGTATACTCTAATTCTCACAATCCGTCAGATGTATTCAGTCAATTCTTTCGGTTAGATTTGTTCCAGCTGATAATAATTTGTAACACCGATGAAAGGTATATGAATATAGAAATTTTCACAAACGATTCAATTCCAATTGCGCATTATTTACTTCGTGATCTTTTCCGGCTTTCCAAAATGCATTTGCTTTTTCATTAACTGAACCACCAAATAGAACAGAGAATTTTGTCTGCATTTTTATGCTTGTTTGGTAATTAATTTTATCTGTGACTTCCGCATTTTCTCACTGCCTACCTCGCGGTCTTCTCTGCTTCGGTTTTTTTTTGGCTTCTCCCTCCGTTCACGTCCTAAACTTGCTTACTCCAACCTGTGCCCTCCTAATATTTCTCTTCCATGAGTGCATGTCCCTTGTAAAACAAATAATCCAACTTGAAGTATCGTGTTATTATTTTGATACGCTCTACAGTTCTTTGACATCAGCGCCTGCCCTAATGGTAATAATTTTTATTATTTTTCTTTTCTTGTATCTTTTTCTATAACCGGACCTTATCGCTACTTCCTTTTAAAAACTATCCCTCTTTCTCAATATCTCAACGTGAATGTTTAAATTGATTGATTCATCTAACGTAAACAGTGATTATAAAAGTGAAATATTGAAACATCAATTGTTACAATATCATGTATTTTATTAATTACTTTATGTACGTTTTCTTAAACTATTGACGGTAATCTGTATAGATCATTACTAATTTTTCTTATTTCCTCTTCAGTGTGGTGCAATATGTCCCTTAACAAAATTCTGCGCAAAAAACGTGGCTGCCAAAAGCTTTTCACCCATTGCCATTTGATACCTCTCGTTGCTCGAACAGCGAAATGTCGGACAACCCATTCTGAAAAAGAATTAAGTTCACGGAGTTGCTTAGCCCTGCTACCTACTCCACTTCATCATTCGCTGCCACCTATACATATTCCCTTTCTTTGTGAGCGTTACTTCATCGTGTGTGTCGCCCGCGAGGATATTTAATCGTTGCCGATGTTCCGGCGCCAAAAAAATCCCATTTTACAAATTTTAACGGCGGGAGAGTGAGAGAGAGTTTTGGGCGCGACCGATTGTTCGCCCGCCGTCTTCCTCGTGGGCGTGGCGTCGTCTCTTGCGAGATGAATGCGACGCGCCCCGTAAAGTGAGACCCGTGAAAAGGGTGGGAACACGCTTCTGTCTCGCTCTTAGTGCCTCCGAGGAAATATTTAGGGGATAATTTATTCACAAGGCCCACGTAAAAACAGCAGGATGCTTTTAAAAAAATATTCACATTTTTCCTAGACAGGTAGTTAGAATTGGGTGAGGGTTCCTTCATTTCACGTTGAGTGAAGGAGTGCGGTCCTTCCTTTGTTGTACTGTGTTTAGAAAATTGTTATTTGGTGGCCTTTTGTGGCCTTTGGTGGCCTAAGTTCAGTTACCAAAATGCTTTTCATATTCATAAGTGAGCCTGTGTCTCCGCAAAGTTCAACTTAGCTGTCATATTTTAGACTAGTTTGGCACGCTGTTTCTAAAATCACGCTTAATATGTAGTCTTTGACGCCGACTAAGAGTTAATGTCACAATCCTCCAATGTATGGAATCACCGCAGTTCATAAAAATAGTTTTACAATGCCAATTTTACAGTGAATCTTTAGTGTTTGGTGAACTGACTCTTATTTCATTACTTTAATTGTATCCCGTTCAATTGTATGTCATTGACAAAGAACTGCTGATTTGCAATTTCATGACACAATGCATTTATAAAAAGATTATTTTACTACCCTATTGGTTCAATAAATGAATTTTATAAAACATTTTGTCACTTGCTCCTTGAAAATGATAGAGGGTATCTAAGCCTACCTGAGTTTAAAATATGATGTTACTTTTCTTTAGAGGCATTATGTTTTTTAACGGGAGCTTAGCTCACTCATAATCTACCGAGAGTGTGTGTGCTTAATTCCTTCAAAACGATCTCTTGCGTGATCATAGTCACTTTTGGAATAACTTTCTTATAATTTTAATCCTCAAGCACTCTTAATTGAAGTAGATTCTTCGTTATAATTAAGGTGAAAATTAAAAATGAGATAATTGTTCTCTTCCTCTAAAAAAACTTGGCGCCAACAGCGAAGAATTCGCATTTAGAAAATTGATAATGGCGGATACCACCCTCTGAGGAGGGAAATCACCTCAGGAAAGAGGGAGAGAGCCCTGCTGAGAAGCTGCGGATAATCCGAGATTATCCCACTAGAATATGATATCGGATAAGAACCCATTTTCGTCTGACTATCCGGCGGAAAACTCTTCCAATCACGGAAACTCCACGTCTCTTCACTCGGTTTGCCGTCTCAAGTGGGTGGCGCTCAGCTCCTTGGGACTAATTCTTGTGAGATGGGCGAAGACAAAGGGAGGAAGACAAGGATGAGGGGAGAAATACCCGAGAACTGCATGCTGGGAAGAGGGGCCCGGGGGAGGAGTTCCAGGTGGAGAACGTACGGCGACGCCGAACCGAGAGAGAGAGAGGTGTAAAGGCGAGCTGGCTCCGTCGAAGAGATACTGTTCGTTTGAGGATTTGATAACTCAACCCGCTCGGGTTACTGTAAACGGAGGATAAGGAGAAAAAGATGAAGGCACAAGTGAACCTCTTTTCTGCGTTTATCCCCTACGTTACCCCCTCTCACACCCCTTCCCGCCTCCCTATTCCCTGTCCAAGTCGCTAGGAGATGCTGCAAATAGCTGGAAACAGTGTGGAGACAGAAGGATATGGCTCAAATCCTCCGATAGGCAGGAAAGGGGTTGTTTAGGGGGATCAAAGGGAAGGAGCCTTCCGAAGTTGTTGGAAAGACGAAGCGGTGGGAGGAGTGGGGTATCCGGGTCCCTCTTCCGTCTCAGTGACCCCCTTGTGAGCACTGGTCCATCTCCGACGGAGCCTTGGTCTTAACACTCGCCGACCTCCTTATCTACTCCTTCCACAAGCTCCTTGGCTCTTCTCCCTCAACACTCCGTCCTCTGCCCGACGCTTGCGACCCGCCTTTCTTCGCCTGTAAAGTCGAAATGGTGACATTCAAGTCGGCCGGGGCGTAATCCTCGAAACTCCATCCTCCCCCAACCCTCCGCTCCCTCTATCGGAGCGCCCTTTGTTCGAGTTTAGTTTTTCCTTAATTCCTCCACGCCGTCGATCTAGTGATTCCTTTGATGCAGAACAAAGTGCGCGCATTGCACCCAGTGCTCTTTTCTTGAACCCTCCATTATACTCACACCCCCCTACTCATCTCCAGCCGTTCTTCTGGAGAAGCATCTTTGCCGAACCCGTCTTGGACCCCAAGAAGCCCCCTACCTCCCCCCTTTACTCCTTGATCCATTCCACCCCGTCCCTCTTGCATGATTCTCCCACTCCACATGACTACTCCTCTCCCGTCTTTTCTTCACCCAAGTCTTATCGTTCGGGAGCACGCTTCTTGAGAGAAAAGGATCCCTTCCCCCCTCCTTATTCCCCCCATCACCACCCGACGACCCCCCTCATATAACGTTCGGGCCACCGGAGAGGATGAAGGTGGAGGGATGGATGGAGTGGGGGGGGGCGGGTGAGATTTCACAAGGCTAATGCTTCACGATTTCATCTCATAACTCGGCTCTAACATTCAGGGACACTCTTGAGGATGATTAATAGGGGGAATGGGGTGTCTCGTGCCCCCGTTGTTAGTTATAGGATGCTTCATGACGTGTCAAATCGGGGGGGGGGGGGGGGGGAATGTTGGATGGCAGTGGATACGGGGAGGTGTTTGCTTTGAAATTTCATTCGCGGCCGCTTTCTGAATTGCTCAACGCTCGTACCCAATCTATAATGACTTTATAATAACCTTTCTGGGGTGTCAGAATTATATGGATGAGTAATTTTATCTGTCTTAATAACGCTGTACACTCAGTGGAAATATTTTGGGATTGTGAGTATCGCAGTCCAACATCGCTTGTTTTCTCTCTCTACTTGTTCCTCGAATTAATCCCGTATTTTAAAGGTTTAGTTGCTCGTAATAATGGCTTTTAACTAGTTGGTGTAATAATTGGGCTGAAATTATGTAGCTGGATTCGATGAAATGGTGACAACCTCTGGATTCGGTAAATTAATCAGAAGTAAAATAATAGACCACTAATCGTAAATGAACAAGTTCTCCAAGAATACGACATGGAAATAAATAAGACTAAGACTAATATCCTAGCATGTGGAAGAGAGAAGCTGAAGGTAGAAGTCACTGAAGAAGGACCATATGGAACACCATACGGAAAAGAAGAACCAGATGGATTGGACACACCCTGAGACACAATGGGTTTGTGAAGAACATAATTGAAGGTAATTGGAGTACCCAAAGTACCCAAAGGAAAACCCAGAAATAAGTTCATGGATCAAAGAAAGTGGAAAGTACATAGAAAGAGATACCATGAGGTGGGGGAAATAGCATTTGATAAGGAAGGGTGGAGGGCTGCAGTCAACCAATCTTAGGATTGAACGACCAATGATGATAATAATGTGAATGATGGATGAATTCAAAGTTATAAGCGTACTAAGAACTGATGTTCGAATTAGGAGGGAATTTAAACACTTCGACGTCGGGCAGACTTTCACTCCAAGTCAAGAGGACGAGAATACACGTGAGGCCACGTTCTTTTTCTGGTCAGGTCTGGGCTATTTGCACAATAGGTTGACTTCTAAATGGGCAGCATGGACCTTCTTCTCACGCACGTTCGCGGAACCCATTTCACCGCGCCAAATAGTCTGGTTTAATTCCAGGATACCAAACTACCCCTCCAATGACATCGTAGGCTATCAGTTCAAACCCTTTCCTAATGGTATAGGTATGTTACTTGTTAGAGATGTGACTAATTTAGATTTTTTTTGAGAAATCTCGGTTGAATATTTCTTCTCCATTTTATCTGATTTAGTGTTACAACTACGCACAATGCCACAAGTATTTGTCAATTACTCATAAATATTCAATTCTGCCGTATGAAAGATTTGTAATGAGGATATAACTAAGACATAGAACAAATTTTCTATTTCTAAATGTTTAAGTTGATAAACATTCTCATATTTACGTTAGTTGTACTTCTTTCCACTTTGCTATATGGTAGTGAAATATGGGTATGTCAGGATAGATATAAGAGTAGACTGAACGCCGTGGGTATGAGTTATCTAAGGAGTATTTGCGGCAAAAGTAGGATGGATTGGGTCAGGAACGAGTGGGTCGTGAATGAATGTGGGTTACATGCTCCAGTAATGGACGTGTATGAAAGGAGTGTGCTTCGTGGGTTTGGCCATGTGGAGAGAATGGATGAGAGTCGAATAACGAAACAGATATATGAGAGTAGAATGAATAGCGTGAGAGGTAGAGGTAGGCCGAGAAAGTTGTGGTTGAATGTGGTTGAGGAAATTCTTAGGAGGAGGAATATTAGGAGTCTTAAAAACAGGAGGTCGTGTATGAAACAGTGTATGGAGGTAAATGAGGTAAAAGAGGTTTGCAAAGATAGGTCAGTATGGAGGAAATTATTGAAGCAGAGTTAGGTGTACAATTATGTATTAATGAGTGAAACATTTTGACTGTGCCTACCCCGAAAGGGAACGGCGTGATGGGTATGTATGCATGTATGTATCAAACTCACTGTGCTGTAAAACAAAACTTAATATATAAATGATTGTTACATCTATTGGTTTCAGTAATATCTCATAATTCGGAAAAGAATGAAAAGATATTTTGCTCTGATTGTGATTCCCAACGATGTGCTTATTCACGATAACTGAACTTTTATTTCAAAGATTACGAGAAAACCTTCGTTACAAGACATGTCTAACCACACCTTGAACATGATGCAAAATTTTATTTATGGTAATATCGCTTTAACAGTCACCATTCCTTTATGACGCAACATATTTTACTGTCGAAAATCACATCCACTTTGGGATTAACGCCTGTTTGATTTACGATTGAATTTTGTGTTACGTCCTTTGAATATTGGAGTATCTAAAATTGCTGATAGAAATGAAATATTCAATTCGGAAACATGTCAGCCCCGTCGAAAATTAAAAGTGTTATTTTCTTAACTCTATGAGTCAATTAAGTGACACTCCTTCAATACCCATATCGTATTACATATGATATGCGGTAATGTATCTTCATAATACCGTTATTATTCGCCAATTGGTGGTAAATATGCTTTTATGCCACATGAATGACTTTTATTAAGACTGTTAGTCTTGGAGCAAAATGTTCTACGTCTGCATGTTTTGGCAACGGCCTCGTTTTTTTCACGTCACTGTATAGCCAAAGTTTCTTTGATAGTAATTTGTACTTTTCGTGAAATTTACTCATGTAATATGTTTTTGAAGAGTAGCCCTGAAGAGGTTTAGGGAATGTTTTTAATGTTTTCTACATCGGGATTGACAGGTTTCTTCTCAAATCAAGGAGCTTAAAAGAATAATTGCTTGATCGGTATGATGCGTAGAGAATATTTTATTGCCATGCATAATTTTCCTTTTCAATGATTTCTGCGTCTCTTTCAGTGCTCACTATTAGTAAATGTCTCCCGTCTATGGTTATTGAATACCACTTACTAATTGCATTCATTGCGTAGAGTCGATTCAAATGAGTGTACTTATCTCAGGGGTAGGTTGGTACGGGGGCAGTAAATACTCCATTTTACCTTAACCGTGTTTATTTTCGCAAATAGGATAATCACCGAAAAGTGTCCACTTATCCTCGGGCTTTACTTTAAAATTTCTTCTACTCTAATGGAAGTGTAGCGTAAATTAATGTCGATGTAGAATGCGATTGTTCGGAGTACAAAACGAGAGAGCGGCGCTTTATAGCGCTGTTTGCATCATCAGCGGCCGGGGAAATGAAACAGGTTGACTCACCTCTCGCGGCTCGCATAACCGCGAACTCTTTCACCTCCATCTCGTGATAAATCTTACTCTATTTCGATCTCTACGCTCTCGCACGCACTCAGCGGAGAGCAGAAATCTCCCCTGCCTACACTCGAAAGAGGTACAAGGGCGACCTCCCACTCTTCGCCCTTACCTCCTTCCCGCCCCCTTGCCCATTTTAGTGGTTCCACCGTGCGGTGTGTAGGCCTGTGTGTCTGCATATATACTTACGTTCACTCCGTAAGAGGGGACACCCTCAAAAGGCCGAGGAGGAGAAGGGAAGGGGAATCCTCTTGGGTGGCTTTTACCCTTTCACCCCGCGATGCTCACGTTCCAGTCTCACTCCCATCCATCTCCGGCCGTCCAGGAACAATCGCCGGGCACATATTTTTTTCCTCCTCTCCTCTAGTCTCTCTCCCTCTCCACTCTTCTCCCGACGGACGGAAGGTACTCTCGAGACATATGCTGTATGGGTGTAATGTATTGCCTCTCTTCTTATTATTCTTCTTCCTCTAGCCGGAGGAAAAAGAGGTGTTTGTGCCTAGCCAAAGGGAGGGAAACATGGGAGAGTTGGCTAAACAGTGGAGGTTGAGTGAGCGGAGGCCGAGAGGGAGAGAGAGAGAGTGAATAGGAAGCAGTAGATTAAGGTGGGAGAAAAAGTGACCTCTTGGGTGTTTGCGAGTGCTGAAAATTATGGGGAAAAATGCGCATTAAGGATGGTGATGCTTAATGGCTTTCTTCTCAAGAAACCCTTCCCTAAAATACAGGAGATAAAAGAAGCATGAAAACGACTTGTAATTTTTTTCTATGGTATTGAGGTTTTTGCTATAATTACTTTGTTACATCAGCTACCGAGCACAAAAACTTAATTCTGATTCTATTCTGGAGAAGGGTATAAGTGTCAATAAGGTTCAAATAGACTGAGACTACTGTCTCAGACTTTCTAATGTCTGAGATTTCTTCCATTTATAGTACTCACTATTATTCATTATAGTTCTAAATATATCTATATTAATTCTATATCAAATAATGATGCGTATTTTCATGAATTTGTTAAATATACATCTAAAGGACCCATTAAATTCCCAATATGGTCATACAAAGGTTGGTTTGGTGGTTGAAGACATTGCTCGCTTCTAACGGTTAAAATTTTCTGGGCAGATGCAACTGAGTCGTCACTTGAACCACCAAATTTGCAACACAAATCGCATCCAATAACCTTGCTCGTTGATTAAAAGCTGGTGTATCCTAAGGCATCCTGACTGGAAACTGGGCCTTAGACTTAGGCTTTCCTCGCTGTGATTCTCGAGTCAAACTTTCGTTTCTTCATGTACTCATGACATGCAGAACAGCAATGGTAAACTAAACTATTGACATTTTTGATAGTTAACCTTTTGGACCCGGTGGAATTTTTAAATGAAATACGAATGTTGATTTAGTCCTTTAGATAAACGTCTTTCTCTCATGATGGACGCTTGAAATATACTAGCTGCCCAGCCACAAATAATCTTATTCGTTTTCCGTTATTGATAATATGTTCCTCGGTGTTTCTGCCATTGAAGCTTTATGTATTTTATTCTTCATCAAATTTTGTATTTTTCTGAATAATGCGATCTCTGTTTTCTTTATATATCTTCCGGAGTGATCTATATTTTATTTTTTACACCTTCTTAACCACCATGCCGCTTATTAGTTCTTATTATTAGCTCTGAAGTTGAAGACATTTACTTGTAGACGGTCAATTCTCCATTTTACGCAAATTCAACCAAGGAAATTGCTTTATATCTGGCAGATCGTTCGAGCCGCATTGCTAAATTAAACAAAGAACCACTCGTGGCTAAAATTATTCAGGGAAACCACAGTTGGGCGACGGGTAATAAATCTCTGGAAATAAATCTCTGGGAAATAAATTCGCCTATGTTCTTCAAATGAGGTGGGCTTTGCCAAAAGGTTATTTTTTTAGAGTTTTCCCTTGTACAGTTTATCCATACTGAAGGTTTAGACGTGGAAATTAGAATACAGCGTTGGAATATAATATTATTAAAGCCAAGCGGAGTTCTCTTCGCTAATTTATACTAATTTAAATGGACTCCGTGTCTATTCTTTATCATTATCTTCTTGATTTCCGTATTAGTGCTTAGATGTTGATGAAAATAATCTTAAGAAGTTGCTCTCATGCAAATACGGTTTCTCAAAAATGTATGAGGTAAGTACGACATATACTCTACATTTCTTTCGTCCTTTGCTGTAGATACTATAATGTTATCGCCAAAATTATGGGATCCTTTTTAATAGTTACTTGGTTTTCCCTCTGGGTTGCGAATCCGCGTAAATGGTTCCGCTGGCTTATTACAGAGACGGAAAGTGTAAATTACCATTTTTACTCATAGTAATCCTTATCAGGGTCTCACCTCTCCGGCACTTAAGAATAAAAAAAGGAGCTCGTCAATCGTAGGGAACACCCCCGCCGTGCTCTAACACCCTCGCTTGGGTCTTTTTCGCACTTAACCTCTTCATCCTCTCCCCCCCCCTTTAACCTGCAAAATTCATCCCTTCCCATTTTCAACCTCACCCGCTTTATCAGATACCCATTTTCTCCCCTCGACATTTAATCCTCTGCATCACTTCCTTCGTGAGAGGACGCGCAGGGGAACCCATTGCCAGCCCAACCCTATCCTCAGCCCATTCTCCCGGCCCCTTTCCTTCCCACGCCTTTCCCACCCTCCGCCCCCATCTCCGCCACCCACCCCCGTGGCAAAGGGGGCATCATGATCATCGTTCACACGCGCGCGCGCGCACACCCCCTGCCCCTCACCTTCCACCCCATTCAACACTCTCCACCCCATTCTTTCTCACCCCGCAGATTAGCTTGGTCAATGCGGAGTGAGATGGAAGGTGGCCGGGGGTGGGAGATCTACCGTTTCCGAGGGTGGGCATTAGGGGGATGGTCGGGCGATGGGGGTGGTGTGGTGAGGGGATCGGATGAAGTATGAAAGTGAGAGGGTGGCTCAGTAATGGGTGAAATTGGAGTGAGAATCGGAAATGATGGAAGCCATTGGGGGTGGGGAGGAGTAGATGATTGCATGAGGCGTTGAGCGTGGTGGCTAAGTGCTCCGGCCGGATCTTCCGCGTAAAGCCCGATAATGGTGATTGTGTCCGAATTGGCGGTCGTGGGGTTCGTTTACTAGTTGGTATGACCGGGTGTGGTTATCGCGTTCACTTTGAATACCACCAGTGAACATACCGGATGAGCACTAGTCAGAATTGCTAGTTGAAATCAATTGATACTTGACTCGCTTTTCACGTGATTATGCCTAGGATTGGGATGATTTGCTAGTGATTTACTCAATGTTAGTAGCTGGTTGGTTATACGAGGTGCGCAGATATCGATGATGCTTTACATTAGAAGGCACAGACTTGATTCGGCTATAGTTCACTGAATTACAGGGAACACAGGAATTGTGCGTTGGTGTTGTCATCGTAGTTACTCATACTGAGAGGTTTTCCTTTCATATGCAACGCAAATGCCCTGACGAGCTTATTGTTAGTGAAATGGTGTGCGATGCATAATCAGGTGCCTCTAAAAAGTTGTCCGATAATGTAGAAGCGAGGAACTAGAGCGAATAAAATTAGCTTCTCGCCAATACTTCCCTGTCCTATTTACCAAAATATATCCGTCTCGAAAATCACCGTAATTATAAACTGTGCAACTTTTCTTTTAACATATATGTCCTGAGTTATTTGGACGCAAAATAAATGTGACTATTTATTCTTTTCTAGCTTTGACTTTTTTAAGAAATATTCCAAACTATAATGAAGCTTGACCCACGTATTTTTAGCAATGCGTACGCTGTGCAATGAATTGATGTCCTATGGTTGGCAAATTTGCGTAAGAAATAATACGGATGAGGAAACTAATATTAGTTCCTGTAATCTTATTTTACCATTGGAAATGTCACCGACTCGCGTAACTATATTTTACAACCTTATTATTCAGTTTAAGGGAAGATTTTTTTCCTTCTAGGAACTTATGATGACAGTTTTCAAATGGAGCTCTCATAAACTTTCTCCCGGGTGTTCAAGTATCTCCGCCGATAAGGATAATGTGTTTTAGAATGATAGGGTAAATTTAAGTAAAAACCCAAGTTCCCTACCGAAATTTCCGCTGTAGCGAGCACGGGTTAAACAGGCACTTGCTATCCTTATTTATTCCTTTAAAGCTCATTATCATTCATAACGCCGCCGTGATTTTTGCTTTCAGGTTGCGCATTTTCCAATTTAAAAAAATAAACGTTTCGACCGAAGTTTAAATCCGTCCGACGTAATATTTTACCCTCGGCTTCCCTGTTCCACTTGGTTACCTTATTGCGCCGTCCTTCAGCCATTCTTTTGCTTCATCCTACTCAATTACTCTTTTATTATTGCCCGCATTTCACCAAAATCTGATCTGTCAAATGAATAGGGGATGGCACATATATGCATTTACATATTTCCCCATGGAATTCTCTCGAGGTACCAGTATATCCCGGGTAGGCAAAAATGAGTTTTAATAATATAAAATCTTATTACTATAGACGTTGCAAAATTGAATTTTGTACTTTATTGGCTCACTCCCGCTCACAATGTTGATTTAAGCTCATCCCAAGATCTCGAATAATGACCTCCCATGGTCCCTGTAAAGGAAGAAAATATAAATGTAGATTGGCCTCATTTACAGCCGTATAATCCTCTTGGCTTGCTGGGAGTTTTGAATTCTATTTTTATCACCAGCTAAAGCACTCGATGGTGCCGTGGGTTCTCTGATATCCAATTTGCGGAACATCTCATTACTATATTTTACGGGCGTTTTTTCGAATTGCGCAATAAGGATGTAGAGAGATAACGTCCGCTTTCGGCTTTGGGCCTTTTTTAACTCTAGATTTATTTTTATGTTTTTGCTGGAGATGAATGCAGGATTTTTATCACCTCTAATGCTAATTTATTTGCTAAGTGTTGAGAGAATTAAAATGCTCATTACCTCAGCGTCATATCGGCCCCGATTTTTTACGCAGATTTTACCATGCCTGTGATTTATCCTCTCTCAAAATCACTTTTCAGAGCCAATTTGAAAGTTGGAGTAAATTGCATCTCGGACTCATATTTCCAAAATTCATATCACATTCTCGTTTTTTCTTAGAAATCATATTGTCACATCGTCATCGTTTAAGAGATAAATATTTAAGGGAAAAATGGAGTCTTCGTATTAACATCAAATATTTAAATAAATTCTTTTAACACGAACATAATTTCACTGCTAAACGAACGGAAAGGGAACATGTTAAACATTAACGGGCGCTTAATTCAGGTCTTGACCTTGAAGCCCTCCTAACCTTTTTTTTGATACGTTTAATTATTTTTAATGCTATGTTCTGCAGATGGAAGTAAATAAAATTCTATTCTTTTCTATAAATTTGCTTTTAAAAACAAATTATTGTTAGTTAGTTAGACCATAGAGAATTATCCATGTGCTAATCATTACATAAGTAAATTATCGGAATGATTGCTGACCACTTAGCGAGCATAGAAAATTTACCACTCTTATGACAATAAATATGCAGTTTTTGAGTCTTATTCTTAAAGAATTTGTACTTGGAAAGCCTAAGTTTCAATTCACTTTGTTAATATACTAAAAATGATATACAGTTTATTATACTAATGATTTATTCATAATCACTTTAGTGCTACTGGTACTGTTAATTGGGCTCTTATTTGGCTTCGCCAACAAACTTAGTGTATGCCTTTCTTTATTTTCATGATGCACCCAGTGGCCGGTGAATAACATCAGTTTTTCATACACTTTATGGTGCGTGAAGAAAGAGTCATTTTTCGAATTAACGACTCTTACTCACAACTCAAAAAATTTCTGTTTATAACTACTTGACAACTGGCTGATAACTAGTCAGTATATCCTCATCACTAACCAATGAGAACATGAGTTGTATTTTTGAGAGATTAAAATTCAGCGTATGACCATCACTTTTAATTTACTTTGTTGCTAGGTTATATTCTCAGCTTAAATATTACTAGACACGCAGGGCATTCAATTTTTTTTAATTTGATGAGGATCATTTAAGTGTGGGCCTCAATGTCATGAGTAAATTAAAGCGAGTTAGGAAATAATAAAATTCAGAACGCAATTTTTATTACTCTAACTGTCGTTACGATATCAGGTTGAAGAGCATATAATATATAGAAAAGGCGAAACGTAGATTGTATCAACCTTGATATGTTCACAAACTTAATCTTAATGTCCGTATTACTTCGAAATTAAGCCAAATCAATCTTTGATTAAGTCGGTGGTATTCTCAAGCGTATTTGTGAGTTAAAATGTAAATTAAGAGTCTTCAAACCCTGATGCCGGTGGTGGACGCCAAAGAATTGAATAAATAATCAGAATCAGGCATTGTAGTAGTGGGGGTATGAAATTACTTAGTAGTCTACCGAGGAAAATAGACGATGCGGAAAAGATAAATTAGAGATTGCGTCGAACGTACTCTTTGACAAGACGGATATCTTGGCATTGTGAAGCTATACTGTAGGATAAATCGCAAGGATAAGTATGGCATTAATGACCAATGTTTGGGCTACGTGAGGAGGAAACTCGGAAGAGTGATGTTAGTACAGTAGTGAGAGAAGAGAAGAGAAATGGAGGTGAAGCGCCTAATCATGTGGTCTAATTTTGATGTATTATATGCTTTTACCATATTTTCGAACAAGTATTTTAAAACGATAACCCTTGGGTGATTAGTTGAGGCTCATAGGGGATCAAAGTGCATTATATCTAATATGTGCTCCCATCAAATTTCTTTTTTTGGAGTGAAATTGAGAGAACGTCTAATAACGTTGTGTACTCACCACAAACTTATTATTTCACGCTGGCTTGTAGCCAAATATTTGTTATCCTAGTTCAGTTGTATAGGAGTTACAGAAAAAAGTTCTCCTCATCAGTAACTTTCATTTGCACCACTGCTGACGTTTTCGCTTGGTATGATTTCCTCTTACTTCCCATTACGAAGTGTAACCATTGAATTAAATACTCTATAATAGTACTTATTGCCTGGCGCATCTGGCGGAATGGTTAGCAAAAGCTCGCGCTTTGTAAAAAATACATAGTGTTACCGTGAGCAAGAATGTTTTCAATGTAATATATTTGGTTAAAAAAGCTCATGTTACTAGGAATGCTTTACCTCTGTAATAGACAGACTGCAATCACATTAGATCTTGTTTGTATTTTTAGAATAATAAATCTTCATAAATTTGCCTATGAATTGAGAAAGAAATCAAATTCATATGGGTAGTAAACGAGAAAGTAGATTGAGGCTCGTGGGGTTTCCTTATGAGTATGCCATGCATTTTCATTTACGTGTAGACAACTCCCTGAATAATTCCTTCGTCATTGTTAGCATATGTAGAGTCTGAACATAATATTACGTTGAAGAATCGGTAATGGTAGAAAGTTCCGTTCCTTATGAGATGGAAGTTCCAGAAAAACCGTGTCATATACCTGGGTTTTCATTTTTATTAGGAAAGAAAAAGGAAAAATCTTACGCTGTCGTGTATTGTGAAAAAGTCTGCGCTTTTTGCGATGCGCGCGATAAATAAGCGGGCATCTTATGAAACTCCTCCTTGGGGTGAATAGGATTGCAACGAGAAGTGATAGAACTCTAGTAAGTGTATTAATCAATAATTCGCTTAAGTTTTTAATTGGACATTTTAAGTAACTTTTCTGCAGAATGAGGAATTGGACCTTTACAGAGAAAAATGTGTTGGTGCTTCGGTGAATGCTAAAATTGGTTGAACTCAAACTTTGACAAGAAAGGAGAAGTAAAGTTTTTTCGAAAACTGAGATAAAATGAAAAAGTATCAATTTCAATGTTGAAGTGAAAAATTAAATGATGTGAAATTACTTGGATAAGATCATTTATTATTAAATTTATTTAATTGCTTGTATAAATTTATTTTTAATTGCTCTTCTTAAATTAGGAAAAGCCACCAGGTTACATTACTATTAGGCTTAGTTAGAAATGCTCTCACGGCCACAAACTGTGAACATTCTTTGGATGGTTCTTATTTGGTATCCTTTAATATTTGATAGCCTATTACCCTTAGAACAAGTTGATAATTTGAAGATAGTGGTTTGTTATCGACAACAAGTACTCGCTTTACTCAAGAGATGTAGCCGGTTGCATTAGGTTTGGAGTGAATTGAGAGAACTTCGATTAACGTTGTGTATTCACGATAAACTTATTATATCTTGCGGGTGTGTAACCATATATTAGTTATTCTAGTTCAGTTACACAGGAGTTACAGAAAAATAGTTATCGTCATCAATCACTTTCATTTGCACCACAGTTGACATTTTCGCTTGATATGATTTCCTCTTCCATCGCATTATAAACTGAAAAACATTGGATTAAATACATTTTAGTAGTCATAAAATGCAAAACTCTCAATTTAACCTGGCACATTAGGTTGACCAAACACTAATTTTCATAGTAAATGAATCCCAAAGGTAACTCCTCAAATGGCTCGGGTCTAGCTCTCTCAAATTACCCGCGCCTGTTCTCGGGATGACTCCTCTTCATCTGAAGCCATTACTCTGTGACACTCATTCAGCACCTTGCTTTCTCGTACTGCGAGCCATGACTCCATTTTCCGTTGGCCCCTGTTATTGCTCGAGAATAGCGTTTCCAGTCCCCGGTTGATCAGGAAATTAACCCTTAGGAAAGGATGTTGCAATGAGAACCCCTCGACCGAACTTCATCCTCTCTGGCAGAAATTCGCTCTTGATGGCTGTTCGGACGTCTTAGAGAGGCAAAGCCAGATATCCTAGGCCTTAGTGGATACGATAAGAAAGAAATTTTAGTTTATTGTTACTTTCGAATGAGCTCGTCATGTATTTTCAAAGGAGGGATGTGCGGAAATATTTCCACTGTGCTGGACTGCTCTGTAAATATTTGAAAGATTGCAAGCGCTTCCTCGCACTGTATTTTCCAGGACCTCAAATATCAATATGATGGAACCCTATATAGGTAAGGTTTATGCGCAGCATAGTAACTTTTTTCAAGGGTGTATTTCCGACACTATTGCTACACCAGATATTTTTGTCGGGAAATGGCATTGAATTAGCCCGAAAATGTTAAAACAATAGATTTTTACGCGAAAATCAATGAAACTACAGATTCTACGAATGAGACCCTAAATATTGTTTCGGAATCTGCAATTTCACTGAATGTATGCAGCATTAATCTTAAATAGATTTTAGTCTGACTTTAATATGTTCTTTTCCCGGCGCTTGGGCATATAATATTGACAATGTTTACACACTCGTGAAAACTCGGTGTCGTAAAATTTTGCGTGTATATCAACAAAATAGTGTTTTCTTATTTGATTGAGATGCGTTCCAGTTTGGATTTGTAGTTACTTTTTTAATTCTTTGTAAGCTACGAGAAAATTGCCATGGAGCGCGCGAATCATAACGAATAATTCGTTTTTTTAAAGTGAGAAACGCCATTGAAATTAGCTGCAAAGCAACGGGTTTACAATCAATACCCATAAAATCACCAATTCTTGGTTATTGTATCATTACGAGACCCAGTGCTAATTATGCGTAAATGAGAACTCACTCCTTGATACCTGATACCAACACCGTAAGCTATATTCCATATTGCTTGAGTCCCTATAAAGTAAATGAGTTAAAAATGGGATATAGGTAATAAAATAATCTGAAGAAATTCCATACAATATTGAAAAAACGTGGGCAGGTATGGAACGGAAAGCAAAACGCGAAGGAAATAAAATTATGCTTCCTTTAGGCATTGAAAACATTCTCTTTCGATTTGGAGGAGAGGGGGAATGCAGGGGTCTGAGGCTGGACTTGTGTGGAAACGGTGTTGGATTGAGTTAAAATGGAAGTCGGTTTATTCCCGGGAGCGTTCCCAGGTTCGTTGGGGAGACTCTCTGGGTGCCGGGACTTTAATTAACTCCACTTGCTGTTTTGTGTCAACACTCTCAATCCATCCAGCTACTCTCGGGCGTAAGCGGTGCTGCGTGCACCGCGCTGGTGGAGGCTGGGGCCGTGTGAGAACACTACTTCGGACAAGTAAGAGTGGATCTACGTGGGGTACGAAAGTAAGACGAGGATGATGAGGGAAGGGCTGGTTGACACTTCTCCCGTAAGCCAAAGTGAGGCGAGGGACTAGAATAGGAGAGGTTAAGAGATGGTGGGGAGGGAAAGTGAGAGTGAATGAGAGGTGGGGAATGAGACTTCCTTGAGATGATTGCACTCAGGCTCGCTCAGATGAAGTTGAGTTCGCAGAGTTTTATTTCATCTATGATTTCTCTCTCAAAGAGGTCAAAATTGCGGAGAAAGCTTTTGTTTCTCTTTGCCGTCATCCTTCCTGCGGAAGACTACGCCTTGCATGTATTCCCTTCCTCTTCGTTTAAAGGAACTAAAGTCTATAATTTGTAACCAATTTCGCCGATGGTGTGTGATGAAAACATTGCGGCGAAGTTGAACTATCATTCGTGGATTTTGACAAGAGTGGTTTGAAGCAAGGTAGGATTATAAATGTCGAGTGCTAATTGCTTCCAATTGCACTCACTTGTTTTCCAATAAAATTATAAATTGGAGCATTCAATATGGGCAATTACGAAGCGTTTTGCAGGCCATGGCACAACACTATGGAATTGGCTGCACCAGAAAGTACTTTGCTGTTCCAATTGCTTGACGCTATCGTGACTTACGGAGGGGAATAAAAGGAGTAAAGGAAAATGGAGTTATCTCTGTTCGCCAAAATTGTATATATTACGAGCTTTGCTGTAGGCATGCTGGCATTGAATTAAAAGTTTGAATCAACCTAGAACTCAATTTTGTTAAGATAATGACGGTTAAAAAGAGAAAAATTTGAATATAATGATGGTATGACACCATTGAAAGTCATGGAGATTCTGTTTCAATTGGTACTGGGCATCGTGTAGTTATTAGGGAAACGAGAAGACTTGGATGCAATAAGAATTGACTCGCTACCGGTATAACCCCTCCCATTTTCTCAATCAAGTCCGCTTTTCGTGGGCATGCTACACGTCGACGCCTTTGTTGCTCAACTGCGCAAAAATGAAGTTCTCACTTGGAGATGAGACCTGCAGGAATTGTTTGCGGAGCGAGCTATTGGGGGGGGGGGGGGGGAAGAGGTGATGAGGAGAATGGATGACAACTTGGACAGCAATATCGTCCATCCATGAGTCACTCGCACCCGCCCCTCCCGCACCCTTGTGCAGCGGGCAGGGTGAGTGAGTCGCCGGGGAGAAGACGGAGGAGATTACGGAGAGGTGGGGTGCGGGGGCCGGGTGGAAATTGACGATACGAGGAGGACGACACCCTATCCCCCGAACGTGTGCATCCGCTCGCCTCATCCTTCATATACGAATATGTACATACGAAAACAATGGCGGGGAGAGGTGGGTTGGCCCAAGACTCGAGACGAGCGGCGGGGAGGTGAACTTAGCTTGCATCTGTCCGTTTCTGCATAGCCTACGTTGACTACATCTCGTTTCTCAAGTTTCACGTACGCTTTGACTATGATCTCTGTTTATTCTCAGTTTTGATGGCTTTCAGCAGTATTCCACGTGTCAGCTAATATCCGACGAAATGTCTTGCAAGTTAGAATTTACTTCAATTAGATCCACAGGTAACGTAATTTTGATTCGCTAATTTAAGACCATGGAGACGTGATGGCGGTAAATAATGTTTATATTTTTGTGACCCTAGAAGACGCAATCAGGCAAAGTAATTTTTCCGATAGTAAATAAAGTATACAATCTTGGTCAGTGTGAAACCAAGGCTTGAAAAATTACTAGGTTTCAAAGTTTACCATGGTTGTGTTATATATCAACTTATTTCAGGGGTATACGATCTGGGGTGGGTTAATGGTAACTTCATTCACTTAATCGTTATCAGAAACATATATCCCTATAGAAGAGCGTTTCTCAAAGTTAATGTCTCAATATTGCCTCCATATATTCAAACTGGTTATAAAGAGGACAAGACGAACTCTGAATATTGGTAATCACGTTTTCGTTTGATTCGGCGCAATGGAAAAGTAACGATCACGTAAGCGCATGCATTATGGAGAACTGTGATTACGCTCTGGGGTTCTTATCAAGAAATACCTCTCAAAAATTCCTTGGAGATCATGCAAGCGTTAAAAGCTGCGCATCTAAAATTATTTTAAATGAATAGTTCTTGAACCATTGGCAAAGTCAAGAAAAATTGTTGTGACCTGGATGTTGGTGGTCGGATTCTAGATGGTAACAGTTGTCTTCCCTCTATTCTTAAGCATGCATTCGCTTGATATCTCCTTGTATGTCTGTAATGTCATTTGTCAGAACTCAGAATAGTCAAGTGAAATTGTCTCGGAAGTGTGACCTTTCACTTTACTTGACGTCAGTACCCTCCTATCTCCCCACCCCATCCATTGTCACCTGGCCGAATACCATCTTGTCTCGCCTCTCCTATGTAATTGGCACGGAAAGCTGCGCTAGGAGTCAGTGGGGCCCTGTCGGGTCATTTCGGTTCTCGGTCATTCTTCGGTCAGTCGTGTAGACGGTACCGAGGACTCGAGGCGCGGGCCATGGGGCCCGTGCACCGTTAGCCGTAGCGCCATCCATCAGTGCCTTTACCCTCAACTTCTCTCCTGATAATATACTTCTTTGGCTATTCGATACGCACATTTTGGTTCATTAATAATTCAATGGAATACTTGATTTAATTAAACTCTCACTTGATACCAATGGGTGCGTCGTCGCCGTCCAACGGGCGCCGTCTCCGCGCGGCGCGTACAGCATATTTTCGCTCAAACAGGAAAATGAGAAATGTTTCGTTACTATCGACGGTAAAACTTGACCAACCGACTAATTCTTTGGTTTTAATTTTGCTGCCTGAGACCGTTTAGCGCTAATACAATATTTTTCAGCACGGTCTTGTCAATTAATGTATTTTACTTCCGTTCTTGATGAATGGAGTCCCCCCCCCCCTGCTGGGTCTTTAGTAATATTTCTAGAGGTAATATTGCATCACTGATCTTCCGAGAGGTATGTCCTCCTCTCTACCCATTTCCGCTCCCTGCTGCCCGCTTTCATCCATAAGGTAAGCTTTCGCCTCCGTTTCGTCTCCGTCTTCCCCTTTATCCTTCGCGCATTCTTCGACGCCAAAGGAAGTCGTGGCGTCTCCTGTCTCCGTTGTTTGGGAGCGTGATCTCAGACTCCCGCTGAAACATGGGCGCACACGCGCTCTCCAGAGCACATAAATACGAGCACACTACCGTTGGCGCCACCGTCGTCCCTTCTCCTGTCCCTTCTTTTCTTCTCTCGCCCACCCTTCCTCGCTTCCTTCCTTTGATACATTTTCGTCTGCGTCGTACATCGCCTTCAGCCTTTCTTTTCATTTCTGGAAATCAGGCGCCCCACCGCCATATCCATCTGGTGGGTGACATGGAAGCGGTATATGTGTGCTTGGCGCCTCGGAAAAACTATGTTAACAAATGTTCGTCAGATTGGAGAAACACAGGCCTCCCATACTCTTGAACTCTAACGCCCTCCATATCTCTCTCTACATCTTCTTTTTCTTTTTTCCTCATTTTCTTTCATTTTCCTTTTCCATTTCTCCCGTTCTCTCTCCTTCCTCTTTTTTCGTCTCTTGTATGCAGTTCTTCTGAAACATGTGATTCATTCTGCCATTATATCTTATATTATACTCCATTTTATTTCTTACATCCTTTCAATCTAACTTTCCATTTTCTTATATATTACAGCATGGTCATCCTCTTTTTCATATTTATTTTAAACAAACTAAAAAAATATCCATCTGCTGAAAATGTTTTCGATGCTTGCTTTTCCTTCTCAAACGCATTTCATGAAGACTAGGTTGCGAAACCTTATAATTCAATAGAATTGAAGGAAAAGGAAATATCAATACACTTTACACAGATCCTCCTTTACATATTTATTTGGTTCGGGTTATTACCAGTGCAGTCACGTCCATTCATCAATGTCTGAATTAATGCGATTGCGTCACAGAGTGTGCTATTCAATATTTAATTAATAAAGATTAGAATGATATGCGGTGTAAGTAACATCCGGAGCATACAATATTTATAGTATTTCTTGCGGAGCATACAATATTAATTGCATTTCTTGCGGAGTATATAATATTAATAGTAGGTATGTCTTGGTTAGACTTATCGCTTATCATAACAATGGGATTACATAACCGCTCTATTTTTTACTGCTAAGAGCACCTTGTATATTATGAATTCAAAGCAGGCAGTAACAGTAATATTACGGCCTCCGTTTTCATGATGGTACCAAGTCGTACGTAATGATTTTTTCTTTGCGCCCAACTCGGGCGTTTTTTTCCCCTCCTTTCTTTGAGAGGAAACCCGCGAGCGCTGGAGTCGCTATCGCATTCGGGTGAACGTCGGTGCTCGTTACACGTGTTATTGTTTTCCTACGGCGGCTGTCTCGCTACAAAACGCTGCAGCATGAGTTTTTCCCCTTGTGATTCCTTGCCATTAATTGTTACCAGCCTGTGCATGTTTCTGTTCCTCGTCACCGTGTACTACTCCTTCCGTTTCTCCTCTCCTTTCCCTTCCACCTCCTCCATTCATTTTCTTCCGCTTTCCCTTTCCTGTCTCCTCTCTCTCTCTCTCTCTCTCTGCCCACCCTCAATATTTTCTTCTCACACCCTCTGCCACTCTTGTTTATTTTCCGTTCTCCCTCTCGTTCCTTCGCCGTGTTTCGTACTCACGTCCCGCCCTCCTTCCTCGTGTCTGTCTTCCGGCGGCCCCTTCTACTCCTCCTCAAGCAAGACACACGCACACACACATTTCTTCCTTTTAATCGTCGTCTCTCCCTAATTGCTCTCGCCTTTGCCACTTCCTGCCCTTCAAACGCTCTCCAAACCCGTGTCCCGTCGTCATTTTCCTTCCTCTCTCCCTCCATCGCTCATCGCCCCAAAAACACACTTCGTCTCCTCTTCTCTCTCCTTCTCCCCTTTCCCCCACCCACTTCGTCGCATTCTCTTCATTTACGCCCCTCTTTGTGTGAATTATTGTGGTTCGCCCAAGGAGTGTGTATTTCAACGTGCCGCCGCCGTTGTGAAACTTTTGAGCTTTCAAATTGTTTTCAGAGTTATTTGAATGAAAAAATAAAACCTACTTTGCGCCTGTTGGTTTACTTGTGTGATCAAGTGTAAACCTTTGGACTCAGTTTTCGGTTTCCATCTCAGAATTTTAGGACAGGAGATTGCTACTTCCAAATTCTTGACACTGTTGAAGAGGTACATTTTTATTATAAATTTAGCTCACTTCTTACTATGCGAAGGGCGTGGTACCTCCTGAAGATATGGGTGTAGTAAGTTTTTAGGGTGATGTATTTCATTGTATGAAGTCTTGGCTATCAAAAAAATATTCGTCCTTAAGGTATTTAGAATAACTGGATATTGCCTTTAATCAATCGTATTTTAAACCCTTCAACTGATGTCTCTTTGAGCTCTACTCCATCTCTGACAATAATTCAGTTACTCAGTTTAGAATAAGTTTTTAACTTATCCTGGGTGAAGGACACGTTTGGGACAAGGATTCAATCAAAGGCATGGGTAAGAACTTGGAAGTAGGAACATGCGATGGTAATTTTTATCATTAGTGTCAGAAAATGGATTTCCGTTTATGGTTATTTTATCATCATTTAAACGTTTGCATATGTGAAAATGTGTGTAAACTCCTAAATTCAATATGACTAGGTACTAAATCTTGAATTCATCCATTTTAGTGCCAACATTTTGACCATTTGTCAAAAGACTTATCATTTTCCTGCTTCAACGTGTTTGACACGACTTCATGCCGGAAACATCATTTTGAGAGAGCCCACATTAAACCCACGTAAAAAACACACCAAAAAATTATCTGTCGCAGCCACCCAACGTTGAGCCAAACACCCATGACCGTAAGTTATGCGAGTTTGTAACGTTTTTCTCTTTTTTTTTACTTCGGCGCTGATATTTTTTTCTCGAGGAATATTTATTTCGTCTTCCTCCCCCTTTGGCGAAGCTCACTGGACTATTTTTTCAAAAATAGACACTTTTTTTAGGAAAGCGTCGTCTTCCGCGGTCCCAAATGCCCATCAACAGCGAGAGAGTGGGATATAAAAATGGGCGTGGGAAGGGGGTGGGGCAGTTTGGGGCGGAGGGGGTAGGGAGGGGGAAGGTGGAGAAGGGTGGGTGGGGTGGTGTGCAAGGATCCAACATGGTCTCCACCGCCGCCCCTCCCATTTCTACTTCCGCATCACATCCAATAAACCCTTTTGCCGGGGACACAGATGGCGCGCACACCCTGAGAAGAGGAACGTGTATCTGTCCTTTCCCTCCGGCCACCGCCCATCCCCCTTCCCATGTTCTTTTCCCCACCCTCCACCCATTTTCCCCCGCTCCTTCCCTCTGGCAACCCCTCCTCCCAACCCACCTCCCCCCAATCCCACATCTAATGTTTTGAGCCACGGACGCTTCGCCGCACCCCTCCCCCCCTGAATGACACCTAACGCCCCTCTCAAAACCGAGCCGCTCACGCAGGTAATTGTGAGTTTTACTTGCGCGCAATTGGTCCGGCAAACTAATTTGCTCGTCCCATCCGCCTCTCCGGGGAGGTCAAACAGCGGCCACGGGAAGCGTAATTTTGGCAAGTAGAGTCGAGAACCGTCGAATATCCGAAATTTGGAATTTGTCTCAAAATTATTGGCGAGTTTATCGTGTGAAAAATGGCAGATATACTTGCTCAAACCCAATTTGAAACTATATAAATGATCTTTTTTGTTTATCTGGCCGAAAGTTTTCAATATATTGCCTGATATTATGAAAAGTGAAATGAATGCTTTTTACGATTTTGCTAAAGGCTTTTTTCTCAGTCAGACGATTTTTTTTAGTTAGACTTATTTTATTAACCCAAAAATGAGAGGAGACTTTTTTTCTTTCGTTCATTATTTGTAAATGTTTTCCTTTTTAAATTTTGGTAATGTTAGCAGTGCATTTTTATAAATAAGATAGTAGCCATCATATTTTATGCATCCTTGAAGGCCAAAGTTACCAAATTACGTTTTCTTATCTTTATGTACTTATATAATTTATGTACTTTTTTATAAAAAAGATGTTAGCCATAATATTTTATGCATCCTTGAAGGCCTAAAGCTTCCAAATTAAGTTTTCTGTTCTTTATGTACTTTGTAATTTTAAAGGAAGTAAGAAAATTTATCATATTATAGTATTTAATTAGGTTATTAGAAATTCTGTGCTTCTCATTTTCGTACGATTGGGAGCGATTAGATATCTCTAATATTCACATGTACGTAATACTTTGCTAGCCGCCTCAGGAATGTGTGGTAGAGGGTGTTTGTACATACAAAATTGAGGGACTAGACTGCGAGAATTAACAAAAGAAGATGGTGATAATCATTTGTATATTAACAGAATATCTCAAGGCCTTGCTCATTTTTTGTTGTGGTAAAAGCCGAAAGGGATGGAGTCGTTTATACACCAATGACATCGGATTTCTACCCGAATGTTTTACTTTGCCGTTTCTACTGGTTTTGGAGATATAGTCCGGGTTGAAAATAGTATCCTTCATTGTATCCCTGAAACATTCGCGACCTGGATCATTCAAGTAATTGAAGACTGCCTTCTAGCCTCTAGTCCGTAGTGAGTTTCAGTCCCGTCTCTTCATCGGCAGTGTAACACTAATTTTTTTATTCATCACTATTTTTAACAAACTGTGCGGCTTTTTTCCTTTAACTATGCATATTTCGTACTTTTGTACTTTTGAAAAAACTGTTGAGAAATTAAATAAAAAGTAGAAATGAGCAATAATTTTTCATGTAATCTGTTGTTGCAGTATTCGTAACATAAAATTATTTTGATATGTTTACCTTGATGCTCTTTGGAAAATGTGAATTACACTATATCTGGGTGAGAAAATAGTTAGTACAACTTTATACCATTTCCTCCTCGAATATCATTTCCGTAAAAGGATAGAATTACTCCCTAAGGAGTAATGAAACGCATACAATTTCTATCGCCTAAATTGAAATATTAACCTTTCCAAAATATTCAGCCAGAAACTGATGGTGTTAGTTGAGCCCTTCCATAGACAGATTCTGAAGTTTGACGTTAAATTCAGGTGAAAGAAAATGTGCAGTAAGCACTGATTTACTCGTGAAATAGGAAAAGGAATTGGTTTGCTTTCGTAGAAAATTTTAAATGTAGGGTTAAGATGATCAAAGTATGAAGAATATTGGCGGTGAATATATTATTTAAATAAAGTTACCTATCCTGGTTGTGTTACGACATTTTCTCACCTCACAATTTGATAGATAATTATAAATGTAAATGTCAGGGGAAAGAGAATTTGCGTTGAATGGCTACGAGAAATGAATGAAGCCAAGGATATTAGTGAGAAAAGTGGAATGTGTGAATGAGTGGAACGACATAGAAAGACACATTTGGGAATGATGGGAATTAAGATGGCATTTAGCGTGGCTGAGTGGAAAAAATGGTGGGCCTAGAATTAAAAGAAGTGTGCAATATTGACTTCCATCCTCAGTATTTCTTAAAAATATCACGCTTACTCAAAATATCGCGCTTCGCGTATTATATTCGGCTCTCTTAGAAAAATGCTCTTCCATAAGTTCAGTCGACACTGGCTAGAAAAACATTTATTCGTACATTGTTACCGATTTATTTTATTCTTCGACGTAAGTAATCCTTTCTAAATATCTTAAGAAAATTTAGCCCTATATTAGGTGAACGTTTCCTGATTGACTTTGTAGGCAGTCTTTATCACATCTGAAATACTCTGCGACTAAGTGGTTCCGTAGACCTCCAAGTTCAACTTTTATGCGGTCCATCAACTGTTTGGCTTGAGTTTAATAACTGATCATTAAATCAAGGAAAATAAGACTTGTAAAAGGGAAGAAGTGTGAACCTTTAGAGTTGGTATTCCTACAAGGGTGGAAGCTTATGTGCTGCCCATATTGGAAACTGGTCTGACAAAAATTTAGAAACAGTATGTTTTAATGGCCCTCCCGTAAAACGTTAATTCAAGTATTCTATTAATGGTAGTGAAACTTATTCTCGATTATAGGAGGAATAATTCAGAACCAAAATGGATGCAGGTTATTAGAGTGAGATGAAAAAGTTCAAGTCGGTGAAACGAATTGCCAGAGTAAAGAAAACAGTTGAATGGGACCAGGGTAAAATAGTTGAAGAATGAAAACAGCTGTGTGAAAAACAAAAATAATCTCAGGTTGTTAAAATTAAAAGGGTATTCAAAGAAATACTAAAAAACAATAATTTCTTGGCATAGAAGATAAAAAAGGAGGAATCTTTTCCCAAGAAGTAAAATGTACCATCAAGTAAATTTTGAACTTATACTTGTTAAATAGTTCAAAGATGGAAAAATATGGGAAAAGATTGAATATCTACACATTTTCTAGTAAATGGTGTGGTACAATGTATTCAAGGCGAATGAGTTTCCAGAAGAAAGTGAATGAAAGTGACAAAAACTGCATGAAAAGATTATGATTATTTTTCAACCACACACAAGAGGTACTCGTAGAATAATTTAGAAGACATGTGGGAAAACTTTATCCTCACAGATATTCGGCCAGCACGTGGACATATAGCCAGGAAAAGAAATAGGGATGAGGAACTCTTATCTAAACAGGTCAGGTAGAGGAAGAATGCTGAGGAAAATGATGGGGTAAGGAACAGCTGGCAACGATAATCTGACTGAATGTATATTCTAGATCTCTAGGGAAAATGTGAGACATTCGTGTATAATTAGACTCGGAGGAGGACTTTGGCTCTATTAATTAAATTTTAACCCCAATATCGAACTAATACACAGCCGATTTTATCAACTAAAGACTTGAGCTCTCTTCGAGAGTGGTGAGAAGATTATATTTATTGTTATAGCCACCATTAAATGTGGTGTACAGATACAGATGAATACATATTACATGCGTTTACATAATAATGAAAGTAAACTTAGAGAAGGGTGGGGTACACGGGCGCCATGGCTGTGGTGTTTATATTTTATGAACCATATGTGTGGATCATGGAATCACCCGTAATCACGTGAAGCGACAGATTAATATTGTCCACTTCCAGAGGCAATTTAAAAGCAATGCTCGTGCAGATGTGTGTTTGTCTGAGTGTGAATATAAGTAATATATTATAAGGTCGTCAACCCTCGATTGGCAGCGGGAATTTATGAGTTACCTATGATAGTCTATGGACTTGTTGACATCAACTCATTAGAAAGGGGCAAAAAAATTACTTTGGTGAAAATGAATTTGGAGGCAGAGATAGTTTAGTCTATCTTGCATCATAAAACGTAAGGCAGCCACCCAAAGCAAGGCAGCCACCCAAAGCAAGGCAGTCATTATCGAGCATATTACAGCTAAAATAAAACGAACATTGTATGAGAAAACAAAAGCTCTCATACTCTCAGCATAAATGAAGATTTAGCTTAAAATAACTTAAGTGCTAAAATTGTTCCAATAACAGGTGCGTATTTAAGATTTTAGTCGAATGTAAATGACTGCAGTTTCTAGGGAAATGGAAAGAAATTTGGATATAAGAAGTATTTACTTGAGAATTGGATGAAACTTAATCAAGCTGATCGTACCGATATGGTAGATCTATATGTATTTAAAGTTATATCTATCGTAAATCGTTTCAATCAGCTGAGTATCCTCTAAGTTTTATTTTTCTGCCACTCACATTACCAGTGTTGTTCATCGTAAGCAGGCGATTCTTAGTTCCAAGGTAATGGACCAACCTCTTTTCGTTCCTTAGAGGCTTCTTATTCTAGAGACTTTATTAATACCTTTCATATGTATCATGAAGAGTTAAATGACTCTTCTATCCAAAGTCAACGGTTTCCACCGTGACACGTCAATTGCTTGAGACCATAAATGCTAATCCTCGGCTTGATTATCGTACATTCATAAAATTCTTATCCCTCGTGTCCCAAAGGTAATGGGATGTATCAACCATTTCGGGAATTTTATCCTGATCGTAAGAGGATTGGCATATGAAAAATATAGATATTCGTCAACTTTAGATGTATGTGTCTTTACCAGCTTCGATAAGTATGAAAAAAATATAAACCATTCGTATATAATCCACAGTTTTCTGTTGAACTGAATTTCATAGGCTTCGTTTTGCCTCCGCTCTTAGAGATCGTCGGTCAACAGAAAAGTTCTCACTTTGGACCTCTTACACTTGATTTTATACAACTGTACTCATTACCAATATAATTTGATGCATTAGTTTCGATTGATTAAATAAGGTTCACATCGCGTTAAATTAACTCTAGCAAAACGTGTACGTAACTTTCAGAACACTCCCGCATTAATTGTTAATCTTGAATAATTTCTGGTAGCTTGAAAATGATTACTCGGACCCATTTTATTGTCCTTGTTTTATTGTTGACGATGCTATGTAATAAAATATATTAATGATGTTGTGATAGTTTCATATTTTACCGTCAACCATCATGAAATTACTCGGAGAACGAGTAACATAGGCGCCAAATGTTAATAAATTACAAAATGGGTTGATACACTTAGTTCTAGTTTCAAAGACCTTGGCATCGAAGGCCATTCTATGCTAAGCTACGTGGTGGTGACGCCCTATCAATCGATTAATGATATATATCGTGCAAAGAATTATTGCTCAAAGGGTCGCTGTGAATATTATGGGTTTATTTATGGTCAATATGAGCATTTGTTGCAATTCGGCCTTATGTATCTTAAAATTTAAGAAGTATATGAATGGTATAATAATCCTGGAGTATCCTGATGTAGCGTAAATAACATACATACTTTCTTTCTTACCCAGAAAGGTCAAATGTAGCCGTTGCACCACAAGTATATTTTTTCATGAGCGTTTCTTCTCGCAGCATGGGCGATGTTATCTTACAGAAAAAAACTAAGCTAATGCATCCTTCCATGATTGCCGAGATCCTTCGCAGATTTCATCCCGCATTAAGACTCGAGACCTGGAGGCTGCTGGATCCTCTTGGAATGAAGGAGTAGCGCCATCTTTCCGTTTCGTAGAGCTTTGCGGGAGGGAGGGGAAAGGGAGGCGTGAGGAGGTTCGTCTGCGGAGTGGAATGGTTAAAAAGAAGTCGGGAAACGTGAGGCAGTCGCGAGAAGGAGCGCCATGCGGGGGGAGTGAGGAAGAGGGCACGGTGTGTGAGGCGGATAAAAAGAAATAATGCCAGCGAGGAGTGTAGAGCGAGCGAGGGTGGTTGGTTGGCTGCTGGGATGAGTGAGGGTGAGAAAAGGGAAGGAGACAAAAGCTCCCGAGGGGAGTGAGCGGGGGTGGGGGGGTTGGCGGGATGGAGGAGGAGGGGGTTTCAGGAACGGGGATATGGGGATGGTGTGGGGCAAAAGGAGTGCTGGTATCCTTAGGTAGGTAGCTGTTGAAGAAACCGCGCACAGTAGCTGCGTCATTATTTATCTCATACAAGGATCTGTAGGGGACCTCCAACGTGGTTTCAGAGGAAGTGGGTGGAGGGATGGGAGAGTGAGAATGGAGGCTGGGTGGGTGGGTGGGTGGGCGGGAGGGGGATGGAAAAAAGACGGGGGAGGTGGGGAAGTTGCAGTTTTTCATAGGCGTCGGGGGTTGGGGGAGGGACGGTATGAGGGGAGGGGGTTGGCGGGTGAATGAAGGAAGGCGTGGATGCGGAGGAGGGGGGGAGAGAGAGGGTTTTAAAGGGGTGGCGTAGAAGAAGGATTGAAGGAATGACTTGTGAGGTAGGAAGTCTAATCTAAAAGGAAGATGAAGTATGCGTACACGCATTAGGGCATACGTTTCAGGTGTTGGGGGGGCAGCGGCGGACGGCGGCGGCGGTGGCGGCGGGGGCGACGGCTGTCTGTGTGGGAGGGATGAAGCGTAACCGTGGGGGCAGGAAGGGTGTCAGAGCAGGGTGGTGACGAATGAAGAAGAGGAGGGGAGAGAGAGAGAAATGGGAGATAAAGGAGAGGCAGAATGAGGGAGAAAGGAGAGCGCTTTCGCCTTGTAATGCGACCGAGGAAGGCAGTGAATTTTGAGAAGAGGAGAGACGAATGAGGTATAAGGCGGAGGAAAAAAATAACGTGAGGCGATTTATAAAGAAAAATGAAGGTAATATTACACGACGGAGTCAGAATAAAGGAACGAAGGTTTTCTCGCGCCGGGGCCAAATTGAATGAAGTCGTGCTCCTCCGAAAATGTTTTCGGTTATTTGGTTTTAATTCATGCAAAAATTACCATGCAATATGGCACGGCTTGGAATGAATAACGAAGGTATTAGCTTGCTATTTTAAATGTCGTCATCAACATGTTTTCATTTATCAAGGCGCCTTATGCTCTCTTCTTGCAGCGAGTTTTAATGCAACGTGCTCTAGAGTTTTTTGGTCGAACGTTGCTGTGGATTGCGGAGGAATTGAAGGTGTTGCTGTGATCTCGAGCTCTTCCTGAAACATACCTTAATGATGTGGTTAGATATTCATAGCTGCCCAAACGTACTTATTTTACAATAATAAATTCAGTCATTGCCAGTTATCGCATGTAGTATTCGTTACATTTTTTCACGAAATTAATTTTCACGAAAGTTATTAGTTAAAATAGTAATCATGTTATAATTATTGGACACGTTTGGGCCCTGTTGGACTATGTGAAGTACAGACTTAGAGTCATTTTGACGGCTTTACCTTTCTGTGTCATATCTCACTTCCATACTTACTTCTCACTTCCCATATCTCATTCATTCTGTCTGAATGGGCCTTCTTTCTTTCATCCGACCAGGTTGTTCCGATCCTCTTTATGTTTTCCTGGTTCGGCAACCATCCTATCGCTAATTTAATGCAAACATTTTATCTATCCTAGACTTCCTGTTGAGTTAACTTACACATTAAGTAATAAATTAGAATGAGATGATTTGAAAATAAAATAAATAGTCTTATTTAACATATGCTGCTTTCATTTCACGTATTCATGGAAGTGTTAATGGATATCATTTTCATTTTGTGAGTGGTCAATCAAAGTGACCCGACTGTGACATGACTTTTTTTTCTAAGAACATCTTTTAGTTTAACTAGAGGTGTGATTGAAGTTTGCTCTTTTCTCCTAAACATCTCATTTGTTGGCTCTCTAAAAGGCTCTTTTGTAAGCCATACTGTGGCGTATACTTATCGTAAATAACATAGTATAATTTAATGTGTTGAAAGAATTGTTTTCCTTTTTCTGTCCAATATTTACCATTGACATTTATGCCCTCCTTCTCATAGGCACAATGATATCCGTCTTGCTTTAGAAAATGTGAACGCAGTGATCGATCGGATATATAATTTCGGTTATTTACGACTTTTTCTTACTTCAAAATGTCACGTATTACTTACTATAATTATTTATTCCCATTCACTGATCGGTTGCTGGACATTCTGAAGGTACTTTTACGATCTAGGCTACGAATCATGTCGAATATAAACTTGACAATAAAAAAGAAAAATAGTCGTGAAAGAAAGATATCGATATTTAATCGCTCACTGTAGCTACTTGAATATTTTATCCCTCGCGAAAAATTCCTGGAGGCCATCCAAAATTGAAAGAATGAAACTTGTCCCATTCAGATGGATCTTTTTGGCCACCCTCCCCCTTATCCCGCTTCGTTTTTATGCTTTTTCCCTCCCCACACTCACCTCACTCACGCTCTCACCCCGGAAAGGCCGGCAAATTGAGAATGAAATACTGCTGAGCCGCGCGGGGGTTGTGCGACGGGAGAGAGGGCGAAACGACGATGGCCATCGGGGCGGGGCGCCAACAAACGCTTTCACTGCCGTGGGACCGCGACTTTTTTAAACGTGCGGAAGTGACTGAGTGAGTGAGAGAGGGAGTGTGCGGGGGGGCGAAGGGATTGGCAGTGGGGGGGAGGGGGAAGGAGACAGAGGACATAAAGAAAGGCCATTGGGGGGGAGAGAGGGTGGCAGGAAAGAGGCAGCAAAAGAGGCCCTCTCTCTCTCTCTCTCCCCGGCAGCCCATTGTGTGTGACTGGGAGGGCTTTGTGTTTTATATTTTATTTTGTATATTATGTATTTTATCCTTCAAGGTGTGGTCCAGAAGGCACCCACAAGAGATTTGAGAATGGGACGAGCCGCCCCTTCCCCCCCTCCCGAACTGTATATTAGTGGCGGGGGAGGGTGTTGTGGTTAGGGGGAAGAGGAGGATTGAGTCGAGTTGGCTTTTAAGGCAAACGAGAGGGCGTGTTCATGAATGTGTGTATCCGTGGTCGCACTGCAAGTCTTCCCCACTCCTTTTCTTAAGTTCGAGAGAGGCGTCTCGCGATGTTTGAGGGCTTCATTGAGGGAGGGGATGTATTTGGAGGGGCGAACAGAGGGGAAACGAACGGGTGAGAAAGATTTTATAAGAAAAGAAGAGGCGCGGATATGGCCCGTTTACGTATATTTTCGTGTCTGTCTCCTTTTCTTCTGTCTAAATCTTCCAAAGTGGGCGGGATCGTCGCGGAAATATTCATGAGGAGCCTTTCAATAGAGGCGGCGGCCTAGGAGAATCGTGTGTGGGGAGAGGCTCTATGTGTGTGTGTGTTTATTTTTTGTCTTTTGCCATGTGTTTTCGCGTGTGGTGAGAATGTTGTTATGTTCTTGTTTTATTCAGGCTGCTCTAAAATGTCTGGAGTGGGAGTCGAACAGTGTGCGCGGAGGGGGACCTCTTTTGTGAACGTGGCGTCTTGTGTCTTTTTCGAATGTTGGCATAAATTGGGGAAACGTGTCGGGAAATTTTTGCCCAATTCATTTGAAAGTTTTAAAGGGGTTTCCCCCTTTTAGCCCCGAGTGAATTATTTGCAACTTGGAAAAGATCTTTCCTGAAAACTACGTCTCACGCTGTGTGGGAAGGCGCTCACGAGGTTTACGATCAGTAAAGGGATAAGGTGAAAGAAACTGGCGAGATTGATCGGGGAATGGGGCGGGGAATTGTTAAAGTTGACGTTTGGAATACCTGGGACGTATAAAAGGTCGTGGTTTGAGAGAGAGAGAGAGAGTGTAACACGGAGAACACCGTAGCAGTGAAAGGATGAATTACAGCTACCCTACTGAGTCTTTGTATTCACTAGTTAAAGGGAGCTGAGTCGTAATCCATTTTTATCGCGATTGTTTATCACATGATTAAGGTGAGTTGAACGTGTCTATCGATATTACTTCTTCTGAAACAGAACGAAAGCAAAAGTCGTCATATTTTTGTCCTAAATTATTGGCATCAAACTAGTGCGTGGAAATTGTGGGCCCCAATAAGTTATGGCCATTATCGCTAGCAAAGTGTGTCATAGTTGACTAATATTTTAAGAGCACCATATTTTAGAAAGTCGATTCAAGAAAACTACAAATTCACTTCCCATCTATGGAGTACGTATTTAAAATTCTTTTAAAGAATTTGGCTGTGTCATTTCCTATTAATTAGCTTGATAACTCATCTGTTGAAAAAACTGCGAGGAAGGCTATAATATTTTTCCAGGGAATCTTTCACCTTGTACGGTGGCATGGAGAAAAAAGTTGATGATAACCCAAAATGAAGGCAACATCATTATATCAGTGGAGAAACCTCTCATTACCGCTATTACCAGAAAAATAATTTCTTACACTTGGGACGTATAAAAGGTCGTGGTTGGAGAGAGAGAGTGTGTGTAACATGGAGAACACCGTAGCAGTGAAAGGATGAATTACAGCTACCCTACTGAGTCTTTGTATTCACCAGTTCTGTCATCAATAACAGAGGCTATTGAAGTTTAGCTGAGTTTTAATGTGTGCTGTTATTTTACGTTTGAAATTCTATTTAACATGTAATTCTCATGAGAGCTTTCGACGTAGTATGCTAACAAATATCCTTCATTGCTCTATAATTATCAATATAATTATCAGTAGTAACTTTTAACCATAAGAATCGAGTAGTTTCGAAATATTTAATGAAATATTTCTGTCACACTGTGATAAAATACTACTTGCACCGAAGGAAGGCAGATCGTGTTCTTTTGAAAAGCTCTGTGGGAGTATCGCATGAGAATGAATGATGTTTTATAGCTCATATCTCGGTGTAAATGCAAAATAAATTACATTGACAATCGTGACTTGAACAGAATGGGTAACTTTGCAATTAACATGATTACGAACGAGAGTCCAATTGCTTTTGCCTTATATTTTGTGACCACTAAAATACCCATGAAATACGCTGCCAGCGTGGGATGCTGGCATGGTAGCAGAAAAAAAATGTAGCGCTATAATTTTACAAGCTAAACTAAAATCTCAAGAGATCTTCCATTATCCGAGGAAAAAAATGAGCAAGAGAACAGCGGAAAGGAAAAGCACACAAAAGCAGAAATGCTTTCTTCTTACCTCAAAAACTCATCCCCGCTCCAACGAATACACTTGCACCCTCAAGCCGAGCGAGTGAAGAGAGGGAAAAAGGAGAAGGAAAAATGGAATAATAAACCCATGTAATTGGATGATGGAGTGCTCCCTTGGGAGGAATGAGGGTTGGAGAGGGCAAGAGAAGAAGAGGGTGGTTGGGGGGGGAGGGTAGGTTGGCAAAGGCAAAACAAAGATGGAAAGGATGGAAGGGGGAGGAAGGAGGGCGGAGGAAAAAATTAGCTAGTAAATGTCTGCAAGGGACGAGTGATGGCTTTTGCGGCAAGAGGGTGGAAAAATGCTCGGGGTGAGAATGAGAGAGGAAATATTTAAGCGTAAATAGTTTAGCTAGGGCAAGGCAGGGTGAGAAACGGGGGTTGAGGTGGTAGAGAACGAAGAGGAGCCATCGCCATCCACTCCGGAGGAATGGTCTATCCCTGACTGTGTGCGTGTGTGCATGGGAGAGTGCAAAAGAGTAGGCGTGAGGAGTGCGGAACAAAACAGGTGCAATAAATACGAATTAGGGGAAGACACGGGGGGAAATGAAAAAGTTCACGTCTCGCAGGGGGGCGAGGTGGTGAAGCTGCCGGAGGTCGAAGGAGGATGCTTTTTATTTCAAACCTCGTTCTTGGAGCGGTGAAATAAAGTGAAGAGGGCACTGAGATGTGGGGTCGGAAGAGGGTTGATGGCTACCGCGGAATTCACGGGGATGCGGGTGTAAAGCCACCCCAACACGGGACTCAAGATGGAAGCAGAGTGAGTGGTAATAGATGGAGGGCGGAGGGAGAGTGCGCGTCGGAGTGCTCATAGAAGTACATGGGGAGGACGTGTAGTGGCGTTTCTTTTCATTCGAGAATACAATACTTTTTGACGATCGCCCTTCATGCTTATAACATCCCAGCTATGTATCAAAATTTTTACGAGGGTACAATTCTGCCGTTTTTAGGCCATTAAATAATTAAATCGTGATTAAAACCCTTTGCCTACAAGAAAGAGAGGGCTATATCTAGATTACGTGTCAATATATAAAAAAGGTTAAGTAGATGAATCCATTTTTAGGCTTTATATTTACCCTGTACAAGACTTATTCAAACCTGGCGTTACATTCTATCATTAATAAATCAGTTGCCTACAGTGATATTCTTTGAAACGAGGAGTACTTACTCTTGAATAGTTAAGCATTCTTGTAGAAGTTAATGTGTACCACGTCGGTTTCCAGCGGGGACCATCTCGGATGACGTTAAATATTTATTTTCTGCAGGGGATTACTTCTTTTATTTTTTTCATGCTCAACATTTAAAATTTCTCATGAAACTAATCCAAAAATATCAAGAGATTAATTTTAATTTAACCTGAGCAAATGTTTTTCTTTGTTGGTCTAATGTGAACAGCATGCCGGTTATGTCACGCATCAAGACCCTCCAACTGATTTTTGTTGTGACAGGTGAGTTATCCCGTCTTGGGGAATCACTTATCTTAGGGTCTTTATTGAAAGTAAGAAGGCATCCAAGCGGCATTCTTGTCCATATCAGCTCTTTTTGGGAAAAATTGGTAACGCAGTTCACCATGCGATTGATCCGATGCCGTCTAGCCCTCACGACTTGCATCTTCTTTCTTATCCCTCTCTAGTTATCTACATAATGCTTATTCCCTCTCTCTGCCTCTTGAATCTGCCAAAGGTTGCACTCAACGATACTCACGCGCTCAGCTTGTGGCTGGTAGATCGTCACTGATAGAGGAATATACCACATTTGGTTTTATTGCTCATTATCTGGGGTGATATTGCATTTTTTTGCGAAATTTTCGGAAAAAAATAATGACTAACTGGTTCTAGATGCCTGGCAGAATCACCCAAGAACCTTGATCGGTTTGGCAATATGCGATCGCAACTTATGGTGCATTCCAAGATTCCCTCGGTGGTAAGACAACCACTGATGGCAGAATTCCGCGAGGTTTGACATTGCCACAGGGAAGAGGAGTTACCGAGCTTATACGCGAAATTGCAAAAATATTTTTGGCGGTGGAGTTGGGGTCGGAAGACTTTAGAAATAGTCATATATATAAAGAAGGATGGAAAGAGCGCGAGGCGAACGGAGTGAGGAGGAAGGATGAGATGCAAAGATGTGAGATGGGGAGGGGGAAAAGGGGCAGAATGGACCACGTGGGTGGTAAAGAATGAAGACGGTAGCAGGTAGGAAAAAATAAATTTTCGGATAAAAAAAGGAAGGCGCTTAACCTTTTTCATTTTATTTTGGCGGAGGGAGCGTAAGCCGGTTGGCAGCCGCGGGTGAGGCGGGGGGAGGGGGTGGTAGAGGGGCGAGAGAAGGGAAAAGGAAAGGGTGAGAGGTTTTGGAGATGAAGATAAAAAAATGTTAATGCGCGCAACGCATTTCAAGGCACCGATGAAAAATAGCTACTAGTTACATCTATGTTAAGGTTCCTTGTATGGTCGGTGGAGGCGTTGTCGGTGGCAGTGTGGGGATGTGGGAGCTACAGGGGGGGGAGAAGGAGCGAGATGAGAGGCGCGTTGGTAAAATCGAGCGGGCAGAAAAAGCCGGGAAGCGGGTGGCCCAGGGAGAGATGCTGCCGCTGCTGGATCGCTTCAGCGTGAAGCGCGGCATGAAGGGGAGGGGATGTGAAGTGGGAGCTTAAAACAAGAAGAGGGAGGGAAAGCGTGTGTGTATGTGGTGTGTGCTGGCGTAACTAGTGGAGGAGTGGAGGGGGTACATGTATGCGAGAATAGGGGGGGCCCTATCCGAAGAAGTCGGCCGTTTGCGAGGGACTGGAGGTGTTGGGGAGGTTTTTTTTCGTGGAGAAGGAGTGAGATAGGGGAGAAGAAGAGGTGGGATTGGTCGGCGTTGTGAGGGGGGGGGGAGAAGTGTTGGGCTCATTTCGAGTCGAGACGTCTGAAAGATAAAGATGATTAATATTCCCACGTTTTATATTCTTTCTGACACAATTTTCTTCTGTAAAGGAAGGCCTCCTCGCTCACTCTCTCCCCAGCGTTCACTCCCTCCTGCCTCCGTCCCCTCCCCTCGCACATCCCCCGCCAGCTACATCTCCCTCTCTCTCTCTCCCTCGCTGCTTTTGTGTGTTGTTCGCGTGATGGAAACAATTTACTTGCGTTTGCTCGGTTCCCGGAAAAAAATAACCACTCCTCCGCTTCGCTTCATCTAATTATGAATATTCTGACATTTTCTTCATAATAACACATCTTTCGCGTCTGCTTCCTCTCTTTTAAATTGGATTTATTATTTCAGCTGTTTATTGAAATGTATTGTTTTTCACTGTAAAATGACTTTCTTCCCCTATATCATTCCCAATTTTATTACCAATTATTTTAATTTTCCACTACTGTGAGGCATAAAGCATATCCCTACTTTTCCAACTTGCCATCTTGAATTGGATGATTGAAATTTTCACATTTCTTGGGGCGATAGCTATTTTGATGAAATTTTCCTTTGTTGCAATCTTCTCTACTAATATAAATTTTTCTTTAACTGAGTGCACTGATGATTTAAACTTGCTGCTGTAGTTTATGTTGATGACGCTGTGTGGTTTAACTGGAAGCGTGAAACAATTTTCTTTTCCTGCGTTGACTAACCAACTCATTTTACTGGAAAGTTTTACTTACTATACCAACGATTTATGCTGGAGCACCTCCAAGCAAAGCCGAAGTGTGATTCATATCGAATGATAGAGCGAGCAACAAATGCTGATTCCTCGGATTAAATCGTCTCTTCGTTGAATTTTTCAGAGCGGGCGTTACGGTTTGTTCAACAACATTCAGTATCCAACAGTTAGAACATCTTGCGTTGACAGGTAACATTTCTCTTAACCTTTTAATTGCTCAGTTACCGTTCTCCAATATCCTTAGAAGCGTCTCTGTCATTGTTCAATTGGACTATATCTGTAAAATTCTTCTCTCAACTCGAAACTGCAAGTGTTTAAGTAAAGTAAGCTCCATCCAATTTCATTGGAAACCGAGGACTGGTTTCTCCTTGCTTCAATTTTTGTAGTTCATTGCATCAATTGCTAGAGCTGTTTTTCAAGTAGTCTTTAGAGATGAAGAAACAAACCATCGGAAGTTCAGAGCGCTTAGAGTCACTTCCAACTTGGCTTCCGAGCAATACCGCAAGCAGCAGTTCCCACAGAAATCCTCCCGCTTTCGGTTCCCATTATTTTTCACGACGCAAAAAGACGATCCTCCTTAAGTTGTTTCACTGTCACACCTCATAGGGTTTTTATCTCTTGCAACCCGCGTCCCGGGGCGCTGTAATTTCGCTCACACTGCTACTGTGTATTTCCCATCCTTGTCTCCTCCTCTCGGACCCACCTCGACACCCGCCCTCCCCACGTTCCTCCGCTCCTCTCACCTCTGGCGAACGGACTCGCGCTTCTTCCTCCACCTCTCCATCTTCCCTCCCTCCCTCCTCTTTCTTTGTTCTCTCCTCTCCCACCTCACACCATCCCCCGTTCCCCTCTTCTCCCCCGCTTTTCGCCCACACATCTTCGTCACATCTCTTCATCTTTTTTTGTTCCCGCCACTTCTTTTTCTTCTCCTTCTCCACCTCCTCTGGCCAGCCATATTTTTCTTTTGTTGGTAGGTTTCCCGGGCCACGGTGGCGTAGCTTTTCAGACCGGGTGGTGTGAGGATGGGGCACACAAATGGGCTGGCGGTAGTAGTGAGTGAGTCCGTGTGGATGAGAGGTCGGGGCAGGGGGAGGGAGAGGTAGTAATATCGTCTGGACAAATGGCCGGACCTGTCTCTCGCGGGACCTTTCGGAAGAGTGAATTTTGGGTGGCCATTGAGAAGCTAGATAGAGGGAATAGTTAACGAGATTAAGCGAAGAAGCGTGTGTATGTGTGTGGCGCGGAGGGAAATAACCCAAGGAGGAAAAAGGTGTCGGGGATGGTGGGAGAGGCAGAGCAAGCAAAGCCCGCCGGAGTTAGCTCTAGTGATATATTGCGCTTCTTTTTAAACGGTGACTAATTTTCGTTTGTCACGCACCTGTATCGAAAATTTGACTCGCCACTGTTTTGACGTGCTCTTATTGTTACTTTTCTCGGCTATGGGTTTGAATTCCCCTGAAAATTCTGGTCATCACAATTAAGCATTTGTGAAGTGCCTTTTGCTTTATATAGAAAGGGACGTAAGTAAAAATAATCTGCTATCAATTTAAAAAGGTGGTTTAATCCATTGTATTAACAGGTCACTGTCATTAATATTACTAATGACTAATCTTCGAGTAATTTTACCGTAGAGTGAGCTTCATTTTTTTGGGTGACAGAAGGGATCTTTGTTTAACTTATCCCTACTGTCCATGTTTGCTTCAGTATTTTCCATGTTTTCATTATTTGTAGGAATATATTTATAAAACTATATCTGTGTTTGCTAGTTGGATAGTTCGGACAGCCTTAGATTTCTGAATCTGGACAAAGTGACTTGATTTTCCATAACTGTCCATTAGATTTTACTTAGATACACCCAAGATCTCTTTGTTGATGCTAAATATCCATTTATAGTTCTTTACCCTCATCAGCTTAGACATGTCCTAGCTTACCAACTGCTACCCTACATTTTTTTTGGAAATCCATGTAATTTGATTTTTTTCTCGTTTTTGGAATCGTCGTCGTGATGTAGGTATTCCGTTTTTCCTGAATTTTATTGTAATATCCCTGGTTTCAATTTTAAACCATGTGTATACCATAGTTTTGATAGGTAGATATAACAATAATTAATTGATGCGGCCTTGGCACTTAAAAGATTTGTTTTTTCAATAATTTCATAATACCTGATGTAGACATAAAATTTAAATTTTGAACTAGGATTTAGCGGTAGCTCTGTAACATAAAAAAATGTCCACGCTCCTTACAACTATACATTATCATTTTAGTACCCCATGCATACCTCTATGCATTCTGGATCATTTATATTTGTACAACTGTAAGTGCAGCTCCTCTTTTGCATTGATCTTTTTAATCTGTCTTGGACATCTTGGGCTAATTTCCTTAACTTATGTGCTCCTTAGATTGATATTGACCGCTGCAATATTCAGAGTCAATGTACTAATCATGTTCATTAACCATTATAGTTTCACTTGCTTCACTTCGTCTATGTGTTCTAGTTTTATTCAAAATTTGTTAACCTTTCCTTATTTCCTTCTACTTCCATCATGCTATCCTCATACTCCTATACCTTTCGTCTTTACAGTACAATTGCTGGTTATGCATTCTCTAATACCGTTATTTATCATGATAATGAAGAGAAAACGAAGGCTTTGGTGGCATGAATGGTGTATCGGCTTAGTGGGACATGTGGGAGGTGAGAATATTTTCGGGAGAGTAGGCGCAAGGGACGGAATGGAGGCGGTGGTGAGGTGGGGTGGGGAAGAGGGGGAAGGGCGGGTGAGACTTTAAAAAGATTCGGTGGGCTGCTATATGTTAAAGTGAGGAGTGGGAGTAAAGTGAGAGCGAATAAATTTAAAACAAGACTCTGTTAGTAGATAGGAATGAAGACAGTGGAGAAAAGGAGGTTTTAAAAGAGGAGGCACATGCAGATTTAAGAACGTATATTTGAGAGGGAGATGTGAAAATTGTTAAGAAAAAGGATTTAGCGGATGAGAAATGGGAAAACCTCACCTTGGAGTCTTTAAATGAATGAGGACTGATTTTGTCATTCTAATGAAAAAAACAACGCAAAAAAATGATGGCAATAAAAATCAAAAGATATTTCTCAACCGTAGCTTGTGCTAAAAGTAAAAATATAGTAGTATAAAAAACTGTTTTTGTTTCCTTACACATATATAATCCCATCTGCTCATAAGTCAACGTTTGAAAATTTAATTTCAATTAATTATCCGGGTGACTCTTAAACACATGTTGTCTGACGTTGTGGGAAAAATTTATGCCAAAACGCCGTTGACTCTGCAGAAATAAATAGTTGATCACCCCTTCAGATATGGTTCTCGTTGGCTCCATTAATGCGCGCAATAATGCTGCGGGTCAAGAGATCACATCGTTTTAATATATTAAAAAAAATAAATCTCAAGCTCCCCGAAGGATACGACAGTTTCATCCACTAAGACAACGGGACAAATACGAAGTCCCAAGTCTCTCGATTCCGGAAGCGCAAGCTATGAAAGCATTGGTCAATGATAGTAGTTGAGACCCACGCGATGCTGATGATAACATGAACGTGAGCAAAGCCTTATTTCGCAGTTTGTTTGGCAGAGAAAGGAAGGGAGTGATACGTTGCCCTTGTATGCAAAGTAGAAGCGAACCAAAATCTCCAACTCATTAATCAAACGAATAACTTACCAGCTTATCTCGGACGAGAGCATGGAAAAACTATTCCCGATTATCATATCTGGAAAATAACGGAGCCTTAAATCAATGCTTGCCTCTCCACGAGTAGTAATGCAACTGCTATTTTATCAGAAGTCTGCATCATCGCGGAGAAAATGAACCGCTGAGTAAAACCCTGAACCATTTCTGATCGTCATCAATTGTCTGTATACATTGATGGGTTGTTTGATAGTCCCTACCTGAAATATATACCTATCCATCCGATCTTCATGTCTCGTTTTTCTTTCATCGTTGATGTCAAACTTTTCTATTTGTACAATGTATAATTCTTCTCAAAATAAATCTTTTATTCGTGTGACGATTTGAAGAATTGACCTCTGACCTACAAATTTCAACATTGGCGTAATTTGTTAGGCCTGTTAAGTTAAGGCTATTCAGAGAAAATTTTTCTGGAAACCTTTTTCCGATGAACATTGTTAAGTATTGTTCTGAATTGAAGAATTCCAGCTCCTCTCTGAGCTTGGGATTGAGATATATTTGGCTCGATCTCTTTCCCCTTCACGAGTCAAATGGCGGGTATTCAGAAAAAATGGTTTCAGGTTTCACTTTGTGGTGCTTTTCCATTATCAAGTAAAGGAAAATAAAAAATTTGCATGGTCCACTATTATTATTTTTTTCACTTGCAGTCTTTTTCAATAGATATTGATTGTACAAGTCGAAACCTTGGTCGTCAAAGCGATTGGAATCATTTTTAGTGAACTATACTACGTTTTCCTTTTCTTCTGATTTCATTACTCTATTATTTATTTCTTTTTCAACCCACATTTTATTATATATTTTCACGCATTTGGGTAATAAGGCTGTTGGAATATGTGTGGGATTGAAAGCATTAGCTAGGTCACCATTGTTTGTTTTCTGGTTTATTCACCCTCAAATGTATTGTCCGAATGAAGCAACTCTTTCCCCATCTTTCACTCTCCTCTTCTAGCTTCTCACCTGTTCCCTTCCCAAGGAATGGCTTCATCCTGAAAGGACGTCCACTCCCCTTATTCAGAGCTATAGTGGTATCCTCCTTGCCCACTCCTGCTGTATTCTCCCCCGTTCTGTTTGGGTCTGCGGTTCAGTGGCTTACCCTAACCTTCTATCCGCCCCAGAGAATCGGCGTAGGCCAAGTTATTTGGACCCTTTCCTGCTACTCATTCCACTCACTCTCTTCCCCTCCGTAACACTTCCCCGACACCCTCATCCCCATGTTTTAATACCAGCGAAAGCTGTGCTGCTGCACTGTGTGAACCAGACCACCCGACTCCCACTATCCTACTGGTCAATGCCTGATGTCAACTGTCGTGGAATCCGTGATTAAGAGCTTAGGGAGGAAGTGTCCATTTCCGTTTCCCTCCTACAGAAAAAAAAGCTTGGTTGGGGGAAGTGTGAGGCCAGTAAATGCGTGGGTGGGTGGGTTTTTCAGTCTTCTCCTGGGTCGGCACCCATGCTGTGAAGAGGAGGGGTACCGTGGGGTGTCTTTTCTTCTCCCGTGGAGTTTGGTACTCAAACTTTGAGGCTGTGACCACTTTCATCCCCTTTGAAGAATGGAAGAGTGTTTCCCCAAAACTCACGGCCTTCAGAATTTTCCTTCTCCTTTCCCTTTTATTCCGGGGTGAAAAAATCTATTTCATTCTCAATCCCTATTGCAAACACCCTCTCAGAATTCACATTTTCTCCCCCATTTTTCCTTCGCATTCTCCCACTCTTCTTCCTCTCTGCCCGAGCCAACTTTCGCCATCCTCCGCCTTTTTGCTAAAAACCTTCATTTATCGCCTTTTTCCTTCCTCATCCTCCCCCGCTGCCCATGCGTGCGGAAACACCCTCTCGTCGTATGCGTGCGCGCGGATTTAACGGACCGTCCTCGGACGCGCTTCTCTCGCACCCCCCATCCCAACCTCCGGGCAGCGTCCTCCATTCATGAGAAGGTCCGGTCCCGTCCTGTGCAATAGTGAGAGAGGCCGTAACCACGCACACACGTTCACATTCACACATAAAGGAGAAAGAGGAGTTCCACCCTAAAAAAGGTAGAGAGGAATTTCTCAGTCATATCTTACTCTCGCATTCCCCCTCTCAGCAACCATCCACACCCGTTTTTCCCTCCCCCCATATCCCTTCCAAAAGGGTAAGCCACCGTTGAGTCAACGTGGAATTCTGGAGTCTGCGGGCGTCCATCACTCTCATTCCTTCCATCACGGTCTCCCGTTCCGCCCTCTGCCCTCTTTCCACTGTGGTCCACCTCTTCTTCCTCCTCTCCGTGACCCTCTCCCCCCCCATCTACCTTCCACTCTCCTTGCCCACCCAACGTGCATTCCTTCGTCCCCGCTGACCACACAGGTGCTCCTCTCCCAGTCATTCACGGCGAAGCCCCGCTCTCCTCCACCCCCGCCGAAAGTCGTTCGTTCTCAGCCGGAAACTTATCTCGCGCTCATTCATGAATCCTTCAGTCCCGTAAAAAAAGAAGCGAGCGGCCGTTTCTCATAAAAGACAGGCAAAATATTTCGGTGGTATTGTCGCTACGGCGCGTTACATACACTATCAAGAATTCCTAGAAAGTTCTCGGAATGTCACATCGCTTGTTTGGAGGGGGGGGGGCTGAAGATATTCGGTCAATATTTTAACCATTATATTAACTGGCAAACATTTGGTAAATCATTTTTATGAGACGATTGGAGTTATTGATTGTCTGGAAAGTTTGAATGGATCGTGAAGGCTATCACGTACCCACCTGATTCTGTACGTACATCATTTCTCTAAGTTTTTTACGTAGAGAAATGCATTTACATCATACAGCTGCATACCTTACTTCTTTACCGTGGCTGAAATGTGATTCAAAATAATTAATCGTGTAGTGTTTTATTACACGTTTTACCATAATTGGGCGTGGGAAGTTTCATGCTCATTGCTAGTTGCTTGTTATCCAAAATTTTTTAAAGATTTTATGCATAGGTAGAATATAATTGAATACAGACTGATATTAAATAAAAATACTTTTGCCTAATTATCTTAAATCAGTGAAATTTGATTATATCGTGTTGTGAATATTAATGTAATTGTGTTCTGGACAAAAGAAAAAAATACTCAGGTTTGACGACCAATTTGTAAACTTGGCAGTAGTTTTTAATTTTAAAATTTTCAAACATGACTTTTACTTAAGATGGCTAACTTGTTTTAATGATAATAAAGTCCTAATCTGGGGTTTTACAGGACCCAAGACGCGTGACCGATGCTCATGCCATTAAATCAGCATCTACATGTGATATCAATATAGCAGTTGTAATTAAGCATGGCAAAATCTTGTTTGGATATGTGAAAGGCCTCTTAAGGGTATTGTAATAATGAAAACGGTGATTTCATGAGTTATATGGAGCCTTTTAATTTTTTTATGAAATATGCTTCATAAAAGTCTATTAAATTTTAAATTGAAGTGCTTTGCTCATCGTGTTGAATTCCATTCCATCCATATTCCATGCTAAACTGTTGCTTGTAGTTAGGAATTATATGTATGGCTTTGAAAACTCCATTATGGTATTACACTCCGATCATAGCTAACTGATAAATTTATTTAAACTACTGCCACTATCCGCTTGCAATTTGTCATTTAATTATGTTTTCCTTTCGGAAAAATGGAAATCATCTCCATTCATTTTCTCCAGATTTCCTCTTGTTTTGACATGCCGAGATGACTTATGTACATCTGTCTCATTTTATTGATTGATCACTGAAAATTTTGAAAACATGGGGCTTAACGTTTAACTGCTTTTTTAGACCATGATGTGACGAATTACATGCTCGTATTTCAGATAAATGCCTAAAATGTGGTTCAAATGTGATCCCTCGTTCGGTTGAATGATGAATTGGTGATGACATCAATTGATAAAGTCCCTCGGTTTGATTTCACCAATTGAAGTTTTGTTTCTTCTGAGCAGGATTTTGAGCTTTGATATACGACATTAGACGATTAGGAAAGTCTAATGCTATATGATAAATTTATGGAATGCACTCGATGGTATATAAATATTATTCTAAGGTATTAAAAAACTCATATATTCTATTCTTCAATTTATTTTCTATTTTTATCATCGCATTTTATTCAATTTCATACACAGACGACAAACTAAATGTACCTAATCGGTTTAACTAATACAACAATTATGGCTTTGACAATAAATCACATACCTAAAAAATCAGCCATTTATTTTATTTCTCTTCAGTTATTCGAGGAACCTTTTTATTTAATGTAAAAGTAATTTTGGCATAGAATAACTAAATACTATCATTTATGACAAATATTCCTTTGTTGTAATCTCATACTATTATTTAGCTACTCCAATACTTTTGCATCAGGTTTCAAAAAGATTCGCATGGCTTGGTGGTCTTTATGCCTTGTTTGAGGAGACCGTGGATAAACTCAATGGTTATACATAAATAAACAACTTTATACACCAGGGTTGAAATTTGTCATGAAAAAATCATTTGACTTGACCGGGATCCATGGTGTATATGCACTTGTGCGATGATTTTGTACCACATCATTTTTCAATGCAATGGTTGGAAAAATAAACAATTTATATTATTTGGTAAAATGAATCGGACACGTTAACGGCAGATCTGCCGGATTCTATTAGTGAGCGATATAGAGAGCGAATATTAAGACTTCCTACATATATTTGTAAATTCTTTCTTCATTTCTTTTTTGTCACCTTGTCATTTAAGGAGTCCTGAGCAATATTCTAGGAGTTCAGAGCGCATGTGTATGTGTTTTATTTGTAATTGACTTAGGACAAACAGTTGGAAGCTGCTGGAACGAAGCCAAAACTCGAAAACTTTCTGGAAATGAATGATGAGGTATTGGGTGAGAATGGAGCATACGAAGAATTATGGGTTTTGTTTGTACTAGTGGTAAAATGAATCGGACTCGTTAATGACAGATCTGCCGGAGATCTGAAGTAATTGTGAGTCCTATGACCGACAAGATCCATACTGCTAACAAAACCCATTTTTTCACTGTTAATTTCTGAATTTAATTTCTCTGTCGAGAAATGGCACATTAGTTCAAAGGATCATATATTTTATAAAAGAATCATGATTTGGCTGTATACAAATTTAGTCAGATGTTTGATTGGTCATTGCCACTTTCCTATAATCTTTGTCAGGGTGGCGGCATTACTTTTTCCATGGTCTCTCTATTCATTTCTTAATACCTCCGACCTTTATTCGACATTTCAATAATGCCTATCTTTCTCCATCGCCTTCCCTCTCAGCCATCTTCCGTTCAAAATGGCCTTTAGAATCCCCTCCCTTTTTATTTACAGCTGCATAAACTTATTCTTTCTCCTTAATTTGACAATTATCTTCCTTTCCTTCTTCACAGTGCTATGAAACCTCTTCTTTCTTCTTCGCTTCATCCGATATGCTTTTCCATCCTCTTCAGCATTCATACCTCAGGCGTTTCCCCTCTCATTCCGTCTTCTCTCCCCAGGATCGCTAGTTTCGCCACCGCACAGTGCCACACTCCATGTAAGGGCCCACGTTAAAATTTTGTCCATGTTTTGTTCCAGTTTTCATTCTCTCTCTCCTGTCAATGCCCGTATTCTTTATAGTAATGAAAAAGAAGATGGTAAACTGTAGAGAACTAATTGTAGTGCCCCATTTCAAATTTGTGGCAATGTTATCGCAGTTTATAATGCGGCTATTGGACATTTCACCCATGACGCAGCCTAGGCGACACTCAGCTCCATTTCCCTTTGTCTTGAACGAATTCTTGATCTCCCTTATCCCCAGCGAGACGCGCGATTTCAGTATATGTCACACTCCGTCAGGATGTGTTTAACGGCGCAAGAGTCGAAGTCGTCATATATCGAGAATGAGTCTTCAAAGGAGAGGAATAAATGAGAGAGGGCGTAGTCTTCTCCCGCTTAACATGGGACTGCGAGTTCCTCTCTTATACATTCCTTATGGGTGTGGGCCATGCGGATGCTACCGGTTTAATTTCGCATATTTTTTTTCGGGAATTCATCCAAATATCCCACTATTTCTCCAGGTCTGCATGCAATATATAAATCAACTATTCTGCTAATTAATTGTCTCATCCATAGAGTTGTGATGATTTTTCAGGCTGATGAATTTCTTTTCCAGGGCTTCTTGTTGGCAAAGAGAGAAACAAACTCGTGCTGGGTTAAAACTAATGTTGGTGCGTGTTTTGCCAGTTGTTGTGTGTACCTGCTGGAGAAACGTGGTTCCACGGGCGCTCCGTTGCAGTTGACTTCCATTCCTTCGACGCCCACTCTCCCCTCCTTCAACCTCCCCCCTCTCTACCCCCCCCTCGCAACACACCCACTTGTCATCATCCCCTTTTGAAACTTTTTCCACCCCCGTCCCTTCTCCTCTTATCTTTTTCCCTTTTCGCTGCTCGCCCTCTTTTCTACATCTGGGCGTTGGCATGAGGAGAAGACCACGCCTAATCCTGGTTGTTAGCCCCGAGTGCTCCTCTCTTCACTCGTATATATAAAATTCCATTTGTCAAGGGAGAGTCGTGTTTCTGAGGGTTTTTTCCTTACCGCTAATTGTCCTCGAGGACGATAAATCGAGGAAGGGTTTTAGTGAAGGTCTACATTAATAAAGGTTTGGCCATGTTACCGGCAGCCTAAAATACCCTCCCCCGAAAGTTGTCCCTCCATTTCCTAGGAAAATGGGAGGGGTTGATGTAGGAATTATTATGAAGAACGTTTACATCTCTGGTGAAGATGGTTTGCTCTGTTGAAATGCAGAGTCTTTGCTTCTTTTTAAGGGAATGGTTTTTGCGTTGGGATCGGTTTTCACGTTGAAAAACTGTGAGTGATGAATCTGCAGAAAATATTAAAATTCGATTTTGGTCTGAAGTTAGCATCATTGATGAACAATGAAGTTTTTCTGATTGCCAGTGGCCTTCTAGATCCTAATTGAAAGAACATAATTTCGTGGAAATACTATCGTCCATGGTAGAAGTGTAGTCAAATTGGTCAAGACGGTGGCGCAATTGAACCCTTCCTTGCTTAATTCTAGACCCTGTGGTAAAGATTCTCCCGGTAAAATTTATCATCATGGCATGGCGTGAATGTGCACTCCTGAATGTGATTGTGGCATATTTTTGGCTATTCCCGCGGAAAGTGCATGATATTTGAAGATCTGATGAGTAATGGAAAAAGAAATAAATAATTGCATACGCATTTCTATGGCGATTCTGGAAATCTAAGTGTTTTACGAAAGTTCGCCGTCCTTTCAGGTGATTAATATTTATGACCCACGTGCAACTTTTAAATTTCAACTCGATTACTTTTGTAGGTGACGAGTTGAACTGTTCTTGCGCAGTGCGCGCTTTTTCGATGACGGACTTATTTTCCTACAGTTGACTCTTAATTCAAAAGTCATCATACTTGAACCCAAAAATGTACCTGATGAACGACCACGTTTCTTCATCACACTACTTACGCTTGAGTTATAGTACATACATACATACCAATCACGCCGTTCCCTTCCGGGGTAGGCACAGTCACAGTGTTTCACTCACAAACACATATTTGTACTTCTAACTCTGCTTCAATAATTTCCTCCATACTGACCTATCCTTGCAAACCTCTTTTGCCTCATTTACCCCCATACACTGTTTCATACACGCCCTCCTGTTTTTTAGACTACTAATATTCCTCCTCCTAAGAATTTCCTCAACCACATTCAACCACAACTTTCTCGGTCTACCTTTCCCTCTCGCACCATTAATTTCACTCCTATATATCTGTTTCGTTATTCGACTCTCATTCATTCTCTCAATATGGCCAAACCAACGAAGCACAACTCCTTTCATATATGTCCATTACTGGAGCATCTAATCCACATTCATTTATTACCCATTCATTCCTGACTCTATCCAAGGTTTATATTCCAGTAATGACAGAGAAAACGTGATCGTTATTCTTAAAACTTTGTCGGCTATTCATTAGATTATCAGCTCTGTTTGATGAACCTATTTATAAGAACTGTAACTTTGAGCGTTTTGCGTTTAAAATGTTTGCGTTTTGGATGACCATAGCGAAAAGGAGAGAGAAGGAACCGTGATTCCAGCCAAGATTACAGCGTCCTTCATTTCAAAATTGTCAGAATAGATCGATGATCGTTAACTTCTGATCTAGTTGCGCAACATAGTAGAATGAAAGACAGGTACGTAGATTTGGAGGCCAACATTTTTTGTGATAAACCTCTGATGTATAATCCGAGCCTGACTTTCTTCGGTCTGTTGGAAGGAAAATATGAAACGAAAGAGTTAGACCGTCGAAGAGACAGCTTCAAAAAACTTTGTTTCCGCGAGCAATAATGACTGGGATGATTCGCCATTAAGACTTAGATTGGTTGCTCGAAATCCTAGTTTCTCCATACAAACAGTTTTTTACTCTGCTAACCTCCAAACACCACTTATAAGAGGCAATTTTCTGTTTGTCCAAATGGTAAATTCACGGTACCATAACTACTTGTCCTAGCTAATATTTTTTAGGGTGGTTTTTGGAATGTGGGAGGAAGTGATGTCAGGGAAAGTAAGTGGGTGGAGTGCGATGCGAGTTCCTCCTACGTTTGAGTAGGAAAAATTACTGGAAACATAAAAAGTGAGTGTATCATAACGGGACGAGTGAGGATGGTGGGTTAAGTCGTGAAACATTATACACCTCGTTACATTTCAAATCTTGGTCTGAAAATATTTTTCGCAAGAATTATTTATCTCTGATCCTTGGACGCTTGGTGGTCTATGGGTTGATCAATTTTAACTCCTGTTCCAACAATATTTCCCAAATAACTCGCTAATATTTCGGAAAAAATAAAGATACATTTTAGGGAACATTTTCAGTTCGCGAGGTAGGTATATGAAAACGTTTTATGACACCTGCACTCGAGAAAGTCACGGAAAATAACGGCAAAGAGAAGGTGCTTTTGACCAGTGGAACCATTCAAGGTGAAGTTTTCTTGTTTTTATAGCATTAATGAACTCACCCACAGGAATTCAGGAATACACTACCAAGAAAAGAAAGATGCTCGTCACCGTAACTGTCACACTTGCAGCGAAAAGAAAACACAAGTCTTCGTCTAATGCTTTAATGTTTTATTTTTTAATGTCTCACCATTGCTTTGAAAATAATGGCTGATATATCCGTGAGTGTAGTCGTCTACATTCCAGGGCTTAAAAAGAACTGAGCAGTTTTTGTGGAATTGTGTGAGCAATAGTTGTGAGCATGGTCTCTGTAAATTCTAACATGGTCAATGGAAGCTCCTTAAGTTAAGATCTGGGAGGAGTGAAATGAGGCAACATCGGATATTTTACCAATTGTTAGTGGGCTATCTGATAGATCCGTAATAGACACACTAGGAACCTTTTAGAATGTTTGACAGAAAATTTTTCCAGGAAAACATGGAGACAGAACAGGCGTAATGAGAAGGACCAGTAAGAGAGGAACGTGTGAGACTCCTGGAAAGGACCGCGCAGTTTAAAGGTCCCTAGGAAGAATAAGAGGAAGCATAGCAGGCTGACTTGAGAGGAAAATAGTTTAGGGATACGGAGTGAGAGAGCAGTTGGAGGAACGCAGACAGCCACGCGGAGGAATGGAAATGATGAGGACGGAGGGAGTGGGAGCCGCGAGAAGTATTAATTTTTTTATAAAGGTGGTTGAATCGCTCCGTGGCTCCATGAAATATTGTGTTTAACTGACCCAACGAAGAGCAAACCCATGGGCACACACATGCTCTCATAAAGGAGGGGTCTCTCTCTCTCCTTCTGCTGCGGCCTTCTTTTTTTAAATGTGCCACACGCACTGCTCTCGCTGCAGGGCGAGGGTGAGATATAGGCGCGTTTTCATTTTTTTATATATGTACGCGATGCTCGTTTCTGTCTTCCCTTCAACCAACTCCGTCTCGGTCTGTATTTCGTGTCCCTCTCGCATGCTTACGAGTGTTTGCTAATTTTTCCACTCGTCGTTAAATGGAACCATTTTTTTCTTGGCTTTTCACGTTCAGTCGTAGGGATGTACTTACATATTTTTAAAACTCTTTATAGTGTGCAATAAACTTTCACTCTTTGTTCAGCACATTTCGCTTCTACCACAAGTGAAGAGTTCGTGATGGTATTGTTTTAAACTTCGGCGGTATACTGAATAGGAACAAGAATTTTAAATGCCTGTTTTTCCTAACCCCAAAAGTTGTATTACCCTCTTTTCAATGACAAAGCTTATATAATGTTTGGGTATTTTTTGTTTTATTGGTTGTTGAAAGTTAGTGAAAGTGAATTAATATCTTCTACTAAATTACTTTCGTAATTTTTTCCTGATTTCATGATTTGTTTCCGTTAAATAAATACCTTTAATTATACTTACCACTATAATAAAATATAAAAATTATTTAAGTATATCAAACAATTTTAAAATTCGACTGTATGGAAGGATGAGCTAAAAGTAAACTGCAGAGTAAACAGCAACGAATATGGTACTATGCATGGGGAATTGCACACATTTCCCAGTTAAATATTGACTAGAAATGTGAATCAGCATACTTATTTGATATCGATGACATAGCTATCTTTTATTCTTCTTCACAAAATAAGTCATTGGAAAGAAGATCCCCACCCAGGCATTTTCATTTATGAACTCAAGTGATTGATCATATATTAACATAAATGAACAAACTGAATTGATTATCGTTAGTCATAAACTGAACAAAAAAGTGGATCGGAATGGATTTATTTTACATTCCCACCCAATTTCAGTGGCGAGGTATTAAAGTGGAGATAAATGAAACTTATTTCTGGAAAAATCTTGATTGGAAGAACTTCAAGGAAGTTACTTTTCGAACATGATATGCCTGAATAAATTCTAATGCATGGGTAAATTTAGTATTTTGAGATATATTTTAGAGAGGTAAGAGTTATAGGATTAACGAAATTAGGATGTTGAAACAGCTTAATACTTGAAACTATGGCAACGTAACGAAGTAGTGAATGGGTTCCTGCCATGGATTCTCCCTATCAGTATATTGTACAGGATGTTCATGGTGATTTATCGCCTATGCCAGGCAAGTGTTTGTAATTTTATATGGCCCCTGTGGATGGTAGTATATCAGAAAAATATATTCCTGCTATTTGAGGAAGGCAGCTAGGTTTAATAATCTTAAGCGGGTTTCCTTACGTGAAGCAGTAGGCGGAGCCCTTTCGACCATTTTATATCATTTATGGGGCTAATAAAATTCCTTCCTCTTTGTTTGTCCACATTCACTCCCTGTGATGTGACCCGCGGTATCCATCTCGCCGCTTTTGTTTGTTTTCCTTCCGAAACAGCTCACTGTCGCGTGTCAGCGTGACAGTTGTGCTCCCCGTGAATGCGCCCCCGTGTTTGCATGTGGACTTTGTGCACGCGACAGCATGGGAAAGCCAAAGGTATCGAAAGGTGATATAAAAATTGGGTTGGCGTTTGGTCGGCTTCGGTCTTTATGGTGGCCTTTCATGTCCACGCGGTGCCGGGTTGTTTATAGTATTGATGCCCGTCTCATCAAACAAGGAGATTTTTTTATCCGAAAGCTCTGCCTGCGGCACAGCGTGTGTAAATGTGGAGGAGCCGACGCCGGCGTCACTACGTGGCTGCACCTTCTGTCGGATTCTATTGACTCCGCTCGTTTCAACGTTCTATTTTCATCCACCGATTAATATTAAAGGCCATTGTATTGTGGTTGTGTGACTAGCACAACGTATTGGTACCTTGATTTTTAGTTTTGCCGCTAGCTAACCTTGATTGCGCCAATTCGTTCCTACAAAGGATCGGGAGGTGTGCACGAGCTTTTTGTGAAAATATTTCCCTCATTAGATGATGCCATCGGTGAGTCTTGCCTTGATTAAAAAAATAGCTCCATAACTCCCTTAAATATACTCTCCACTAAATATATGCAAAAGCCATTTTTGACTGTAGTCCAGAAAGTTCTGTAAGTTTTACGTAGAATATTTTTGTACGACCAGATCGTCAATTAGCCGACATCATCAGGTGATGTCGACTATTCGACAAAACCGGTCGTACAAAAATAGTCTGCGGAAAACTTACAAAGTTGTATTAATTCCTGAGGATTATGGAAAAGTTTTACAAAGTTCAGGCTGAAACTATTGAATTTGAAGAGAGATCATTTAATACTTGAATTCTGTCGAAAATTAAACGTCTTACAAGGTGCCTTCATTATTTTTGACTGCTTGCTCGCAACAACTGCGCACGGTGCTATTGTATGGTTGCTTCATCATTTTACTTTCGGGCCAGATAATCCCTGAGAGATAACCTCGAGCAGTGGATGATGACATCAAACCAAAATGACAGAAGTGCATCATTAAAAGAGGAGCATAAGGTGAGATTAAGGGCCTTAGGAATCGAACGCTTCGTTGATTAAGACTCCGGCACGTGATGACAACCACGGCAAGCCGTGTTTACGTTTTCTTTCCCTCTCTGCACCAACATACTCATTCTTTATTAAAAGCAATATCGCAAATATCCCCTCGTGGCGAATTTTATCAGAAAATAATGCTCCATTCGCGAATCCGGCTCGTGCCGAACGATAATGTTTAGACAGCATTCAGTGCTCTGCCCTTACGACTCGGCCCACGATCGTCATCACAATCCGATATCTTAGTCGCTAAGGAAAGCGTGCTCGTGTCGACGCGACGGAAGTTGCCCGGGTGTGCGTGCGTGCGTGCGAGCGGGAGATATTCATTTGGCGAAGCGCGCGGTGGGGAGTGGTTGAAAACATTTGCGTCCGTCGCGCTGGCGAGATGGAGTCAATTACGAAAGAGTGGAGGCACCTGTTTTGAGAATATTAATCCAGGTTTAATTGCCGGTACTTAACTAGTACTGGCGTACCTGGCAACTAAAAATTATGAAGCTTTAAGAATAATCGCACAGTTTCGAAGTTTAGGTTTCAAAATGATGAAAGAGGGTCACGATGCCTCTGCAATTAAATGAAGAAATTGCTTAATTGAGGTATTTTAATTTTTTTCGGAATCGCTTCATTTCATTTACATTATAATTTTATGCAGATTAATTTATATGGCAGTATACGAGGTAATTAACTCAATTGGCTTAGTTTCCCGTATGAAATTTTAACCAGAAGAACAGGCATGTGGCATGCTCTTAAGCCCTTATACGAATAATTTTTGCTTGAATCTTGAAGCTGATTCCTAGAGCTTCATCGTAATTCTTTAATTTGATAGCCCTCCAAACAAGACTGCAAGATCAAGTTCTCTCTGCATAAAGTGCTTTGACTTTTGTTCCTCTATGTGACATGTTTCCTGCTTATGCCTCATGCTTGTTTCTTTTGTGCAGAGAGTACGTGAATTAAGATTGTTTAGTTTTAAGGAGTGTTCATTTTTTCAGGCTTGAAGAAATCTGTCAACTCCAGCTTTTGCAATGGACTAAATTCTCATTAAGATCCGAAACGGTTGAGTAATTTCTCGTTTCACCATAAATACAAGAACTATCCATTAAAAAATGCGGCAAATTTTCCTTCTCCACTATCGCCTTCATTTATCTCGGGTTTATTTTCATGACTATTTCTTAGTTTTAATTAGGAATTTAAATTATTTCACTCCGATGCAGCTCCTAAACAGCTCCAGATATTATGGCCTTCGTTTTATTTTGGATACACATCGGTTAGTTCAAGAAGTTCGGAACTCCAGTGAACTGAACCTAATAGTTGTCAATATTTTGGAATGGCGTATACGAGTAGTGCGGGTGATTGAATGACCAAAATAATTTTCTTTAGAAAATCTGCGTAAATTATCGAATAAGCGATGATAATTTTTTATCTTCAATTGGCTATGGGATCCTGTAGTCCACTTTATCAAATGAAACGAGTTAAATATATCGTAACTTTTTCTCTCCTATTTTAGTGATCTTTGAGCTGATTTCATCTGACTCACTTCCAGTTAGATAGGATGACTTAGGAAAGGGATATTCACTGGATAAATTTTTCTTTTTTATCAAGATTTCAAAGTCAGAATTCCCTTGTGGATTCAAATATCGAATTGTGGGCTGCATCACGGGTTTTACCCGCTTAAAGCGTATTCAATCTATCAAAATTTCTCAACTGAAATTTCTGGAGCATCCCTCTTTCTCGCCTTCACAGCCTTAGATTATAGTAATTAATTCATATAAGCGCTGTCTCGGTCATCCTTTTGCAGTGCTCTCGGGATAACGAGGGCGTGGATTATGAGCTCAAGGAATAAAGGAGGTTAAGAAACCTTAAGTGTGCGAGCTTTCACGAACTCGAAATGAATTACGGAATGAACGTGATTTCTTTTAATGAAAAATTAAAGGAGTCTTGAATGGGGGACGCGAAAGAGGAGACGGAGAGAGAAAAATACGATAAGCATAATAAGGGAATTGGAGAAAGAGTGCGGGAGGAGGTGGAGGGATGGACGTTGGGGGTGAGGAGGGGGAGAGGCGATGGCGAACAAGGAGGAGGGGGTGGGAGGGTCTAAAAGATTCTCCCAGACAGCGTTCGTGCTTGCTTATTGGTCTGCACGCAGGCGATGATGACTTTTTTTTAAATCGTGATTTTTCTGCTCGGGAGGTGGCTGAACGTTTGGCGTTGTGCTGGGGAGGAGCAAGGGCAATTGGGGACGAGGGATTTGAAGAGAGCGGTGAAAGGGGAGACGGTCGCGGGGAAGGAAAGGCAAAAATCTCGTTTGGGGAACTGTGATGCTTACCCAAGTCGGTTACTGAGTTTTCATACCACTTCATTTGCGCACTCTTGACTCTCTCTCTCTCTCTCATTCCCGGACAGCGTGTGGGGGGTTGTCTGGATTGGATGGAACACTCTTTCTGACTAAAGGGAAGAGAAGAGCGTTTTTGAGAGTCAAAGAGATACGGAGAGGAGATTCTATTGTCGAGAGAGAGGGCGAATGAGGAAAAATCCTGGGCCCTTGGGGAGGGAAGGGTTTAGAGGAAGCTGGACTGGAACGTTTGAGGGGAAGGAGGGGCACACGTCAGATCGTTAACGGTTCCTGCTCCCCCTTGTGAGAAAATAAATTTTTCTCGACGCATTTGAAAAAAATAAGATCACTGAGAACTCTTAAACAGATTTCTGCCCGATTCAAGTATAGACTAAATTTGATGGGCATACTAGCCTCTGAAAGTTCCTTGAATCCTCTCGATATAATATTCCTCGGTAATGCAAGGCACAGGGTATGTGTGTGTGTGTGTGTTTTAACGAAAAACGCTGTTTTATTCACCTCCTCCTCACTTCCCGTGCTCACCATCTCCAATTTTCATTATTCCTTACTCCGAGCGCGATGTGGAAAGGGAAGTATAAGGCATTCAACATTCCTGTGTGTGGTGGTGGTGTAAAAAAAACGAAACAGAAGGTAAACTTCCTTTCATATGCGAGTGCTATATGAAGCGTTCGTTATTCAATTAATCCCTCTGTCTGCTTGAACTCGTCGGGGATCGTAGGGTGGGTTGGGGTGGTGTTGTGGGGTGCCGCAGGGGTAAGCACATTTTTATTAATTCACTTGAAGTTCGTCGACGTCTCTTCTCGCACCGTGTTTGCTTTATCTCTATTTGTTTTCATCTCAGCGCATGTTTTTCCCTTCTTCCCCACCGTCCACGTCTCCCCACTCTCCATTTCCCCGTCCTCTGTCCCAACCTTTCCTCCCCCCCTTCGCCCCTCCCCCTCCATCGGGCTGGATGGCGGAGGAAAAAAAATTGTTTCTGCGGTCTGATCCGTGAGAATCCAGATTACACGCAGTGGAAATATGTGGAAGGGTTTTGCTTTCGAGTGCAGGGCAAACGTTCACGGGAAAAAGTATTAAGAAGACCATTGCAGCTCATCATTTAGAGTAACCCGGGACTCTTTTTTGCGAGCATCGTGACGTCACATTTCAGTTATGCCGGCCGTACACACGCCGCCATATCCTTTGAGGCGGAGATTATGCCGTTGGGAACAAGATTGACTGCGAGGGGATTTCGTGGCTGGAGGAATCGCCGCGAGTGGGGACGGGGGGGAAGGAGGTGGAGGGATCACTATTGGGAGTGTGCAGGTGGTTGCGTGTGGTTTGTCTGTGTGTGAGTGTCTGCGCGCATGAAGAGGGTTTATGGGGAGGGCCGGCGGTGAAGTGGGACGAGAAGGGAACTGCACTGTGAAACAGCGGATTCTTAAGTTTGTCGTTTGCGGTTTGTTGGCGCGCATTTTTAGCCGTAATTAGGTAAAGGGAAACAGAAACGACTCTATACGCCACGGTTAATTTAATTAGCGATTTCTCAGTGCCCTCGAGGGCGTTCGGAAGCAGGGGGAAGGAGGGGAAGGATGAAAGTTGACAAATAAAAAAAACTTTTTATCAGACGTTTCTGTGTCATTTCCATCTGTTCGCGTCAAAAGAAAGGGCGTGGAAGGAATGAGGCTATGTTGATTCTATATATTGCATGGGTGTTATTCATGAATCCAAAATATTTTTACGCATGCTGGAGATGATGTGTTTGTTTTGCGCATGTAGATATTTTATTTAGCTGTAATATTTTACTCACACTGTGAGAGAGACTTTTGTATTCTAATTATTTTGCCCTTTTGATGCAAACAATGCGCAAATGTAAAAATCTCTAACGATTTAGTAATTTTAGAATGATAGAGACATCGGAGAATGAGAGCTTGGTATTTTCCGATACTTGCTCATGAATTTCATGAATTATTTAAACATTTTTGACAAGATCTGCTCTTTCATTCATTAACTTTTATCACAATTGACTTTTATTTCAAAGTTTCCGGTCCTTACTTTTCAGGGGACGTATCGTTCAATCTGATTCATCAAAATATACTACCAAAGCATTTTCCTTGATTGGCTTAAATTAAACATTTGCATTGACGTATATGCTAATTAATTGGCCTATTCTCCATATGTCATGTTTCATATGACTTGCGGAAAAGTACAACTTCAAAAAACTTAAATACACCGAAGGCCGGCGAATACTAATGCATGTTGGCGAAATTCGGAAGAGAAACATCTGGACGGCGCAGCCATTTGTATGCAGACCGAGACGCCGCTTCCATTTACGGATTATTTTTACCACTCTCTGCGGATCCCATTCCATGCGTGGATCCGACCACCGCGTGAAATCATTGGAAGACCTTCCTCCACCCTCCCGGGCGTCCCCCTCTCCCTTCCTCCCACCCTCCTCCTCTCACTCCGTCGGGACAGCAACAAAAGTTGTTCCCTCGGCCGGCAGCCAGCATCTTCTAATGTTCCGCCTTGATCGTCCACCGGCCTCCGGGAGCATTAGCTGGGGACATTCACGTCCATACCATACATCTCCGTGGATTACCTCATCTGGTGACCTAAGGAGGGCGACCGTACGTGGCGTCGGTGTCGTGGAGACTGAATGGGAAAGGATTAGGAGGAGGAGGGTGGGAGAGATGAGGTATGGAAGAGAATGAGATGGGAGGCACGATGGTGGGTCGTTTCTTTTATTGACGCCACGGCGCTACGGACGACTGCCCGTGTTTAGCATAAGTGGAAATGACGCCTTGTCCATCCCTCTTTTAACTATTTCCCTCTCCTTTCCCTCATGTCCTCTCCTCTTGGCTTTTTATCTCCCGTCCATCTCTCACTCCTCACCTACCCAGACCCGGCAACAAGGGGAAATGAAACCCTTACGAACTTTTTTTTCCTCCAGTCAAAATCGCCTCTCCCCCTCTCACGCCAGTCTCCTCCCGACAACTTACGACTTACCTCCACCTCCGGCGGCCTCCTCCGCCCATTCCGCCGCCCCCGGGGGTGGTGGCGAGAGACCTCACCCGCCCGCTCCCTGCTCTCCCAGTCCATCCGCGTCTCGCATCACCCGTTCCTTTATATATTCCGTGCCGAATCGTCCCCTACCGCCCCCAAAGTCTCCACCCGCCCCCAAAAGCCTCCAGACCGCCCCCCAAGCACTCCCAGCGCACACATCTACCGTCCTCCTCTCATCGCGGCCTCAAAAATCCACTCCGTCCCGTTCCGCCCCGTGTCTCCCTGTCTCCACGAGACCATCCCAAAAAGAGACTATCCCCCCTTCCCTCCTCTTTTTACTGCCCGCCTGTCTAATTAGGCGCAAAGAGCTTTCTAGTGTCACTTTGCCGAGGCCGGCGTTTTTCATGGGACGACGAGGGGTGGGGGAGGGGGAGGCGCGGATGTTAGAAGGGCGGGGGAGACGTGTTGAAGGGTGTGGAAGGAGAGGGGGAGGATGGGCATGGGAATCGAGAGGGCGGGTTGAGGGATTGTTGAAGGTTTAAAGCCAAGAGGCTAATGGTGTAAGGGGGGGCGGGGATGTTCCGGTGGGTGGACCAAGGTGGAGGATTCTCGGACGATGCCGGCCATTCGGTTGAAGCTGTACGGAACGGGTGGGAATTGAAGCTTTACTGTTAAGATGGAGAGGGCAAGAATATCTGATGGACCACGGGCTTTTGGGTGTGGGGCCTGTTTCGAAGACTCTTCGGGTTATCTCAAGGTGTTTTCTCGGATATGTATATGTGATAGAGTTTTGGGCGGGGTTCAAATGACGTTGGGGTTTAGGTCGTGTTAGGATACTGGAAGGGAGTGTGGGGAAGGTTTTTCATGTGTGTGGGGACATAAAAATAATAGGATTTTTTTGGAAGCGGTGACGGCGAGAAAGGTTGCTGTGACGCCGTGAGAGGCTTTTATGGCTATTTCCGGCCGTATGTCAGGTGATAATTAACGTTTTATACCTTGAGCAAAACAAGAGGTTTCGGGTTTTTAACAGTCCCTTCGAGGACAGCGCATTGTTCCCATTTTATTTTCTTATGTTTGTTTGATAAGGTGTTTTTCAGTTACTTCTATTTTCCTCTAAATGTTATATGTCACCGATAAGAAAGATTTTTCAAGACCTTTGCAGGAGTGACTCGTAGGCTTGGAAGAGGAGTTATTTTAACGTGGAGATATGGAGGTGACGCGAAGAAGATATTAAACTTTGTACATGAACCGAATGGCCGCACTTGGTGGGAAGCTGAAAATTTTAAACCAAGAGAGTTGGCAATGAAGTGCACTTTTAGTGCCCTTCGCAAGACTTTATTCTATTTATCACACTAAAGTATGGGTTTTCCGATGCATTATTAACGATGTTAACTCTGAGATATAGGTATTGGGGAAAGTTAAAAATATGGAGCCATATTTTATTGCGGCCTAGGTAGTCAATGCATGTTGTAGAATCCCAAATTAGTGTCTAGTCCTTGATGGTGTCATTTATAGTTTGTAGTATATATTAATTGGTTTTATTTTAGTATTTATATCATGAAAGTAACTGTGCGAAAATCATAAGGATTAGGAAGAGAAAATATTGAAATAAAACATTAATAATCAATACTTAATCATTTTGATCTTAAATGTTGAGAAAGACCACATTATTTGCCAAAGAAAAGTCTTTACAGTATTTGAATTGAATTGAAAAGAAAGTCCATTTCCTCCATGTTAATCGACTATATCAGGTGTATTGCCCTCATTCAGTCAGGAATAATACTATGCTGTGATAGTTATATTTTCATTAAAAAGTAAAACGTAAAAATGATAAGCTGATACCAGAAACTTCGGCGTCAGTAATTAAAGGGAAACCATTTTTTCGGTTGCCGTAAAAAACTTCCGTTCAGCCCTTGGGCAGGTGTCTAGAATGCCCTGAGTGACGTGTTGATCCCTGGTATGTATCTAACTCTATTATCGAATGAAATCAGTTTGCACTTCTGTGAACACGCCAAATGCCAAAATGTTAAGACAAGTAGCCCTGTGCCAATCATAGATGGCATGGCGCGGGTGAAGGTGTTGGAGTTTTTCTGTAGTAAGAAAATGGTTGCCTAAAGCTGCAGGCTCTTGTTCAAAACAAGGAACAAATCAAGTACTGAAAATGTAGGTAGCGTAACGTCGTGCCATGCCCTATTAAAATAGTGATCGCTTTGATTTAGTATAATATTTGGGACTTTGTTATTCTTTGTTGTTAATTATGCTGATGGTTGTTTCGTTTCTTTTAGTTATTAATAATAATTTTCTTTATGTTTTAAAAGAAATTCTGGTTTGCTTACTGTTGAATTTTTTTTTGGAAGAGGGTGTTAAGATGCTGTTGATTTAAGAAAGAAAAGGGGTATGTTGTGAGAGAGGCTGCAGAGAGAGGATCGGAGATGTACCATGGTCTCTATTAAAGAAGTGTCTGGAACTTTGGAATATAAATTATTAATTATAATTGAAAGATATGGTCACAACATCACATTAGCTCATAGTAATATCTTCGATGCAAATCAAATGCAATAATATCTTTCTTATCATTTTGGAGATATTTTCTCTATTATATTTTCGGAATAAATTATTATATTTTATTATAATATATATATATTTAAAAATAATAAATATATTTTATTGGAAAAAGTACCCAATGGGTTCTTTTAGTAAGAGCAAGAAAATCCCTTGTTAACTTTCATTTTTCACGATCCAAACTTTAGCCAAAGACGTTTGTTTTTTAAACCGTTCCCTCGATGGAGAAAATGGATCCTGAAAGTATGGCGCTTTGGTGCCATTTTACTACCACTTTAACATCAAATTGTTTCCTTGTGCTCCCCATCCAGAAAGCACTCCGCGCATAAGTGAAAACATGGGGGCGTCTATATAAAGACGGAGGGAGGGACGGGGGTGGGGGGGGGGGTTCGAGCGCCGGCAGCAGCCGTGAAGGAGATTTGAGAGGGCTCGCATAAGATGGGAGGGAAGGTGGAACCAGCCGTGTCGCCTTTCATTTTTCGGTCTCACTCGGAGCTAAAATTGCAAATATTCGTTCCCTTCGGCCATTAACCGTCCAATAAGACCCCTCCACGAGGAGCTGTGCCTCTCTCATTTCGTTTCGTCTAAACTGCACCGCTCCGACGTTTCGTAGGGATGAGGCATGAGACCCTTTGGAGGTCCTTTTTAAGCTTTTCAGGGATTGGGGGAGGGAGGGATATGGAATAAATGGAGAACATCCCCGGGAACTGCCCGCCTTCACCCCAATAAATATTCCGCAATTAAGGGAGACGAGTTGGGTAGAGTGTGAAGGGTGGAATGAATATTATTTAGGCTCGCGAGTACGTAAATGGTTAAGGAGTCTTCCTTGTTGAAATTTGATGGCCCGAAGGTTGTCCTTATAAGGTTCTTGCTGAATAATTTTTAGCTATGTTCCATTATTGAACTGATGTGAGGTAGACAGTGAAAATCTAAGTTATCACCAGATGTACAGAAGGCACGCTGTGAAGCATATAAAAGTTGATGACGCGAAGATGATGAATCATCTAGATGAAATGAGCATTGTTGGTTATAACTGTTGATCGTTATGATGTTTTTTTCTCAATTCGATTTCTACAATTTTTGAGAAGTGGCAATAATCCTCTTGAACCCAATTGAAACATCCGGATTTTGATGACGCGGAGAAAAGGTTGTCGCTTAACATCAAGTAAAAACTCCAAAATAATGAACGCAATGGCTAAGGGAAAATTGATAAGGAAGGAAGCTTGAATATCTTGTAAAGTAGATACGAAGAGTTTGATGAGCTCTCATTTCAGTTTGCAGCAGATTCGTCGGCATTTAGATCACATTTGGGGCGATTACTTCGTAAGGTCACAAAAAGCGTCAAGGAGTATGCCATAGACCATATACATCGGAAACACGGTGAGACTGAGGTAATCTGTGAAAAACATAACCTTGAGGAATACTCGGGGAATACGCAACTGTAACTAATGTTTGTCAGGCCAAAGTCGTAAATAAGTAGGTACGTGTTTACATAATCATTAAAATATTACCGTCATAATGATACGTTTAAAAATTTTTCTGACCTCGCATATCACATGTAGCCAAAGGTTTCAAGCTCTACCACGCGGAAATTCATTGCGAGGTACATGAGAACTCTCTGTATTTTTGCAAGATTTATTTAATTTGGTTGACCGCAGTTTCAACGCATGCGCGTAATTTCCAAGTCAACGTCTTGCCAACCTCGTCTTGAAAATGGAGTGTATTCCCTGAAACTGCTGTTGGGCAAACCGACAAAATCGTGTGGAAAATTTAAGTGTTTTAATTAATCTTGCATCTCATACCCTGTAGCTTAATGGCTCATCTTCCTCAGAAATAAGTAAAAAGGATTTTTGTCAGAGTTTAACTATTGCGTAAAAGTATGCAGCATTTTTTACTTGTAATCATGTAATTTACAAAAAATATATTCTACGAGAGACATTAGGCTGAATAAGAACTTAATTCCTCTCTCAATACCTCCCCCCCTTACCCTCTATCCTATAGCATCATTATTCAATTGGTTTGGAACTAATGTAGTATGATCTCTAAAGTTAGCACATACGTATTATTTGCTACCTTTTTGGACCAGATCAACTCGTAGTGATCCTCATAATTCAGCATGCTATTGTGAAAGTAGTGAAATAAAATGCGATGTTCCATACGTGGGATTAAATAAACGTAGAAGGGAAATATTACTAGGGCAGTTGTTAAATTGGTATCTATATATTATGGAATGATTCACTAAGCTGACAAATACAAAAGAACTTTTTATTATTCTCAGTTTTTATTTTCTTTATCACTTTAGAAAATTAATGATGGCATTTTTATGGCAAATATATAGAAATGTCAAATCAGTTCATCAAGTCAGTCGGTCAAGTCAATGTATACCTTTGCTCTTAAGTAAAATATTGCTGTGGGAGCGTTGAAAGGTGGAATTAGTGCGGACTAGGAATTGGGACTGCCTATTGGATTTTAAAAAAAGTTAAAAACAGAGGTTCAATACTTTGAGGTTGAAGAAAATCAACAACTATCAAAATTCACGGGAGTAACAACAAGACCAAAAATTAATACTCTCAACATTTTTAAATGAATCAGTGGTACTCTGCTATTACCCGAATAGGGTCACCCTAGTCTCTCAAGTGATCATTTTCTTTAGTTCAGAATAGGTTCCTCCACCCTCATGTTAAGCATTTTTTTATCTTCCTTCACGAGAATTACCACCTGGTGGCTCTATGCTTATTATTACACTTCTTTGTAGCCTATTATGAACATCTTCTCCAGAATGTATCCAGAACATCTTATCCAGAACTGTTATTAGTTTGCTCCTTGTATATAACGTTTCTTGAATTGACTCAAAATCAGTTTGAATATTATCTTCAAAAATATTTCTATGTCAAAAATATTTCAATTAAACCTCGTGAGTCGAAAATAACATCAATGCAGAAGCAGAAGCAACCAAATAAATAAAGGCAGTGTGTTGACTTATCTTAGAAGTATACCGATGGCTAAGGTCACTGTGCCATTAAGGTTGGGTGAAGGGGGAGCGGCGGGTCAAGGAATGAAGCACAGGTGGAGAGAAGTTCGTCGCTGAAATCAGTATCAGCGAAAGAGACCAAAGCGTTCTTAGCTTTTCTTCCGATTCCATGGAGATAATATAAATTGTTCTCTATGAGGTGCCACCACCGCCATATTTTTAACTGTATCGTCCAAAGGAGAAGCCAAAATTATGACCACCACTTGGTTCCCTCAAGTAGGTACGGGCGAGTTTTCATAATAGAAGTGTTTCAAGTTTCTCTGCGTCCATCCGTCCAAACAAAAGTCTTACCCACTCTGAATTTACTCCTGTAGCAGAGGAGGACGTACTTCTTTGAAACACTCGCAGTTGTTGAGAACACAGCACGTCCGCCTGCCGTGTGTAAAGCGAGAAAAATTCGCTCGCAGATGAAGGAAGAGGAGGAGGCGTATCACGAGTGGAGAAAAGGGACCTGGCAGGGGGTGCTTTTGGGCGCCGCTCACCTAATGCGGAATTTTGGGGGGTTGCTCGGAGGAGTAGGCAGACTTTTGGCGGAGAGAGAGTGAAAGGGAGAGAGAGGGAGAGTGAACACGGGAAGGGATGGAGGAGTTAAGAGGGATGGTTTGAAATTTGGGTGGTGGGGGTTGACGAGAGAATCTAAGAGAGTTGTGCTGTAGGATAGTGGAAGGAGGGGGCCGGGTTTTGGGTCCATTTGGAATAAATGAGGTGGGAGAGAGAGAGAGAGAGAGAGAGTGTGAGAGACAGAGAGAGAGAGAAGAGGGGGAGGAGAGGCGTTTATGGGAGACACGGGGTGGCGATGTCGCGTCGACGGCATTCCGGTTGTGGATGTATATATGCATGGGTGAAGGGGAGACGGACAGGGGGACGTATTAAGCGCATGTGTGCATGGCAGAAGATGTGGATGAAGAGCAACTTGGATGGCATCCTCGAAAGGGAGAGAGAGAAAAGAGAATGACGGGAAATAAGAGGAAAAAATTGAAAGAATGCCGGTGGAATTAGACACTGGGAATACTGTGGGAGAGTGACGTGGAAATAATGAAATAAAGAGTGGAGGAGATTAAGTCGGACGGAGGGAAATAAGGCGCCAGGAGGAGACGTAATGGACGTGGGGAAATGATCATTTGAAGGATTGGGGTATAGGGCGGAAGGACTGAGGAGGATGGAATCGGCTGTTGGAAGATGCACGAAGGAGCTTTATTCATAAGGCACATTCATCTGTGGGTCGTAATGATGTCATGCCCCGAGAACAGCTCGTCGAGCAAACGAGAACTGGCGGGCAGAATGGCGTCCGCATGCCCCTCGGTATGCGGTGCGAGGGCGGCGTTACCATGCAAATGGTGTGGTTCAACTGATTCCCCCGCTCCGTAATACAAGTGCCTGCCGATAGGGAAATTCCTTTGAACCGTAGGGTGAAAATTTTGGAAGAAAAAAGTTTGTCTACGATTGCGTACTGCAGCTAAGATACCGGATTAACAGTACTGAGTTAGATGTAAACATAAGGATATTGATCTACTGGATTTACTGTTGCGGTTTACGGGTCTACCCGTGAGTAACTTCTAGTTGAGATGGCCGTAACGAGTACTGTGAGAAAGTATGTAGAGCAAGCGTGTCATTTTACATTGATTAGATGTCGACGACTGTATAATGCTTTTATGACATAGGTAATACCTAGCCGGTCTTGTAAGATACTGGGTTCATTATGAAATGGACCTGGGGCAAAGGTCGTTCTGGATTGCAAGGCATGAAGCCTAGACCTAGAGTTTTTACGAGGAGTAAAATCCTCGTATAAAGCCTAGGTCTTCGTTACGTAAAGTTATAATGTATCAGACATATTTTATTTTCCCTATGTATGGGAAAATTTTTACACTATATTGAATATATATTTTCTCAGTCAGCTGTTCATATTTAGCCTCATAGCGAAAGCTTTTTTACAACATAGACACGTACACTCGACACGAAAATGGAAATTTATTTTTACTTAGGCGATTTTGTCATTTCCTGTCAATCCACCATAAAATTTCGCAAAAGATAAACAGATTAATTTAAGAGAATATTGATTAAAATTTTATAATCATCCTGCTATTTAAAATCGTAAACATATTTTATCTTTCTCATTAGTCGGTGATACCTTCCATAGGGTCATTTTGATGAGTTCCCTGGCTTTCCTGTCATGTGAGCCGGAATGAGCGATAGTCTTTTTCACCTCTCTTAGCCTTTGCTAATACCAATAAAATATATTTGTCGAAACTTCATAGGTTCAATTTAAAAAGTGAGGGAAGTTGTCGAAACACGAAAAATATATATCCGCGTAATTAGTTTTGTTTTTCCTTGAGAATATACATTTTGAGATCATCATACTGGAAATTCTGGAGAATCCACGATCGCTTGTAATATTATTGGCTTGTTCTCATTTAGACCGATGAGAAGTAGAGTGCAGTAAAATGAAAGTATAGTAAAACTCGCTTATAACAAATTTTAGGGGATAAGTATTTAATTTTGTTATAAACGGGATTTCGTTATATCTAAACTTCAACATTACGTGCCGTGCACGTTGTCTAATACCAGGTTTTTAGCCGTTTATCGCCTGTATTAACGCAAGAGATAATAATTGACCATCGTCAAAAATCATTAATATTATTTCTAATACTGAGTACACATATGTAATAGCATTTATTGCAACTGGTTCATCATTCATGAAACACCACACTTATCTATTCCTGAGCGATGAATCTTGTTTATATTATAAAAATTGAAAATATCCTAAACGTATTCCCGTGTAAGAGCGCGTAGCTATGGAGCATAGCATAGCAATGCATACACTTCTCCGCTGACACGTACTATCTGTATAATAAAACTCGGGTAGTATTTCACGCATGTGCGCTTTGACATTGAGTTTCAATAGTGAGGTTACACATTTCACTTGCTTCAATAAATTTAGTTTTGTGAAAAATCAGTATTTAACACGCAAAGTGTAAGAAATAAATAGAAGAACACGTTAATAAACTCGATTCATCGGGTCATTTTATCCGAATGGTTCGCGATAGAATCAGTCGTCCTTCTGTGTTGCAAAATATGCAAGGAAGAACGCTCTTTCGACATCTCCAAGTGATCAGCATTTTTGACACAAAACAATCAAGTCACAGAAAATTATTCTCTCTTAAGCCAAATAAATATTGCTGGCAATTGATATGATGTAGCTTCTTGTTTACAACAAGTGATATGAAGTAGCACTTTAAGTAAAATGTGTGCTGGTGGTGGGCTGTAAACTTTCAATCTCGTTATTGAGCTAGGCGTTCTTTGATAGCAAGCAGTACTGAGTTTTGCTTGAAGGTAGATTGTGTTGTTCTTCGACTACATAGGGTCAAAAACGCTGATTGGTTGTGAGAAATATTGCCACTGAGCTCATTCATCTTCCTTTCTTTATAAATATACAAGGCAGATCATATATACTTAGACTCCAGAAAATCGACATGTTGAATGAAATGTTCACAATCGTGATGATTGGTTCATGAAAATATCTCCGGTCCAGTCTGCAAGTGAAGTGAAAGAAATAAAATGCGAGAGAACATCTCTATCCATTAAATTGGAGATATAAATTCTTAACGACATGGACCTTAATCCTTAAATTAAAAAAAAAAGATAGCTAAGAAATATGGCATTTAATTTTCCACGTTCTCAACTGTTTTAGAGCAAAGAGGTGCCATTGGAAAACGCTGCAGTTGAGGGCAACATAAAAAGAAAGAAACTAAAAACAGCAAAGAATGAGAAGTTAGAATTCTTGCTTGCGGAATGGTTTATGTTCCAACTAGACCCAGTGGCATTCATCTCAGCGGTCAGCAACTTAAAGAAGCGGAGAAAATGTATAGGTATTCGTTTGGAAATTCAAGAGTTTGCAGCTTACAATGGATGGCTGGATCGGTTTGGCAAGAGAAAGGAATTGTGTACCGGAAAATTAGTGGTCAATCCCAGGCTATTGATCAAATGTCATGTTAATGAAATTTTTCACGCGCAGGATATTTGCCTAGATTTTACGCAGGATATTTGCCCAGATGTTAATGAAACGCGCAGGATATTTGCCCAGAGATACATTCAATGCAGATGAATTGCGGCTTTTTTTATTTGATAAGAGCATGGTGTTCCGTGCGCAATCCAGCCACAGAGGTAAACGCAGCAAATATCGAGATACTGAACCTCTTTACTGCAAGATGGACGTATCGGAGAAATTACAGCACCTAGACAATGCGAACTCCGCCAAACCTTATGACTACAAGAAAATAATTTCATTTCAGTGTTTATATAAATCCCAAAATAAGGTATGTGGATTCTTGTTGATGTGTTCATGATGATTTGCAGTCTTGAAAATGCAGCCGTTAGACAATGCAAAACGCCAATAAACAATAGAATCTTTTTTGCTAAAGTTTGAATCACACATACAATGCTGATGCGGTGTTTGACGAGTTTCATATGTTACAGTTCAGAATTTTGTAGAGTAGCGAAGATTGAAAACATCATCAGTGTGTTTTCGTATTAATTTTTGTCAATTAAACCAGTAATATGATACCAGTTTTGTATATTTTGAAATAAATGGAACTGTTCTCGGAGTATTGAGGAATACTCAATCATGAGATTCCTCTGCATCACACACTTGACGCACAGGATTCGCCAGGAAGCAGTAGCACCGCACGTAATCGCTTTGGAGTCCTGGTTACACGACACAGTAACCCGTGCACGTTAAAGCACGATTTCGTGTATGAATGCATGAACCTAATTGAGAAGGTTCTATTTTCCTGTTCTTGCATTCGAACAAGTTCATGTAGTCGGATGGTGGGCTTTCGCGTTCATTCACGCGTTCGTACATTCACACAGTAACTCATACGGGGTAATGTATCGTGTAACCAGGGATTGAGGCCTAAGTGAAGGCGTATGAGAACAAATTACGATACGGGCAGGGGTAGTCATTTGATAATTATGGCGATAATTTCGTTAAAAATGAGGTAAAAATTGGCCAGGAGTCCAAAGAATAGTTAGCTTCAGCGGGAAATTCGTATAATCGTTACGTGTGAGAAAATTATCATCTGCCATCATAGGAAAGTCCAAGGGAACGAGAACTCACATCGCGTTAAGCGCGATTTTGTTACATGCTTGACTCTTATAAAAGAGTTTTACTGCGTGTGATTTCAAACAATGAGTAACGAGGCAATTAGTGAGTTAGAGAATTAAATTTTATTTGAAGTGTCTCTATCTGATCAAAACTCTTACTGTTTTCAGCGCCTCTATCATTTTATCATTTTACTGAGTTTGCGTTTTATTTTTCGTTTTCATCTGAGAGAAGCCTATTTGCAAATTGCAATATTTTTCCCAGGAGCGGACCAACACGTCCCCTTTTCGAGATAGGCTAGGCATAGTACTCCGGAGACGATATTTATGGGAAATCAGTGATACATACTGCCAATGAGGAATCATAATTGAAAAAGTTGCGCTGCTCCCTCATCCCCTTTGTCCCTGAGGCGTAATTAAGCGCTCTAAGCGAGCATCAATTATCTCCCATCAAATGGAACGAATTCGAAAACAATTTCCATTTTCATCTCATTTGTACCATTTAAGAGACGGCGAGGGTGAAAGGAAGAAGAGAGGAGGTGGGAGAAGAAAAAAGATGGAGAGAAAATTTATATCCTCCATCGCCGATACCTAGATTTTTATCGGCCTCCCTTAAGTATTTATTTTTTCCCTCTCGGTCAGAGTGATAAAAATAAGCGAATGAAGATGGAGGGGGAGGGTGGAGGAGAGGAAATAGGTCTCGCTTTTACTCGGTTTGACTTCGAGAGGTAAGGGGGGTAGTTGTGGGGGGGGGCAAAGACGGGGGGAAGGAGGCTAAGGGGACGAACGGCCTGGGAAGAGGACCGAATGACAGAAAAAAATGCCCGTTTCGGGTGATGAAAGGAGAGGTGGGGAGGGAAGCCAATGCTTTGGAGGTGGAGGGCGAGGGGGGGAGGAGTGAGTGAGTGAGGAGGGTTGAAGAAGAATGCTTATAGAGCGGGAGGAATTTGCCGGGGAGAGAGTGGTCGGGGGGGGGGGAGGGAGTTGAGGCGGGGGGAGGCGGCGGCGGGAGATGGTGGCGGGCTGGGGTGCGAGGCGGAAGAAGGATCGGAGCGGTCGAGGTGGTTGGGAGGGGGGGTTGGAGTTTTAGGAAGGGCAGAAAGTCTTTTCGGATGATTGGAGTGGTGGGAGAGGAGGAGAATAAAGCCGTGAGCAATGTATTGATTTGATCGGGAAATACGTTTTTGAGCGTCGAATAGGTAGTGAGGGGGACGATGGGACGATGCAGGGGGAGGAGTGCTGCTGGAGGAGGATGGGGTGGATCTGTGAACGTTTTAGGGGAAGTAAAGGAGGTATTGGGGGGAGGGGGAGGAAGAAAAACGGGCTGAGAAATATATATATATGTGTGTGTGTGTAAGCGGAGGTGGTCGTGGGTGGTGGGGAGAGAGGGGGGTAGAAACGAGGTGGCGTTTTTATATGGGGTGGAAGAAGAGAGGGAAGGGAGGCGATGTCGAGGGCGAAGGAGATCAGTCGTATGGCTGTGGTGCCCGCGGCTGCTCCCCAAACCGGGGATATTGAATTTTGAACAAGAGACCGCACGCGGGGGAGAAGGGTATAAGAATGGAGCAGGGGGTCGGCACGAGTAGGTGGAGGGTAGGTGGTGCGGGAAAGAGAGGCCTGGACGGAGTTTTTTTTTCCGGGTGGAGGAGTTGGCTCCGGGGTTTTTTTCTCTCGTCATAGTCCACATGGCGGCCGTTCCTCGCGTTCCGTCCCGATATTTGAATCGTTCACGCGAATGGCGACGGTGCTCTGACCAATATTTATTTCCCACGTGGAAAGTGAGTGGGAGGGAAAGAATTGGGTTGAAATGAAGTCGGCCGGTGGAGATATTTCGGCTCGGGGGACAATTTTAGGAGGAGGGAAAAAATGTTATTCCGGTCATATGACGAGCAAAATAATGTTATCTATTGAGGGCAATATATTGGTGAATTTTTGCCAAAAATTATTTAAAGTGGTAGTGTTTGTTGAATACATAAAGCTGAATTTGTGATTGGTTCCCGTTTCAATCGGTTGAATGGGGCAATTTATAATCTAGTCCGTCATTGTTATAAAGGGTCAGAATACAGCTCTTTGAAGAAGTATAACCTGCAGAAGACATCCTTTTTCAGAGATATCTTTGGCGATAAACTCTCAGCCCACTACGTTTAGTCGTCTGGACGTATTAGACAATTTTTATTATATGAAGGTACATCTCTCAACGAATTAAAATAATTAAGTAATTATTTGTATCGGAAAATATGGTTCATTTTTTGTCAATTTATTTAAACGAAGATCTAAGCTGCACATACATTCATGCCAATTTTTATTTTCAGATGGAGGCGTTTTGTTCGTATTTTTTGATCGCTGTTGAGAGAAAAAAATTTTTATAGCATTTGGGGGATCTTTAGTGTACCCAATGCTTTGTACCCCGTGATTTGGTTGGTTGAGTCTGTATCTTCTTCACAATGTATTTCATCGGGAAATGAGTTGAACATTTTTCACAGAAAGTTGAAATTTCGTATTAGATATGCTATACGTTATTCACTGGCTCTTATCTGCATTAATATTTCTCTAGCGAGCAATCTCGCCATTAGAAATTGCAAATCTCTCATTTCATGATATTAAAGGACAAGAGCAATCAGGAGACTGGGGTAAGTATACGTCGTCGAAAGTTGCAGTTATAAAATGTATTCTTATATAGAATGAATGACAATCCGCTTTAAAAAATAATAACATCGCGTTCCTGATAAATCGTAATTAGGCACTCCTCATCTGCCTGCTATATAATTTCATAAATAGACCGGGAGAATAATTTGATATGGATAAGATGTAATAATGAGAACGGATACCTTTGGTAGGATGCTATAGCTTGATACTTTCTCTTGTGATGGATAAATCGTACATAGTAAACAGTAATATGATAGTGCTATTTCCGGGTAAGGCAGCAAAGGACATGTGGACAGGAGAAGGAGTACTGATTGGGAGACAATTTTAGGAGGAGAGAAAAATGTTATTCCGGTCAGATGACGAGCAAAATATTATTATCTATTGAGGGAAATATATTGGTGAATTTTTGCCAAAAACTATTTAAAGTGGCAGTGTTGTGGCAGTGGCAGTGTAATAAAGCACGTATTTGTAATTGGTTCCCGTTGTAATCGGTGAATGAGGAAATTTATATTTTGAAATCGGCAGAAAAAAATTCAGGTCTACTGAGAGATTTATTTTCCTCTTCCTATAGTGCTGCAATCCTCCACAGGTTTTGACATCCTCATGCCCATCTATTTCTATCTTCAGCTTAATCCCCCTGATGGTTTACAATCGTTTTCGCAGATCCTTTAAAGGGGTCCCCATTTTTTTCTTGATCTTTCTCTAGACTATTTCTTTCAGATCTCCATATTTATATTCTCTTTCCTGTTGTTCCTGTTTTCCTGAGCTGTTTCCGTGTTCTCAATTCGTGTTATTGGAATTCAATCCTTACAGAGGTAAACTTATGGAAGTCCATAATGGATAATCACAATGCCAACTACATTTCGATGTACAGAACTTTACATTGGTAGAACTAGTTTAAACGCTACTGCGTCATCATCAGGTACGCAGTAAAAATCTCAGTGGAGTGAGGCAGAGTTAGTATTTTCATTATTGGTGTTACTGTTCAAAACTTTAAATTCATTTTCATTCAGTAAAGCTCTCTATCTACTCATGCAGCATTTAATTTATCCTAATTCTCGGTATGCCATCTTCTTGTGTTGCCCCATATATTACTTTATGATTTTTCCTTTCAAAAATTTCCTATCTAGCTATGATTTGATATCTTAATATCTGTCTTAAGTAAATATCGAATCCGTTTTTCTCTACAGCTCTCATTACTCTTGTATTATTTCTGCTGAAACCATATTTGAGGCAAAATCAGACCAAAGAAAAACAAGCGTGGTATTTATGGTGCCTCGAATTTGAATAAATTGGGTGATTCGCATAAAAATAAAGGAGGGTGTGTAAGAGCAGCTCCGAAGACAAAGAGTGATTGGAAGGAATGAAATGGGTCGGAGTGTAGGGGTTGATACTGGACAAAGGGAATCGACGCGGGGGTTGGAAAGGAGAGCGAAGTAAAAAGGGAGGAGGAGAGGCGAGGACTGGGGCCAGAGGGGAGAGGGGGGGAGGGATGGAATGAGAGACAGAAAGAGAGGACAGGAAAGAGAAAATCATTATATCTCTTCGGGGCCCGACGGATGACAAAAGAAACAAATGAATCATCGACTGCGTGGCGAATCCTGCGGCCGACGGCAACGACACTCCCGTTTGCAAATAATGGCGCCCGCGTATATCCGTTGTGTTAAGCGGGGATGTTACACTGCCCCGCGCGTATTTATGTCCGCAAGGGGGTTTTATATATGTGTGCGAGTGTGTGCGAGTTATAAAGGGGGTGTGGATGGCCAGAACGGGGGAGAGAGGGCGGGATGTTGGAGGGTGAGGATGAGAAGAGGGTCGAATGAGAAGAGGGGGGGGTAAGGGACCGGAAGCGTAGATTTCTATAGAGTGGTGAGGGGTTGGGGACGAAGGGGGGGGTGCGTTTGTAGGAGAGTGGGGAGGTGAAGAGGGGACCCACCCGCGTGTCTGTCTGTGTGCGTGAGGCTGGATGCGTGAGCGCCCGTGTGAGACCTTGCTTACAGTATTGTTTACGCAGGCTCCATCTCCAGGCTATTGTGAAGTCCGTGGTCCATAGTGACATATGCGCCCCACCCGCGAGGATGGGTTGAGGTTCGGATTGGGCGGGTGTGGGGGCTTTGAAGGGCGTAGTGGGGGTGGGGAAGTACGCTCTCCCCTCTCCTTTCCACAAATGGCCCGAGCACGGGAGATGGAGGTGAATGGAGAACGGGGATTGACCGAGGCGGAAGTCACCGTCCTTGAGGAGCCCTGGGGTACGCTGTTATTATTCAGACAAGGGATTGATGGAGGCTTTTTGATTTTGAACTGAAACGAAGAGGTTTCGGCGGGGGTGATGTATGTTTCTGGCTTTCTTAAACCGTGTCGTGTGACTCAACACGATGATCATACATCCGACATGCTCTATTATTAGTTTTATATCCAAAATCATTTTAGATCAGCCGGAAATGAGGAACACATAAGTATTCTGGTGAATCACGAGTGCTTGCTTCCATTTATTGGTGTCCATTCCTAACTTGAGGTATATTCTTATTCTTGGATTATTGCAGGCCTGTCATTTATTTTCAACGAATTATTGATAACTATGTCGATAATATCATGACTCTATTCTTTATCCTTAATATGATCTAAGTTTCTAAATGACCAAAATTCTCGAGTTAGCAGTAAACTAAAATTATCTGCAGACGACGTGGTCATGTACCGCGATATTAGCAAAGATGAGGACTGAGAAATTTGATCATCTGTGTTAAAAATATTCCAGGAGTGGGAGCTGGGACTAAATCTTAGTAAATGCACCACTGTACACCTCTTGCGGAAGTCATCACACTGAGCGCCATATCTACATTGTTGGTGGAGTAAGCATGAAGTCCTCTGATAAAGTCAAATACCTTGAAATCACCTTGTCGTGGGAAACACACATAAGAAAAATATTATGTATAGCACTTAAGTAACTAGGATATATCAAGCGTATAATAGGAAGCTCTTCAATGAAAAAGGTATTAAAGAGAGAAGCTACTGCACTCTGGTTAGGCCACACCTCGAATACACCGAGATTACTAGGAACCATGGACAAAAAGATTTGACCAAAAATAGACAAAGATACAAAGAAAAGTTGAGTGCTTCGTTCAAAACTGCCACGAGCGAACAGATAGTGTTACACAGCTTTTAGAAGGATTAGGTTGGGAGCAGCTCGAGACTCGGAGGCTGCTCGCTAGGCTAAGTTTGCTTTAGAAATTCAGAACGGGTGTATTTCTGAGTTACACAGAGAATATGATTTTGACACCACACAGCATGTCTAGGTCCGACGGGAGCGATAGAATAATAGAGATGCACTACTGAATAGATAGGTACGAAAATTCGTTCTTTCCATGCACAGTAAGTGGCCATAACATAAACTCTCCTCCACTCAAAACACTCCCATAATACCCATCGCCATTTCACCTCCCAAAACCTTATCCTTCACACCATTACACGGCTGGTGTCCTAACACCCCCTGCCTCACGCCCATGTGGGGACTCGCACCGTAGATGTAGATGAATTTTATACCCTATCTTTACCAACTTCTCCTTGGATTCTACATATTTGGGGTGATAATATTGTGTCATTAATATATATACGTAATCGTTTATCCATGAATTTACGAGTTTCTCTTTGATTCCTGATATTCCCTCTTACAATCTCACATCACCCACATAAATATCCAATCAAAGCCAGTCAGATATTAAAATTCAGAATTGGAATCAGTGAATGAAAAGTTGGTCAATAGACGATGGTGAATTCATATTGATGCAAGAGAAATAAACAAGTGATGAAGTAGAAATTTTAAGGTAGACTTCATGGGAATGATCCAGGTTGAAGTTATCTTTTGCTGAAAAAAAATTTCTAGAAACATTTCATTCATAGAGAAATACTTGTACGTCTATTTGAACTCGCGACAATCGCTAGAATACCCATGATAAAAGCCACATGTCTTAACAAATGGTTTGGACCATTTTTACGTCCGATAAATCACTTCTACGTGTGCATACTAAGTATTAAAATCCATTCTTCATCTCGTAAGATTTGCTTATTAATACCCGTCCGCTGGTGTGCTTTTGAAATGTGCATTTGTCACCGTCCCCGCGCCCCGATCGCCTTTCAAATCCAATGCGTCCGAACATTTTAAACACATCTCGAACATCCCAAGGACCAATAACCGGCGATCGCCCGCCCTCTGCGCCTTTCCCTCATTTCGTACGCGCCTAGTAGGTGCTCTCATCCTTTTGTGTCCGCTTCGTCCTCCCTCCCGGAGTCCTTCCTTCCTGCCACGTCTCCTTCACAATCTCCGCGGGCAGATCTCTTAAAACTGCCACTTCGTTCCAGTGTTTTCCATTAATAAAAGTAATGACGCGATAAATCAGATTCAATTCGTGTCCACGTGTCAGTCCCAGGACAGGCCCCCGTGGCGGCTCAAACTACGCCCGTGGTGACGGACTGGGGAGGGTCCAGCACCGTCTCTCTCTCTCTCTATGCGCCTTTCCACCCACCATCCAGCCTCCCCTCTCCCCGCTTCTCATCCTCTTCCTCTGACTTTCTCCTCCCTATCTGCCCACCGCTCCTCCGGGAAGCTCTCCCCGTCCCCATCTCGCGGGCCTTCTCAACAAAAAAAAACTCCCATCGTCCATAAGCCACCACCGAGCCAGTCTCACATCAATATCGTATCTCTTTTTAATTTTTGCCTTCCAACTATTTTACTTCCACGTTGTTTTCTCTCCTTCAAACAGGCCTCGCGCCAGACGATGCTCCGGCTCGTGCTTCAATCTATTTTCAGTTTTAAGTGTGCTATTGAAATGTGTTTTTGTTCTTTCTCTCTCATATGTTTGGGCCGTTGATTAAGGTAGTTTGAGCAAGATGTTTCCCTAGTCATAATGGAGACCATTTTAGAATTATACGTTTTAATTTAAGCAGCCGTAGTAAGTATGAATTTAATACTACATTACTAAAAGTGTAATAATATACTTGTATGTGACTGAAATTCTAGGTAACCAAATAAAAATACCTAGCAGACATGACAAAAAAGCATTTAATTGAGGAGGACCATACAAGTGACTTTGTGCCGGAAGTGCTCCACATTGAGAAGAAAGGGGCCAAATTGGACTATCTAGAACAATTTGAAATTTTGAGTGCTGCCAACAACAAAAGTGTGAAACTCCTCAATGAATGTGTTTTTCCCTCCCACTCTCCCCTATTATCTATGTATATCTTTCCCCCCACCACCTCCCAATGACCGTGATGCACGTCTATGACGTCAACTAACTACTTCTCCCCCCACCCTCCCTCCCCAGGTCTCTATATATTGACTCGCATACTATACATATCTACCTTGAAAATGATTACAAGGCAATCGAAACCTAGGTCGGTAATAAAATTTTAAGAGTGGAATTTAATAAGAGATTCTTTTTCGTCATGTCTGCGGTAACCTTCCACAAAGTTACGCCTCAACAATTAATTTTAAAAATATAAACATAAGTCTTTGATTTGACTCTTTTTTTCACGCGGTACTTTCACAACTCGTTCACAACGGGAAGTTTTTTGCGATTCTGGAAAACATTACTGCGGTGAAAATATGATTTATTTTGAAGAAAAGTCGGGAAAACATACAAACTACGCAATATTAATATTTTTGATGAGATCTAAGCGTTAGACATTCCTCATTTTAAAAAAAGTTAGGTCTCCCTGGAGAATGTAACATACCATCTCCCATGTAAAAGGACTAGTGTTATTAGTCAAAACTCTCGGAAAGTAGTTAGGTAAGGGGCTGATATTTTGGTAACGTTGGTTTAGTAAGATCTTTTTCGTTAAAATGAGACAAAATTCATTGATTTATAGATGAAATAATATTTCGCTCAATATACCTTAAATATCAGCATAATAGTTTTCCTTGTATGAGCGTACATCACTTTTCTTTCTCAAACTCTTTCTTTTGGTTATGCACTCTATGATTTATTATGCACTTTCCTGTATTTGTCTCATTAGTGCTATTGTTTTTCCGTATCTGTTTTTCGATCAAATAATCATGAAACCTCGTTGCTTGGTTTCCATATTTGAAACGAAGTCATAAAGTGTACTTTTGACACACTATTTTTCAGATCATCTGAATTCATTTTAGGGACGAAACCAATTAAAATTATCCTCTTCTTACCTTAGGCACTCATTTTCCTTAATGGGTTCATGAGTATCATTCCAATTAATAGCGCAGAAGGGTCTTGTGTGTCATTGTTTTTTCATTAAATATTGATTAAAATTTTATAAGTTTTACTTTCATAAAAAGAATCAATCAATGATTTAATTTTCCTTGCATATTTTAATAACTCCACTCTGAAATAAAATATTCGGTGTTGTTCTTGTGAAATGTTTGAAAAACAGTTGTATGAACTATGGAGTTCCAGTTAGTCCTCCAAAACTAAGCTTGTTAACCAATTCGTCATATTTTAATGATTTAAAGAACCATGGGCAGTTTCTACTATCGACCTCTTGTTTTATAAATCCAATTAAATATCAAGTATAGGTCCGAGTTAGTGATTCGAACAATCATCCTTCGCCAACGTTTCATCATTCATAATATGATGATAATAATATATTATTTCATAATAATTTCCATCTTCAGGGCTACATACAAAGAAAAATCTGAGGGCACAACAATTCGAATCCGACACATCAACGTCAATATAATTTACAAAAGATAATTTCCTTAGACTTTATATGTGAGGGTACAGATTCATTAACATTGCATATTGAGGTGAAACCTGACATGGTCATAACTCTTTGGATAAAAATAATAATAAAATTTAAGGGACATCATCCTGATGTGCATTGTCTAAAGTCTTAAGGTAATTATCTTTTGCAAATTATCTTTTGTAAATTATATTGACGTTGATGTGTCGGATTTGGATTGTTGTACCCTCACATTTTTCTTTGTATGTAGTCCTTAAGATGGAAATTATTAAATTCCGAAATATTGGCAAAGGATGATTGTTTGAATCACTTAATCGGACCTATACTTGATATTTAATTGGATTTATGAAAGAACTATCATATCACCGAGCACTTGTTTTTCAATATCCTTTGAATATGTGTTCGATTTTAAACTAATCACCTCTTAAAACCTAAATTTTTTCTCTTTTTAATGATTTTATTGACTTGTTATCTACTAATTCAATAAAAACAGGAAATTAAACTGTCGTGATTATGTTGTACTGGAAAGCAGCACGAGGTGTATGTTATCATGTCATTATTCCGTATATAAATTTGGGGAAATTCTAACGACTTTGACGAAATGTGTATTGTCTATACGTCCATGAAATGTCGCCTATAAGTTTATATCCCGTAACTTTTGATGTGCAAAAACAATTTAGATAAAGAAATTAAGGAGAATAATGAGGATAAAAGTGATCGTATATATGAAGTTGGGAAGGATTTTGTGTATGAGAATGTAAATAAGTGCATGAACTGAGCTACTACCAGTATACCATGTCATCAGTATAATAATTAATTTCGCTTTTGACTTTTCAAATCACCTGTCGTGTGGAATTTTTTCCATTTTTATTGATAAAAACTCTATCATCCCTCATGTTTGTTTTTATGCTAACCTGTCGTCTTTATAATATGTTTACAATTAAATGCAATGGATTTATTTACATGAAAATCGTTCCATACCTAATTTCAACATTTAAAAATGATCATTAGTGATATTCCACGCCTCCCCCTCTATACTTTCTTTACATTGCTTTTCACCATCCGTCCGTTTAGCTCGCGACTCGGCTGCACTCCGTCGTTGTTGCGTTGAAAAATCGACGACAGGTCGCCTGCCGTCCAAACATTAATTCGGCCGCGTCCACCCGTCCCTGTCACGCGACTTCACCCTCCCCGCTCTCTTTCCTCCTCTCAATTCGATTCTTCCCTTCTTCCGCTCAACAGATACTCGGTCCGTTCATCCCTTCTCCCCTATCATCCGTTTTCGATTCGATCCAGAACGGAAACTTCAATGCCCGATTCTTTTCGGCGCTCGTTTATTTTTTATGCGCGACACTTCTTGCCATCTGTTTCCAATAGCACCTGGGGACGTGCTGAAATGTTTATGCCCGTGAAATACGTCGGGCTTTGTGGCAAACGTATTTCCTATTTACTTTTTGGCCGAATCATATTAATCTGTGTTTCTTCATAATTTGTCCGACGGTGCTATTTTAAGGTGCTCACAAGAGATGGAAGGGGTGTTACTGGCCTATCAATTTTGTAAACTAGATTGAAAACTGTACATGTCTTTGTTACCATTAATATAATATAGCTAATAAGACAAATTAACGCTTGTTTGTCATTTGCTGCTTGAATAGAATTCTAAAGGTGATTTTTCAGATCAAATTTTCAAACGGTATATTTTTTGGATACTTTATCATGGAAGCCGATCTTGCCTCCTAACATAATTTTTCACTTGAATACATTGCCTCACAATGCATACTTTAGGGGAGCAATCAAGAGATTGAAAAGGTACAGCGAGGAAAAGCCTAAATTTTTAGGAAATAGTTTAAGTACCATCCTCAACTTACCTGTAGAACTTTTAATCGAATTGTTGTTACTAATTCAGCTTAATTAGTTTTATGTATTCAGAATCTAAACGAAGTCCTCGGTAAATAAATTCTTATTCCCAATTTTGTATGTTTTTGAGTCTTTTCTACAAAAATGGAATTACTCATCCTCCCCGGATATACTGTCTTGTGCCTACCTGAAGGATACAACGTAAGTGAGCATTTATCACGCTGCGTAATTATAATTTTTAGCCTTAGAAGTCTTGACCTCTATGAATACTTTACCTGCAAAAACAAATGGGGTTTTTCCATTTCATCTTCACAAAACATTTATAATAGCATTTTCCCCTTATTTGACGTAGGACTCGCAGTTATCTCCTTATTACCCGCGTTACGCCAAATCTGCTCGTACTTTTATTCGAGTTCCAAAGTTCACACATTCCATCACTCAAATCGTGCGTTCATGCACGTCGAAATGAGCAGAACAAGTTCTTCTCTCCTGCGCTGTTACTGGCTTGTCAGCAAAATTCGGATATAAGTTCCTTGATTGCACCGCTCCTCTCACCGCTTCGCCTCTCCGCATGTCCGCCCGGGCCCACTCCCGCCACCTGCCGCACTCGTGTCCAACACGCCCCGGCACAACCTCTCTCGCTGCTCGCCCCGTGTGGAACACCCAATCTCCTATCTTTTCCCTTTGGTACTCACCAACTCGTCTGGTGCACACATTCCTCGCCCCTGTCAAATCTTCAATTTCGCACATCATTCCCCCTCCGCCACCATCGCTCACGAAATGAACTTTTATTATTCTCTTACTCACCTCGTCCCAGACTACATATTCCGAACCCCACTCTGCCATTATTATCTCTTTCTTTACATCGCCAGGAAACGCAAATGGAACCTATAAAAGCAGGCGATATTTATCCCTCGCCACTGCTAATTTGCAGGCGCAGTTTTTCCCCGCCTCGGAGGAAACTAATTCCACCCCGTGTGATTTGGGCGACACAAATAACGCTTCTGTGGGATACTCTGTTACTTGCGCGTTTCTTTTTTTTCAATACTCCCCTTTCGTTTGTTTAAGTCTCCCCATCCCGGCGGAAACTGGCTTTAGTAGGTACATGGGAAGTCCAAAATCCTCGGCGCTATTGGGACATCACGGAATAATTTTCATCCCCCAGGCACATCCTTTACTGCAGTTCCCGAGCCTTCCCGCCCCTTCGTCCTCCCCAAACATCGCCGCCGCCCCTTGCGAAGCTCTGCCGGCCCTGGCCGCTCCTTTTTTTTCCACCGCCGTCTCCTCTTCAATTGCCCTCTCCTCCGCCCGGCCGCAGCCGTCTCGATCACTTGGAACTCTGTTTTCCTCCCTTTGCCGCCCCCTTGTCAATTCTCCTCCTCCCCACTGCTCGCTCCTCCGACCCCCGCGAGAGTTCTTCTCCTCCTCCCGCCCCCTTCCCCCCAGCCCCCTCATCTCCGAGTGCACGTTCAGCTCCGACTCCCAATTTTATTTTCCCCGGTGCTTATCCCCTCTTTTCCTCTTCCTCTGCTTCTTCACCCCCCCCCCCCTGTCACTCCCGTAGTCTTCCTCCCCCGCTCCCTCGGAGAGAGTTTGATTGGGGCGAGGGCTCCGACTTTGACGAGTGTTTGCCATCGCAATCCCTTCCCTCTTTCTCTCTCGCCCACTCAGTCATCTTCTCCTCCTCGTCTGCGTCCACCACCGCACCGCTTCCTTCGCCTCCACACACCACCTCTTTCCTCTCTCTCACCCATCCTTATCCACACCACACACACACCCACCCCACGCCCCTCCTCCCGCACCTCTCCTTCCCTCCCCCAGCCTTCCCGCTCGGCACCCGCTCCCACCCACACAAGCGCTGCATATTCCCCGCTTCCTCCCGCGGGCGGACCGGCCCCTTTTCCGCCCTTCGCCCTCATATCGCCCTCCCACATCTGTCCTCTGCGCTCAGAATCTCCCTTCACCGCCATCCGCTCGTTCGCTCAGACTTGATTGACTTCGACGAGCCTGCCCCTCTTCTCTCATTGACTTTATATCTTTGTTTGTTCCTGCACGTCTATTCTCATTATGCACGTATATTCTCCAATTCTTTTCTCTTTAAATGCACCATTTCCTTCCTATAGGCGGTAAATAATTTCTCAAATTCTTAGTTCTGGATTACAGTTTTGCGACGAAGGCTTCCCAGTGAATTTCTATGTTCTGTGACTGGAATACTCAGTTACAACTCTGCTGATATTGTTTCTACGCTCATCTTATGACATTCATTCTAATTGTTCATTATAAGCATATGACTGACGTTCTCAAATTTGAGGAAAAATCAAAAGCATTCCGTATTTTTACAGACATTTTTTTCTCTTGCAAGCATCTTTTGCCGTAGAATCCTTAATATTTAGCTGTAAAACCGTTAATTATAAATGAGACACCAAGGAGCAATGCTGAGATAAAATATTTTAGCTGTGATGAGGCGTAGTGTTGTTTCTCATAGTATAGCATAACCCGTTGTGCGATCCAAGACTTTTTTTGTCTCCCCCTATATACCTCACAATGTACATACACGAGTTCCGTATATGCGTTGGCGTTAAGAACGCTGAAACATTACATTAACTATTTATCTGACACCATGATTAATGGAAGATCACCTGTCAGCCTCTGCATACTTTCCCATACTGTTGTCATACGCAATCTTTCTCCGGGTTTCCGATCTGTCCAACAAAGTTCATCACTCTCTCGTCTCTGTCAATTCTTCTCCTTTAGTTCCCTGAACTTCTCTGGTCTACATCAAACTCGTGGTCCAAAGTTTCCAATTATGTCTCGGTATTTGTTCTGCTCTTTTACATCGGTCCTCTTCTAGTTCCCAAGAATTTATACACGAGTCCAGTTGAAACACTTTCGAATGCTCGTTCCTATCCTGTCTTCTCTCGATACCTGTGTGAATATATCTTTGATATTAAAATGATTTTCAGAAAATTTCATTTTGGCGAATACGACAGCATCTATTTTTTCCTAATGCAATGTACAGAAACGCACTTATGCATGTATTTTTCGCAATGAACGTACCATTGTACTTGTTATAGGTATTAAGTACCTCCATGGCAACCCAAGGATCACGGGTCCGAATCCTACCTCGTTTATGAAGTATTTTTTAGGACTTGGGTTTTGCTGTAGATGCTATATGTTAACTTATCCGTTGCAGAGCCAAATACTAAACCGTGATACTTCTTTGTGAAAGTTTCCATCCCTGGAGAGACTTTTAATTACACGTCAACTTTAAGTTCGTGTAGACTAAGTAATATCCACGTATTGGTACAATCTATCATATATACTTGAAGATTTGATCGAGGAAAATTTTTATTTCTACATTTATATCGAGCACTTAATATTATTATAATGAGTGACATTATCAATAATTAGTAGTGACAAAGTAATGAAATATTGAGTGCGTAAATCGTCAATGAAATGTTAAAATAGAGTTTCCTACTCCATTCGCTAAGATGAATATTTTCCGTTTTGATTTCTCTGTTGTGCTGACCACGAGTTTTTTCTCAAAGGCTTTCGGCGAGAGTGCTCCTTAGAGAGTGTGTAATGCGACGTGGTACGCGAATAAGCATCCCTCGTTGACATTCCCTCCCTCCCGCCCTCAAATCTCCCCTCGCGAGTCCCGTCAACATCATCTGCCTAGCTCACCGGACCAGCTTTTTTTCAATTCCCTCCACCCCGCACCCAATCCAATGAACACATCACTACATATCAGAGTGCTTGGAGGGCCCTTCTCTCCATCTCCAGCGCTACCCTCCACTCTCCGTCCCCTTTGACGTCGCCATGTGGTTCTACGAGTGATCGAGTGGGTGTGCGCTATGCATCGATAGCGAGCGAATAAAAACTTGATTGAATTTTCGTGGGAGTGGATATATCCCGAGGATATCATTTCGCTTCTCTCGCTGTCTACGCCAGTTTACATTGCGTCGCATATTGCTTTTAGTCTATCGAATGACCCTGTTTCCCGGGAGACGAGGAGATGTGCGTATCTCCACCCCCCCCCCCACTGCCCGTGTCTCTCTCCCGTGTGAGCATTGCATTCGGCTGCTCTTCGAGTGCTGTCGCACGAGTGGAGTGATCTCGATGTCCTCCTCTCCCTCCTCGGGTTTTTCCGCGCTTTCATATGTGTCTTTCATCATTCCTGGACAAATTGGAAATATGATTGACGATTTGTCAAGCACTGGGTAAATAAAGTCACTCGGGTCCGATGTGACCATGTATGTATAAGGCGAAGGGAGAAATACGCATTTCCTCAACACCAGTGCGGAGATCATTGCCGTTGGTTTTTATGAGGGAAGTGACGATGATACAGTGATTTATCCCCGTAAAGACTTTTTGACTAAAGTAATTTATCTGGATCAATTAGATTCAAAACTTGAGAATCATGATTCGGGATTATATTTAATGAATGTGCCAGCATGCGCTTTATTTAGCATGCAGATATTTGTGGGATCAGAGCAATAGAGTTTCTGAAGCTTATTAGTTAAAGTATCGTTATGAATGAAGTACACCTATGGGCGAAAATGAAGAATACATTTCTACAGGTCTTTGCTGCTGGCTGAATGAAATTGCAACGTGAAATGTTTTTCCTGCTTGCATTTAAAGATATAATCGTGTGAATGGCAATTTACAGCGTACTCTTCAGCAATTACAAGGTTTAATTTATCCTACGTCTATCATTTCTCCCGCCGTACACTTTTGAATGGATTAAAGGGTGTTATTTAAATGTAGAGTATATACAAAGTCTAACTAAACGATGATATTTGTGAAAATAAATAGTTTTTTTTTCCAGAAGCAAACAGGCTCAGCGCATAGCCCCACTGTGTGTTACGTTGACCTTCTGCAGTGGTTCTTTTGTACTTGATTCATTAAATCCATGCAAAACGTATCATAAGTTAATCCTACTTTTTTACCGTGAGGGAGCTCATTTTAGAGAATCAAGTGAAGTGCAAGAAAATAAAACTGGATTCATAAATGGTAGGAAAGCATTACTTGAAGGAGATGAGATGTATCATCTAGTTTTATCTCCTTACGATTTGAATGAGAAGGTCAAATTGATCTACAATCGAAATGACTGATACTATTTTGTCAGAGATGTGAAGGTCCTCTGTTCAAATTCCAAATATGCTCTTTGTGATTTTTTAGTGTAAAATGATGCTTACTATGACACAATTTGCAATTTCCATGAATTTATTTTTTCGCTGAAGGACATATGGATGTAAATAATGAAGGAGATTTTTTGGTTATTATTTTTAGGGTGCTGTAAAATCATATTTAAGAAATATTGACAAAATCAGGTTGAAATTTGATGGTTCAATCTGTTTGGGAAAGATTCATAAATAGTCGTAATGTTTTTGTAAATCATCAAAATTATTTTATTTTAGGTTTCTCTATTTCAAGGGTATAGCAATAACTTGAGCATGTTCTTATAAATTGCATTTTTAGTTCATAAGTCCCTATTAGGGGTAAATAATTGAAGGTTAAGAAGGAGATATGCATTCAGGAAACCATCAGGTGAGTCACATGATAGAAAAAATCAAGACAAATTGTGGAGAAGGATTTATTTACTACCCAATTTGAGTAGTTGTCGTTATTAGATAATAGTGACAGTTGTTTGTATCTTGAAAAATATCGACTAGTCGAAGTGGACGTTGATGTATTACGTTACCAGTTTGAAGTCAAAGATGGGAAATTGAAGAATACAACTCGAAATATTTGTGAAATTGGAGGGAGGATAATTAAGGAATGAAGGAGAGGCTGGAGCAAGTTTAAAATGTAACAGAGCACTAAGTCGAATAAACCTGAAGACTCTTTTGCAGAAAAAGAGGAACTAGGTTTCACAAGAACAAGAATTGGAGAAATACAAGCAAGACAATGAACATCAGTGATGAAAAAAGCAGAAAATATAATCACAATTCGAGTTTAGTCATATTTTAAGTGAAGTAGTGTTATAATCTACATTACCGTTGAAGTGGCCGATATAATTTATGTTAGTAGAGAATATGGTTGAAAATTGTCAACAGACTATACAGGGTTCTATAATGTAATTTATGGAAGGAAAATAGGGAAAAAGTAAAGCGATAGTAATGGACTGTATATTCTTGGTTGTGTTAAGATGGCATGCCAAATTGTTGGTTGAGTTAAGGCATGTTAAATTTTATGGCAAGCAATAGCAATTGGCCTAATGGATGAGGCATTCCGCTTAACTTTTAGGGTCTTTTTACATATTTGACAACATGAAAATATCTCGGCTAGCAGCATCCCTCCAATTATTTGATTTTTTATTGCTGTGTTTTTTTTAAATTTTCCAGTATTAATGTGATTCATGCATACTGCTCATCTCAGTCGCAGAGGAGATACCTATTTCAGAGTAAAATGCACGTGTTTGTAAATAATTCGTTGATCGTCAGTTTTGCTTATAATTTGTACGTTCTCGGTCCATGATTTTTTTTCATATTCCCTGAATTCCACGTTAGATCTTTTGTGGTTTTTTGTAATCATTATAGTGCTGTCAAAAAAAAGTTGCACAACTATAATTAAATTTTCGTGGAATCGGTTCTTTAAGGAACATATTTTTGTTACATTACAATGTTTTTCAAGAGATTTATTTAAATTCCTTGTTACATCTTTTATTCATCCCTTCACAAGGCTATCGGTTACGATACAAGTTAAAAATACCCGTGTATCGAAACAGGTCGCCAAATAAATATCCAAGGAATCTTGTCTGTACATTTCCTTGAAGAGCAATCATGAAGGCGCTCCGTCATGTTACACCTGACACCATTGACTCTTGAAACATTTATTTTCTTCTCGGTTAAAGATGAAGCCAACCATCTGGAAAGGTGAGGTAGAGAAAGTGTTGCCTGAGAAAATGAAGAGGATGGAGGGTAGGTGGGAGGAGCAAGTACTTAAAGGGTGTTGGACACTAAGGATCGCTCTGGAAGATCGAATACTATGAAAGGCGGATAGTAAAGGTTGCCTGTATGAAGAAGGGGTTGGAAGTAACCGTAACTGAAGGGAGAGATCGTGAGAGGTATTAGTTCAGCCACTGAAAGGGTAAAAGCAGAGTAGCCAAGATCAATAGAAAAACTGTTTGGGTAGACGACATTTAATTGAGGACATGTGGTCAATTTAGGAAAGGAGGGTTGGCTAGTAGGGGAAGCTTATTTATGGGAAGGAGGGAATAGTGGAGAGATTCAAGGCATCGGCATCAGCCTACTCTCAAGTGTATATGTCATAAGATTGAATTGAATGCATAATTGAATACTCCATCCAACGGACGGAGTATACTTTACACTGAGCTCTCTCCCCGCAGCAATCTAGTAGGGATCAGAATTTTCACCGCTACTTGCGGGATTGGATCCGATGTTCACGTTCGGAGGTTGTAGCCTACTGTTAGGAACCACTGTAGGCAATACACTGACTCGAGTCCCAAATACTTCGATTCCGTCAGCAGAAATAGCCATGATTGTTTGGATGAACGGTAGCTGCGTGGAATTTCAAGTCCTCGAGCATCAATTTCTCCCTCTCACTTCCTTACTCATGAGTTTAAACGTGACGAGATGACCCTCATGCTTTCAAAAGAAGCCGTGGGATTTTGTTGAGTGAGACCCTTCCGCATGGTAGAAGAAGAGTAAAGTGAATACATAGGAGATGGTGGGTAATTTGGACAGAGACGACAAAAATCTTTCTCCGATGCGAGAGCAAGGAGATGAAGGGTATGCATGTGAGTGCGCACGGAGGGAAGCCGGAGGAGGAGGCCGTTGAATAGGGATTCTCGAGTGCAGGAGCATAAGAGGGCCGGCTCCTTCATCGTCGGCGGCCCTGCGAAGTGGTGCCTGGGGAACCGACTGGGAATGGTTTTGTCGGGTGGAGGAGTGAGGGAGGCTGGAGGGGGGCGGGGAAGAGCATGCGAGAGGGGTTGGGTGCAGGGGGGCAGGGAGGGAGAGAAAGACTGAGGACAAATGGGCGTGTCCGGGGGAGGGAGAAGAATTGTCGGTTTTTGGGTGTGCATGTTTGCGTCCACGCATGTGTCTGTATGTGTGTGGATGACTTGTGGGGGAGAGGAAGAGAGGAACACGGAGGTGGGAGTGCGAGTGGGTGGAACGAAAAGGAGGGCTGGTTTTTAAAGAGGGCAAACGCGGGGGTGGTAGAGAGGGAAACATGAGGAGTAGTAGTTGAGGGAACTAGGGAACACTAGTCTACACCTTGGTTGTTTTTTTTGGGGAGGCTAAAATGAGGTTATTTGCGCAATTAAGGATGGGTATTTTGGTAAGCAGGGATTACTTTTGGGAAATCTGGAGAGAAACTCAGGTTATGCTCTCAACTGAAGCTTCATCTCTAGATATATATTTTCTCGATTAGTAGATAGAAGTTAATTCTGTCTCACCTCGATGACGTTCACGCCAACTCAACGAGTGAAAAAATAAGTTTTAAGTCAAAGCAAAGTGGTATATTGATGGCAAAGCAGCTGGATAACGCGGCCAGAGAGTTCTTAGTCTCGCAGAGGGTTAATGATATTCCAAGAGGTTGACGCAGAATAAAGAATGGCTGGTGAAAAGTTCATAAATAGAGGCCGACTGAAATTTTTACCGGCGGATTTTTCCCCGGCACTCTTTACATGATCGCTTCAGCACAAAACGAACATATAATGTTTTCTTCATTTCTGTTTTATTACAGGTTCTCTAAATGAGAAAACCATTTCATTATAATCGGGTTCAAAACGCAATTTTCCGACCAATTTTTCAGGGGATTCGGGACCGAGGATGTTATCGGGTTGGACGGAACTCCAGCTAGGAAACTCAGGGTGTAACCCACAACACAATCCTCCTGCTTTTTCGTTCGCCCTCCTGGCCGCGTCGCCTGGTGAACTTCACTGCCGTAACAGTATGTTTGGGGAAGGGAGTTCCTCCAACCATTTCTCTCTCACTACTGCCATTCGTCTGCCGTCTGTCTCTCCTCCTCCATTTCCTACTTTTCACTTCGTTCACATCCTTCCCTCCATCCCTCCCTTCATCACCAATCTGCTCTGCTCGGCCTGACCAGCAGGTCCCAGGAGTCGACACATTAGTGCATCCTCTTCCTCGAATTCACGAATCGCACTGGCGTCGTCTGAGCAAGCGCGCAGTCCAAACCCACCCCCCCCCCCCAAGTCCAAAGGGATTCGGAACGAAAAGTTTTAAAATGAATGGTTACACGTGTCGTTAAGGTTTGACCCGTTTCTCTCCACGCACGTTGTCACCACTCGGTGGCAGAATGGATGACATGGGGGTTGGCGGCGCGCGGGGTAGTATGGGAAACGGGTGGGGGTGGGCGTGGTGGTATGGGAATGAGAAATGGACTTCGGAAAGGACATAATTTGTGTCGTTACTAAGGAAAGGTAACATGACTTCGGTTTGCAGCGAAACCCACCAGTTTAGGCAGAGAGGAGCGTTGATGAAGCTTTCCTGCCCAAGTTTCCCGGAACACGCTAACTTATTGTGCTGGTACAGGAGAGTTTTGGGCGACCGAAGTCCATTTTAACGAGGGTTCAAATTATCCTTAAGGGATTTACGGATGCTAACTGCTTTCCAAAAAGCAAAAGGACAGCGGTAATAAATTTTATGATGCCTGTTTTGAGACTACTGCTCACGGAAAAAGGGTAGATTTGATAGAAGAATCTAATCGAAATATTTAGCATCAATTTTCATGATGGCTATATAAGCTATTTCAAATTATAGCATATCAGCAAGTCTTACTTGAATCTATGTATACTTTAAAATAATTTTGTTTCTAGGACAATATTCTTTTAATTTTTCTAATGCCAATTATCAGAAATGCAATGCAAGACTTCGTATAATTTTTTTCGAGTGCTAAGCCATGATGTACTCAATATATTTATTTAATAAATGCACTGAATTGCATGGAGTCGTGAATATCGTCTTCTGTTTGTCATGGTTATGACGGAAGTGATTTTCAACACCAAAATTATTCATATTTTCTTCTGTAATTTAGATTTAGGATGTTTTGAGATCATTCGTATACTGATAAACTATAACTGAAAAGCCATAATTCATAAATTATTCCTTTTAAGGGTCCCTCGACTAAGTGTCTTATTTATTAATGAGCTTACATATGTGTATATACTAGTACACTGAGAAAAATTAGTTTTATGAATCCGAAAAAATAATGACGTAATGAAAAATATCATTGGGTGAAGTTGACGATCGTTTCAGATTGTCACAAGCTAGGTAGTTACTGCTGGTAGCAATGATGGAAAACATGCCGCAATCCATTACTTGGGTCGAATTCGTAACAGCGGCTTCACGAGCAGGCGCACAATCCATTAGCCTAAATGACACAAGCAGAGATAAAGTCCGCTTGGGAGAAAAAGTTATCGTGCGGAGCGTACTATTGCTCTCCTACGCACGCATGAAAAAGAACTCCACGATCGTTCCGATGATTTTCTCGGGCTCCAACGGAAGGTAAATACATATATTTATGATTCGGTCGCGGCAAAAAGGCTGCGTTGATTAATTTCTTGCTCGCGTAGCCTATAAAATGAACAGATTCAGTTACTCTTGGGGAGTTGTATATCCCATCTGGTAACAGATGTTAGTTTTCTTTGTCTTCTCGGGTGAAAGATAAAAGAGTTGTCTGGGATAGGGGGAGAGTGGAGAATGATCAAATGGAGGGAAGGAGTCGGTTGGAGAAAGGGAGGAGCAGCGAGGAGTTGTGTGAAGTAGGGGTTTATACAATGTGAGGGATGTATTTGATGGTGTCGAAGAAAGATAGGGCGGTACGGATGTGCCGTAGAGGAGGGTCGAGGGGCGGAGGAGAGGCCGGGGGATGGTACAGCATCGGGCAAAGGGCGAGAGAGGGGAGACAAGGCGAGGGTGGAGGGGGGGGGGAGATGAAAAATCCTCACGGAATTCCAGCCATCATTCGCATCCGCCGTGGTGCTGATGCCCGCTCGCTTGAAGCCGATGACAGTATTATGCTGGGGGAGGACGGGCGGTAAAAATTATGGGGTTGCCAGGCCAGGGAGTGTGAGGGTAACAGTGGAGAGAGCGGCGGGAGGATGAGTGAGCATTGGTCCACTGATAAGTGAGAATCGAGAGGTGGAGAGGCGGGGGAAGCTGGGGAAAGCTACATCGCTTTGGGAGACGGAAGGAAAACCGAGGGCAAACGAACGGCGCGGAAAGGAAAATTGAGGAAAAAACAGTGGGGAGTGAGGCATGGTCCCATTTATCTGTGGGGTGAGTCTGACGAGGAAGAAACAACAGGACCAAATGTGAGCATAAGAGTAAGGATAACAATTTTTGAAACCATAATGCATGATTATGATAGTCCCTCGAATTTATGCCGTTGAATTTATATCTATATGCTTTCACATAGGACCTATATAAGATGTCTATAAGATATAAGGAGATATCTACGTCACGGAGGGCAAACGATTTCCCTGAATTTGTTTCGTCGTTTGCTAAAACAATTACATACTTCTAAATTAGACACCAAAATTCTTCCATGGAATAAATTTTTAATTATGTTTTCAAGAATTGATTTCGTACTTTTGCGTCGACATTGCACTTTTCATGGCAATTTATGTACCAATTAGATAATATGATTTCAGAAAAAATTGGCTTTTACTTTAGAATCAATGTCGAGCATTTTACATGAATCTGATACCATCGCCAATCATAAGGATAAGCAGTTTAAGCAAACCTTGGATAGGATTGGATATCCTAAATTCGTGACTTAGTTGACAGTTGCCAAAATTATTTTTGATATTTGCTTATGAAACTGACAGGAGAGAGAAAATCTTCCTCAAATTCTTTTTGCTTAAATAAATTTAAGACATATACTTCACATGTACTCGATGCTCGATGTACTGACCTTGTCTGGGGAGAAGCAATTGTAGCAAGAGGAAAGCATTGAGTACATGTGAAGTATATGTCTTTAATTTATTTAAGCAAAAAGAATTTGAGGAAGATTTTCTCTGGACATCATTGAGACCATATTTGCTTTTTATTTTATATTTTTTCACTTTAACTGTTGTAGAAATCATTTATTTAATGTTGCAATGTTAATGACGCATAAACATGAATCTAGTTCTTTTTGTCCTCTAAAATTACCCAGAGAATGCTGCGTAGCGTGGTGGTTTGCGTATTGGTTCGGCAAACTAAAGGTCCGTGGTTCGATAACTAGTCTACGTCAGTTATTTTCCATGGAAATTACTATGTAACCAATCTCTTTGTATTGGATGACTAAATTTCTCAGTAATTGACAAAATTTACGCATCCATGGCTTCAATTTAATTAAGTTATTGTACGGCTTACGGTGAAAACGCCTGAAAAATCTTAGCTTTTTTGTGTTTTTGTGAAAATTGCGCGTTTCATTTGAATTGAAAGTTTAAATATTTTAAAAATCACATAAGCTAATCACCGTAAGATTTTTGATCTGATACATCCGATTTAACATCCTAAATATTAAAATAAATTCTCTCTAAAGCGCATTGGATTGCCGTGATACTAGTAGAATTTAACGTACATTTCGGAAAATTCCTTGATGAGTAAAAAGCCCAAAGGCTGATATTTTTGTAAAGCTTAGGTATGAGTAATGATCCCGAATTCTTAGAGCGTTATGTGAAGTGATATTCCGCTCAAATTACCTTAAAGGTGACGGGGTGAAAGTTTCGCCCGCCAAATCGCGTTATTCTGGATTCCCAGCCGCGCACCCCTCGTCCTGTGCTCTCCTCTTCTCCTGTCCCTCGTCCTCCTCTCCAGCAGCCGTTTCCATCAACGACCCTCTCTTAAAAATGCCTGTTTATCCAGAATTCCGTTGTTCCTATTGCCACTCGATGCCTGCCGCCCTCATCCCCTGCTCGGCCGTCCATCATCCGCGGAAGGGAGAACACATGTCCGTGATTTTAGCGAACTCCTCCTTCGCGACCCGCCGTGACAAATCGAGCAAAACCTGGCGGTGACACCCGAAAAACATGAATAATTCAGGCGTACCACACGTATAAACGCAGATAAAGGCCTAGAGTATAGCATATGGAAGGTAGGTGGGAAGTTGAAGGCGTCTTTCCCATGGGAATAGGTTCTCCTCCCACCCACGTGAATAGGGCGAGGGAGAAGGGAACGGGCAGAGGGTGGCGAGTAGGTGGCGGAACGGGAGAAGGTGGCTTCCGAGTACCACTGCTTGTTCCGTCGTTTTTACGTCCTGCAGATACCCAGAGTGCGGGCTTTTATGTGTTGGGGAGGTATACTATGACATACATATTTCTTCGATTCTGAAGAAGTTATCCGATGTGCCGAGTGCCGAGTATTTTTTTATGTGGCGGTCCTTTGCTGTTTATTAGAGGAGTCGTGTCACCGCCGAGGGAAGGGAATATGCTCTGGAAAAAAGGAAGTTCTTGCTTTCCAACTGCCATCTTTTTGTCCTTTTCTCTCCCGATCGTAAACCACAGCTTTCCCAGCGGACAGGGAGGGTGAGCATTTCGGGGGACGAGGTTTCCCTAATACCGGGTCCTAATATTTTTGAGTGCCATGTTTCTAATGCTGTGAGTATGTGTGCGCGTAAAGGGCTACGTCTCGGTTGGAGAGGTGCATTAGGCGCCACCATTGGGCGGAGGAGGGACGGCATGACCTACCACCACCTACCTCTAGGTAGAGGTAGACGGCTCTACCTGAAGAGTTAGATCGGCGAGATCAACCTCTTTCGATATAATCAAAGATGGATGAGTATAAGTATCAATCTGCACGTAACTGATTCCAAGCTGAATCAGGCGGAGATATTGCCCTAGCTCTGCAGTTTTCGCATTGAGCATTGCTATAAAATCTGGCGTTTTATAACATTCACTCGGCGGAAACTATTTGAGCGTTTACTTATTTCTTTCACAGTCACACTCTTATAGAAATGTTCGCACCCGTTCATTTTTGGTAACTCGTTATCTCTGGACCGGTCTTTTTTGGGGCTCGTACCATTTCACTCGTTCACAGTTCCAATCTTATTGATGATCATGTATTTTTATTTTTTGCATATTCTTAGCGTTTTAATAATTGCAAAAATAACTAGAAATATTTAGTATAGTGGAATGACGGCGTTTAAGAAAGTTGGATGCAATGAAATATGGGAGGCAATATTACACACTTTTTACATCGTTTTGTTAATAGGTTTAATTTATATAAAGAAAAAAGTACTGCCAATTACACCACTTGCATTAGCAGATGAATTTTGGGGCATTATAAAGAACACCCTATCTCAAAAAATGAGACCGAAAGGAACGGTCGTTACATAGAATTCGGTCCTCCCGTTCAACCCATGGACCTACTCCTTCGGTCCCGTTTGTTCGCGAACGACCCAGCTCTACCATCTTGGGCTCAGCCTCAAAATAGGCCTAAACATTTAAAATCAGGGTAAGTCACTAACAATGGGATTAGCTTGCTAGGTTTGTAGATAAATCATTTTCGGATTGCGTGATGAATTATAATTTTTTTCAGTCCACTTATGAGATTTTTTCTTCAATTTTGCATCTGTTGAACCTCATATTTCTCCCATTTTTAGTCATTCTGTCCCAAAAATATATCGTACCTTGATTAAATATTTTTAGTGGAGGATTTAGTCGGAAAAAAATCAATATTGGAAGATGCATCAACATTCAAAGGTGAGGATTTATGTGCCGTGCGTGCTAGAAATATTTTTCCTTGGGCGACTTCTTTACTTGTTGATTTTACGGGAATCCCATCTATGAAGGCGAGTAGTAAACACGTCTTGAATTGAAAAAAATACAATAGGTTACCCAAAAGTTGTTAAGAATATCAGGTTTTGTATACCATGTGGCGAAATCCGGGGTGGCGTATGAGTGCCGGGGAGGGACGGGCTTGTGGAAAAGAGCCGGAAGATGGACGGCAGACTACTCCTTCCTTCTGCGAGAAAGAGGGCGACGGAGGGAGGTTGGGAGAAGACTTTGGAGAGAAATAGTGGATGTATGTATGTGCGTCTGTGTGTATATATATCTCTCTCCCGCTGTGGAAAGCAGGGCAGAGTTGGAGTGTCGTGTAGGGACACAAAGGGATACGTGTCCCGTCGGAGCGGAATAACTGTAAGTCGAACGAGGAGGAGGCGATAAGACTTGGAAAAGCGTCCTGAGAGATGAAATAAAAGGCCGAGGGGGAGCGAAATGGAAGGAGGAGGTAGGAATATAAAACCTTGGGAAAAAATTGCAATAACGTTCGGTTTTCGGGGATTTTTTCTATACGAGGGAACAAATGCTCCGCCATTTCCATGGGAAGGGGAGGGGGGCGAAAGGTGAGGGAGAAGGGTGCGAGAAGGAGTGGGGGGAGGGAGAGGAAGGAGAGCCAAGGGAAAGAAATGGTACATTTTTGCATTCAGCTCGGCGGGCCTTACGTTTATGGCGAAGCATTTGGAACCACCATTTTGTTCTCGGCACAAGAAAACAATGCGCATCGGCAAAATCACATTTAAGGTCAGGAAGAGGGAAAAGATGGTGGAATATGTTGGCGGTATTGAATGATAAACGATGATTTCATGCTGTTTTTGTCATGGCTGCTGTCTGATGTGTGGGTCAGGCTTTAGGCAGCCGTCACCTGGTTCTGTAATAATTTAAAATTATATTTTTACTCGTGTATTTTCATTATATTGAAATGATTTAATTTGCGTCGTATAATATTCCTAAAGTAATTGCCTTTTTCAACGATTTGGTTGGTCGTATATACTATTATATTGGGTATTGTATTAGATTTTAATCATTTTTCCAAGTAAATATCGAACTAAGCACTTTTTTACTGCTATGACAAATATTTTGTTTCTTCAGCCAAAAATAACTAATTTTAAAATAATGATCCATTAAAGGAATATTTTTTCCCTGTTTCATGAGGGACTGTAAAATCGCTTTCTGTAATTATTTTTTTAAACGAATCTTTACCCTATAAAATGGATTATTAGCGAAGTGATAGATTTCATATATTAAGAATATATTCTTCTACATGAATGTTATGCTGCTTCGGTTTGAAATTTTTGGCGTTCACTGGCAGTGAACTTGAACGCGTTATATGATAGTATTCTTTTGGAGTGTCTAGGTTACATAATTTGAACGATTTTCACAGGGTCTCCTTGAACCAGTGCTCAAGCTTGCCGCTCCTATGAGATGCCCCGTGTCACGCTTGGGAATATCCAACCAAAAGGGGACTGTTGCTTTGTGAAAAAATATTTTGGTGACACGACCAGCCGAGCACCCATCAACTGGATGGTGAGTAATGTTTTCCCTTTTAGATCGTCAAAGTAACTGAATTACAAGTAATTACACGCCCGTACTCCGAAAAGGGGATTACATCAATCTGCCGCCGCCTTACGTCTAAAGGAGAGCGCTCCGTACATGCGTTTCGCTCCGCTGTGTAAATATTGCACATCAAGCTAATCTCCGGAACTGGGCGTTCTCATAGGTGTGTATATACGTCTCCCTCGGTTCGTCCTTTTAAAATAGGGGACGCGACGCACCTCTGCGGGTCGGTCGCCCCGCGTCCAGTTCGTCCTCTGGTGACACTCATCCCGTCGTAAATCATCGATAAACTTCCTGAGGACCCTTCCTTACACCTCCTCTCGCATATGTTCCTTGAGCCTCAAACAAAAGCGAGAGAGTCCCCAACGGTTGCCGCACTCTGTTTGTGCTTTGGTCGTATAATTCGTGCCGCATATTCTTCCCTCTGGAGAGTACCCACGTAATCTCAAAACAAATATCTTCCACTGTAGACTCACAACCATTCTCTTCTTCCCCTCCCCCCTTCTGCCCGTCACAAAAATTTTCACCCGTCCATTTGGGCCCGCTCCCGTTTCCAAGCTTTCTCCCCGCTCACGATCGTGTGTGTGTCCCAGCATCCTCTCCGCGAGGGAAGCCGAAAGAACGGGAGAGTTAGTCGCTTGACATGCATATACAATGTGTGTCAAACCGCGCGTCAACACGAGAGCATATGCACACGACCTTGTATCGCTTATGAGCCCGCGTTCCGGGGGGACAGCTGTACACGTTTTTTTGTCGGATTTACGGTTGTGAGTCCGCCGGCAAATAATCTCAGAGGAGTGATGTGGTGGGAAGTAGAAGGAGATCATGGACCTAGTCCTTAGAGAAAGAGATGGATGATGTATTAGCCGAGGTGACGGAATTGAATATTACATTGGATGAAAAGTGACTGGCAACAATGCAAGATTCTCACCATAAATGATGCGCGCAACTGGTTCAATAATGTGATACACATTTGGAATCTGTTGATCACTCAGGGCCCTGGAGACGGCTAAGCATTTTAAATCAGCAACGACAGGAAAAGTTTTCATTTCAAGTTATTTGCGGGAGGCTTTATGAGTGAGCAGTATTTGATATTCTAGTGGAAGTCATGAAAGTATTTATCTCATCAAATATCAACAGGATCGTCTTCATGAACGCAAGGCGCTCAGTTATGAGGTAGATTAATTTGAGAGTGAAGATGCCTTTGAATTTTGCTCTCCTAATAAGATTTTTTCAACACGTTCGATTATTCCATACATTGAATTATTTCTACTTGCCCAGTGCAGTATGTGTATGAATTTTTAATAAATCTTCGCAAGCTGGCAGTACATTTCCTACCCATTGGACACCCCTAGTTTAGGGGTGTTTAGCTGTTAAACAGTGCATGGGAACTGTGCACGGGTAAGAGTTAGCGGGATTTGATTCTAGGAGAAGGAATGGAACCTTTTCATTGAATGTTTGGGGGATAGGGACCGCGATTGAATGAAGGCGGTCGTATGGATGGCGATTCGGTGGCTTTGTTGATGCGAAGACGTTTTGACCCAGGACCCTTTTGCGTGGTCACGATCAGAGGAGAGTATCTGGTGATTTGGCATTTTGGTGTCTTATAGGCCGAATGCTTTCCTCTCACATCGCCATACGCCACTGGTTAAATATATCAATAACATATTCCTAGTCAGTCAAGCATGAAGGAATTCCATCGTTTTTTTTCTCTGCCACATTAATGAATGCAAATTTATCGTATGCGCAGCAAAATTCACCACCGTCAGTTGGCGTTAGTGCCGTCTGTGTACTATTCGTAGACCAGGGAAAAATTATATCATGGAAAGTGTGTTTGAAATATATTTTATTGAAAGATAGATCTGGATAACTAGATTTTCTCAAAACATGAACACCTGATGAAGAATTTTTTTACGAAATTATATTTTTTCTTTGAAGTTAAACACGATGACAGCTTACCTGTGGAAAATAAGAAGTATAGAGGATGCCTTAACTTGTTTTATAAATTCTTATTCAAAAATGAAAGAACCGTCTAATACTTATCATTATGTAAAAAGAGAAATTTTCAATACGTTTTCATTTTTTTCAAATTTACATACCTATAAAAAGGATGCGGTAAACGGATGCTTCTTTCACATCGATAATTCTATGAAATTTAGCTATGGTATGTATCTTTTTACGGCGAAATTTTGTGATGTTTTCACTGTATCACATAAATGTTCAAGTAAGGCTACTCATTTAAATTCTATGTAGCCCATCGATCCCGGGTGATTTAGCATTTTCTGTAACTGAAGATAATCATTACCCTTGTAGTGATAATTCTTTATCATGCTATCCAATGCAATATCCATAATTCTGCACGCCCGTTACTTTTCAGTCAGTACTTTTCGTACACTTCTGAATGTTTGTTAAATTTCCTCATAAAGTTTTTTATGTACTCTACATTTTCTCTGAAAACTTAAGATTTTCAAATAAATCATGTGAATAGGAAACGAATGTATACTGAAAGACATCCAGTTACTTTCTTTGTGTTGGGAAATAAATTTGAGTGATGACTACTAATTCATCCATGTCAGCAGTCTAACTTGAATGATAGAAAATATTTTTGTAAACGTTATATGAAATGACTTGTTCATTTGATATTAAAATTTTAAATTAATATCTTGTCTAGATTCAATTTCTCATTTAGAGAAAAACATTTCGTGGCTAAATATGTGAAACATATTTCTTGAAAAATGGGTTGCTTTTAGTTGTCCGTTTCAACGCATCAAAAGTTCAAAGTATGCATACTTCACGCAAGGAAACTGATATTTTAAATATCGCCAAGAAAATAAGTTTAAGTGATAGGTGAAGAGTTTATTTTGTGCTTGGATACTTGATGAAAATGATGGGTAACTTAGATTGGAGGCAGTAAACTCAATGGCTCCTTCTATGGATATTCAGAGCACTCATCAAAACTTCTCATGATAATCATGCACCTTGAGTTTGCGTTATTAGTCCTGAATTATTTACTAAATTTAAACCTCTTCTGTCTCCTATAAAATCTATCAAGTTGCCTTATAATTCAATGGATTACGATTGAGTTTTGATCGCCTTATGAGAACTACATCTGCCTCAGCAGAGAGATAGCAGTTTAAATTATCCCATCTTGCTATATTTGTCCGCCTAAAAACTTCTGTTATGACCCCAGAAGATGCCCTGCTAGAGAGAGCACATACCAAAGCTACTCACCAACCCCTTTAAAATACGTACCTCCCTCATCATCTCCCAACCGTCTCCCTCTCTCCTCTCCTCCCTTTCCCTCTCTCCGTCCGTCCTAATGTCATTTTTCTCCCCTCCTGCTGCCCCCAGCGCGACCCGAAAAAGTCGGTAATTTTACTCTGCATTCGCCACCCAGAACCTTCCTCCCCATCTAGTCCTTTCAGCTGGTCTCTCACCGCTAAGTATACATACACAAGCTCAGGAGCACCACCCCCCCCCCCCTCTTCCTTCATCTTCGCCCCGAACTCATCCACCAGTCATTCGCCCTCCACAGCCACCCGCAACGCCCCCTCCCGCCCACCCCTACCGATTCCCTCGTGGATCATCCTTGCCTATTCCCCCGTGTCCTAGTTCAACCCTCCCCATTCCCAAAAGGCCCTCAGACTCCACCGCTCCCTCATACTCTCTTCGAACCCCCCGAGCCGCCCCTTAAAACTGCGTTCCTGCTTCTTTTCCCCCTCCCAGTCAGCCAGGGGGAGACGGGGCGGAGGAGGCGTCCGCCGAAGCTACGGGGGATGTGTGTATGTGTGGGTTGGCGCAGCTAGGGTGGGAGGTGGTGGCTCAGAGGAGGCAGGAGGGTAGGCAATGGAGAAAGAGTAGGGTAGAGGGGGTTGGTTTGCAGCCCGTAATCCGTTCCCGCCGATAAATCACACGAAGGTAAACAGCCTGGGTAAACGGATGCGCCTGACGCTTTGCGCTTTTCCCAGGATTCTCCGTGTCTTTTTCTCCTCCGCCTTCTCCCCTCCCCCATCTCCCCGGGTTACTCCTCCCCCTCCCACACCCTCTGCCTCTTCCTTTTCCTTCCCTTTCCACCCCACCAAATACACCCCCGACTCCCGAGTACTACCGTGAGCCCGCTCCCGGAACAGAAAAATCCTAGCGTTCCCTCTCTTCTATTTCCCGCTTGTCTCTTCCTTCGGATTATCTTCGTTTCTTCTCGAAAATTTTTGCCCCGATCCCCTTCCGTACGTTGGGAAAACCTGGAAACCAGCATATTCTTGAGCCAGATATTCTGGAAACTCCCCGTTGTCGGAGTTGCAAAACGAGTGGGATTTTATTGTTGAAAATTTGCAGAATTCTCTAATTTTTTAAATGTTTTATTCCTTTGTTTTCAAACGGCACTTCTCTGTGCCGCTCTGAGCTCCTAACAATCTAGTGTCATTTATATTTGCTATCTTCAGTTTATGACCTAATTGTTCTTTTTTACCAATAAAATCGATGCCCTTGTGGCATCAAAAATGAATTAATCATATGTACCCGATTAGGAAAGAAGTCATCTCAATCCATGTACTCATACGCAGTAGGAAGGATACTGTCATCTCTATCAGCTGCTAATGAAACGTTTCGATTACTGAATGAATTTCCTATGAATTGTGTAATAAACTTACAATATTTGGTCACCCAATTTTGAAATGAGACAAGTTATGGTCAACTTTGGAAATTTATAGGTAATGCAACCCTTAGTAAAGACTCAGCCATTGCCTTGTATTTTTAATTCCATTTCTATGCTCGCTCGCATGTACTTACTTGAGTTAGATTCTAAGGATAATGTCCATCTTGTAAAAAATATCAATCAGATGAAAAAAGTCTAAATATAATTAAAAAATATTCAAAAAGATAGGGCAAAAACGTTCCTATATTTTTATGAAATGGTGTCTTTTACAATTTAGATTTATTTCTGGAAAGGAAAGCCTCCCCTTCGAATCCCGTCAAAAGATTCAACTTATTTTCTCATCTCTTTCTGTCATTTACTGTCTTCAGCGCATCAGCATGACTTGATCAGTCATTGTTGCACACAGATCGGATAGACGCATTCAGTCATTTTTGTCGATGTCAGTACCCTACCCATTGATTTCAGCAATACATTAAATTCTTTCAAAGTGATTAGTAAAAATAATTTGGGCTCAGTTAAGTATATGTTTCTTCTCTTTAGGAGCTTAGACTCCTTACAAAATGTAATCCGCAAAACTTATAAATGTCTTTAGCTAAGCATATCGCTCAAATTTCTCAACTTAGCTATTCTTTGATTGTAAACTGTTTGTGAAATAACCCACCTAAATCGGATGAAAAAAATGCATCTGTATCATTTGTTATTATCTACCTAACTCAGGGGTGATAAACCTATGGCACGCGTGCCCAATGTGGCACGCGAAGCAATTATTTCGGCACGCGGAGCTCGGAGGGCGCTAAGGGATGCCTCTATCTCACTCGATGGGTTGGCACGCGAGTCGAGCGAGTATACTCTTATTTCATAAACTTTGGCACTCAATCGCCAACAGGTTTGCCACCCTGACCTAACTGAATAAGGTATAATTCGGGTTTTATAATATGTAAACACCTTAGAGGGCTTTAATGTTGATTTTTTATGAGGATTATGTGTTTTACTGGCGTATTAGACGAAGAGAAATATTTTAAAACTCATCGTCATGTAACCATTGTTCGGAAATCTTTCTTTCGGAAACCTTCCTGGGGTATGATTGAGAAAAAAATTATAGCTTAAAATATTAATATCTCTTTTTACTCCGATTAAACATTTTTAAATTCATACTTCCCCGCAGTAAGTATTTATATGAAGCGTCGTTGGTCTAGAGATTCCTGTGTTTCTAATGGACCGCGTACAACTTTAGACTTTCAGCAGTACATTAGTTCTAGTTTTCGAAATAATTCAGCTGGAGCCTGGATTATCTATTGGGATACGAATGGATATGGCGAGGGAGCAGAATTGATGCGGCTGGCATGAGGGACACTGAAGTAAACGGGAGAGGGCAGGGTTTTGCGGTGAACAGAGGGAGGGAGGGGGACAAAGGGAGGGGAGGAAGACGGAGGGATGAGGGAGAGTTATAGAGGTTTGCGGCCTCGGGTCATCATCAGACATCGGTGTCGGTGGTTTGCCCACACTCAGAGTTATGGACTTAACCGAGTGGGGCTGTTTGGCGGCAGCAGCAGCAGCACATGCATGCCTCCCTGCTACTTGCTGCCACTGCGAAAGGGTGCTGTGTGAAGGTTGGTGGCGTGGGGGAGGGTGGGCTAGTTGGGAGGGGTGGGAGGAGGAGAAGCGATTAGTTAGTTTCGCTCGCAATGAGAGAGAAGTGGGGCTGCGGAATGTTTTGATAAATGAGAGAAGTTCCGGTTGCGGTTTTGACCAAACCATAAACGCCTCTCCGCCGTCCCATGCTCAACATTTAAGTGACCTGTTTCACTTCATCGACCCCGCTGCGTATATATACTCCCGTACTTTCAACCTATACATACTTTCTTGTAGTATTTCAAGTTGAAGTCACAGTCATGGCTGCTAGCAAGTGTAATACTTAAACTTAGTGGCCATTTCAGGTGAAGTAACATGTCGTGATACTATTGTGTATTTTACTCTAATCGAGGATGAATGTCAGAGAATATTAGGAAATTTATTTTTGTCGCACTTGATTTGTTCTTCCTCTTCATAGGTACCTATAATATCACTTTCTCCTCAAATTTAGCCGTATTGTCCAAGCATAACGGCTTAATTGGCGTTAGATCAATGTATTTTAACATGAAAATGTTCATTCGTCTTTCTATCCTTCGTAAAGTATACGCTCCAACGCTCCTTTGAACTTAGTTTATTTTATCTGTTGCAAATCTACATCACCAAATTTCTTTATTTTTATAAGCTACTTGCATTTTCTAGTGCAATATTACGCTCCATCTGGTGGTCCTCCAGAATATAAATAATCTTAAAGAGTATAGTCAGAATTATAGCGAGTTTTCAGAAATTATATCGGTAACTATTGATATCACTACAACTTTGCCTAGTTCGGCCTCTTGGGAAAGTTTAGCGTCCCTATCATTACAAATGCTTTCTCCTGCAATTCAGTACTGCGGTTGAAGGTTTTTCTTCGACTTTCAGATACCGTTATCAATTAGAGAAATCGCTAAAGATTATTATTCGCGCTTTGGACGGCCTAATCGCAAGGTGCCTTAACCATAATAGTTATTTAACTGTCGGATCCGGGCGTCTAGTAATCAAACTTTTTAAACACTGAATTTGGAAGAGTCCCGGCGGAAAGAATGAAAAATATCTTTTAGTATCACGCTGTTTCTTAATTGCACGTGCTATTCTAGATTGTTAGATTCCAAAGTGTTATAATTAATTGCATATGCACTGAGATGAATGTTTTCACGACCTTCGCTTCAAAACTTGCCCATCAATCTTCATCTATCTTTCGTGGTCTGCTTACTTTTGGAATGAAATTCAATCTCGTTAATATTAACTCTGCGACTCCCGCATTGTATTAAGAGAGAAATCGGAGGAAAGATCTTACAGAGGAACGAGAATTCCACTTTTGCCCTATTATTAGGTGGAGTGCTTTTGCTTTGTCTTCTCATCGAACACGCCCAAAATTGAGGGAAGTCCAGTTAAATACATTATGAGTAATTACCTCCCTTAATAATTCTGTGTGCTTTTTTATAAATTAAAGTAGGACACTATGCATTTTTATACCAGCACACTCGACTGCAGTAACACTTCAGTGATGTTGCGGGCAATATCTTAGAAATTTACCACCTCTGCCCTAACGTATTTATCATTTCAGTATGATTTGGATTTTATTTAAGACTATATTCAATACTAATAAGCACTTAAGCATTCATTTTTAACGTATCTAATTATAACCTCACGGACTTGCCCTCATTTTTCCTATAATTTGCTGTATAAAGAGGTAAGGTATTTTGATCGTTTAAAATATTGGCACTACTTTAGGAATAAGTCTATTTCAAGCAGATAATTGCAATGTTTCATCCTTTAAATGTGCTATATGAGGAGGAACAGCCCTGACTCATTCCTTGCTTCATGTTTATTTCTCCTACTGTTATTGCCTTGGATTATAGTTTATTTATACACCTAATCTTATTTAACTAATTGTCGCAACCGAGCAACGATGGCGGGAAGTTATCGTATGCCCATTTATTTATATCACATTTGTTTTCGGTTTTCCTGGATTAATTCCAAGAATGTTGCCATTTATTTTGAATTAGTATGTATTTTTATCGCAATCCAATCTAAGCAAAAGGCTTGATATGGGCTTGGTAACATTCTCTGGAAGGTAATGAATATTTGGCTACATTTTACGATATTTACCCATTACAAATTAAAATTTTAATCTGATTTATGCCCTTGGATGTTGGAAACAAAAGAAAATTGCACTTGTCTGACATCATCTTTCTCAAAAATGGCTATTTACAATGGATAGGCAGGATTGATTTTGATGCCATGATCTCACAATAAATGATTTTGCTCACTTTCCATAGAGTCCTATTCACACCGACCAAGGTTTCGTTGTCATTTTAGAGCAATCTGCTTATGTAGAAAATTTGGTCGGTATGAATAAAAGTCTGTGGAAAGTGAACATCTTTTATTGTGATATCATGGCATCTGTACACCATTTCCACAAAATATCGCCTGATACGCTAAACTTAAGCATTGATATTATTTTAAAATCCCATTTTTGGCCCGAGTAGTTAAAATATAGGGCGTGTAATAATAAACAGGCCCTAACAGTTAATATTTTAATATATTTATTATGTTCGTGAATCGTTTTAAAATTTTATCCTGCTTGATGAAATTTCCATTTCATAGATTCAAACACGATCAACGATTCCTTTGGCACCTGAGGCGGCATAATTCAACGGAATTTCCCGGAATGTGCAAGGAAACGTGAGGGTAGAATAGTACGAGTTATAAATGGAATAGATAGCTTGATGGAAGGTGTGGGTTACGCTAGAGGCGATCTTATCTCGTTTTTATAAACCCGCCTCTCACCCTCGTCCGCCTCCCCTTCCTTGTCACTCCTCCTATGTAACCGCTGTGCTCGTCATAATTATCTTCCGCGGCGAGCCCTCCAACATGCCTCGGCCCTTGTGCCGGACGATTTCTCACGGCAGCAGCTGTTTAACTTTTTCGAGTCATTCTGCCTAGGAAGAACCCAAAGCTGAATATATTTTAAATACTTTCCCAAATCGGTCTTCGGTCTTTCTCAAAGCGATTGCGCGACGTAAATGGAATTTTGATTTCTATCAGCATATTCGGGGGTTTTATTTGATCATGCACTAGTACGCAGGACTTTATAATAAAACTATCCTTGTTATAAGAAATAAATGCTTCGCGTCACTTTTAATCCTCTAGAAAGTATGTATTAGTACTTTTTTTGAGTCCCTGTCTAACATGTAGCGTTTCCGTGTGACGTAATTGTTGGTAAACCTCCCAAAGTGGTTTGATTGATAATTTGGGATATTTTCTTAAGTTTCAACATTTATGTGATACAGTGTTTCCTTTTTGTTTAATTGATTCCAATCAACAGCATTTATAAAGGCAGAAATATTTTGGAGGGCAAATTTTTTTATACCCCTCTTTCAGCCTTTCCTACCTATACGACCATTCGTCTGTGAGTACAATACTAAGTTGGAGAAGTTGTGACGTATTTGTTAGTTGTTAAATGTTTAGTTCCTCTATTATGGTATGGGCGTAAAATTGTATTTCATCTAGTTTTACTTTAGCTAAACGCCAAATTTTACTGAAATACGAAGTGCGTGTTCGTACTCGTGTTAAATGAATTTTTAATACTTCTACTAACAATAAGTCATTATAATTCAAATTTTTGAATAGTTGTAAATAATGTGAGTAATTCATCACATTAACATAGAGATGGAATTTGCTGATGAGTGATGATTGATAGGGATCTGTTTTCTATAATATTTATTCCAAGTTCAAGCTTTCCCCTTTTCTTAAAAACAGCCTGTTATCTTTCTTGCGACATACGAATTCATCGCTCATAGATAATTTACGCTCGCATTGCGTCACCATGTAGCGTGGACTGTTAGCTAGGTGAAAGTATGTGTGTAGATTTGACTTACTGAGAGCCCTTGCAAGTTGATAAGATCCTGCAAGGTGATGGTCAAGATGAGAGAGAGAGAGAGAGAGAGAGAGAGAGAGAGAGAGAGAGAGAGAGTAGAAAGAGTCCTATGCTTGAATATATGCGCCGTTATATGACCGTGAAGTTACAAAAGGATATCTCTCTGTCCTCTATGTTGGCCATAAATCCTTCCACCGCATCATGACAGGATATCAGGAAAAAGATTTCATCTTAAAAGATATCAGCAATCATTTTTAGCTCGTTAAATGGTATAGCGGCGTCGATGCTGCGTAGTAATAATTGTAGGTCATTCAGCTCAATATAGTTCTGGATTGTTTCAATTTATGTTACCGTCAGTAGGTTTGATCTCGTCCATCACATGTTTTCACCAAAAATAGAATATGATATTCTGCTGATCCAAGTGCTATGACAACTTTTTAAAATGATAAACGATAGAGCTTACTTTCTTCTAGTTCCCTTCATTAAATGTTACAAGAAGTTGGATATATTTTGTAACTCCAACAAGAGGAAGATAAATATTATGAATGCAAGTAATAAGTCTTTCGTTTCATTTGTTTCCCCTATCCTTTTCTCCCCCCTTCAATACCATACCTTGCTTTAATTCCAGATCTGAAAGAATTTTGAGCAATTAATTCTCGGTGCATTCCTCAGTGAATTACCCACGCACCAGGGTAAGAAGTAATCCTTTGCGATCTCACGTGGTGTTAAGGGAGAATAAAGTGGCTCCATTGGGATAGGAATTCGTTGCAGGCTGGATGTGGGGGGTGTGGGGTGTGAGTCGGGAAAGGGGAGGGGCGGAGGGAGTGAAATGGTAAGAAAGGGGAGTGGGAGGGAAAGAGGGAGAGAGAGAGATTGAGGAGCGGAGAATGGTGTGGGGAAGGAGAGAGGTAGGAGAGGAAGGGGTGAGCGCGTGATCCACGTCACGTGATAACGCCCGTACATATAGGCGGAGGAATGGGAGATAGTGGAAAAGAGTTCCATGGAATCGTACACGTACTCTCTCACACACACTGACTCACGCACATTTGAACTCATAAATCCCGGTAGCAGCGGCCGAGAAGGAAGGGAAAGAAGTGAAGGTGGGGGGGGGGAGGGAGGCCGGGAGAGAGGGTGGGTGGGTGGAGGAAGACGAAGACCTGGGCGACTGTCTTGTTTTTATTCCCCGGAGAGCGTGGCACTCTTTCCTTGAGGAGATACCGAGTGAATCCCCGATATAATGCGAACGCTGAGTTAACGAAAGGAGAGAAGGAATTGGGAGTGCGATGGAAGAATGGAGTGTTTAAGTACGATTAGCGAGTGAGTGATATGTGGGCCCGAGGCAGGGTTTGTGGAATACCGCGAAGAGAATGTAAACTTGCGGAAATAAATTTCTAAGTTTCAATGTTGCGGAGAGTACATTGAAAAACATAGTTTTTTTTCCGCGCTCTTCTTTAAATAACGATCAAGTGTACGCCATTAATTAACAACGCAGATAAAATATTCATGACGTGAATGACTTGGAATGGAGAGAGTACTCTCTAAACAATGGTTTGTTGTTAAATTTTTACCTTTTTGGAAAAATAATAAGTTTTTACTTTATATTTTGAGCTGTTATTAGCACGTTTCCTTTATATTTTCACTAAGATATAGCAAGAACAGTGAATCATAGCATCACAATTACTGTCTACTTGCCGACATTTTTTGGTAAAATTTTATGGATTCTTACATTACATGCTATTTTAATATTCGCCGTTATTATGCATATGCTATTATTTGATCATTAGGTGACGTTCTTATATTCATTCAGGGTTGAAATATTGTATCTTAGTTACTATTACCCTAAAAATACAAACTAAAACTAATAACTCCTAATCTATCATGTAAATACTCTGCCTGTCTTCATCAATAGCTGAGTTACTGTTTATGGAAAGTATGTATTAATTATACCTACAATTCTCTTCTCATTCACTCTTAAAATGAAATAAATTTATATTGAACCCTGATTCGTGAAAGGAGTAAAGGTAGATATGTTTTCTACAAAAAGAATAGTGGTCAATTTCTATATTTACTGTTTGGTGTAATATCTATGGAGAGCTATAACCTACTCAATTTCCTAATTCTGATGTATAGCTAACGATTTTTTTATTCTGTATAATATAGTTTCTGTCAATATTTGTCACAGCTTAACCCTTATTCATTATAAGCAGCCACTAAATGTAATCAGCAATGAGATAGGACTTCGCAATGATTAAGTTAGTATACCCCTTTAGAGGTTTAAAGGAGATACGAAGCCTTAGAGACGAAGAGGGCGATGTGAGAAAGGAAGATGATCGTGATGATAAACTAAAAGGAGCTATCATATTTCTTATTTAGTGGGAATCCTCGGTGTCGTTCCAAACGTTAGTTTCTAACGTGGGAGGAGGTAATTAGCTGACCCAACTAGAGGAAGCCATTAATGGTGCTGAAAAGAATTGGATTCCAGCGGCTGGAAAGGAGAGAATACATATGGGACACACGTGTGTGAAGAAAGGGCTGAGAATATAACCACGGAACGGAGATAAGGTGTGGAATAGATATGGATAATTAATAGGGAAAACGCGCGAAAAGCCGTAGAAAATTAATTTCGCTATGAGGTTGGGGTGGTCGAGGTTTGGAATGAGAGAGACGAAAGAAAGGCGGTCAGTTTCGTGGCTGGTTTTTTTTAAATATAATGGCGTAACCTCATGGCTAGAAAGGCGATTTAAGTTTGATGCCAAAGAGTGTGTTCGAAATTAGTTAACAGGGCGACAAATTGTAATGGGAGAAGAAGTTGGAGGCAAAAGGAGGAAGGAGAAGCGTGGAAGATTGGAGAGAGGCGAGAGAATGCTTTTCAAGTGCTACTGCTGGAGAGGAAGAGTGGAAATTCTGAAGGGGTGGGCGAAAAGGGGGAGACGGGTATCACCAACCTCCTCTCTGCCCGCCTGTCTTCCCCCATAACCTCCCACCTTCATCCCTCCCACACCGTTACGGCTCGCTCTCCCGATTAATTGCAGAGACAACATTTGCTCGTTCGTTTGTGCACATTGTTGTATCTCGGGGCTATCATCTACGTCCGTATTTTTGTGTTCCATGTTCTTTCTCCCTCCCTTGCCCCTTCGTCGCGTCACGTTGCTCTCCTCTCTCTCCCTCTCTTTCGCTCACCCCACTCTCTCTTTCCAAATTTCCACTCGCCTACTCCATCCGTATCACGTGTGTGGCAGGATCCTTAAATAAAGTAACACCCTATTTTAGCACTTGAATAACTTTGACATTACTCACTCTCCAGCTAACCCACTATAAAGAGAATTATGTGCGCACATTAAATGGAAGCTGGAAAATTAGGAAACGAAGTGCTGATCGCAAAAGTGGACTCATATTGAATTGTGTAACCTCTGAAATATAAATAATACCATTATATTTCTGCATCCTTGTTCGAGCGTCAACATTTCTTGTAATTTATCTTATGTATTTTTGTGAATGTCGAAACTATGGAGGAAGCGTACAACTGTCGTAAACAACGATTTAGGCTGACTACACCTTTTTCTTGAGTAAACGCAAAACCTCATGTCTGCGCCAAGTTACGACTCTATTTAAAACATAGATGTTCGTTTAAAATGTTTTGTGAAACATTTCTTGGTTATTTAATTGGCAGCATACCCATTTTACGGTTTATCTGGTTAATCACATTACATAACTTTATTTTTTTCTGGCGAATGTAGGCAGCTTCGTAGTTAAGGTATCCCTAATGTATATTCTATTGACATATTCTGTAGAAACAATTAACTGAACAAATAACCTTTTTGTATTGAAGCTAAAATTTTAATTGATAGTCATTTGTTTGTGCCTTATTCCATTGCCAGTGTATTTCCCATTCTATTTCTTGATGCTATTTAGTCATAACTCCCTTCACATCAGTCTGACTCCAGACTTTATTGCATGATGTTTTCTCGTCTGTAAGTTTCCATCGCTTCGAATATTTTCAACCCTTAGTAAATCATTCTAGAATAAATTATTGATTGAAGATTCTTAGACAATTTCCAATCAGAGCTAATTTTCTGCTTGTAATTTATTAAGGGCCAGATAAACAATGCAATACGATATTACTTCAAATATTTTCACAATATGAATTGAGAAAGACGCCATAAATTTTTGCGGAAATATTTTCATAAAATATAATGTGGTAATTGTGTAACTTTAGATGAAAAGTATTTGCCTCGATATCATAAAGATGAGACACATATCAACGTTTTATGTTACCACGTTTTCTTAATTTTTCATTGCTTGTTAATTTAATTTCTTTTTGGCACTTTATTGCACGGAATATCGAAATATCCGTTCACTCGCGTCAAATGTTTCACCTTCGAGGTTTTAGTGATGAAGATTTATGGATAAGATTCAACGTTTGGGGCCGACAAATGTCAATCTATTGCATTAATAACGCAAGGCATGCACATAGCTAAACGCAAAACAATGGCTCTCCTGGAGGGTCCCAGAATTTTGTGGTTCATAGATATCATCACCATGAACGTGCGTCAGCTATTTGCATTTCATTTGGAAAATAACCCGTTCTCGATAAGAATGTAATAATTGCCTCTCTGGTCCTTCCAATTAATACCCCATTTTCCTCAAAATTGTATAATAATATCTGAGCAGCAAGATAGTAGTTCATTCAAATCCTTAACTATGTTTTCTCAGATTAATTCCACGAGTGAGGGATCCAGATAGTGTTCCTAAAATAAAGTTGTGAAACCTCACGTGGGAAAAACCCGATATAAATCATTTTAGCTATATTCATGCACCAGTTTAAATCAGCGCTTCCTATGTGGAACTTTATTCGAAGACCGTGTAAAAATTTAATTTTTTGCCGCAATCCCCTCTTACGGGAATAATTCATGTGACACGAAGTTTTCTCACATGGCCAGTTTTTGAAAAAAACAGCGAATTATACCCGACGACGGGTTATCTGTTTAGTAGAATTCACATGCTTGAGAGCGGTGGAAAGAGGTCAAAAATAAATACTCCATATATATTGTGACGATGGTGGGAGGTTTCGTGATTCTCGTCCCATTGTTGGCTGACACCGTGTTCATCCTCCTCCTCAGCCTTCCGGCTCTCCCCGTGCGTGCAACGAAACATCGTTTACATAATACTCATATTATGTATTTTCCGTTAGTCACGGTTCTTGGGTTCCTTTTAAAAAAAAAGTTTTTAAAAAATTTTCTTTTCCCATTTTTTTTATTTGACCATTGACCTCCTCAACAGGTGAAGCACCAAAACGCCTCGAGTTTATCATTTGTAATGCTGGGACAAACACTTAAGTTGCTAAGCTTAAAGCAAGTAATAAATTCTCAGCTTCTAGGATTTTGGATTTATTGTTAGCTTAATCCCTTCCCACCTTGGCGAGAAAACTCGGGAGTAAAACCTGATGTTGACGCTCGTCTTTAAATGTGCTTGGCTGAGGTGAATGTAATTGCCCGGGTATTTGAATGAGGTATGTATTAAAATTGAAATCAGATACAGCTTATTTGCTAAAAATATCTGCCAAATTTAAAGATTATTTTAGTTAAAAATAAAGTTTTCGAGAAATATAACAATTATATGTTCGTCCGTCTGATGTATATTTCATACCAAAGAGTTACAGAAAATATTTAATGCAACTCTTTCATAAGACATGAAACACTGTGTACAATTTCTGAAATAATTCTGATTGTGAGAGAATCTCTTGGCTATTATGTTTACAGTGAAAAAGGTGCATGTTCCATCCTTAAAAAGTCTATCGATAAAGAGAGGGACTACGGATATTATGTTAAAAAATCAGGAGAGGTTATGTGATAGAAAATTCCCATGGAGGTTAATTTTTATGTAGATTTTTTCTCATCGCCACTAAAACAAGTCATCATTTCCGATTCCTCTAAAATTATTTAATAGAATAATTTTATCCTTGTACATGCCATTGCCATTGTTAAACATCTAATTATTCATTATGTACTGCTAGCCTATTCAAGTAGTGGTTTGGAAAATGAAAATCATTCCGTGCGTTATTACACACCAGAGTATAGTAAAGGCCGATTTAGCTGAGCATTGTGGTACCAATTCAAGTCCTAGGTTTCTAAAATATTTTTGGCTCTTCTATTTGTGATAGATGTTGGTCTCGAAACAAAAAGAAAATTCTCCAAAAAAAGTGTTACCTTCCTGAATTCGTATACCTGTAGTTTGCATTCATATGTTTTTTCATGCCTTACAATCTAATATAATTCAGAAAATTCCTTTGTTCAATGTCGATTTAATCATGTATTGTCATCATCATCTGGTATTCTGCCTGCTGGTAGGTCCCGTACGCCACTGCTGTCTCCATCCGCTTCTGTCCCGAGCTTCCTTATTTGCTTCATCATAGCTGATGTTCTTCACCTGATCCACCAATTTAATTCTTCTCCTTCCTCTCTTTTTCTTTCCTTCAATTGAACCCTCAAGTGCCACAATTATTATACTTTTCCCTCTCATCACATGGCCCAATCAGTTTCCTTTCCTTTTCCTTATTTCCTTTAGGAGCGATCTTCCTTCTTTTACTCTGCTCAAAACCTCTTCATTTCTCATCTTGCATAAGCTTTTAATCATTTGTCGTTCGTCAGTCTTATTAGTTCATTCGCAATATTCATTAAGGCTTTTTCACTTTAAGAAGTAATCCTAGATAAATTATTTTAACTATGTTAATCACGGCTACAGAGTCCACTCTTTCTTCCTTTCTTCTTTGTACTTCTTGGTGCTCCCTTCGTTCGCATGGTTTTCATATTTTTATCCCTCAAATGCAATGTCGCTTTTTATATAATCCTGGCTAAAACGTTATTACCTATATTCTACTGTGATTAAAATTGAAGCACGTTATTCAAGTACCTGAAATTGGTTATTTGGGATGTTTTTTTTTACCATTTCCTAGCAGATGCAGCCATTTTCAATTTCAATTCCCTTCACATATTTCATTTTATACTGATTTTGCTTCTGCTGAATTAGCTCCGCACTCCGGTGATTCCATCGGAGTCATTTTTTTCATCGCCATGCGTTTGGCTATTTACTATCATTCATTTTATGTCCTTTCTTTAAATACCATTGATTATTAGTTTGTGCTAGAGACAGCTAGCTTGGGGGGGTTCTCGAGTAACCTGAAACACTGGCTAAATCTTTGTTTTTACAAGTTCACGATTGAGATGGAGATACTATTAATTTCAGATAAAACAAAACCTGAATTATTGAAACATTTGACTTAAAAGCTAGCAAGCATGTTTCACCGTAGTAGCCATGGGAAGTGACGTTCTTTGTGTGATTACATTCAAGTTTTTATGATTAGCGCAAGATGGTGTTTTATAATTAACATCTGTGAATTGCATGCGTAAATGGAACTTGACTACTGCTATCAAACTGTCTTGATCTAATTCGCTCTTTCTTGCTAAACCGATATTCCATCAGCACAGCATTGCATTTTTACCTGTTTAGTGTCCTAAATACCATAGCAAGCTATGAACTTTAGCAAAAGTATTGCCTCGTTCGATTGCATTTTAATTTAGTTTATTGACACTGCGCTTACTTTTTTTGATGGAAACAATGGAATTGCGCAAAAATGTACTGTCATTGTTAATATTGCTCCCATGCTTACTTTTTTCGATGATGATAGTTACATTTGGCTGTACTTAGTTAATAGCCGAAGTTTTCTGAGATTGATGCTTTTTCTTGTCCCCTTCTTAATATGTGCATGCAATGAGAAACTTGCGTAATGGGCATCAGCTTTCAGTAGGCAGTCCGGGCGCCTTCACAAATAAAAGTAGGTGGGAAGTGAATAAGGCGGCGAGGTCCGCTCAAACCCCCACTGCTCCCTTCGTCGTCATGGCGTGGCTCCTCTCATTCTTTCCTTCAATACATGTACGCGCCGATTCCTCCCCCATCTCCCCTTCCCGTGAGGAGGGTGGAAACTAAACTCCTTGAGTGGGGGTCAACCTTTTTCTTAAAGGCGGGACCACTGACGGACGCTATCGCGGGCCGAAATCTCGAGACGCACGCCAACACCGGCGCCTGTCCTCCGTTGTTACAAACCCTTCCCCCGCCTCCTCCTCCTCCCGCCCACCTCCCTCCCACACACACCACACAGCCAACGCATACCCGACGCTCTCCGTATAACCACATGCACACTCTCCCCGAGCCCCTTAGTTCCTTTCGGCACTGACCACGCTTGTACCTCTTCCATCCAGTCGAACTTACCCCACCTTAATTCCGTCATTCGTTTTGTTTTGTCCCCGAATCCCCATTGTGATACCCTGTTCCAGCTTACCTTGCCACGCTATCGCTCCTCCGCATCAGAAACTTTACCAACCTTCTCTGCCTTCCTCCTCAGCCCGGACTGAAACGTACATACATACATACATAGCCATCACGCCGTTCCCTTTTGGGGTTGGCAGAGTCAAAATGTTTCACTCATTAATACATAATTGTACACCTAACTCTGCTTCAATAATTTCCTCCATACTGACCTATCCTTGCAAACCTCTTTTGCCTCATTTACCCCCATACACTGTTTCATACACGCCCTCCTGTTTTTAAGACTCATAATATTCCTCCTCCTAAGATTTTCCTCAACCACATTCAACCACAACTTTCTCGACCAACCTCTACCTCTCACACCATTCATTCTACTCTCATATATCTGTTTCGTTATTCTACTCTCATCCATTCTGTCCGCATGGCCAAACCAACGAAGCACACTCCTTTCATACACGTCCATTACTGGAGCATTTAACCCACATTTATTCCTGACCCTATCCATCCTAATTTTGCCGCAAATACTCCTCAGGTAACTCATGCCCACGGCGTTCAGTCTACTCTTATGTCTATCCTGACATACCCATGTTTCACTACCATATAGCAAAGTGGGAAGAAGTACACTTTTGTACACGGCAATTTTCGCTTCCTTAGACAAGCACTCATTCCTTGAAATGCTCCACATGCTACCTACCACTTTCCTTCCAGCATTCGCACGTCTCTTTATCTCCTCATCTATTCTTCCATCTTTCGCATACATCTTACCTAAGTACACAAAATCATCCATCTGTTCAATTACTTCACCATTCGCCCTCATCATACAGTTATTCTCCCCATTCTCCATATCAAAAACTACTACTTTAGTCTTGTACGCATTTACCTTCAATTCCATTCTCTCCGTTGATTCACAAAACTTATCTAGGAGCTTCTGTAATCCCTGTTGACTGTCTGAGATCAAAACAGCATTATCCGCATATAGAAGAACTCGCAAGTTTACATTTCCAATCAAAACACCGTCGTTTTCACTACATGCGTGTCTAACACATTTATCCATACATACATTAAACAGCCTTGGAGGCATTACGCATCCTTGCTTTACACCCCGATTTATTACAAACCAATCACTCAGAGCCCCGTTAACTCTTACACTTGCCTTACTATTGTCATACATCGCAATCATAACATTCAATAACTGCCCATCCACTCCATAGTCTATCAAAACCTTCCACAACTTCTTTCTATTTACTCTGTCATATGCCTGCTCTAAATCGACAAACGTACAGTACACGTCAAACGTCTATAATGAGACACTCATACATTTTTCTATCACTTGCTGAAGTGCAAAAAGCTGGTCACTGCATCCTCTCCCAGGCATAAACCCACACTGCGCACCCTATATTCTGTCGGAAGCAATATTCCTCACTCTTTCGATTAATATTTTACTGAACACTTTTACCGGGATACTCAATAAACTAATGGCCCGATAATTATCACATTCAGTCTTTACTCCCTTCCCTTTGTACAACGGAACGATGATAGCATTCTTCCAATCCGCTGGAACAACAGAAACCCGTAAGCATAAATTGAATAGTTCACGCAGCGTACAAATTAGTAATTTACACCCACACTAAACATTTCACTGGATATCCCATCTATGCCTGCAGCATTCCCATTTTTCAATATTCTCACAGCCGTTGTGACCTCCTTCTCACTGATATCCTTTTCCATCCTCACATACCACTTCACAAGGCTCATCCTCAACGCCTGCTATATTATTGTACAATTCTTCAAAATACTCCCTCCAGCAGTCTCTGATATTGCTCTCGTCCCACATGATCTCTCTCTACTTTTATTCTTTACCGCATTCATTCCCCTACCTTCACCTATCTTAGCCCTTTTTACCCACATCCAAAACAGCTTTTTATTACCTTCAAAATCACTCTGCATTTTGTTAGCTTCATCCGCACGCATTCTTTCTTTGCTCACTTTCACAACGATTCTGCATTCATTCTTTTTCTTTCTGTAAATCTCACATGCCTTAGTACGCTCTTCCTCAGATTTGGTAGCAATCATATTCTTGTACGCCTCTTTCTTTTCTCTGACTACAATTTTCACTTCTTCATTCCACCAAGCATCACCTTTCTTTCTTCCTACCACTCCTTTTACACATACACTTTCAGCACATTCCACAATCACTCCTTTTCAACACTCCCTCGCATCATTTACGTTCTCGTTTCTGATATGCTCGTTCCATTCTCTCTGCTTAGATAGAGCAGCCTCAAGCATGCAACCATACTGCATTCTTACCTCGCTGTCTAGCAACCTTTCCCCACTTACTCTCAACTGCTTATGCACAACGTTCTTCCTTGGTACTCACTTTCTGCCCAGATTCACTTTGGAGTGTACCAAATAGTGGTCTGTTCCACATTCAGCACCCCTCATCACTCGCATGTCCCACACTAACTCTATCAATCTCTCATCATACACAATAAAATCAATAATGCTTTCACAATCGCCCCTTTGCCAAGTATACATATGTATTCTCTTATGTCTAAACCATGTATTCGACACAAACAATCCTTTTTCCAAACACGCACTCACCAACTTTTCACCATTATCATTCACTCGGGGGTCACCAAAAGGCCCAACCACTCTCTCAGATGCATCCCGCCTCACGCCAATAAAACCTCTCTCAGTTTTTAGTTTTTCCCAAAACTCATCTTTCACACTCTGTCCATCCACTGGTGCATAGTACGCCACAATCACAACTCTCCTAATACCTACTTTCATGCGAACCCAGAGCAATCTAGGGAATACTAACTCGTACTTCCTTTTCCCCCATATACACTTCTTCCCAATATTTGTTACCCAGACATATGTTGTGACGCAAAGCCCGTAGTGGATGTGTCTTTAAAACGGCAACTTGTACGGACCATTATTTCATTTCCCCGTGCGTCAATTTCCACAAATTTAAACCTCATTCTTGCAAACTCTTCTCAATGTGCTGTGCGTCTTTCTCGATTTTTTCTTTCGGTGGTATAACCGCTAGTTTGTTTATCATCCACAAATTCCTCCGTTTATGCAGAAAAAGATTTGTATTTTTATTACCATCCTCGAGTGAGCCTTAACATTTCTATCAGTTTGAATGCTTGACTATTTCGATTTAAAGCCATTCAATTCACTGTTTAAACGATTGACGGTATTTTTTTTTGCTTATTTCAGTTATGTACTGGACGGCTTTCACAAAATTTCAGAAATTAATGCTATGATCTCGCTGGGGCTCTGGATTCATTTCGGTATTTCATGAGCGGTCGATCTTACAAGCGTTGATACAGCCCCTCTTATCGTTTCATCTTTACATTTTGGCGCCGTCGTAAGTCGAGCACTATCGTCGTTATGTCAACAGTTCTATCCTTTTATCCCACCAACACCATTCTCGTCCAATGTCTGAGGAATAACGCTTGCAATAACTGGCTTAATGACGTCATTTGGCATTCACCCATGTCATACATGACGGAGAATATGAGTTTTGTGAAAACAATATGCCCTTAGCCCACATGCGTACGTTCATTGTTTTATCGGTCTCCCTCCGAGCAAGGATTGACGCATTTCTCCCTGCCCTTAGTCGTTCGGACCGTATTATAATCCCTCAAGTGCCCCTCTCTCGCTCCCCCTTCACTCCCGTGCCCCCCTGCTCATTGGCCGCAGACGTTTATTTTACGCACTCCTTATCGCGCCGTAGCGGAGGGCGGCGGTGAGAAAAGAAGTCTTCTTCGGCGCGAGTCTCTGACCCAGTTGTAAACACGGGTTAAGCGCAAGATTCTCTCCTCCGCAGGCCATTAGCCGAAACGACACCGGGGACTTAATCTCCTGCGCGAATGACCGAGATCAAAGTGCCAAGCCATTGAGCCCCCATCCAGCATTGATAGCCGCTGGGTGTTAAAAGCGCCCTTACTGCCTAAAGGAGCGAAAGGAGCCCTCTCTCTCTCGTCCCCGTACCTCCCTCGTCTCTTCCTTACGTCTACTCCCTCTCCTGTCTCATGAACCCACTCGGTATATTATCAGTCTTACGAGAGTGCTGAGCGTTAGTGTAATCGTGCTTTTTTTTCACCACCACGTTTCTTTTAGAGAATGGTTCGAGCGTTTGTCCGGCGATGGAGGCCAAATTGTAGTGTAAAACGCCTGTGTCTGAGGAGGAGAAATGAAGACGATTACAATAAGTTCCCTGTAATATCATATATGTGTAGTGTATTCAACTGTATTCATAGATTGATGAAAGTGACAAGCTGCTTTTTCATTTCAGTGACAATCTTATCTAAATGATTGTTGACACCACCTCTTACATTGGTCGATCAATCCTAAGATTGGTTGACTGCAGCCCTCCACCTTTCCCTATCCAATGCTAGCTCCATTACCTTCTGGTATCTCTTCGTATGTACTTTTCTCTTTATTGTGTCCATAAAATTATTCTTTGATGGGAAATTCTGGGATGAGCAACTTGGATGGGAATCGCTTTCAGACCGTCAATTAAAAATTAGATTCAATCTTTTATGCAAATTTCAAACCGATTTATTTTCGGGCAAAGTTTTCAGTATCTTACGAACTCCAAAAACTACGATATATCAGATCATGAGAATAAAACTAGGGGAATAGATTGTAGAACTGATAGGTTTAAAATGTCTTTTTCCCGCTACCGATAAGAGACCATAATGGCTGCGTTAAGACTTTGCAGTAGGTTAGTTGACTGTTAGTGCAGCCGATTAATTCATATGCACCCTTATGCATGTTTCTAAATCTGCCGAGTTGTGCTAACACCATGTTTTGCATGTTCCCTGTATGGTTCTCCTGTCACGTTTGCATAGCTACATTATGGCTAATTTGGTTAGTTTCTGTACCATTTATAGTATACCGATAGTTTGGTGCTTGTAGGTGAAAGTAAATTTCTTCACTCTAGTTTTTCATTGTAGTTCATGTAGGTGATAAGTCACCCCCTGCCAAACACCCTTGTGGTGGCTTGCAGGGTAATGAGTAAATGAAGATATAGATTCCTGGGTCTTCCTCTGGGGACTTTTCCCTCTATTTTACCTTCAATTTTGTTCTTCGTTGGTTGGCAGTTGTTTACGCCATGCGTGACGATAAATTGTTGTTGACGTTCAGTGGCCATACTCTCCACAAATTCTCAAAGATAAAAATAGTACCTCTATGTCAACTAATTACTGAATACGGAATTCTTTGACTTGAAGAGGTCTTTAAATTTGTGGAATAAGGTATTATAATTGATGGAAATAATAGGAATAGGTTTCAAAGATGATAAAATTCGTCAATTCTACCCCGTAGATCCCGTAATTCAACCCAGTAGAAAACAGGCCACAGCGATGGAAAAGAAGAAAGGAAGAAAAGTAGATAAAATTGTGGAAGGAAACTTAAAAGGACCCAACCTTTCCCCAATTTTTTTCAACATATGCATGAAAGGAGGAGACAAATAATACCAGGAAATGGGATTTGAAAGTATTTAGGTGAATGGAGAAGATATCTGCGTTTATTTTCGCTGATGACATTTCAGTCAAGGCAAATACGCCAGAAGATGTGCAAACATCCATCAACTCAATTGATCGAGTACTACAACGATGTAACGTGAAGATTACAGGTAGAAAATGGAACCCATTGATGAATGAGGAAGATGCAGATATTATGCCCCAATGAGAGGTGCTAGAGCCAGTAGACTCCTTCATCTATCTTGAGAGCTACATTAAGTGGGAATGAATGAGTTAAACGGACATCAAGCGAAGAATAGCTTATTTCAAGGAAGCATTTATAAAGAAAAATGCTACGTTAAAAGAAATGAAAGTATTAAAATGAATAATCAATAAGGAAATAATTCCTGCCAACTTTAGTATGGACTTCTGTAAATGGGTCAGAGACGTGGACTATTGTGAGCTTTGAACGGAAGTGAAGAAAAAACGAATTTGTGAGAGGCATGATAAAGTATAAAATGGATGAGAAAGCCCCCCAAATAATATTTAGGGACGAACAAGTAGCCCAACTTAAACATAATATGAAACAAATCAGCTGTAATGAGAGGAAGAATTCAGCTAAGAACCGAATGTAATGGAGGGCTGTAATAAAAAAATCTAGGACATTGAAAGAATGGCTTATGATGATAATCATTAATCATTAACGTTTTATAACTCTGTTACTCTTCCCTTCCTCTAGATATTTTTAATTTCTACGTCAACTCTTAGCAAGTAATTTGAAGTTTCCCTCCTTTTTTAAGACTTAACTTCGCAATTTACTGGTTCACAATAATTTGAATCACCGAATCTAGTTTAACAACGAATTTTATCAACAGGAAAAATGCTCTGTCTCTATCAGTTCCATCCATTTATTGCTGTTCTTGTTTCAAAACCAATCGTTGTGCAAGTGTTCTAGGAAGTTTTCACCTATTCCAGGATTGCTACCTGGAAGAAGCCTCTGCTATACATGTACCTTGCAAGTTTATAATACTGTTGGTCAGTCATGGCAAATTGTAGATAATTTGGAAAAATACATACAACCGTATGTTGGGAACTGTGGATATGGGAATTCTTTCCAGTGTTTGCGTATTTTTCCCTCGGGATCTTGATGCGCCTGACAGCTTCCCAAAAAACCACAGCCTCTTATCTCCGGTAGCTGCTCAGAGCATCAACACGGGCCACTATTTAGCAATGTAGTTCCCTATCACTCCAAGGAACAACTTACGATGCCATTAAATTTAATTTCTTACGCACTTGCCTGCATGGAATCCGCCAGCGTCATGCTCAGATAAAATCTTTACCTGCCGGTATTTCGCCCTTGCGCATTAGCAGTCGTATGAATATGTTAAACGTGAAGCAATTAAAAGAGTCCGCGGGAAGGCTGACCGACTGCCTTCGTGATACAGCGCTATGGAAGCCACGTTTCTGCGAAGGCATCGGGAACGCCCCTCCTTCCTTCCTTCTCTTCTTTCCCCCGGAGCAATGTATGACATTCGTTCGGACAGGCTCTGCGGATTATTGCGTCGCTGCTTCACGTTTAACAACCATTTGGATTCCGGCCCCTTAACCGAGACCCGCGCCTAACCTCCTCCTCCGGTGCTTATTTCGCCCGGAACGGCCGTCCTTACCTCTCCCACGCTCCTTGGGGTCACGATCAGAAGTGGCCATCATCTTCTCAGGTTCATCGACTACCGGGTTTAGGCCAAATATCCCTCTCCCCATAAGGTTTATTTTGAATGGTTGTGCACGTCCCTTGTCGGATTTATCGACTAAACATGAGATACATTTTGCGAAGACCGACGTTCTATCGCGTTGGAATAAATGTTTTTAAATATTTTGTTAGATTTTTCTATTCACTTCGTGCTCTATTTCATGGATTTACCATAGTTCCTTTATATTTCTATGACTAAAACTATAGCTGACTTTTGCAATCCATGTAAGGAATACCTATAGTAGTCTTGATTCTTTGAGAGAACGTGATGGTGGACTGAGATACGAAAGATTTTGCATTAAGAGATTATGAAGGTGTTAAGCGTTTAGCCGAGAGGTGGAAAGAGTAGAGAGATCCCGCATCCTCAGATTATTATTGATGACTGCTGGTGATGGATTGAATGCAGTAGACTTCATCATTTGATGCGAGTGTCTCATTATAGATATAGAATGTCAACAGTTTGAATTACATAGGCCATTTAATTTTCGTTCACTTCTCATTTCAGTTTACCAACAAGAGTGGCTCTAGCAATGTAATGTGTAACAGTTTAAAGCTAATTCTTGTCTAGGTACATTTTTACAATGCTAAGATTTGCATTCTTATTTTTCTGTTCCTATTTTAGATGTGCTATTTTATATTTGAAAATGTCGGACTACTTCCAGCGGGATACCCAGGGAAGGCGAGCCTATTCCCCTCCAAGTTTCTACAAACCTACGGAGCCTGGTTATAATTGCCGATCATTTGTACAATAAATTTATGGAATTTCTGTAGCATCTATCTGTAAGTACCTACACTTTTTCTTTTTTATCGTGACAATTATTAAGGATATCTTCTAGTTGAAATTCTTATACGTTCAATGTATAATTAGTGACAATCCTTTAGTTTGTACCCTAAGCGATAATTCTGGGTGCAAGCCTGGAAAACATGATTCTTTGAGGAAAGTATTGCAAACTCTTAGCTGTAAAAAGGAATCAGAAACATTATAATCAATAATATTTTGGCAATTAAGGCTATATAAAATAGACGTAGAGGAAATAGATAATATGAAAGAGATGTGAATAAATAAGAAAGAAAATTAACGGGGTAGATAATGAGTGTTATCGTGTAAGAAAAATAGCAAAATAATTGCTAGTACAAGGTTGAAAGTCCAACATTTTACTTGAAAATTGCTGATGAGTACACTGAGGTACCAATGATATTAGAAATGGTTATAGTTACCCCGATTTAAAAACTTAATAAACGACCCATTTAGACCCCTGGGGACAGATGCAGATTCGGACCAAAACGTATAAGTTCAAAGTCTAACGCTAAGAAGGGAAAAGAAAGCAAGATAGTTGAATTTAGTACAATTATTAAAAGCCAATGCGAGGAAATGCTAGGAGTTTACGTATATTCTCGATTTAGATAAGCAAATAAAGGTCGGGGATAACAAGCGCGAAAACCTTAGAAAAAGGGAATCACTCGAGCTGCTGAAGTAGGCTGCTTACTGGTGGAGTAGATTTGGTGAAAATAAAACATTTAATTGCAAAAGGATAACTGAGAATTGAAATAGAGAATGAAGTAGAATAGTGAAATTACAGAACTACAAAAGAGAATGTGTAAAGAAAAGGAAAACTCAGGCTATAAATAAAGAAAGCAAGGGGAACGTGGAAGAGGAAACAGATGCAAGATACGGAGAAAATTCACAAGGCAAGGGCAGAAGTAAAACATAAAATGGTAAAGCTATCAACAGACAAAAGGAAGATAGATTCCGACAGTAACAGGCGAGATAAGTCCATAACAAAAAGAGTTCATTCGTGAAAGGGAGAAGTAAAACGTCGAAAAGTTGTGGCTGGGGAGCAGACCTATTCCCTTATAGCAAGCACGATGACAGCGCGGTTCTAGAAAAAGAACATCGGTAGAGAGTTGTGGAAATAAATAAAACCAATGCTGTAGGGATTAATGATATACTCGGTTGTGTGAAAAAAGAGGGTGTTTGGGGTATGTTTTGGCTAACTAATAGGGAGGAGGAAAGGAAGCTGTTGTACTAGGCTCTAATACGTATAGTTATTCCCTGAGGGAAGTAGACAAAAATGAGACCGTGCATTTTATACTGAATGTGGTAAAATTGGTTCTTAAAGTAAGGCCAGGGGGTTGGAGGATAGGGATAACGAGCATAAAATAGACAATGGGACACTTGACGCAAAAGGAGACGTTTTGGCTCAAATATAAATCACTTTCAAACTTTTTTTACCTTCATTATCTTCTAGAAGTGGTTAAATAAAGGTTTATTGATTGAAAGGTTTGATGAAATATCTGCAAAATTTAGTTATAGAACTGAAGTATAGATGCCTAATAAGAAACTCATATTGGCTTATCGAGATGAAATGGGAAGGAAATACACCAAAAGCTACAGAAAGGGAAAATATAATGTTTTACGTAAATGAAGTATTAACTAAATTACGAGTTTTGGAATGCAGTATTATTGGAGAAGTAGCTTCATTTCACACTGAGACAGTATTGGCTTCGTAAGCCGGTTAATTGAAACTCGTATTTCAGTATTTCATTCAGCTCGACAAATTCAAGATGTGAGCCACTGTAAAAGTGGAGGCTTACTGTTGTAGTATGGAGAGAAAAATGCACTTTCACAAATATGAAATGATAATTTATCATCAAATAAATTTCATGCATCGTTCCTGCGATGAAATTCTGATTTGGAATCGATGCACTTCCTCGAAGCCAACTCGAGTTTCTTATTAGGCATCTATGCTTCAAGTCTATAATTAATTTTTGCAAGCATTTCATTATCTCAATGGAGATCACTCCATTGCAGATACAACAAAGGCCAAAAATTCTAGTTCCTTCAGCAGAAAGAACACTTTCCACTGAGGCCACCCTTTCATACACGGCCCCCTCATCTTCCCTTCCACATCATTAATTCGTCTCGCTCGATTTTCCCTTTCTCAGATTTTTCACCATCTTTCCATCACCTGCTCACTCAGCCCACAATTTTTTCTTTACTGTGTCCTTTTACAAGTTGTTGTTATTGGCTTGTTAAAAAGACAACCTGCCGATTGGAAAGCGGAAATGCCTCATTTACCCTAATTTATTCTTAGAGCCACATTAAAGGTCCTGAACGAGTGTGACACATGACGATAAATAGAATAACGAGGAATTTATTAGAAGAACACGGGACAGGAAGTCTAATATATCTTCAGTTTGGGCATTTGTTGAAATATATCAAGCAGCAAGCAGTTATAGCAAGCAGTTTGAAGTAGTATATGCATCAAAGTTGTAAATGCAGATTCATCACTTCTACTCTTTTGTGACCACAAATTAATCACATGGGTGTTGAAATTTCAAGGATAAGACAAATTTTGTTATTGCCATATTTATTATATTATCACTCAGGTTTTCTTTTGCTGAAACTTCTCAACCCTTTCACCGCCTGAATTATTTCGGATTTCTTTTATAATGTACGTCCATCTGCACACGAAGATTAAAACTAACTTTTGTAGTTAATAATAACCATATTCGTTGTTGAATGCAGAAATTGTAGCAATTCTTAGTTACCAAGTAATAAAGTAACATCAAAAGATACAATACTCTGGTGATGCACCCGACCTACGCAGAAAAGGAAAATGCTTTATGAGGTTTTGAGTTAAAGTCGAATTCTACAATAAGCATATGACAATATTCATTCGGATATATCGGCAAATCAAAGCATAACATGGGAGTTACTAAATGATAACTCGTGTAACCTGAGACGTCATATGATGCAAGAAACTTAATATATATTCCCTAGATAGAATCCGAATCTGCGACCTTTTGGATACTTCCCATATTGCTGGACACCACGGTCGTTCCCTCCGTCACGCGATTTGGATCGCTGTCTCGCGAATCGTCTTTGATGGACTCATTTACGATGGACTACCCACGTGCTGTGACTCTTAATGCCGTATAAAGAATGCGTATTTTATTCCTCATTATTTCAACCTCTCATTCCGAAGCCATTCATAATATTTCGGCCGCCTAGCTTTCTCCACCTCATCCTAGGCGATTAGGGCCACCTGCTCCTCCCCCCCTTCCCGTCCCGCCAACTTTTCACGTCGTCCCACGTCGGCCGGGCAATCTCCCGGATCCATCTCCGCCCCGCGCACACTCGCCGCCGCCGCGAACGGAATTAACACGTCCGTCTCCCCCGAGTGTGTTCCACGGGCAGTGGGGAGGAGAAATTCCCAGCGGGCAGGTGCTGGGGCACTAATATCAATAAGGGATGGAGCGGAAAAAAGAGTATGAAGGAATGGATTGCGATTCGAAGAGGATTCGAATGGGGCAATGGGTTGGTGCGTCGAGTAGAGTAATGGCATTCCATCCTGAGGGCCCGTGTACCTGGCTAAAAGTCCCGGCAATGACGGATATTTTTCAGCGGAATCCCGATCTCTAATTAAGTGACATGTGGAGAAAGTAATATATTTATGGCGTGGTACTTCGCATATAGAATATAACTTTAAACCGTGGACTCTTTGGTACCTCTGGTTTAGAGTTGGCGTTGAAACTTTATTAATAATCTACTTTTCCTTCATTCCACATGTATGCTCACCTAAACTGGCCCTCCCAACTGTCTTTCATGGCCTTAATGGCCTCAGTTGTCTGTTACTTCCCACAGAGAAACCTCAAATCAAGGATTTAATTCTCCGCCATTAATGATGAGGCGAGTATCTATATCTCCGCTGCTGACATCGCTTCTTGAAGACCTTCGTTCTTTTATCACACCACGAGTGGACGCATCAAATGAGGAAATGACGGTTTGGTAAATGGAAAAAAATAGCTCATGGGTGTCGCCGCCAGTCATTTTTAAATGATTACTTTCCGATCTATATTTTTTTTATTCCCTAATTACATGTTCCTTTGGATATCCTGGCGTAATTTCTCCTGTTTCTCTGATCATTCCAATTACATTTACATACTTAAATGAAGCCCATTCCTCTGGTTCTCAAACAGATACCATTCCTCGAAGCAACCGATCTTCTCGCCGTGGATTTATTTTCCGATCACGGGCCAGGCGATCAGGAAACAGTTCCATACCCCCTCCCAGATTAAGTGGAAGAAAAAATCTCTCGGGCAAAATAATGATCGGCAATTATTTGCGTGTGGCCGTTATCCAAAAGTGGAAAAGAGGAAGCACCAAAGTGAGCTCAGGACGTGGACGTTACATAAGTATGGAGGAAAGGGGATGGAATTGCTGCTACCGGAATTAGTTTAATAATTTTATATTCAGTAGGCAGAGGTTTATTAAAGGAATACCTCATCCCATCCCTTGTTTGCTGAATAAACAGAGGAAAGTTGTTAAAAGGGGATCGCATAACCATCAACATGGGTTTTATGCTATCATTAGTCGCTACCGGAGATACACATTAAAACAGCCGATTTTCAAATAATTTCCTTGCCCACTACGGTACCCTTGTTTCATTTACCGAGGTTGGGAATTTTCTGAGTCGATTGGAAATAAAAATACTTAATGAGATCTTGGCCGAAACCGCTCAACCTATGATTAAGCCACTGTCATTATTCGGAATAATCATGTCGAAGCTTTCATTTATACTGACCTGGAATCCGGAATTTTTCCTTGTTGTTGAGTAAGGTATTTTTAAGGCGTAATTTGACGTTTCTTAAGTTTGCGCTTGTAGCTATAATCGTTCCAGTTTTGTGAGACTTCATTAACTTTGTGAAAGAATTTTTCCTGCCAGAATTATACTTACCTACATCAGTGATCAAGTGTCGGCCAGGTAAACTGTTGTGTGCAGGTTTTTTACGTAGCAAAGGAGTCGCAGTTAGAAGGGAATATTTCAATCAGATTTTCCGCATGTAAAGACGACAATTTAAGTTACTAATTTTTATTTTTTGAATGATAAAGTGTTTGCTAGTAAATGAAACCTATTGTGTGCCTGAGCGTAAAGGTTTGATCATCTAACTCCTTAGAACCCCATCCCAAAAATAATTAATACCTCTGTTTCACACTCAATTTCCATTTGTTTACTATAACCAAGTATCTCATTCTTTTAACATGAAAAATGATTTTAACGCATTCGTGTCAATGCGAAGAGATTGTTTCCCTTAATCAAACTAAAAATCCTGCCCTAAAAACTCGCAAAACAACTTCCTTGATTGCTAACTTTTTTCCTACTAAAACATCGTCAGGTTTCCCACGGGCGGAATAATCTTTTTATCCGTGAGAAAGAGAAGGGATACTTTCACATTTACATGGATTTCCATTGTTGAAAAGACATGAAAGTCTGTCCCCCTCACGACCTGAGATTCCCTCCCTCCGTTACCGCTATCCCCGCATCTCCCTGTCTTTCTATTCACAGAGCATACTTCGTGGCGTTAGTCACTTGAGTGGCAGACTCATTAAGTCAGCGTGATATGCAAAGAGTGTAAGGAAATACAGTGGTTGATGATTACCCTAATTACAAGGATCTTGCTTTGTCTCTCTTGTCACCTTCAGCTGATGAGCAGACTCAAGATGTGCATGGCGTCACCTTTGAAAAAGAAGTAATGTCTCGGGATAATTTCAACGTGAGTTGATTCCTTTATAGATTTTCCGTGCATTCCACCTCAACATTTTCTTGCGAAAAATAATAAATTTAAGGATCATTTTTTATCATATTTATACAAATTTACTTCATTGCAGGTATTAAGTACCGTATGTAATAACATAAATTCTAAAAAATTATCATATTCCAGATCGCATAAATTGAGAACTTCATTTATGTTTGTGTCTGTTTGTTTCCTGTTTTATCCAGAACAGCTTACGTATGTTAGTAGCATCCTGGAGGAAAATGGTTTCAGAGGTTGAGAAATCAAATGAATGATGACCCTTTCCTCTGTACCATTTTTAATGGAAGTGAATTGATGATGGTGGTATTTAAAGGAGAGCCGTAAAGAAATTATTCAAAACCTTTTCATGGACCGTGATGCTTCATCATTTGGGGACTTTGGAGAGTAGTTGAGGAAGATGAACGAGGAAGTGTTATGTATAATTGGAGAGGAAGGCATGTTTGTAGTGGGAAATTGTAGAAGGAATAAAAAGTGTATTTGAAGAGCTGTTGAGGTGTGGGAGCAGCTAGTTGAAGAGAGTAATGGATGGAAAAACACATTGCAAGTGCGGAAGATGAAGAAAACGAATTAATTTTTTGACAGTAAAACGACAGGCAAAGGGGATTTGGTTCTGGAATCATACCTTATGATGAGCAAATAACGAGGAGGAATTTGAAAAGATAACAAATAAGAAATGGATCGGATAAGTTATCCTAGAGGCCGCCAATAAGTAGGTGGAGTGCCCAGCGATGATGAGGACACATGCATTATTTTCGCTTTCCGTGCGGGAGCAGTTTGCATGTAAGTTTTTGAAATATGGAGATACGAAAGAACTGAAGGGGTAAGCAGAGTGGCGATGCAGATAATCTAGCAAGTGATACAAATGGCAGGTGGATCTTGGACAGTATAGGGAGGCTAAAAGTGTAGCCTTAAATTAAAATAAATAACCTTAAAGGAACCTTAATCGTGGGGAAACAGAAGCATATGCAGAAAATTTTAAATATACACCAAATATGGGTGGTTGAAGAAGACCATCCATAAAACTTACCGAGATGATCGAATTGATGTGGTAAATATTTACTTCCCATCCAGAGGTCCGTCAGCGAGGTTTTGCATTAGCAGAGGTTTTTCGGCTTAATCTCGATCCTTACCTTGAATAAATATGGAAATCAGTTTAAATGCAGTAACCGTTGGACTGGAGTAAAACCATGAATTCCAAGGAAGCCTTTCGGAAAGAAAAGGATGATTGCATTGCTGGGCGTCTCTCTAATCTTCCTCCTTAACCCCTCTTCTTCCCTCCCTTCCCTCGCTTACCTGCCCAACTATCTAAATGAAGCAAATAACCTCAGCTTTCCATCTCCTCTTAAAACACCCTAGGGATTCGGGTTGGGGTGATGGCTAGAGTACTAGCTTTCCATTTCTAAAGGCTCAGGTTTGATTCTCGGAAGTGGCTGAGTATTGCAACATTTTTAAAAATTCAATATTAACCTTCCTTTCCGGCCTACGCACCCGTCTTAATCGCGCAAATGACCTCAAAGGAGGCAGGGGGGATTTCGAAATTTCCGCAACCGAAATCGTCGGGCGTTTGAAAATAGATACCCTCCCGACATTCGAGTGGATCGTTCGAACCACGCCGATATGTAATTATCTCCCGATAAATTTTCCAGGGCACCAGTCCCGACTTTCGAAATTCAATCCGTTGGCAATCACATATATTTTTCAATTAGGATCGTGAAAGTTCCGCTCCGAAAAACTTCCCTTTATAACCAACCAACCAAACAGACAAAAAACAACCGACCTTGCTATTAGTCTATCGTATTAGTGAGTGCGTACACTGAAAGTGGCTGCAGTTGATTCGGTTGATGAGAGCCTTACGCATTCACTCACATTCGTTGAGCGATCACATTTTGGGAGTCTCAGGGGCAACCGTTCTCCACCGCTTCTTTATCGCCTCCATTAACGCCAGAGGATCCTCCTCCCCAGACCTCTTCTCACTGTCCGAATACACGCGTCCTCTCCCCCCGCCCCCTAGCCTCCTTTCCTCGTGCCCCCTCCCCCTCTTTCGCACGCCACTGGTCAGCAGGAAGCTGTCCGTCTTGTTAGAGGTGGCGCGGAGGAGGATTAGTTAAAAGGAGGAGTATGGCTGACTGAGGGGAGGGGGGAGAGTAGGAGGCACACCTACTTGCTCATCCCACACTCGTTTCCAAAAGAAACCCACTGTCCTTACTAACTACTCAAATCGCTTCGACCCCCAGCCCTCCTCTTACCCCCAATACCCAAGTATAACTAACTACACTCCGCTACTTATTTCTTCATAAGGAATAATTCGTCCAGCTCTTCCCGGGAGGTAGATTTCGAAGAGATAGCCGTGGGTGAATGAGGAAGAGGTAAGAAGACTCGTGTCGTGAGCCCGTAAAAGTCGAGCGATTAAGTAGTGAAGAAAAAAAGGCATTAATCCATTTGATGAAAGGTTGGCGCGCTTGTGAACGATGATGGTTGGTTATTCGACACCAGAACACCAACGGTTCGGCGAAGGCAGATAGCGAGATGATAGATTTTCCAGAGATGGGAGAATAGGGCCCAAAACTGTGTGAATTAGGGGCTTGAAAACCGGTGACAGTGGTATTCTTGAGGTGCTCAACGTCTATGAGGTGAATCGAGAGTAGCAGGAACTTGTTAAAATGAGGCGGCATTGGGAATGATTTTCCTTGTTTTTTTCATGAATTTCGTATCCTGATTGAGGGGGAAGTTTCCCGAGCCCTGATAATAGTAATTTTTTTGGTCAGGTCTAATTATCGTAGTCATGGGAAACTCCAAAGCAGGTCTCTTTTTCCCAGAGTTTTAACAAACCTCCATCAATTCTTCAACTTTGAGTAAGTGATTTCTCATTAACGGTTAATGCTTTCCGTTTTCTTTAATGTCAAAACGTTCCACGATCTCGTTTATCGATGAAAGTAGAATCATTCCCATAAAGCATTTGGTTTTCAATGGATAACTGTTATTTTTTCCTTTCATAAATGCTGATTGATTTGAGTCTAAGAGAAAACGATCAAGTCTGAGAAATTTTATCATTTTTGAGTCATAGAGGTCTTAATTAACTGGAAAGTTGAAGCATCAAACTTGGAGGCATTTTTCTAAAATTCTAATTTTCCCCGCCCTTGTTCAATTTTGTTCAATTTTTGTATTTCATTCACAAAATTTTATTTACTACAATTGTAATTTTTAAAAATTCAGAGTTATAAGTAGTGTTTTTGCCTTACGTCTTGTGAATGGAATTTTCTTACCAAGCCAATCAGAATAAACTTGTAAGTCCTGATAAAACACAGTATTTTTTGTTTTGTGACGTGATGTTCTCTCATCATTTGAATAATTTACCACATTAATAAACATCAAATACTTATTAGTATTTTGCGTACGAATAACATCATTCACTCATCCATTACAGTGTTAATTAACACTCTAAAATTAATAATATCCTCCACACCTAAAAGCATTTTCTTGGCGTAATACGATTCATCACAAATACTATTTTGTTTTACGATATTTCGATAAGTCCATCGTAAAAAGTAAGCCTTTGCAAATGCAGTGGAAGATCACAGTGTGATGCCGTCTTCCGATAAGCCCCGCTTTTTTATAGCCTGCTAAAAATGAGTAAAAAAATAAAGACTAAAGGGGAGGAATGAATGTGTAAAAAAAACCCGGTTTGAATTTCAGTTCATGACAGCGGAAACATATATGTCTTCTCCCTAAAACGCAGGCCATTGTTTTTTTCTTTCGCCTAATATCTTCATCCGTTCTTTCTCACTCGGTTCCATTTATCGGGGGACGACCTCTTCCCTTATCTCGCCGGGGAGTGGTGGCTGACTCTAAGGAATGTCGACCACCACTCGCATAATCTTCTCAACTTCCTCGACCTGTACGCCAACCACTCGGCCTTTTGGTTTTCGGTCATGCTAGTTTCCCTTCCTTCTCTTTCCCCATTAGCCACCTCCCCGCCCTTGTTCTCTTTACTTTCTCATGTATACCATGGTCAAATGTTAAGCCAACCATTCCTTTTCTGCCGACTGGATATTTTTTCGAGCGAGTCCACATCCAATTTCTGATTTTAAATTAATCTCATTCAAAGGAAACATGTTTCTCATTTCCGTTATTTAGAATCACTCGTGTTTCATCTCGTTGTACAGTTTTGATGAGGTAGTCTTCGCGTATTTAGCTCAAGACACATTGTCTCTTTTTTTGCGTGGATGCAAGGCATGTGGCATTCATAATTCTTTTCGGAGGGAGCACATTTATCTTTGATGAAATTACGCCCGGGTTATACGAGATTAATTTCAGCGCCGGTTGGCATCTTCAGTGGCTGCGACGCATTGAGACACTGGCGAAAAGGGATGATCGGATACATCCGTAGCCAATAAAAATTCTCAGGTGTACACAGAATTCCAAGTGTCTTTGTAGCTCTTGCATACCTCCACATCGTGTTACATGTTCAAACGGCCAATTGTTTCCCCTGAACATTTTTTCAATACCTTTTGGCTAAAGTATGGTTCGCAAGTAGTTAGTTTGTATGCGTCCCTTCGTAGGCACGCCTTGAAGTTCCTTTTTGGCACGTTGCCGGGCTAAAATATTAAACAGTAGCGTTTACATCCCCATTAAAACCGATAAACATCACTAAATTAAAACCTTCCGTTTTTTCTCTCATGACAACTCTCTCTTTAATGAGGATAATAAGAGCCTGTAATTTAATGATGTGCAATAAAACTTTACTCCCTCGTTAGTACACACATCGCATGGTACCATATTTTATAACAGGTTTGCTGGAAAAGGGGAGAGGACGAATCTGTACAATAATTCAAGGAATTGTTTTTGTAAATACCGAAAAGGAACTATTTTTTGCAATTGGAGAATCATTAAACATTCACCCTAGTCATTTCCTGCCTTTTATTTCTCCTCTCTTGTTCTCGCTTGTCTCAATCATTTCCCGTCATGACAGAAACACTTCAGACTCCCCGAGTTCCTAGGTAACACGTAGGGTGTTATAATAGACACGCTTTAAATCTCTAGAAAAGGCATACCGAAGTGAAAAAATGAGCGAAATATACTATGCCTGATGAGTATGTTTAAACACTTTCATCCCCACGTACCATTAATGAGTAAGTGAAAAATAGCCAGACACAGTGAAAACATAGCTTTGATCCTTTCCCGCTTTCAATTTCCTTTCCCTATTTCGTCCCCATCTTCATGGCTGGTATACTAGAATCGCATACCATACGCTCCTGCTCGAAGTGTGGTATGTAGATTTGGACGTATACATTTTTCTCTTCTTGATTCGCTCTTCTCGATTCCTCGCCATCCATTGCCTCCTCCGCACGTTCGTCTTCCTTTATCCCATTCATTGTTTTTCTTCGCCTGGTCCGGAATCCAACGTAGATCATTAGCGCGGCAGCAGATGCCCGGGGAGATGCGGAGGACGGGACGTGGTCCGGATGAGAATGAGTGGAGGCGGCGAGTTGAGTGGGAGGGGTCGGGCGAGGGAGGTCCGGGTGAGAGGGCGGGGGAAGGAAGGGATTTCAGGTGAGCAAGGGCGAGGAAGAGCACTATCTTTGAGGCGGCCGGCGGAAATCGGACAGGACGTTGTTGAAACCTATCTTTCAGCATTGAGTTTGTCTACTGATTTTTATACAAGCGGTATAAACGTATATAGAACGTTCCTCTTGAGAAGTGGCAACACTTCTACCTGGTTTGATAAACCAAAGTTTTTTTTTTTACATAAATTTATTCTCAATATAATTACAAGTACAAGAATCGAAGCCTATGGCTTTTCAGCAGGTGCTGTTATTAATTAACAAATATATTCACAACATTGATCCATCAAAAACATTTAAAAATTGCTAAAAACCTAAAATATAATAAAATCATATAAATTACTCAAAGACACAATAAAATCATTAATTCAAATAGCAAAAGTACGAAATTTTTTCAAATCAAAACATAACATTTATGCATCAGAAATCATTTAAAATATCGACGAAAAACACAAAAAGTAATTGAAACACATAAATATTGGAGGTGGTTGTAGATATATGCTGTTTCCTCTACAACAGATCGGCCTATCTATATTACAAGATGTTATGTTCACACTGGATCTAAATTATGCAATATGTTATCACCTACACTAAAAGATTTACATCTACTAAAAGTATAGACTTCGTCTTTGGGAAAAAGAAAAATGAACAAATATTTTTTTTTCTTCAATCTTGTAAAAAAGACTATTTTTGAATTTTTTAGGTTATTCATTGTTTAATTCTTGAATCTGTCATATTCATCTAAATTTGAACATTAGTTGTACCTTATATCATTTATATTTGTTATGTGTATTGCCTCGCATTTAGGCTCTCATGTCATGATGGTAGCTTCCCACAGGAAGTCCTTGAAGCCACCTAAAGCTCATTGTTTTTTTAAATCCATGTTAAATACCTAAAATTGAGCAATTGACATGATATTAATACTAACTATTGGAAATATTTATAACGTTTAGTTACCTACCTATAAAACGCTTAATTTAGACCTCTTTTGTCGCTTTGCTGTAAATAGGCATGTGGCCACATTGGATTTGAATGTGATGTTATATTACGGTTAAAAAGGTAGTGCTTATATCGTGCAGTCTTTCATCATATTGGAGCTCCAATTCCATGTATCTATACATGTTTTTAAATTGTTAGCATTTTCATTTTCTCTACCACAATTAATTTTTCTTTTAGCAATTTTCCGAAAATTTGGGGAAATTATCTACATTTTTCGCGTGTGTGCTGGTCATGGTGGGTCCGATGTTAATCTGTGAACAGCACATGCGATACCACCTCGTGGCGTAACGTCAGTTTTTTTGAGCTTGAAATATTCACAAAGTTCTGCTATTTTTTTCTGGATCCGGAATGTCTCAGTCATTCTAAATTACGTGACAAAATAATATGAAACTAAATCTCAATTTATTGTAATATTTTTAGAAATTATCAACAAGTTATCGGCTCTATTTGAACTATAAGGTTAATTCCCCTTTAGTAAGATACTGAAGCCTTCCAAGTTAATCATGCCAAAAACTGACCTAAAAAGTGAATCAGCGATATTAATCATTACTATTTTAATTGAAAAGCGGTAAAGGTTTTGAAGTGGACGATATTTTGTTAGTACAATATTCGTTACATGACAACAGAAGAAAAATTTTGGAGCATAATAATCCAGTGTTCATTCGTTTTCTTGGCGTAGAAAATACTTACGACGGATTACGATCCCAAGATATTGTCAACCTACTTCATAAGAGAAGATTCAGCTAAATTTCGACAAAATAAAGAAAATACTTGAAGTAATGACAAAAGGAAGCTAAAATTAGGAGCAACTGTCACTATCCATTCAAGCAGTAACAAGGGTGAGATAAGAAGACATATCGAGACCTCAGCTCTTCATCATAACCATAGATGGAAGAATGAACTCAGTGACAACTAAAAGAGGGTATCTGGTGAGAAATAAATAATTAGAAACTGAATGCTTCGCTCACGACGCTAGAGTAACGAATTGAGGCAAAGGTGACCTACAAAGAATCTAACATCAGTAAAATATCGCTCAAAAATAGCTGATCGTGGTAACCTCACCAGTAAGATCTAAAACTTCAATCTGATGTAAATTTGAAATTGAAAGAATAATTTTATAATAGACAATGAAGTGAAATCATGCTTTGATAAGAGTTTGCTAGCAAGGCGACCTGGAAAAGGATTGATGTGAACGAATTGTGAAAGCGGAAAGAGTGGCAGGAAGTTCAAACGACACAACATGACCTAAAAAATGGATGAAAATGGAAGTCAAGACGATAAAGAACAGTCGTAAGATCTGTAGTGACATGTGCAGCAGCGACGAGACAAAACATAACACCAACCTGTAATCATATTTAATGGTTACTTTTAGTACTCCAACTAATTTTTAACTTTTACTACACCACAGAACACATATACATATACGCTGTTTACAGGCGAATCTTTCAATTTTCACCTATGTTACCATTAAATATGGCTGTGGAAGTATACCACAAATTTATCAAAGATACTGTTTATTACCAACCTGTAGCCAAGTAAATCAAGCAGAAATGAGAACACTGCTAGTAATAGCGGGGATAATACATAGATCAGAAACGCACGCACATGGACAATCTGGACGCATTGACTTACAATAGAAGAATATGATGGAACTAAGACAGGACACTGTAAGAGCGATATTAAATTATTATAAATGCCCAGCTACCAGCATGACAAAAATTTCCAGTACTACCAAAGATGGGACGACCGCTTAGCCTAAAATATGAGAAGTAGTTTAATTTGCTCATCGAGCAAGTGGCAGGATGAGAATATTGGTCGTTAGCGCTCGGTTCTAAGTAAGTAGCCGACAATCCCTCACAGTCTCGTTGTTGTAACTGAAAATTAACTTAACTGATCTAGATTTGAAAATATAGTCATACTTCATTTTTTCCTCGTGGTAACATAGGTGAAAATTGGAAGATTCGGCGGAAAACCTCAAAACTCTACTTTTCATAGCCCAAAAATTAACATTAGAGGGGAAAATATGATTTCACCTATATATTTTGAATTTACTTCGGAACTTACGCCAGTTGATGAAGTTACGTGCTTTTGACCGCTCTTCATTGCATGAATTGGATTCTCATGGGTGTGAATTGACCCAGGAAGAAACGGGCGTGTATTTTATCCTTGGCTTTGCTATAGCGTTAGCTGAGTATAAAGTATTGAAAAAGACCTCGAATTCTGAATGTTGGCATCGACTGATTTCAAGGCTGTGATGGTAACGTTCCATTGTAAATAACGCTCACATAGGTCCAATTTATTCTCCTCCGTTGTTTGTCACCAAGAAATCCCTCTACAACCATGCGTATATATATTACCTACCAATGTATATAATTTAGTACCTATATGTGTAAACCGTTGGTTCTGTCACGTTTTATTCACAAATAAGCGGTCGTTGTTCATTTTGATTCTTCTTTCCCTTATCCTGTTTGCGTTTTTCTAAGTTTTTCATCCCGAGGCTTAAGTGCCTCTTTCGTCTACTTAGCATCTGTTTTTCAACGAGATCAGAAGGTTGGTATTTATATGTAGAAATGTCATGGCAGTTATATCATTATTTTTTTATTTTTGTTATGCTGGTATTAGTTAAAGTCAGCATCTTTATTTTTCAATATTCTACTTAATGATAGGAGTGACTTTTGAGCTAAAAATGTTTCTGTAATTATATGAATGTCAGTTTGAGTTAAAAACGTCTATTGACCTATTGAGTAGCAAAATAAAAATTTACTAACTAACTAAAAGTTCACGGGTTCATCGCATTACTTGCTTTTAAATACATTTTTATGTTTGTCGCTCTCCGTGTTCTTAATACTTACCAGTATGTTGGTGATCGTTTCAAAAATAGCAAGGTAAGGGAGTTAGACTCTTGAAAAACCGTTTATAACTGATGGTGAGTATGCCGTGTTCAAAATTGCCGCCCATATAAAGATTAGGGAAAAAATGTTGAGACCCTCCAACCTAAATGGACACAATCTAACGAAATTGTTGAGGCAGCGAGTCTCAACCTTGGTTAAATGTGGCAGTTTGGCTACTGAGTTACCAGATTACAAGCTTCAGCTGATATAAGTATCAGCAAACATGACTACACTTTTTAATAAAATGTTAACAAATGTTAATCCCACGGCAAATTTTGACTCTTGGGCATTGTCCCTGGAAGCATCTGCAGCGTAAAGGGTGATGAAGATTTTACGCTCGTATCGTATATTCGCTTTTGAATCGAATCCACGGTAAATTTAAAAAAAAATTCGGCTTTACAACTAATTTTGATTAATCATATCAACTACACGCTCAGAAAATAATTCTTGAAAGAAACATTTTAACCCGGAATATTAAAAGTAAAACATGTTGACCACGTATTTATTTGTATTGCTTGCTTGAAAAGGACAAATCGTCGCATTCATGTGAGGTAATCATCGTTGAAGACCCGTGTAACTCGGCTATTGCTCACACGGCAGCCATTTGTTAGACTTTAAACGACCCTTGCATTAAGTATAAATTAAAACTGTGGTCGCGTAAGAATGTAATGACGCGGCATGGGACAAATCGCTTGAGCCACTCGAAGAACAAATTACAGAGCGCGTAAGTACGGCACATTTATGGGTCAGTTAAAAAAGTAAGCAAAATTCATGCTCTTCCCTCTAATAACATGGTCTTTGATGCCCAAAAACTTGGGTCAAATATTTCCCTCTTACCTCCCTTCTCCTCCCCCCCCTCTCTCTCTCCGGGACAGAAAAAAGAATGCATGAATAAAATGAAACTCCGTCGGTTACTCGTCCTGTATATTTTTTATCCTATTCCGGCCAGAGCCTCTCGCTCCAAGAGAAAAAAAGCCACCCCAAAAATGAAACAGTAACATTATCATAAGCATGTCTCCCAGTCTCTCGCATGATACCCGTAATTTCCTTTACCACCGTTATTTAAACACGCCATTTCCTAAAGGAAGGCACACCAGAAAGGGGGAAAAAGGAAAATGTTTAGGAGAACGAGAGCGGAGGGAGGCAGGTAGGTAGAGGAGAACGGCCCCACCAATTAGTTTATCGTTATTATGAGTATTTTTTTTCCTCTCTTCCCCCTTTTTCAAACAATTTAGCGTTCTCGACCCGGCAGTAGGAACCATAAATGACAGGTCTCACTCCTCAACTATCCCTCCCTTTTCGACCCCTCACGTTGTATCCTTCCTTGTTTTATATCCTCCGGATGGTGTTTATCAGCCACTAAGTTATGTTTATAAGTTGTGCCTCAATTCAAGGTCATTGATACTTTTGAGTTCATATTTGTCTGAGTGTCTTTCATGGGTGTGAATTCCGCTGCCTTGATCTTAATCTTTCTTTCCTGATGCCCGAATCGCCTCGTTTCCGAATTTCTAGTAATAATTCTCACTATACTTCATTCAGCTTTAGCAAAATGACCATGGTCAACGGTTTTTTGAAATTTTTAACGCAATCCATTGCTTTTTTTGGCCTATTTGGCAGCATTTTTGAATGGTGATTTTCTTAGCCTGCCTTAAGGCTTAACATTAGAGGCGTGAGCTTGAGTGCAATGCTAAGATGTCTTCAACTATGAGCTACTAAATATGCCTTCCATACGGCTTCTAACTATAATGCTTTCCTAGGACGTTAATATTTTAGTTTTGGCCGGAAGATACCAACTTCTGTAATTCTACCCGAATCTGTATTCAATCCCATGTTTATTGAGATTTATGTGTTATGGCTAAATGCCTGTGATATTAGCCCTATTGTAGGTAGGCATGAAAAATTTTAAAAAGAAATTAGGTTAAAAAGTGCTGCATGTCAAGCAGACGTTTGCGTCATGTATTTTGATGTTGACTATTATGACTACCCCTTTCTTTATCAAGTTCTGATTGATTAGCAACATGCCAGATTTGTTAAGTAATTGTGAGGATTAAATAATTTCCCAACAATTGCTTCCTTTACTTCTATCACATATAGTAATATGAACAATATGAAGTACTAAAATTGATCTCAGTTGTCGTTAGGATTTAAATGAATCTATATTACTATTGTGGTTTAACCATATTTCAGGTCTTGTAGCATCTTACGAGTGGAATTGCCAAATTAACTCTCCTGTCTTCGACGTCCTCCGCTTCGCTCCATTGCCACGAACGATTTGTCGACTAGGATATTTTATTTTCACGCCACTCTCGTCTCGTTAATTACCGGGAAAATCTTTGGAAAGATTGGTTGAGAGACAAGGGTTTTGAAAAGCTAAAATAAACACTTGGACGTATCGAAAAGGTTAGTGTTATCCTCGAGTGAGCATCGGTTGAAAGAAAAAGATATGTATGGCAAGGGAGGGGAGATATGTGTGAGACGAAGTCGTGACACAAACGAGGGAAGGTGAGTAATGAGTAAATAGGTTTTGTTTGGCCGAGTGACAAAAACGAGGTGCGCCAGACGGTCCTCTCTCTCTCTCTGTCTTCCACTCCTTCCACCGATGACGGGTCGAGAGGCGGAGGAGAGAAGAAAAAGTCACCTCCCGCTGAGCTGTTTATAGAGGCCGAGAAAGCTATCCGTCGAGCTGGAGATTTTTAGTCTTCTTCTTGGTTGAAAGTCTATACCTCAAGGTTGGTAGAACCGCGAAACCAACTTAACGAAGGGGAATAAATATATGTGATCTAAATCTTGCCATGGTCTTGTATTTCGTTTTCTGCGTACTGGCTGCTATTGCATGATGGTTCATAACTCTTGAAAGCAAGAGCAAAACGATATCAGTCGTTGAAGGGCATTCAACTGTAACACTGAGTCTATAGTATAGAAGGATTTGTGTTAAAGTCCTGTTGGATATATCAGAGCTATTTAACCCTTCACTGTTTTGTATCACACATAATTTGCTGCACACAATTCCATTTATTGCTTATGGCATAGTTATTTTTCTCTACCGCATGGTGCATCAGATATGATACACTCCATTGTATTACTACGTGGTTCTTAGTATTATAATGTAGTTATAGTTGCGTTAATAGATTTATTTTATAAGAAAAATTTTATTGATAAATATTTGGAAATTCATGCTGTGAAGGGTAAAATGCGAGAATTAGCGTCCAGTCCATTGGCCTTTTTATTTTACATCGAAATTGCGCTCGTTCTTCCCTAAGAACTTCTTAAATTTTTGAAAAATACTCGTGTCGTTTAGCAACTTTTAAATTCTACTTCAAGTGGGTACAGCTTTGCATAAGTTGGCGACAAACGAATGCGCAGAACACCACGTCGCTTAGTGACTGAAGTGGTGAGATTAGTGAGATCGGACAGAGGGTGACCGTAAACTGTGTGGTAGAGTCTCATTTACCTCGAAGAGTGTAATTCTCCTTGTAGTATGAATGGTTGCCACATTTCCTACTTAGTGGTCACCAAGAATCGAAGGCATTTAACTACTATTCACTCACCCGCAGTGACCGGCTTTCAGGAAATAGACCCTCATGTCTCAAAGTCTACCACAAAGCCTTTGCTGCGAGCTTTTCTGATCGCACTATTATGACCTTAAAGAGACGCATTGCTGGCGCACGAATAGGCTCTCCTTGGTGATACTCCTTCCAGCCGCATCTCCAAACGGAAATCACGCGACCAAGGAATTTTAAATATTGCTTTGTAGCGACTCATCGTTGAGAGCACTTATTGTCTAATGAATGTTGAGAAATGGCAATCCCCCAGCGTAGGTAAGAATGCTGTCATGAGAGTGCGTTTCCGACAGACAGTATGCTCTACGATGCAATGCGTAATCGTGGTCAATGTTACTAAAGGAACGCTGCTTTTATTACTTTTAAAATGTGTTTTTCATGCAAATTCAGCTATCACTGAAGCAATAAATCATGTTGCAATGTTTTTGTAGATAATTCTCAGTGGCCCATCTGTATTAGTCTTCAGCACCCCAAGGATAGAATTCGTCGCTGAGCACGTTTTAAATTATACTCGACGCTGGTGCACATTGCACTGTAAGCCTTAATATTTAACATCTGTCGATTCTCAGAAGCTCTCTTCCCTTGTCACGATCATCGCACGCAATTTCTCATCATTTGCCGTCATAATTGTGCAGGAGACCGCTAGAGGCATCTCTCAACCACTCACCTTCATTGGTTTGAGGCGAGGAGTCCTTTCCACTCGGGTTACGAAAGAATCCGCTTTGAATTTTAAATGCTTCAAGATTAATGGCTAACGTATCTTTTTTGTAAAAATGATACACGCGGGACAATTTCCTTCTTCATTCCTTGGAATTGCTTCTCTATTGAGCTATATGTTTTTGTTTTTCTTTCTCACGCGAGCTCCGGAAGATACCTCATCCCATCGAGTGATATTTTTTCATCTTCCTAGATAACGGGTTTTGATTTTGTTTATAACAGTCTTTTGCGTTGGACACTGAATTTCGTGAAGATTAGTCGCAATAAATATAAAAATTAGACACTTCACCGGTTGAAAAAAGCAGCTGTGAAGTAAAGAATTCATTTTAATAGCTGAAAATTGGTGTGCCCCACCAATTGAAAGCGGTTTATCAAATCTGAAAATAATGAAAAAATAGCCCAAGAGATCCAGAGTCTCAATGAATTTTTAACAAATCGTGACCAAGTTTTTCCCTACGATGAGACGCCGATAATTACCTTCGTCACTTAATAAAATTTTCTTATTTTTTGGACTGTGATAAACCTATTTATGAAGAGGTAAGCTTTTTCTTAAAGCTACCGCATGGAATAGGCTGCTATCTCAATTCTCCACTGCATGTCATTGGAAAAATAGTTGGGCTGCTACGCTATGTCTATTCAAATCAATTAAATTTTTCCTCGACAGCCACAGCGTTCATAATCGATTTGACTTACCTCTATTTTTCTCTCATGTGCCTTCTTTTTTAATTTAACCTTCTCTTTCCTCATTATAGTGTCGCACACACCTATTAATAAATATAACCCAGTTGACAAATCAGTTACTTCTAATTGCTGCTTTAACATTTGATGAGTAAGTAGAGATGTCGGCAGGATTTTTCTCATGTATGTAGGCAGTACATTTGATGAGAAATATAATTTTTCTTAAGAGTAACTCCTTCCATTATGATATTCAAGGGCTAGATTTAGTTTTAAGCTTTTGTTTTCAGCTGGATACATCTTATGGAGACATAACTGACGAGCAACAGGATCTCAACGCACTGGATTGCTTCCTTCATACAAATGTTTTCTTATAAATTCGTTCGGCATACGATGAAGACCTGGGCTTATAGTAGGCTCTATTAACGCGAAACTGAGCTCATTGCAATAGAGGCCACACCTCAGTCTAGTATTAATAATACTTCTCAGTTCTACGGGTACAAATTACGCTACTTCAGGCCCTACTAGGCTCAAGGAGAAGCTCGAACTATTGGCGTTGAGGAGGGACGAGGAATAGAACCGAGTTAAGGGACGAAATGAATGAATCGAGAAGGAAATCAAGGCTCGAAAGGAGTGTTGCGAGGGAGGGAGGGAGAGTTTCCCATCCTTTAAAACCCCTTGAAAGGTAGAGAGGATAAAAGTGGCTAGAGGGACAAACAAGAGCCCAGGAAAGCCCATGGGAAGATACGGCAGCGAAGAGGAAAATGGGTGTGGGATCTTTATGCAGCCCGCATGGGAAAAATGCGGAGTAATGGAAGAGTGGAGGAGAAACGAAGATTCGGGGGAAAGAAGCGGGAGCGAATTCTGTTTGGAGCGCGGGTGAGATGGGAAATGGTCAGAGTCGAGTCCTCGGATGTATTTCGCGGAGTGTGATTTCGGAAGAAGGGGAAGGGGGGGGGGGCTGCCGCAAAGCGAGGAGTCTTTTTGTATCCTTTGGTTCGAGGGGGGTGGGGCTGAGAGTTTTTGAAGATGCTCGGGAGGGGTTTGGGCCTTAAGGAGGTCTTGAAGTATTCCGGGGAGGAGAGCTTAAGAATGTAGTGTGGTGCGGGAGGAGGAGAGAGGAGCGAGGTGGGGAGGGGGTGTAGGGAGGATGAAGGGAAGGGTGTAAGGTGGCGGTGGTGGTGGGGGTATAAGAAAAAGGCGGAGCAGCTCGCTCTCTTTCGCAGATTGCTTCCTTCCATTTGTTTCCATTCTGTTGATCCCAAAACGGCCTTCCCCTCGCCTCCCCCCGCGCCCTCCATCCCCTCCCCCTCCCCTTTCCAACCTCAGTTTCTTTTATGCCACCGCTACCCTCCCTCCCCCTCCATCCCAGCCGTCTACTCCTCCGCCCCTCCTTCCATTATTACAAATGGGCCGCTCCTCCCACACCCTGCTTACTCCTCGAGGCATCAATGTCCTCCCCCGTCCTTTTTTGTATCATCCGAAGCTGGATTTTACTCTGTTCGAAGGTGGGTCATTTATCCGCATATCCGTGGTAATACTTTGGCCGTGCAGAGCAAGATCTCTTTTAGTGCCGCTGCTAAGCAAGAGAAGGGAATGAGCTCCCTATCCCGTTTTTTCACTTGTTTGTATTTCTTCTTGGCTGCGAAGTACCTTTGTGTCTTTGGTGATTCTCAAATATATGCTGTGCTTACAAAGTAGAATAAAACCTCTATATATAAAGGCCTCTAATATTCGTAAACCTCTGGATGGCGGACAGTACTCGAATTCCGGGCAGAGTTGCTTGCAACTTGCCTGCCCGGACCCGATTAACGTACTGTGAGTGAAGGTTTGGACATCCTTAGGTATTTATTTTCTTCCAAAACGGGCATATTTTGGTGAAATTCTTTTAATCTTCATAACTCTTTATACAGTTGAATGGTATCATAAATTAGTATTTTAGTATATTAGCATAAATTAGTATCGGGAAAATTTTTATTTCTATATTTATAAATCAAATATGACTCCGAATAAAGGCTAAAAGGTGGTCATAATTTCCGTTCAGCTTTGGACTTATAGATTTCATCCATTCGACTGGATGTATGTTGCATACCGATTTTCAAACTTCTAACTTATCTATCTCATTATTTCATGTATCGCTGTTCGTAAGACAAAGGTTTTATCATAATATACCTATGTTACTCTTGGACTCTGAATACGTCTACAACTACATACCACCCCTGGAAATGTGAGTGGCAGGAAATTTTTGAATAAGCCATAGGATAAAGTCATAAAAGAAACGAATGCATGAGAGAAGTGATTAGTGCTGTGTTTTAGTCAAATTAGTGTCTTGACCTTCACTATTCATAGAATTAATTTGTTCGCGGAAAGAGAAATTCCCTATCCTTATCTGTTACCCTATGAATTTCCCTAACCATATCGCTTTTTTGTCTGATGAATGTTTTGTGAGGGTAATATAATATCCGCCGTTGACCTTAAAATTAGATATTTGAATTTGTCGAGAAATCTTAATACAACGTGTTACTTTAGTCTATAGTGACTACCAACCCAGTCCGCCTATTGTTTTTGCCACTCTCTCTGTTTGCTCGTAGAAGTGAGAACGAAACACGCGGTTTTCCTTCATATTTTATGAGGCTCGCTGATTAAAATCGCTGTCCGTGGTCCTGTTCCTATTCTTTGTTCCTATTTGGAGGCATTTTGTGGCATTTGAAATGGGATATTCATCAGTTCGAAGGCGGGTCCTTTATCCTCGTTCGCCAATTTAACTCTACACTCTACTCGGCTGGATGTATTAATGTGCTCTCTATTATTTCGCTTTTGCTAATTTAGTTTTCTTCAAGCGGTGGAGTTTCGGCGTTGATCTCGTTGGTCTACAAAAAAGGATGGGGCTTACAAATTATCATCAGATATAGAGCACCTGGGCTCTAACTCTGATCCTCTTGATATTGTTTCGCTCTATCTTGGTGGTATCTTAGCGCTTGGTGGATGTTTTGCCTGGCGTAGCTCCCTTTGAGAGAATGTTCAGGAGTCACAATTCATACGAGCGGAAGTGTTGACATAGAAGTAAAAATACGGTGATTCTGGGTTAGCCTCCCGCCTGTTTAAGAATGGGAAGTGAGAAGGGAGTCCCAAGTGTCTTCTTCCGTTCTATAATCAGGAGAATTGTAAAGTGGGCACCACGTGCTATTTGCGAGAGGTTAATGTTGAGATTAAATTGTGGTTTATGATGCATCACATGCTTTATTAATTTTTACTGCTAGGAGTACATCTATTGACTCCACTATATTCAGAATTTGAAATGTTTGTATGCTTGTATGTACCTCATCTAGAAATTGACGTTAACTACGGTATAATTCTTAAAAACTTTCATAGTATGAGATGTTAGGAGTATTTAATGAAAATTTATCACCTGACTATTGAGATGTGGCTTGCAAGTGGCTATGTTTTAATTAGGATAACTTCCCCAAGTGTAGTGCAGAGAGTCATAGATTTTTATATTTCCCGAAATTTTATTTTAAGATTTGAGAGAGATATGTACATCATACATAACAAAACGTATCTAGAGAGACTTTAAAGCCATCGTTCATATTGTAATGAATCCGAGTATAATTGGAACTTTTTTTTTTTGCTCTTTTCTCCCGCTTTTTGGTTTTCGTTATCATAGATGGATGCTTTTTGATGCGTTACCCCTATTTTTCATCCAATTTTATTTATTTACGCTCTGCTGAGCTCTTTCTTGATTAATTCCGCGGGCTCAATCTTGAAGTTAATCTTCCATCTTGCTTGTGGTACACTAATTACATGAGATGGAAAACTTGAGCTCCTATCTCCCGAAACATCAACGCTTCAGCCATTAATAACTCACTAAGAGTCAACATTTAGACGACTTTAGCGTTTAAAAGTTATATGTGGCCAAATTTGTTAATGCCACTCTACATGACTTAAACGTTCAACCTAAAAGAATTATTATTTTCGTTTTCTCCTCACCAAATATATTTTTATTTATGTAATTTACGCATTGTACTGGTTTTTGATCATACACCGTCCTGACTATACAGAACCAGAGTTAATTTCATTGCATTTATTATTTCCCACCAAAGAATCCTCTGCCTTCTTTGGTGGAAGTCAGCCGATATTCACTATAGAGATACTAATGACAGTCCATTGATCGATGTCTATTTCTAATTTTGACGGTTATCAATTTAAAACCATCAATTTAAAACCATTACATTTCGAATTCGTTCACTCATCCGGTTGGCTTTCCGCGAATAACTCAGTAAACGGTAACTATCATTAGTGGGGAAAATTCGCTTGCTTTGCTTCATGCATTTCTCAGTTTAGAATTGGGTGAACATCACAAATCATTTGCTGAGCGTACCGAATTACAAAAAATATATTTATACCTTCAAATTGCAGAGATTAGCGCAATACCATAATGATAACTCCTATTAATAATAATAATAAAAGGACGTTGGACGGGGCACCTGCTTATGACGTGTACCTGGTCAACGAAACTTCGGTACCACATTGAACGAATTATTTTAAAAGTAAGAACGTGATGGTAAGCTATTTAATGATTATTTTGAAATAGGTTTTTTTTATCGGTGTCATTTAGTAAGGGAGAGACTCGAAGAAATAGGCATTAATTAGGAGAGAGCATTCGTTTCCCCGAAGCAGTTTGTCATGATTTAAGTTTGAATAAAAGAAACTCTAGGGTAAATCTGAAAACTCTTGAGAAAAAGTATACCACTCTCTTTTCGCTACTCCTATGCTTTGCTTTTCTAACGCGCAAAGAAGATTAGTATTAAGTGGAAGGCATCATTAATACTTATGATCTAACTCTCCCCAAAACTGTGCAGGTCTATCCGCTGACCGAGGCAGTCGTAATACGTGGTTTCCTAAGTGCAGTCTCTCGTTTATCCACATTACCTTATACTTCTTAGCGTGACTTCGTCGCCTCTCCTCACATCACTTGCACGCGTGGACAAATCGCTTTGCTTTCTGACCGCGGGGGACTAATTGGTTGGACCCCCCCTCTTTCCTTCGCGCCCTTCGTCGAGAGTGCCATCCCATCTTCAACGTCCTCCAACCGTCTCATTCCTCTCGTCTCTTCCTCCCTCCCCCCCCCCCCCCCCCGTGGCCCGAAATTTCGCCGCACTCATCGCCTTCCCTCCCCCGTCCGCCACTCCACCCCTCGCCGCCGCCCTACCCGAGCAACCTGGCTGGCGTCGTCGGAGGATCCTCCGCGACCCTCCTCTTCCTCATTCCCTCGGCAAGAAAGTGCGTTCATTCGTCAACTGTCACTATCACCATTTTTCTTATCTCGTCCCTCATTCTCCCCTTAGCAACGCGTAAAACCACCTTCGCTTAAGAAAGACAGCATCTTGGAAGAGGGTAGGAATAAAGAAAGAAGCGGGGCATTTTCAGAGACCGTCTTGAATTCGTTTGCTTTTCTCTCACTCTCTCGCCCCTGTCTTGTGAGGGATTATTTTTTCTCTCCCTCTGCTTCCCTTCTCGAATGTATCCACTCGTTAAAATATGTCTCCGAAATTGGAAAAATGAGTGCTGATGGATGTTTCAAATTGGTTCTCGGCGCGTCTGGGTTTCTCTTCATCCTCAGGGAAGGGTGGGTATAGGGGTGAGACGAGAGGCGGAATATTTCCGGCTCTCCACTGAATTATATCACGGGACTCATGCTCTGCAGAAGTCCTCGGATCGTGATTAATTGTTCGACTGTCATGGGCATGACTAATAGTGCGTTAGTTTTGCGAGCAAACTGAATAAGGAAAATCTCCAATTTCCGTTTTAATGAATTAATCAAACATCCCTTCGAGACGTTCAATGCATTACGGGAATTCATTAGCGGAACATCATTCACGATTAATTTGGCGCATTGCTTCAACTTAATTTGAGCAAAAGGCCCTGAAACTAGGGTAAAGTAAAATATTATTTCTATTTAAAAAATTGTACCCTCCTGGGATTAAAACTACTGATTTCACCCGCAAATTGCTATTCAACTTAGCTCTTAGCACATTCATCCTGTTATTTTAGTTTTTACATACATTTTTTTCATCCGCGCAGCCTACATCTGAACTCATTACTCACATAGCTTCATTCAGAAAAAAGATAACTTTCCTTTGAAGGCGGATGTCTTTTGACCCCCCCCCCCAAGGCTTAACCCACCAGTTCACTGCATCTCATTTGCATAAAATTGAACGATATCTCTCGGGGAAGCCTAGTATGTATTCCGGGCACACTCCGGCATATTGTAGGAAATGCCCGAAATCCAACCGTTCGTGGACTTCACGGATTACGGATTCCGAGCTTCCTCCAAAATATTTCCGCTTTACCGAATCAACTTTACAGCCTATTGAATTCTTTCCTCGACCTAAAAGTAGAGGGTTTATTATCCTTTTATGCCATGCTTCCGTCCCTTATATTTCAACCTTATGCATTTCCGCATCTCGGGTCCTCTCTCTCTCTCGTCATTCATGGCACCTAACGAAGATTGAAACGCCCGTTCCACAAACTTTGCCCCCCTTCCCGTCTCACCCCGCAGTTCGCGGAACACCTCCGCCCCTTTTAGCCCCCACCCCCCACATGCCACCGCCAACCCCTTATAAAAACTCGGCCCCCTCTCGCCCCCGGCCCAAACTCTCCCAATCCTTAGCTTCTCCCTTCCGCTCCGACGCTTCATTATCATCGCACTCCTCTCCCCCCTTCGGAGCCTCACCTCACCAACTCCACCCCTTCCCTTTCGCAGGAAAAACGAACGTACACACACAGAGTGTGGAACGGGGACTTTGCGGGAGAAAATGGCAGTTGTGCAACGGTATTCAAGCCTCCCTTCCTCTCTCCCTCCGCACTGCCCCTCTCCCCCTCCCGGCCAAAGAGGAGTGGAGACGGAATAATACAAAAGGATTCCGAACCACGCTCGTTTCCTCCTTCCCTCCCTCTCTCTCTCTTTCTATCACTCTCTTATTTTCCGTTCCTCGCTGCTTCGTTGTCTGATGATATCTGCAAATTTTGTGGGATTTGAGGAAGGGAAGGCGGCGGAGATTGTTTCAACCGGTAGTCTCGCCCTCACGAGTGGGCTCAGCGACGCTCCAATCTGAGCATTGTCAAAACGATACAGATTTAACGAAGCAAAGGTGTCTAACTAGTTATGCCATGTGTTTGACGGCATCGCATTTTATAGTGCAAATAGAAACGCAACTGCCGTGTCTATTCACATTTAAGGGGGTCTGGGGAAGATATTTTTTCACCTAGAAAACAAAAAAATTTGTCTTTTGAAAGAAAAAATCTCACCATTCCAAAGAAGCCAAAATATCAACCCCTTTCCGTACTACTTTACAAGATGTTTGCCAAAAAAAGCCATTCTACGTGGGAAATTCGGGTATTAAACGTCGGGTATTAAAACGTTGGCCCGTATAGAGAGCCTGACCCGGTGGAAATCCCGAGAAGGAATCCTACATAAAATTAACTGAGAAAGTACCAGGTATTACGTATAATAAAATCGGGTGCATTTTAAACCTTGATAACTGTGAAGTTACCCGCTGTAAATAGGAAAATGGTTGCTGAAACGGAAGAATGTTACTATCATTTAAGATTAACTAACTCATGACTTCAATAGTTGTCGGTGGAATTTATTGTCCCTTTCAGCACAGGCGTGCATTTATGTAGACGATCTTAGATTTTTTGAAAGCTTAGCAAAGCCAAATTTAGGTTGACCACCATTAAAAATCTATGGCCTGTGATATTTTGAAATTCGTTGAATAATATGGCATATGCTACTGCTAGCAGTAGCCGTTGCTAGTCATTGAATCAGCTAGCTAGTCAATATCTAATGAACTTTTTCAATGAATATAAGAGATTCATAGATTATTCTACCAATGAAATCTGTCATATTTGTTTTATCCGTACATTGCGCAATCAGAGGATTTGTGTAATCAATAAACGAACTTCGCAATGCGCATGGTGCATGTAATTACTCTTTAGGATATATTTATCCTTCTCTTTTGTGTATCGTCTGGAGGCAACTGTAGCACACTGACTGGGGTGAGAAAAGCGCAAAATTGTATGGACACACTGCTAGCATCCTTTGAGCGCAGGAGCGGCATACTGGGACTGTTGTTTAATCCTTTAATATGGATCATTTCGCGTTTACAGTCCTAAGTCTTTCACTTTCAGGGTATAGGTATCAGATTTTTCCTGTCTTATAAGGAAAAACTATTCTACAAAAGTTAGTGGTTTGTATTAAATCCTAGAAAAGAACGTTACTCGATGTTATTAGAGGAAAGAGGAGTTATTCTCTATTTTAGAGAGAATTTTCTATTGATCCTCGCTGCTTAAACTGGAGAGAAATTGAGCTAAGAAAAATGTGAAGAAAAACCAATCAGCTTTAGTTAAAAATGGGAGTCAACGCTGTTCCATCCAAAGAGATTAAAAAGTATTTATCAGGTAATGATCAGGAGAAGACAATATTGAATACATGCCGACTCCAGCTAGAGAATGCGTATCCTCACTGAAGGATTATTTAGTATCACCAATCCTGTAGGATTCCCCCGCTTATCATTTTTCATATGTTATTTGCCTCGTATTGACTATTGACTATTGCTTTATTTCACCTGGGGCAGATGAGGCCAGGTGGCCCCCTCTACCCCTGCCCCAGGGCTCTCAGGCCGGGGTCTTGTACAGAGTTGCAGGCATTTATTTTCATTTTAACAGAGTTTGTAATTTTCCTTTGGTATTTCCAGTCATAGCATTTCAATCAGTGAGAACAATTATCATTTATAGCTGGTCGGTCCTTGAACTGGAAGTCGAGAATGGAGGTGATCAGTTAACGCGTCCGTTTCCGCCCGAGTATCATCCCCGGTGAAGTGCACATTGTTATTAGAAGGAACAAATGACCACGAATTAACAAGTAGTATTTTTCTTTTGTACTTTTTTTCAATTACAATACAATTATTACTATATGAGCGTGATTCCCGGGGAAATTGAATTAGCATGTTCGATTAAATGTTGCAATTTAAATACTAGGAGCGTCTGAAGAAATAACAACTTGGCTGTTTCCACATGAGGTTTTATTGTTACCGACCATGGTTTCGTTACAGAGTAACATTATCAAGGTGTATAAGTATCAGTATCAGTATAAGTATTACTCTGTAACGAAACCATGGTCGGTAACAATAACGCCTCATGTGGAAACAGCCAAGTTGTTATTTCTTCAGACGCTCCTACTATGAAGGATTTCCACGAAGTTACGCCCGCTACCATTACTTAAATTTAAACACTTCTTATAATTGATATCTTACTTCTTTCTCGCTTTCTAAAGCTATATTTTGTTCAATTTTATTTTTATTTTTATTCCTTTAAGTATGCCAACTTTTCTTTGCGGATGTGCTCACCCACGCCAGCATTTCTAGGGAGTGCATACATTAGATGGAATTCCCACAAAAGTCAACCCCAATGCTGGTGCACGCATGGCCGACATAGGTAAATACATTTTTCTTCTCAGGACAGGCCGCATTAAATATGGAAAAAAAAGAAGAAAGCTTGGGCCATTTTAATCCATTTGCTGACCCTGATCCCCTCGTTTCACGCGCGGCCGTCCGTGGGCGATTTCCCATCGCTGGAGCACATTCCACCCTCTGTGCATTCGTGCATCTCTTTTCATTCTGTGTTATTTCTCTCCATCTCTCTTTCTCTGAGAGAAAAAAATACAATGCGATTATTTCCCCATGTCCACATAAACGGCGGTATCGCCGCCACTCCAACTTCTCACTTCCTCCCTCTCTCTCTCAGGTGTCAACTGCCTTATCATCTCCCCCGAATCTCATTTCCCACCTCTCATCCGACGTGAGAGTTCATCACCCCTCGTGCTCCTTCCGCCTCCTTGACTCCTTACCCCACTTTCAAACGAAGAGATGATGTGTTATAAGGCTGGAGCGGGTGATACAGATGTATGAATCATGCCAAGCAGAAGTCTCCTCGCGTGAGATTCCCCACGTTCCTCTTTTTTATGGCTGGTAAACTAATTCTTTCCGAGCGGACCTAAAATGCTATATAATAAAAACACGCAAAGTGATGAGATTTAGAAGTCGAGGTGTTCCTCTCTCGGTTCCCACACTATCTCGTGCTGGCTGTCTTTTTCATGTTTTTTATCTCATTCATATTTTTTTCGTGCTCCCGTTCTCGGATTATTCACACTTAGTTTGCATGTCCTCCCAAGTCGCCCCGGATTCAAGCGATGAAGAGCGTCGTCTACTTTGCACCGTTGTCGGTCGTCGACGTCCTGGTTGGTTTTGTGATACTCTGCTTCCATTTTGTTTGCACTTGGTCAAAAACTATGACAGTGATATTCGTCGATGTAAGTAAGTGACTTTAGAGGAATACTAATGAGCCTTATGAGCCTTACTAATCTGTGTCATCATATATTATTATTTAGTTTCTTACCCAAAAACCTTAGCTTTTAGGTCGTTTACTCATGAAAGCTAGTACGAGGACTGCCCAAAATGTAAAGTCCCATATTAAAAAAACTTCTTTATAACATAAATCAGTGCGTTGAAATGGACATCGAGAGATGCATCTCCATTGGTCACAAAGCCTTATTGGGATATCACGATGCTGCCGTACCTTACATCTGGGTGCATTGACCAATTTTATGGACACTGCAGAGGACAGACTACAGACAGACAGAAGATTTGACTCACAAATACCAGTCTGGCGCGAAATAAAGACCTGAAAGAATGCAAAATTTCTTCTTAATTGCTCTTTGATCCATTTTTTTATCTATTTTTAATAATGGCACTAAGTATTTTTCCACACTCTTCTTTTGGAAGACGAAGATATGATAAGATAAACAGGAAAACCTGGCTCCATAATCTGAAAGAGGACTGGTACCTACTGGGACTACACGCCCTAGTGAATCGCTGGAGGAAGGCAATAGAACTTTAAGGAGATTATGTGGAAAAATTGAGTGAGTTGATAAAACATCATTCTTTAATACATATACATTTCATTTTAGCCGAACAAATAGTTGTGATAAAAAAGTGGGGTATAACGTTTTGGGCAACCCTCGTACACTCAATATATAGAGACTCTCTTGATTTTATTGCTCCGTATTAAAAGTACTTTTTACCTTTCTTCCAGCTTGGTCTTCCCTTCATTTTTCAATTAGTTGATTACATTTCAAAGCAAAGGAATCGGTCCATATTTTGTAACTGTACGACCAAATCGCTACCAAAGAGGTCTTCGAAGAGCTCTTTACTGGCAACTGTACTACTCGGAAGCGATTTGGAACGGAAACATTGACATATATTAAGCCAAATACTAACTCGCCTAAGCCATGCCCCGTGACTGTTCATGCCTTAATATCCAAAGTATTTCTTTAACATGAAATTTAGGATTTGAAAAAATTGTATCAAACAGAATTGTTGCTTATGGAAAGATCTATTAAAAAGAAATTAGAGCGGGATTGGCGTACTGACATTAAACACGATGTTGTGGCCTAATATGAATAATGCAGATCTTCACAATGCTTGGGAATGAAGGCCTAGATAATTTGATTTTGCATTTCCAGCGTAGTCATTTGAGTAACTCCTCGAGTTTTCATGCCTCAACCTGATCTTTTTTCCTCACGAATCCTTGCGTAATTGGCTGTCATTCATTAAGAGAAACTTAAGAACTTCTATTATCTGATATGAGATATGAGAATACTCATTTAGCGAGATCTGCTTCTACTTTGCAATTGAAAGAGATATTCAATTACATGCAAAGCTCCCAGCGCAGGATGTTTTTTATCGAATTTCTCTCCTACAGTCATCTTCATTAATTATTCACATAAATACGAAGACGACTCAACCGGCTTTGAAAGTTCCCTTCAAATTGGTGGCACTACCCAAATAATCGCCCCTTCCTCTTGAAAGGAAAACATTCCTCGTCTTGAATTTTAAATGCATAACGGTGAATATGAAACTTCACAATGAATTCAGGTTGACCGAGCGTTGCAAAGAGTTCCAAATGATGCACAATTTCCCCGAGAAAACCTTTTCCGAGCCTAAACACACACTCCATGTCCGACAGACCAAAATACCCGAGAGGAAAAAGAAAGCTATCTGGAATCTGGGAGCCATTATATGGGCCACTCCCTTATACACTAAACACCCTTATCCCCCTCGCCTATCCCCTCGCCCTTCTCCAATCCGCACACCTTGTTGAACATCCTCCAGAAGACAATGTCTCCTCTCTTGAGAGAGAGAGAGCTCGTGGCAGTCGACGTTAGATTGTGTGCGTGCCTTCAGGTATGTGTGTGTGCGTGCGTGCGAGAGAGGGAAGTATCACTTTCTTCGCCGGCAATCTTCCTCAGCGGAGAGCACAAAACCCGACCTCACACCGCCACTTCCGCTCCTCAATTAGAAGAGTCTATCATATGCTAATACACGGTTTGATGAAGGTTTAATTTCGCCGTTTTGCTCCATAGCCGCTCCTCAGCCCTCTCACATCCTTTCTAGGTTCCCAGTAATTATCCTCCCACCCCCACTCACCCTCCCACTCATTCTCATCCCTTGGAGGAGGAGGGCCCTCTCTGCCACCCTCCTCCTCTCGCGACCCCATTTGACTTACCCGTTTTGCTCGCTCTTTCAGCGAGGCGAGAGTCCTCGGGCTGAGCGAGGTGGTGTAAGGGATAAGGAGTGGAGATCACCCTCGCGTACCCCCGCGAATGAAATTGCGTATGCGGTGTTCCTCTCCGGCGCTATCCGCCCTCGACTTCCTTGTAAGGTGTTCGGGACTCCAGTATCTCCCTTCGCCCATCTCCCTCTTATTCCTCTTTCATCTACCTCCTCCCGCTCCAACTCACAATGGGGGCCTCATCATAATAAGTGTCGAGGAACCGTTTCGCGGCGGTGGACGCTGAAGCCGGGAAATGGGAGGAGTTAAGGTGGCAATGACTCGTACGACAGCAGAATATTGGAGTGAAAATCTTCCATCATCTCCGTGTTTGTATTTCTGTGAGTGTATTTGTGCCGTCGGGGAAGGTGGTATTAAAAACGTTACGCTAGAGATAACTGTTATGGCGTGTGACCTATAAATCCGTCCGCTACAAGTCGTCTCTCTTCCTCTCCCCCTAAATTCAGAGTCGGAGTTAATATTGTAAATTATGGACTATAAATTCCTCGCGCGAAGTTCGTCGATGTGGTCTCAGATAATTTGGATGAAAATGGCTCCCCTGTAGAAGGGAAATGTTTAATGAATGCCTGTGTTTGTTATTTAAGTGGATTTGTGTTGTAACATAGCCGATGCCCAATTAACTTTTTTTCTACGGCAGAGTCATTTCGTGAGTCGGGAATGGAGTCAATCACCGTGCCTTCGTGTGACGGGATTGGTGAGGTTTTTGATTCTCACGGGTGGAGAAGAGCTTTATCAGAAATAAGTAGTTACTTGGAGTATGATGCATAGCGGCTGCGAAGAGAAGGGGGAGAGAAGTTGAAGAAATAGAGATGTATAGTTTCAGACAAAATGTGGAAATTGAATGAGCGTGACTCGTTGCTGTAGAAGAATTGTTGAATTTGCCTACGGCAAGATGATATTCTGTAGAAAATACTCGGAGGAAGTGAAAAAAATCATGCAAGATATATCTAAAGGCGCATTAATTGCCTCATGGAAGATTTTATCAGTAGGTACTGTAAATATTATAGTGTTGGAAGGTATATGCTAGATTTTATGAAAGGATAATAGGTGGTATAAATAAAAATGTTTTGACGTATTCAATGATTTTATACCTCCAAAGTGTAAAATGTCAAAAACTATGGAAAAGAGAGTGAATGGAGGATCCGATTAGTCAATATTCCGGGAATTAAAATGACGTTCGCCTTCAAGTATTTCTTCAAAGTTGGAAGAGATATCAATATCCGTTTTTTCGAGTATTCTTTAATGCAATAATAAATGAAAATATACTTGTACTATGCCTCTAGAATTAAATGAGGCAGCTTCTTAGCAGTCTCATTAATACGCTTAGTGATATGGTGCGAAGCGTTCATACTTGGTGGCCTTCTAATGGTCGTTTGACAACTTTCTTGAAAATGTTGGCCTCGCGAAACTCGGGTGAAATCTGTCAGTAGCGTTATTAGTATTTTATTTTTGTCATCTTTATGTAGGGTAGTGAAATCAAAGACGTCGGTGAGCCTGAAAACATTTTTAGAAGAAAGTTCACCCGATATTTTCGATGGCGGTAAATTATCGTTAACCATCAGATTGTGAACACCTCCTACCTCTCTATCGAGGGATCATTTCCCATCGTAAACTAATCGACGGCAAATTGCGGGGAAGCGTTAGGGAGCATATCTGACCGTCTCGGGGACCCGCTTCTTATCGTGCCAAACGACCTCACCTTCGCGTATATTTCTTCCGCCTCTCCTCCCGTCTCCACCTCCGCCACTTCCTCACTCACCTCTCTATTTATCTGGCTCACGCGCGCCCTCTCATCCCGCGATACCACCCCCGCCATCCTCCTCTCTCTCTCCTCCCTCCTTCTCACCCCATCCCACCCCCCCTCTCTCATCTCCGCGGAATCTCCCGCCCCCATCCCTACAGCATCCCTCGCCCAACCCCCTCTTAAACCTCAAAATGCCTCTCTCTCGCGCCACCCTGCCTACCACTCCTCCAATCTCCAGCACAACTTGCCTCTCTCGCCAAAGAGGCGGCTCCCCCACACTCTCCGCCGGGCTCGAAATTACGGCCGTACGCCTGGGTTGTAGGCAGCTTTGTTAAACAAGGGTTCACAGTTTGTAGCTAATTATCCCGGTTGTCGCCTCTCTCCTCCAAGATAGCTCGGGTGAGGGAGAGGTTTCGGGAGAGGTGGATGAGGAGGATGAGAGGAGGGTTGTAGTAGCTGGGGGGGGGGGGGAGAGGAGGAGGAGGTGTGATGTGTCTGTTTGGGGGTGGTGGGTGATACGGGGGGTGGTGTTAGTCGGGTGGTGGCAATTGCGACGGCGGCGGCCGGGGAGGAACGGCGCTGGGTGGCGCGCCCTGAGGTTTCAGCGATGAGGAGAGGGAAGTGAGCGAGAGCAGGATGAAGGAGAGTCTTCTGGAACGGGAGGAGAGGATGAAGTGGCAGTCTCCCGCGGTCTGCAGCGGCGGAGAAAATTGGTGCGATGTGACGAGGGAGGGGGATGCTAGCTTCTCAAGAAGCGCGAACGAGGAGGTGGCGCGAGAAGTATAGGGAGCAGAGGAGGGGTGGAAGATCTTTCGCTCCAAGGAGGTGGAGGAGGAAGCTGATGAGGATGTGAGGAAGCAGGAGGAGGCAAGGGGTGAGAAGGCGTAATATGAATGGGGAGATTAGGACTATTAAGGCCAAACTCAAGACTCTAATTTGCATGGAGTTGAGTGGGACACAGCTTGGGGATTGCTAAGGTTATTAAATGAGGAGGAGGGAATTGAGTGTATGAAGAAATCGCCGGGAGGGAGGCTTAGGCATACTTGGAACGTGTTCCTGTTATTTCTCTCAGTCCTCGCCATTGAGGTCTGGGTGATGATTTTCGCGCCTTAGCAGATCTCATAATGCAAGTTTTAAGCCCTGCAGCTTAAATGACAAAAACTGCTCGGAGGAAAGCTTCGCTGAGCACCCACCTTGGATGCCTACGCATATTTATTTTTACTATTCATATCATTGTTATTACCTTTGTCGAGAGTGAGCCGATTAAAAAAAAGACATTTCATTGCTGTAGGACGTCTTCGAATGAAGTAAATTTAATTTTTACCTATGCAAACTTGTATTGCATATTTTTTCAATTACCGTCTCAGGCAACAAACTTGGATAGTTATAAATTGTTTTCACTCAATAAATCCAAGTTCTTCACTGTGATATATATGTTACTTCCTAGCATATCGATGAAAGAGTTATGTGATATCCTTTGCTCAACTCCACAAGGCCATGCAGCTTTTTTTTCTCGACACAAGGCCTATTATAAAAAAGAGAGTTGCCGGCATGAATTTCAAAATTTATTCCCCTCGATACCATGAATGTGTGCAGCACTACACCGTACAAAAACCGGCGCGCGTTGTTCGAAGGAAAGGAGCTGTCTTGCGGGCTAACGCTCAGGAGTTAAATGTGTATGGGGAGACTCGAGCAACCTGCTCGTAAGATGCAGATTCGGGTCGGGTGCGGATGTAGCCGTGATAGCAGGAGAGCGAGAGAAAAGCTTACAAGCACGCCATGAGGATGCGGCGAGGGACGATGCGGAGAGGAGGATTGTGAGGTTGGAATTGTGAGGTGCGGGGGGGGGGAGGGGGAGGGAGTAAAGGAAACATAGAAAAGCGATAAGCTCGGAAAGTGTGCGGGAGATATGTTTCTCATGCAAAAGTGGGTTGGGAAGGGGGTGAGGGAAGTTAGGCAGACAGAACGTTACAGCAGTTCAAGAGTTTAGCATGGGAAACAAGCGAGGAGAAGAGGGGAAGGGGGGGCGGGGGGTGGAGCTGGAGAGACGCGGAGCAAGATGAAGAAAAAGACACATTGTGCGGTGTGAGATGTGTCTCGATTGTAGGTAATGCCTGGTGGAATCTGTTGAGATATGGGAAGTGCGGTGTTGCGGTGCGAGGGAATAAGGGACCGTGAGGGGGAATGAGGACGAAAAGCGGAGGTTAAAGTGGGAGGGAGGGCGTGAGAATGGGGTGGAGTGGGGGAGGTGGGTGGGTCAAAGAAGGAGAGGGCCTGGTCGGGAGCGGAGAATATAGTCGGTGCTGAGCTTACATACGAACATATATATATATATATATATATATATATATATATATATATATATTTACTCCCGAAGGAGGCGGCAATGGCGGCTGGAGGGGTTGCAGATATGAGGAAGGACGACGGTGCGGTAGAGGGAGGTTTGGAAGCGGTGTGTGTAGGTTTTGTGACGAGGAAGAACGTCTAGAGCTCCGTGAGAGGGTGGGGGATGGAATGTGTGTGTGTGGGGAGGAAGGAAGGGAGGAAAGGGGGAGAGAGGGAGGAGTAGGTTAGAAGCACTGGCGACAAGCGTACACCCCCGAAAGACAAAAGGAACATCAGAAGCGAGCGGGAAGGGACTTGGAGAGCGGAGCTGGAGCATGTGTGTCTCTGTGTTGGTGCTTATATGTATGTGTGAGAGCGAGTGAGGTTGCAAGGGAGGTAGCGGCGCGGCGTGAGGATGATGTCCCCGTTTAAAGTGGGGCTAAAGTGGGACGGGGGAGCGGAGGGCGGGGGTGGGGGCGGCGCCTTTCTGTGCGGAGTACAAAGTGCGGGGGGGAGGTGGAGGATTTTGGCGGCGGCGGAAACTGCCTGTGGCACCGGCGCCTCGTAGTCTGCCGCCGCCTCCGATGCCATTCGACTTATGCGCCGGTAAGCGGGATGGGGAGGGGTGGGGGTTAAAAGCGCGGTCGGGTGCAGGTGAAGCGGGTGCGGGGAGTGACAGAGAGAGGATGCGAGAAGCGGAGCGGAGTGGGAGTTTGAGGTTCTGGGAAGCTTAGGAGGAACACGCGTAGGCAAGGCGTCGGAGACAACAGAGAACATATATAAGCCCTGTAATAGAATGGTGTGAGAATATAGGAGGGCATGAGTGAGGGTGCGGGGGGTGGGGGGACTGCCGGGTGACTGGATGGGAAGTGGTTAAGGTTTTGTTTGCCTGCGTTGCGGAAAGCTGTGCTCTTGCGGGGAGAAGGGGGGAAGGAGTGAGGGGGAGGGAAGTCGGTGTGCGAGGGAATGGGTGTTTATAAGGAGTTTGAATGTGGCGAAGGTTTCGGTCGCAGAGAAATGGGAGGCCCTTGCAAACTTCCGCAATGAGATGTGGGGATTATAGCGTGAAGACTGTATAAGGGAGGGGCCATAGAGTAGAATTAGTGGGGTGTTTAACTGCATGCTATAAGGCAAGTATTTGTTTGATAACCTTTTGTTATGCTTGCCAGACATCGTAAAGCTTAATGGTTTTAAGTATTAAAATGGTCGTCTTCTACTCATTTTTCGCTTTGTGAACTTCGTAGTGATATCATCGTGAGCATGGTTTCTAATCATTACCGCTTGAGAAAAACAAATATAACAATTAAATATGAATATTAAATAAATATATCAATTTAATTTCAAAATAAAAAACTATTCAACACTTATGCAAAAGAATATTCATTTTTTTAAAGTTTCGCTTCTGTAAACTTACAATCATTCGGAATTAGTCAAAAAAATCGTACACCAAATCATGAGCACTCTGATCTACTTGGTAAAGATTAGCCTCGTTGAATCACTGTATTGAAAGCTATTAACTAAAATCGAATTTAGATATGCTGCTACCAAGATTGCTCCCTGCATAAAAATAACGTTCAAAAAATTATGACGGAAGAAGATGAAATTTAGCGTGGATTATGTTGTCTCTCTAAAACGAAAAGTCTATTAAAAGCTTTGCCTTGTAAATGCGCTTAGTTTTCCTGTGTCTGCCAATCCTCGTATTACTTTACGACCTTTGCGTCTTGATATCGTTTTGGGCTATGAATAGACATTTTCTAGTCGCCTCAGACCATTATTCAACTTCATCTTTGTGCCTGCTCATTAATTAAAGGTCTCATTTATTCTTCCGCAAGCGCATAAACATAGCTCCTCAACCTTTGCGATTCGTTTTCCGTGCCACGTTTTTATAAAACGTCCGTCTCGTTCTCTAATAATATCCCTCATATTAGGTTACCCTTTACAACGTTATCATTTCACGGGCGTTCCTAAAATCCCCATAAATACGCGTGCTTACACTTGTGGGCTCAAAACATCTCGCTATAAATTTCCTTCCCATCCCACACTTGTCTACACTCCCCTCTCTCTCCCTCCCTCCCTTTCTCCCTCCTCCCCATCCCCCCATTCCCTCTGTTCCCTCCGATTCTACGAATCCACATCCTGCTCTTCGGGCCTCGAACTTCTCGTCCTTTAATCCTACCAGCCCTCCTCATTTTTCTTCCATTCTTTTTTTTACTCTTTGGCTCTTCACTTCTCTGCCTTTCTGCTGCCCTATTTTCTGCGAGTTTCTTTAGCCCTCCTCGTATTCATCTTTCTTCTCTCAGGAGCAGCCCAATTCATTTTTCATTCCATGATTACATTCGGTAGGCTATGATTTAAAAAAAAACTCACTTTTATTCGAGAAATACATACATTTATGCCAGATGATTAATATTTTTCTCAACGTCCACCATCCACTCCTATTCATTAAACTCCGATGTTAAACCGCTACTTACTTTTCTGTTTTAGGCTTTCGCAAATTTCAGGAGAACTACGATTTTTTTATCATTCTGCTTCGTATTTACATTTTTGAATTTTTGGATGACGGATACACCTTGGAACTGTAGATCAATAGCGTTAAGTTAGAATAAAATCATTTACATGTGTACCCTAGGCGGTTGAAGTTTTACTCAGTGATGTTTAGGCTTTGCGTTTTGATTTCTCGGTCGTTTAGTGGGTGCATTTGAGGAAATACTTTGGAGATATTGTTTTCGCTCTTATTGCTCAGTGTGCTCCTTTTTTTCTTCTACCAATTCCCATTTACTTGATTTCTCTTCTGGAGCGCTAGCCTTTTTTTATATTCATTTTGTTCTTCGCACGTGCGCGTATTCTCCCAGACGAATCTTGTCGCCTCGTCCCCGCGAGTGCGAGACCCCCCATACTCTCCTGAAGATGCCTCCTCACCTCCCTCCCCGAATCCTCTTCCTTCCCTTCTCCACCCCCTCCCCCCATCCCCAGTAGACGTGATCCTATGACCTCAACCGCCCGATCTCTCCTCCCCCTTCTCCCCTCCCTCCTTTCTTTGACGACGATCTCTCGGGCACCGTCTCCTATTTAGTTAATCTCCTTCGTACCGTTTCCTCCGACTTCTTGCATCTTGCTTACACTCACTCTCGTCTACCTTTACCGCGGTGACACATTGCCTGAGATTCCGTAAATTGGTTCGCACCTGCAATTTGTTGGTGAATGAATATCTTCTCGAGGAGAAGAGAGCGTCGCAATTTCAGGCGCATTTTTTTCAAATTTGTCGCTTCCATTTTCAGTTTTTTTTGCATTTTACTCATCGGATGCTGCAAATTGAGATTTTTACTTTTTAGCCTTGTTCCCTTTCATTACATGAACTTCTTTTTGCGTTACTACCTAATGATCCCCTCGTGATTAAGTAAATTTTAAGTCGGATGTCTTTAGTACTTCTACAATGAAGATTCATCATTATAATAGTAATTAATTGTTAATACTTGTGATACCTTAAGAATAAAAAATGTCCTATTTTAACAGCAAATGAAAGATTTTGATAAACAAAGATACTGATAATATTTTTACGCCGGTTGATCCGGCGTGGATCCAGTCTCTAAAGAGTGTGTCTATATTAAATGAGTATATATTTTGGTGTCCTCTATTTTGTGTAATCTTACGATAAAAATTTGACACTGTGGAAGACTTTCATCATCAAATGAATACAATTTTGTTTTTTTCACTTTTCTACATTTTTCAATGCCACCAGTTTCGGCTGTTAGCCCATTATTAGGTAGGTTGTTCCTTGATAGTGTTATCATGGAAACCGATGGTCTTGGCAAACTTATAGCAATAAAAAAACGTTTGTTCATTTATTTTTCTCTAGTGTGTGAATAACACTTGTGTTTTTGCGATATTAAGAAATATTTTATTAGCTCTATAAGTAGTTTCTCTGTAATCTGATGCCAACTTAGACCCAACTGCACATAAGAGAAGCGAGATTTACACCAAGAAAATCCGTGAATTTAATTTTTCGTTCTTATTTTGCAACGAGATTTTTCATGAGTGGGGAAAAACTGACAGGCTGAAATAAATTAATATGTATTGTTGATTCTTAAATTTTTCCACCAGCCACCATAAAATGGACTCTAGGTAGAGTATTAAACTCCTTTTTCCACTGAACCTCTAGATATATTTCATCGAATCTGTCCCTGTCTTGGTCGGAAGCTAATTTTTATGTGTCCTGCTCATGATCTTTTCGAAAGATCTTCCATCGTCGGATACTAATATTAGCCTCGTTTCAAGGATCGGTAATTATGTTTTTTTTCAATAAGATTCGTTAGTGTCATATTCAATGCATGAGTACAATTAAATTAATATTGAAATCAAATGCAATTTCATTTCGGCGTTTATGCCTATTTATTTAACCTGCCCTCGATTAATTTTCGATATTGCCTTCATTCTTATTTTGGTTTTGAATGCCTTAAAAATGTGCCACTCAAGGATCAATCCTTCATGTAAATGTTAAATTTTAGGACCACTCGGCTGATTTATCAATGGCATGTCAACGACGATAACGGAGTGTATGAAATTATTTTTATTTAATCACATGTAATGTGTTCAAGTGGTCATCGAGGATTATCCATTCAGTTCGGACATTCAATTTTTAATTCCTCGGGCAGAGCGTGAGGCCTCATGAATAACCTTGCGGGAGCTCCTCATCCATTCTGCCGCAAAAAATCTGCCACCAGGGAAATTTCAACACTCTTCAATCAAAATCAGCGCGCTGAGAAAACACCATTCTTCCTCCAAGTTCCGCGTCACGAACATCTTCCTTCGCACATTTAATCCTTTCGCCGCTGGATTTCGAAAACTTCTAATTAATTGCGGGGTGCCGTTGTGACTTCCTATTTTTGTAACAGTCCGTTTACCCACGCGTTGTGACTTTGTACGCGCGAAAATTTTCGCACGCTGTTTTTCGCCACACAGCATGCATATCAGTCCCGTGTCGAGCTTAAGCTATCTCCAGCGTGGAACTTCCTCCAGCTATGGGGAGTGGGATGGATCTCAAGTTAGCTGCCCACTGTATCCCCCTCTCATCATTTCTTCACTCGTCCTCTCTATCTCTTTTCTGCCCATCCTTCGTGGATAACTGCTTCGCCTTTCCTTGTGTACTTGTTCCTGTCTGCGGCGCGATCAAAATAAGTGAGCTCCAAGACCTGCCTTCCGAGAGGGAATGATGTGAAAGTGGACTTTGTCCTCCTCCTCCTGTTCCATCCTTAGCCCATCTTCTGTGCATGAGGAGTGGATGACGGCGGCGCTTCTGCCCCATCAGCTTTCCCTCACCCGCATTCATTTCTCCCCGTTTCTGCCCTACATTGCCTTCATCTACATCCGTGAGGTAACATTCAATTACCACATAGAGTATTTACCACAGCATCATTCCACCCTAGGCATTCAATACATGTCACCCAATGACTAGGCAATTTGTGATCTACACTCTCTCATTCCCTTCCGTGGTATCAACTAAAATTGTCAATATCTCAGACAGAGAAGAAAATAGGAACTAATGATTTTTTTATTGACGAGTATCAATTCTCCGAAGTTAAGTCGGTTACTTTCCCATGTATGCAAATTTTTATCCTGGTTAAATATCGAAATCCGATCAGTGTGGGCCACATGGTTGTCAGTAATGCAATGTTCTCTGTGGCCAAAAATTATATTGAAGAGTTTGAAACTATGGAACATTCTTACATGCATTAATGAGTTGTATGACGAAGTGGAATAGAAATATTTGTTCACAGGTTTCCGCGGCGTTGATCAGATGATATCAACATTTTTCCGGGTTGCGTTCGCGTATGTTGTTGGGTATCACAACAGTTTCGCCAGCTATGCTGTTGGCGTCCTCAGGTGCAGTACAAGAAGTTGTGATACCCAACAACACACGCGGACGTAACCCGAAAAATATTGATATAATAGAATAGAAATGTTTGGACATTATGCATGCCTTAATTGCGATGGTATTCCTAATAATTCAGGACTATGTCATGGCGATAAATGCAGGGCACTAACCCGTGCGGGAAGAGAGTATTGAAGATGAACAAACATTGTTGATCACGAGCAACCCTTGAAGTTTACCTATTATTTAAAATAATGACAAATTTTATCATGATATAATGAACATCCAACATAGTATAACTAATAAGTGTTAGAATATTTATTGATGGTAACAATCGCAGCTATAATTGTGCTTAGTTTGATTTTTGGAAAAATTGTTTAAAACTCATCGCTTTGCGATGAATTAATTTTACCTTTCACTTAAACTGCTTCCTTGCTCTTTCAAAACCCATACTTCGAATGACTCCTATGACGATATGACTCCTATATATCCTACTCCTCCTCCTCCTACCCGTGAACCCTCCCTCCTCCAACCCCTCTCCAATCCTCCCACCTCCCGGCCATTGCCACCCCCTCCCGCTTATAGCCCCACGGATGCCGCCGCCAGGGGGAGACTAACCACTCGCCCCTCCTTCCATCTCTTCATCCCGGGGCGTTATTTTTACGATGACGAAGACCCACTCGAGAAGGCGTTGAAACGTCGTATGTCTTCCGGGGAAGTGGGATGGGAGAGCGGGGAGTGGAAGGGGAGGGGAGGGAGGTTGAAACGATGAAAAGTGTATGCCTTCCGAGAAGAGGAGGGGGAGAGGAAATGAAAGCAAGTAGGAGGGGAAAGAGATAGCTGGAGAGGAGTGCGTGAGTTTTTCGGGGGATGATGCTCAAGGCTTTGCAGTGGTGCGAAGGTAGACAGTACACACGAAACGGACGCGACGCATGATTGCTAGGTGAGAAGGTGGCGCGCGAATGTTGGTACCACCTCCTGAAGGAGGCTGTCCGGTTATTTGAACAGGAGACCGATTCATTCATTGGTCGTTCAATCCCAAGATTGATTGACTGCAGCCCTCCAACCTTCCCTATCTATTGCTAGTTTCCTTATCTCCTGGCATCTCTTCCTATGTATATACTTTTCTCTTTATTTGGGCCATGAACTTATTCCTGGGTCTTCCTCTGGGGACTTTTCCCTCTATTTTACCTTCCGTTATGTTCTTCACATATCCATTGTGTCTCAGAGTGTGTCCAATCCATCTCGTTCTGCTTTTCTGTATGGTGCTCCATATGATCCTCACCTCTTCTACTCTTCTGTACACTTCGTCATTCAGGAGAACGATAGCTGAGGTTATTTGCACCATCCAGGATCGATGGGAAGGTTGAATTGGGAAAGATTGTTTTGGGAATAAAGGAAAGGTGGAGAGGGGCACACTGAAGTCTCGTTTGCAAAAACTCGGCGTTACTTGACTCGACGCAACGCGGAAGATGACCCAATGAGAATAGCACCATCCTATTACCTAACCTAGTAGTTCAGAACAACTTAAAGTGGCATATCTCTAATAGGCATAGCCTTGAGCTGATCCAAGCTCAATTTTTACTTATAATTACTACTAATAATATGGCTGGTTGCATTATCGATGGTTGGGCAGAAGTCGATTGTCACACTTCGTATCTTCTCGAGCAGCCTAATTGAAAATATAGTTCTGTTGTGAAGTCGCCTGCGGATGCATTTACGGGAAAATGGATATTTAGGTGATGGACTTAGTGAAACAGCCCTCACCTGTACAGCAAACCTTCCATTTTCATACCTCTGCAGTTCACACACTGTAAACTATTATGTAGCACCATACCCCAACATAGGTATTTCCGGAACTGACTACAACTCACGCTATAGATGGACCTCATAAATTATCTCTAAGATCGACTTTGGTGATGGTACACTGTCATTGGTGAAAACTAACGGAGTTCAACACCTGAATGGCATCCCTCACAGTGGGATTGATGGGGATACGATTGATAAATCTCCGGCACCGCCGGAATTCAAACTCGGGCTCTCGAGGTGGGAAGCAAGTCCCTATCGAAAGCCACAACACCATGCCTTCTGAATGCGGGAGAAATCATTTGACGCAAGGTGAGATGAAAGGAGATGCTTATAGAAGGCCAAGGCGAGAGACGGGGGCGTAAAATGTGCGAGGAATGCGCGGGGGAATCAAAAGGAGTCTTAAGGAAAAGGGAAGCGACGTCCGAGGAGTCTTGTTCCTGTGCGTGCGTGTAAGGTCCTCGAGGAGTGTAGAAGGGGAGGGAGGGATGGCAGCAGAAATAGACGTCGTCTGAGGACGAGGCGGAAGTGATTCAGAGAGGGCCGAAATGGAAGGAAGAGGGTAGTGAAGGGGTAGGGGACGGAGGGAAATTGGTAAGGCAGTCGCATCAGAGGGAGGGGGCGAGGGGAAGAATTTGTCGTCGACTCCATAAGCGCATCTCTTGTTGAAATGTTCTTTCCGAGGATGAATTTCGTGTGTTGAATGAAATGGGGTGGAGAGTTTCTCGTGGATAACATTTTAGCGCTTTTCTACCCGGGAAATCAATATTGATCATTATTTTTAGGCAAAAACGCTTTGCCGTTTTACATTTCATCCACTTGGTATTTGATCTTGATGTTATATTTTTAGTAATGCACAGTTTCAATTGCATAGATGAGGCTTAAAGTTTGATCAGAGATTCTCGGATCAGCAGAACTTTTACGGCTGAGGAAGCGTCCAGAAAACTGGGACCCTAATGTATATGTATCGAGAGGGAGTTAGCTCAATGATTTACCATTTTACTATCTATTTCAATGATGAATACTCTCTGCATTTTCAGTTTAGAAATATTTCACGCAAAATAGTTACGCGTTAAATCATAATGTTTTACTCCCTTTACGTTTAAGTTTCTCATTGAAAAAAGGACTATCCAGTCAACGGAGTAAGTACCTAATTGATGGGGATGGAAAGCTGTGTGTAGGGAAATTATCAGGGAATCCTGGGATTGTGGGGTTGAAATGAAGAAAACTGGATAATTAGGATGCTGAGAAGAGACATTGAGATGAAAGTATATAGAATGAAAAAAGAGAGGAGGCTATGCAACCCTAGAAAGGGATAAAGGAGAGTTTCAGTGGCCCATTAAATTCTAGCATTTTTAATTTAATATTTCAATTTATGAGTCTAAGAATTATGAAGTAAACTGCTCAAACTCTTACTAAATTTAGTGGAGTGTTTGATGGATTGGATTTGGATGGAATATTTTCTCCTGAATTAAAGTCTTGGTGAGTATATAATGTAAGCATGTTGATATGATGAATAAAGTAGAATGCATTAGCAACTGCTAAATATAAAGATAGAACTTATTTGGAAGGAAGGTAGACATCGTGGAGAAAGGCTGCCGAAAGTTGAGGGAGATCTTGGAGCATTGGGGTTCACAAGATGGAAAGGAAGAAAAAAAGAAATGGTGGCCCATAGTGGAGGAAGCCGAGGCTCCCCCCGGGCTGTTGGGATGTGGATAACGATCAACGTATTTCAGACGATACTAAAAACATTTAGCAAAAATTTGGGGCGTGAAAAACATGACTATTCCAGGAGCATGTACGGTCTTGGCGTCAGAAAAATTTCCCGTGAGATACTAAACCTAGGGCATCCCGTGGTCCCAGGACTCGTCTCATTGTCAGGGGGAGGAGTGCCGACTCGCGGGGGAAAGGTGGAAGTGGGAATATGTAAAGCGTTCTGCTCGGAGCGGGAGGACATAAGCCTGCGATGTATTAAAGAGGGCGCGGTGCTCACTCGAGTACTACCACGTCGCCGCGACGATTATATCTTCGCAATCTCTCTCCTGCTCCTCCTTTCCTCTCGCATCCATCCCTCGCTCTCTCATTCCGAGACGCACACCACTCTATCCGCCCTCATCCTACTTACTTTCTCATTCCCTCCCCCCTCATTCCTCTCTCAATCCCTTCCTCGACACTATCCTCCCTAATCGAGTCCCGCCATTTTTCCAAGAAAGCCCTCCTCCCGTCATTCCTACACCCGAGGTATCTCCGCCGCCTATCTCCGCATGGGAGGAGGGAGTGGTCCACGGCACGGTCGCTCGGCCGTCTTGGGGCCGTGCCGATCCTCAGGGAGAAGCAACAACCTTCCCTCCCTCGGCTGTCGTTCGTACATGCAGGGAACGAGACCGTGAGGGAACTTGCATGTTCTTTACTCTCTCCCTCCTATGTTTCTCCGCCCCTCTAGCCTCTCTCTCCCACCTTTGCTTCGTCCATCCTTAAACTCCTTCCTTCGCTCTTGAATAATGAGCGCTCAGGTAACGAACAGACTTGTTTCGGAAAGGGAAGAAGGTCATAGAAGTTTGATGCCACAGGGTTAATCAGCGGAGAGAGAGCCGTCCTGGGAATCGCTACCAGATATCTTTTCCGGAGCAGTCAAGTGTGGCATACTTTTCGCAGTAGTACCCCGGATCTTCTATGGATGAGAAAAAAATGGAGAAAATTGCCGCGTAGAATCCAGAAAATCACTGAACGGGTGAAATGAAATAAATAAACTGTGTTTTGTGTCATTCCAAGAAATTTTGCGGAGTGAAATGAAACGATGAAAATTAAATTTTATGTACATCATTTATGCACATTTGTACGACAGTAAAAAAATTTATCCACGTGGATAATCAAGATCAGGATAAAATTTCGAGGAAGCCTTTCGGTAGAACATGTAAAATTTCTGGGAATGTACATATTCAACCGAAAGGCTTAAAGATGGATGCTTTGGAACAGGTGGAAATTACCATACTGTCAAGCTGCCTTTGCAAAGAGCTACTTTTTCCGCACCCGTCCTCAATCCTTTCCGACAAAATTTCCAAAAAAAAGCCCCTAATCTATGATCATTAGTTCGCTCTCCAAACCCACCCTTCTTAGCGTGAGGTTAATATCTAAACAATCAATAAATAAATATTTATGTAAAAATCTATATAAAAATTCGGTAGAAAAATAAAAGTGGGAAGGAAATTATAATCATCAATAAAACTGAATAAGTGATTAAGACTTGGGTGTTGCCTATCACCTACTCTTTTTAAATTTAACAGAACAAAATTCTGAAAGAAAGGTGGCATTTATGCGCTAGAATGGGAATTGACGCAAACGGTGAGCCCCTTCACATATAACTCTTTGCCGATGATCAGATTATAATAGCTGGGGATAAGCATGATGCGGAGTATATTATGAGGAAACTGGTTGAAGTAAGCGGAAAGGCCGGTTTGAGCTTTAATTTTAACAAAACCAAGTATAATGACTTAGCGACTTAAATTAATTAAATTAAACGTAGAAATTAATTTATTTAAGAGACGTTGTGGAATACCAAGGTTAGAAAGGATTTCCAATGAAAATATACGGACTAGAATTAATATGGAAAAAAGTCAAGTCGAAGAAATAGAAATTAGACGGTTGAAATGGTGTGGCCATGGAGAAGGGAAGGTAATTGAGTCTGTAGTGAGCATAATTACTTGGGAGAAATAATTGAAAACGAGGGACAACGTAAATGAGTAATAACAATGGGGGTGAATCAAACAAAATTAGCAATAAATAAACTGAACTCTATATTATGATTAAAGACATTAATACGAAGGAAATTTGCCAAATATATCTCATAATGATTCAAAGATTACTTCTCTATGATCAGAAACGTGGGAAATGACCCAAAGACAGAAACTGGAGGCCGTAGAAATGAATTTATTTAAGAGAAGTTGTGGAATACCAAGGTTAGAAAGGATTTTCAATGAAAATATACGGACTAGAATTAATATGGAAAAAAGTCAAGTCGAAGAAATAGAAATTAGACGGTTAAATTGGTGTGGTCATGGAAAAAGAATGGAGGATAAACGATGGCAAAACAAATACTGAACTGGCAACCACAAGGTAGGAGGAAAAGGGGACTACCACCAGAAGATTGGATCGAGCAGGTCATTCAAGATATGGGAAAGAGGAAAATGGGAGCCAATGAATGGAACAATAGAGTGGCTTGGAGAAGAGGAAGCGAGAGACGGCCAACAGCTCTTTAAAATTCGCTAAAATATACGTAAACAAATGTACCTTAAGATGCAGCAAGCTGCAAAACGCGTCATACGATTACAACAAATAACTAAAGAAAAGTTCAAATCTTATTTCATTATGGATTCGAATATAAAATACTTCCACAAAAAGACGCCTGGATGTGTAAAGCATTTTATGGGGACAGAACAAATTGTATCAATTCGATTCATGATTTTAGTTTAGTGATCAAAATTTGCTTATTATTTTTTCATATCAAAAGAAAGATTATCAGGTGCTTCACATGCTAAAAATCACATCAAAACGTTAACTTTTATGCAATTAGTCCATATCAGCATTTAAGTTTTTAATGCACGCTTACTAATAAGTACACATGGAGGAATCCAATACTTCCTAGATTTATGATATTTCCGGTATTTTGACGCTAAGCTTTCTTCCCCTGATCGCAGGAGTATCCCCCTACTTATTGGAGGTCGAGCGTTAATTATAAATTTTAAATTATCATTATTCGTACAAGATAAGTTATGAATAGAATTTCTGACCATTGCAAAAGGTTCTAGTTACTAATATTAGGTGAGAGTATTAATGTCAAGCTGTGGTGGTTAGTCGCTGGAGTAACTTTTCTTTTAATTTTCCGTTTCTTAATTTCGGCGCATTAAGATGCTCGGAGTTCGGTGTTTTTGAATCGAATGTGGGAGTAAACTCTTATTAAATATATATACTTCAAACAAGTGTACATCCTTTGTTATAGTTAATTTCATTGAAAACAGCTTCGTTGAAAGTGTATCATTATTTTCAAAACATTTCGTCGCAGATAAATGAGAGGCCGTCTTTAAATGTGAACGCGTTCGCAGCAAAAAAATTGCTCGACAAACTGCACTGTGCAGTTATGTGCCTTATATTAATTTATCAAAATGTTTGTAGTAAATTGTTGTTTCCATATATCCATTTATTAATGAATATAAATTCGGTTCCAGAAGTTTCGTCGTCTACAATATTTTTTGTAATTCAGGAGACTAATAACAAATACTCTATTTTCTTAACAGTTAATACGAAGCAATAGGCGCGCTAAGAATTATCTATTTTGATAAAACTTCATTCATAAGTGTAACAGTGTAATTTTACACTGTTAAAATGATGCTGCTTGCACCCCTTCTAGCCACATGTGTTCATTGCGTTAATGAGTTTATGCTACATGGGTTCGTATGTGTAACAACCTCTATTTCGCGGTCGCTTGCTCTTTCCCGAGCGAAAAACACCTTTCCCATCCCTTTACTCGAGTCAAATGCTTCCCAACTGAGAGCTGTCTGTCATTGCCTCGTAAACAAAATGGCCGATTCTAGCAGCCCATCGTCTTTCTATTCTTAGCATTCTTCTCATGCATCAAGCTTGAGCTTTTTGGCTCTCGTAGCTTTGACTTGAGATATAGATCATAAACTCTGCAATAACAAGCAAGAGTCTGGCTTGTTTACTCATCCTGGACCCCCTGCAAAACCTACATTTTCATGATTTTTATTGGGATAGTCATTTTAGTCAGTCTCCGTATATTCCGCAGGAAAGAGCCTTTTCATCTCGAGAGAGGAAATTTAAATTTCAGTGTTTGTGTTCTTAGTGCATCCGTGTGCCTTAACTAATATTTTCTGATTGGACCGATTCATACATAGAATGAGATGCTAATGAAGGAGTAATTAATGCTGGAGTTAAACTATTTGTTCAGTATTCAAGCCAAGGGAACTAATTTCTACAATACCAATCAATCGCGGAATCAATACAAAATTTCGCATTCTTGTTAATGATTTTGTCTTTCTCCACATTTCAATCTCAAATCATCTAAGCGTGGCCTTTCTTGTCACCTGCCATTATCTGTTAAATACTTATATTTCATTAGTGACTTTTTAATATGTTCCGTACCTTGAGATATTTTATTGAGGTGAATAAAAACCTAAAAGTTATTCTTATAGCGCGAAGCTATTTGATTTTATATCCTCTCTCTTAACATAGCTTAAAATAAAAATATAGGCGGTGGCCAGAATAGATGACATCAATATTTTCAAACTGCGTGTTATGTGCGGTTCTTAGATGATAGTTTGATAGAGCTTTTCCGTCCGCTAATTTGCAGTTTACTCAATCTAGACCCGGATTTGATGGAAATCCATCGAAGGAAAACATACTTTACTGAAGAAATTTAAATAATTTTCTAAATTATAGACGGAAATCTGCTACTGATAAGGCAGATTAAAGTATAAATGTGGAGAACCAATTTTTTTAACCTGTTGTATCAGGAAATGCTAATGGGCGAACATATTGCTTTAAGAAACTGTAATGTATGCTTCCGTCATAATGATGCCTTGTACAAATTTTAGCGAGTTATTATGCAAATTTTCGCCATTAACCCGAACCTAAATCCCTCCTTTACGCTGTGCATCAGCCCGTGTCACCTGCTAGAAAAACATTTATTTGAATCTCGTTCTATCGTATAGATGCTTATCGAGACGGTGTAATAACATATCACAATCATTTCCATTTGCATTTATTACGGTGAGATTCCACAGGAGAAATCCCGAGACGTACGTATTTTTATTTTCGTTTCCACTACCGGTTCGCCATTACGTGTGAATAAAGCAACTATCGTCCTTTAGATTCACGCCGTCCTCCTTTCATTTATCAACTCGAGTCACGTCCGACCCTCCTTACGAGATTTCTCGGTGCTAGCCGTTTTCAGAGTGTGGTCAGCGTGACAGCAGGGATCGCACGTGAGGGTCACTTTATGCTCCGTCATCGGTGCAAGGAAGTTTAATACGTGACCGAGAGATAGGGATAATTACCCGTGACTGGAACGAATGTATATAGGGGGAGGAGTTTATAGGTCCCCTCGTTAAAATATAGATAGGTCTTGTGGCTTGCATTATACGGCCGAACTTTTCTTTTTTTCCCGCGACATCAACGTGGGTTCTGTCTCCAGATAGACAATAATGTCTATCTCGCTGCAGGATTATCCGCGTCATGTTCGAGGTGCTTAGAAGGAAATTAGGTGTCTATTAATGCGATATCTCTTTCTGCCAATGGGGATAAAACACGCTATCGCCTATCAGCTGGCACCCCGCCGAGAGGGTTCCTATAATTGACCCCCACGCACCTTTCTCGTACCTTTGACGAGCAAGCATCGGCAGTCGAAGTCGTATCCGTTGACATTGTATAAGACCTATCGCCATTTGGTATCATCTTGCTACGAAGATGAAGATCAAAGCTTCTCAGTTTTGTAATCATTCATTCCATTACTGCGAGCTTCGGAGCTGAGATGAACTTGACATTCTTTTAAACGTGTGACCAATGTTTAAGGCCGAAACTTAGTGAAATTCCGTTGCAGAATTAAGAGACATTTGAAAAAAAACCAGGGTTGTTACCTCTTTTTTGATCATAGTGTATTATATATGATGTTTCAGTGGGTTCTTTTTATTTTGAAAGTCAAACAACTTTTTTTGTAACCGAAGTTTTCCTTTTCTCATCCGGCATTGTTATTTTGCTCGCTGAACGTCATATGTTTCTGTGCCTCCACTGGATAACTTTTATATGAGTCACAAGATCCTAAACTCCTTAACTTTGGGACACAACCCCGAAAGTAAGGATTTAAGGATCGTGGAATAGTATAAACCAAACAAATTTGATTATGAAAATTATTATCGTGAAGTTTTAATGAAACTCTACTCTTAACAAGTTTTTACATTAATATAAGTGTAAATCCTGCAAAAAGAATATTTTTTGTGAGCTTTTGCTTATACATTGGCAATATCGGTATATTGCGAAAATGTCCATGAATCATATTTAGACTCTAGAATACATACTACATTGATACATTCCACTTAAAAGTAATCGATATAAAGTTTTTAAAAATCATTAAATTTTAAAATGAAATAAGCACCTCACAGTATATTTTTGTGAAATTCCTCAAAACATTGTTCATGAAGAGCGACATCACAACGCCTGCATGCTTTGACAGTTTTACTTTTACAAATACACACCGCCGACGAGGCTGCCCCGTTATTGGGAGATGCTCACCATGATGAAATCGAAGCGCGTCGGATACAGGGACACGACATCCAGTCTTACGTGGAGACGTTCCATATTTTTCTAATGTACTTTTGTCAACTGATCTTCGAAAAGTAAGACAGTCCATGTACTGCCCATTCCTACGAGCAAGCAACCACGCATTACTCATAGCAACATCAAAGAACCAAATCACGATTGAGATATACCACCTTTTTTCTCTTATTCCTATTCGGTAGTTGGAAATGATATTGTCCATAAGGTCGACTCCACCTATATTCCTGTTCTATTTTGCAATAATACATGGCTGTGTTACAGAAATTTTCTTCTTGTCAATGAATGAGTAGCACTTTGCTTCTTGTAATGGCCTAATGTCATACTGATTTGATAGTAAATTGACAACATTATTGTCTATCTAAGTGACCGCTATTATATTCGCCTTTTTGTCAATACGGGCATCATATGCACCTCGTTCCTTTTTCAGCATTGTTTTTTTGTCAGCTAAGGGGCATTTTTCTATCCGATTGGAGCGAACAGTTCCAATAGCATTCATTCCATTTGCAGCAAGAGACTTGATAAGTTTTACCCTGGTAAACAAATGATCAAAATGGAAAGAAAACTTGATTTGAGGATAGGCGGTTTGGAGGTCGTGGCAAAAACCCGTCACTACCTATTCTCCGAGCCCCATGTTCTCCAGGCGCTCTTCCCCGTTACGTCCTTGATAAATATCAGCTTTCATGCAATAGCCCTGTCTCTGAGCAAGAACCCAACTCTTGAAACTGAACCGGATCGGTTTATTTCGGATGCACTGCTTACACCCATGGCGGCCAAAATATGGAATCATTGATTCTTCTACAGAGAAATTTGTTTCAAAGGAAGCGTAGCGCATAAAAGACTTATTCGGCTCGCGCAGGAGAGGTCTGATCTTACCCGTTTTGTCTCTTGGCGGCAAGACTTCATTGTTGCTTGCATGAAGATATTTCATAATTTCTTCGATCGATTTCGACGCATGGAGTGGGATACCAATTGATTGTGCACATCAACATCGTTTTCCCAATACATACATCTACGCGGCAAAGTGACGTACTCAAGTACAAAAGACAAGTACAAAATTCCAAGGAAACAATATACTTCTTCGGCAAAGATTTGAAACAGAGGATTTTTTTTGTGCAACATACATATTGGTGTACTCAACAATGAGGGTAGTCAGTTCTCTAGTTATGAAGAGTCTCCAATGATCAAAAGGAGATGAATCTTTTGGTATATGCATTGCGTTGGAATCTAATGAATTCACAGATGGGCTTGGATGGTAGGTAAACTAGCTACATGTAACTCTCCCTTCTCCAATTTTCGAGCAGTTACCTTTCTTTTCGGTATCTTCATTCTAGAACCTATGGAGGTAGCGTTGTCCTTAGATTTTCACTTCTGAGTGAGAAGCTCGGGGCAATAATTAACTGCACTAAGGGAGCTCCCTTTGAATTCCTCATCAGAAACACCACGCACTGAATCTTCGCCATCTAGTCTCAGCATACCCTCCATTAAATGTCACTAATTCTGCCTCTACTTGAAGCTGGCCATTTCCCAGGTGGTCTGGGTCCGCGCAGTCTTCGTCTCCAGAATACCCGTCGGTTTCGTTCCCATGATCAACTGGGGGGAAAATGTAAATATCTCCAGAGGACCCAGGGAAGTCATCCACAATTTCTGCCACTGTGAGACTCCTGAGCCTGATTGATGTGGATCATAAAGAAATAGAACATGCAAAAAAATTTTTGTAATGAAGCCCTAGAGTAGAACCCACAAAAGATGTGACTAATTGTATATAGCTTATTAAATATAAGTGCCTAGAACACATATTACTGTCTTCGAACTGCAAAATTCCCAAAAAATAGTACGCAAGAGATTATGACATGGTTATGGGACTTGTGCCCAGTGGGTTGTTAGTGACCCATGCTCGATATAACTCATCATAATAACAACAACAGGAAGAATTTAAGTAACCTATCTAGCGGTTGACGAAAAGTGATTTTTTTTAGAGATCTAATCACGCATTATTGGGAAATTAAAGCACTCTATAATATATCTCTTGTATTAATCTTGTATCAATCGGTAGTAGAGAGTCGCCAGTTTGCTTACTCGTTCTACAATGTATCTTTCATTAGTAGAAACACTTCGCGCTCTCAGTTATCTTCCTTCTTTCTGTCTGGTGAGACCTGATATTGGCATGGCGGAACCATCCTCACGGTCCAATGGTGTATGGTGAGTTTCATATTTCATAGAATGCTTTTATTTCCCAATAATAATGAACTCAAATCTGTAATCATTCATTCCATTACTGGGAGTTTTGGACCTTGGGTGAACTTGCTATTATTTTAAAGGTGTTACCAATGTTTGAGGCCGAAACTTAGTGAAATTCCATTGCAGGGTTAAGAGAGCATTGAAGAAAGCCAGAGTTTAATCCTCGCTTCCTCGATAAATTTTTATGACGCGCTGTATAATAAAGTATTCACGAAACATTTGTCACTTTACGGTTTACATCGTAAATGTCGCAGCTTTTCTCTCTGAGTAGGACTTTCGATCACTTAATTGGACATTGAAATTTAAAGGACTGCAGTCATATTATGGGCTAATCGTACTGTTAAGCCCTGACAATAGCTTTCTTTTCATGGAAATATAACTTCCAAGAGTATCCTGAATATTTTAAGTCGTATGATTCCTTATTAGCACTCTTCGGTGCAGTTACTGCATTAATATCTTAGCAGTACTTCAGAAAATTTTCTGTCACCACTTTCGGAATAGATATTCATAGTATTTCATTTTTACGCCTTGAAGTGTCTCAATTATATTTTCGTGGGTTCTCTCCCGTTTTTACGCCCGACCTCCTTCTTTCACTCCGCATGCGGGCCTTTTTGTTCCCTGATATCTTGACGATGACGCTCCCACACTTCCCGGATATCGCATCAGTCTCCGGGGTGAGCCACTCCTTGGCATTCCTGGCACCTTATGGAATCAATCCCTTCGTCCGACGCCCGCTATCACCCTTTTAAACTCGGTCACATCCCTTCCTGCACCCTCATCGGTTACCCTCATTCACTTCAAACGCCCTCAACACTCCCCTCCATACACCATCCGACACCTCCCATGCGCCCTCCCCGGTCCCACCCTAACCGCATCCGCCATATAACGCGGCCGGGCCAATTTTCCAGCAGCTCCATCCTCATGGAAGTGCGCCTTCATCCCCGGAGCAAACCCCCTTCATCAATTTCTTTTGCGGATCCCGTCCGGAGATCCCCTCCTCAACTCCTCGCCTCCCACCCCACCACCTCCAATCTTCCTTCCTTCCACTCTCATTCTCTCTCCATCCATCTTTCCCTTTCTCCCTCTCCCTCCTACTTCCTCCTCTAAACTTAGTCCCTCTACCCTAAAGATAACCGAGTACTTTGGCTTCCGAATAGGGAAATAAATAAAAATAATATTTGAGGTTTGGAAAGATTAACGTTTTGATGACCCATGGATTTCAACTAATGGCAGATCTTTTACTCTTGCTGACTCTTATGTTTTTAAGAAATAACGTGGCAATTAGATCATGTCCTGTGACCTTATCAGATTATTATCCAAGGATATATTATCTTTTTATGCTGTATATATACATTCAGCACACGGTAGAAAAACTGTGACCCCCTATCCCCATATCTTCTGGCCTTCCTCTCTCTTTCTTATGATTCGCCTTTTGTGCTCTCATCCTCCGTCTCTCATTCCCTCATTCACCTCTCTACCTCTATCTTTCCTTACATTTCCTTCCTCCCCTCATCCTGGTTCCTCCATCAGTGTGGGTCTCTCGAACGCCGCCACCCCAAGGTCCCTCCCTCTCTCTCGCCGCTTCTTCGATTCCTCCCCCTCTCCCCGCTCCCTCATTCATCCAACCTCTTCATATCTTTTCATCATTTTTTCTCTCTCCTCGGTTCGCGAGTGTTTGCGTCGTAAAACTTCCCCACGGATCCTCAACCGCAACCTTACGCTTGGACTCGAGAGGACTCGCGTTGGTGAGGATATACTGCGATGCTGTTGAAGCCATTAAAATTGCGACATGAGCATTACTGCAACCATTTATTAGGAAAGGAAGGACTTGCTTAGCTACTTCGTCTGTTTTTCTACTTCATTTGTTATTAAATTTATATTTCCAGTGCAAATCTGAAGATAAACATGTTATATCGAAACTTTTATGCCTATGTACTAGATATTATTTGCTTTCCATATTTTCAATGTTAACAGCTTTTTAGTGGCTTCCTTATTTATTACTTGGATGTTCAACTCAATCTCTCGGGTCGAATGATAAATACGAGATAGTGTAATCGTTAGTGGTTTCCGGCGTGACTTTATGGAATTTATGATCATAGTCAATGAAAAGGTAATCCTTTTTTCCACATAAACGTAATGTTGAAACCATGGTGGTATTATATTAAATTTATGTGGAAAAGCAAAGCATTACTTTTTCATTCCAAATAGAGTAATTGATTATAAATCTAGAAAATTAGAAAATAAAAATAAATTTTGATTGGTTGAGTAAGATTATTTCATTTGGTGTGAATATTATTGTGGTTCGCGGTTAATTTTCCTTCGTTGCATAATATAGTGCTTCAAAACTTAAGTGTGTAATTAGTGTTAATACATATGAAATACCAGTCATATCAAAATAACAATTTTGCGTTGAAATTATGAGCCGCTAATTTAGGTGTACGGCAAGAATTCACAGTGTTTGGTGCAATAAAAAAGCATTTCTTTGTTCCAGCTAGCAACCTAGAAGGTGACCGGATGTTGAGAAATAGAGAGTAGAATCAAAAGACGTGGAGAATAGCAAGACATTACAAATAGGCTCTGCACTTCATGTTATGATCTTCAAGATTTCAATCGTTAGGAATTCAAACTGTGTGTTTGAATACACAATGGTATCTCAAGCAAGGTAAGTGTGTCATTGTTTGTATGTTGGTAACTTGACTTTTAGGCTCAGCTGTTAACCGAGAATGATTTTTGGCCGATCCACCGTACCTTGCTCCGAGGCCTTTTCACTCTGTCTTAAATTCGATGAGGGTTTTGAATGGGATGCACTGCGGCCTCATTAGCCTTTCTCGAGAGCTGAGAAACCCACGTAATGCAATGATACCCCGTGGCATGATGGTTACTCCGCACGGCGTTGAGCGGCGCCCTCTGCCGGTGACGCTTTCTCTTCTTCCCTCCCTCGCTCTCTGACGAAGCGGACTCCGCTCCGCTACTTATCTTCCTGTCCATTGTCTGTCCTTCCGGGAATTCTTATTCATCGCTACATAGCCAACTGCCGCTTTGCGTCATCGTGTCACGATCTGCATGCCTTCGCTTCGATCGAAAGGCGTTACTCATTTTTCAAAGTGCCGATAGGCTTTACAGTTGAATTATATTCAGCGGGGATCAAAACAATAAGTCACGCACAAAGGTATCCCAGCGATGCAACGTTAGGGGGATCTTTCTATTTATCTTTTTTTAACGGGAATTGCCAAATTTCGAGCTTAGGTCCCCTTCATGCGGATACTAATAGAGATTCGTGATGGGCATGCTGCGTCAAATGGCTGTCAAAATTGTCGTCGTGAGTTGTTTTGTAATTATTCAAGAAATATTGTACTTACCTGGCCTTGGTGGAATCAGTCGATGTCGTTGGGAAATAAATAGCAGCAGAGGACTGAAGAAACGCTATCTCACACTCATATCCGGCTCGTTTGCATGCTATTCATTTAACCTGTTGGAAGTATTAATTACTGTTCTGCTCGACCTATGATTAAATTACGAGAGTAAAAATTTTATGAATAATTAGCATCACACTTTATGTTGCTGCATTAAAGCTAGCGAAAATTACCTCACAAAAATGTGGTAATTATAAATGACGATTGTCAAGGTCAAGGAAAAAATGTGGTAAAAACATGGCCCTAGGTTAACAAAAAAATCTAATTATTTGCTTGAGAACCTGAAATTCTATCGAGCATACTGGCACTACATATATGCGATTACTCGCCTAAGTCTGTATAAATGCGTCAGGTATACTGTGCAGCCAGTGTTGCATGACTTCACACAACGTATTTAATTGGCTCTCTCTTACAGTTAAGGAGAGTGCCTGTATTTCTCTACTTGAAACCTAAGGCGAATTCAAGTCAATTATTTAAAATAATCGTTTTTATGGTGTTTAAAAAAAATGTTTTCTTGCTGTGTTTAAGTCTCTTCATTGTTTTGTTTAAATTAGCGTTTGTAAGCTAACTGTGACCTATATATTACAGTTGGTAGGTAAACAGCATCATGTGACTGGGAAAAAATGTGGTAAACTGGATGGCATTACTTTTAAGAAAGTATTTTTGAAATGAGACCTTTCCGTAGTTTCAGAATCGGAAATAATTAATAAAATTACGTTGCATCTGATTTGGTCATTTGTTACATTCAAATGGTTTCCCCAAGAAATGAGATTAATTTCAGTAAGTAATTCATAGAGATGATTGGAAGAAAATTAGTAATTATAATGGAATTTTGGCGTTTCCGATAATTTGTGTAAAATGTCTTCATGTATCTTCCTCTTGATGTCTTGATTCCCACATAAGTGTGGATCAACCGAGTACCTGCTGGCATTTTTATTATCGCGTTCTCTGCCGTATTTCCTTGATCATAATTTTGGATCCAGGTAATGCAAATTTCATTCAAGTTATTGTAAAGCTATGGGAATATGCATCATAACTTTAATTTTATAAATATACTTCGTAAATATTTATATGGGAATCACTACCCGTTATGCCACGCTTGCTTACGCTTATATGCTGCAGATGAAGCGAGTTTTACTGATTGGTAGTGCAGTATGTGTCGAGTATTTATTGTGAATGAAGTATAAAATCATTTCATGTGCAATGAGGAGGCTGAATAAGAGCGCTTTGTGCTGGTTGTCAATTAGAGGAGTTTTATTTTAAATGAAATGACGTCCATAAAAAAGACTTAACAATTTCGACCTCGTTTTAAGCATAACGTGAAATGTTACGTTGTAAATTGATAACTACGCGATAAAAAATGAACACTTTGTGGAAATAAATGCATGAGCTATTTCATCCGGACACGAGATGACACACTTTCAAACAAAGGACATGGAAAAATATTTGTGAGAGAGAGAAAGAAATTATTTTTCGAGGCCCCCAGTGCATCATTCTCTCCTTCCTTCCTTCCTGCCCGCCCCGTCATTCGGGGAAAAAGAAATATAAATTGAGAAACGGATCCATAATTAATCTGCCGTTCGGAAAACTACGGCGTCTTCAGTTCCTTACGAGGTCTCTCTCTCTCCTTTCATCCCGCCTCCGCGCGCTCTCTCTGGAACCTCATAACCCGAAGACGATAAAGTATTTTGCAGCTTATTGTGTCCGCGCTTGCTCTCGACGATAGGCAGGCGGGAAACGAGGAACGAACGAAGCGGGGGCGACGTAAGGGCAGGTTTTATTAACCGCCGTGTTTATTCCACACTCGTTTCGGGGCGGAAAATTTATTTGAGCTCGCCCGCTTCCCCCATTTATATACCTTTTTTGTTCCCCACCCTCCTTATCCCTCCGAGAGACGTCTTCGCCGCAACTGAAACGCATTCGTTATTAAAAAAGAGAGAGACGCAAAACCGACCGACTGACGACTCCCTCCCTCCTTCCCCTCCCACATCCTTCCCTCTTCATCTTCTCCTCCTCTTCCTCTCTCTTCTTCCCGAATCCCCTTTCATGTACATTTTTTTTAACCCTCATCGCTTTTACCACAAGGGGTGACGTTCTTTCAAACTGTGTCCGCTCTCTTATTTCCCTCCCGAGCATTCGTCTTTCTTCCTTCCGTCCTTTTTGCCCTTTTACTCATCTCCCTCTCTTTATCTTCCGTAGTCTTCCCCTCTCTTCACGACTTTCTTTTCCTGAAATATCCAGGTTGGGTGTGCAAAGACTACCAAGGCCAGAAGCGTGCCGCTTACCTTTAAGTAAATTAATTCCAAAAAGTTATAGCTGAAGTCAAAGTACTCGTACTGTTCTGCAAATTTCAATTTTCTCAAACAGCAAATTTATCCACCCCCTGCCCTTGATCCCCGGCTCTACTCAGACCCTGCCTTCATCAATCATCATTATTTATCATCCTTATTTATTTATAATTTTTATTTATCATCTTTATTTATCATTTACTCCCACAAATACGGCAGAAGTCAAAGAAAAAACAAACATTCTCTAAATATTTTTTACCTGGAGATGCCGAGAAGCAGTGAAATGCGTTGTACAGATAAGGATTGTTTCTTTTAAAGTACCAAATATCTTGGTTTTACATATGAATACTAAGAACTTGTACAAATCAAAGCCTCATACGGTCAATTTAATGCCAAAAACGTAGGTTTTTGAATATTCTGTGTGAATTTGTAGATTATATGGTGAAAAATGGAGACTAATTTTTATTTTAATGCGCTGGTAAAAAAATGAAGATTTTAAAATTACATTATGATGATAATTGAAAAAAGTAGAAAATTATCATATGAGTAAACATTCCGGACGATGGGTTGGCAGATTGCGCACTACCATCAAGGGTCGTTAGTTCGGCCTCCTTTCAGGATTGGGCTGTGTGACCTGGAGATGCGTCGACTGCAATGTACCGTAGATATCGCGCCGCGATTGTGAATGTTATCGGGCTGAGAGATAAGCCTATCACATTGCGATGCGTGGTATCTATACCTGCGATAGAAGGCTAATTGCGATGTAATTAAACGAATGCAATTGAGATCGTGAGAGGGAGAGATTGAGAGTGAAATGCAATGCTTCACGTATTTTGTTCTGAACATTTTTATCGCCATGGTGTATTGAAATTTTGATATCGCTTTTCCCTTCTCCTCTCGTCGTATGGTATCGCATTCCACGCTCTGATACGAATCCAATTCCCTTTCTTCCGCCTTCTTCGGCATCTCCCCTGTCTGCTCCATAGCACAGTTATTCTTCTCCTCCTCTCTAAGCTCTTTCCCGGCGTTGATTCAGCAATTATGGCCGACATTGCATTCTTAAAATAACCTCCTGCCTCGTCGTCGTCTCCGTATCTCCTTAGCATGAAGTTCAGGGCGTGCGTGTGCGTGCGAGAAGGGGGGAAAGGTGAGGATGGGTACAGTGGTGGGAAGGGAGAGAGACTTTGGAGAAACTATGGTGACCATGGCTTCTTTTTTATTGCAAAAACTGTGGTATTGCAACAAAGAATGAATTTTTATTTCGATGGAACTCTACAGTAATAGTAAAAATAGTCAACAAATACAATAATATTCCTAGTGTGAAGGGAAATTGGTATTTTTCAAGTTTTGGAAAACGAACGAAATTATGAATTCATTTAACATCTTAGAACTTAATTTTTTGTATCAATGCGGACATTTTTCAAATAAAAAAAATTTGGAGGGGACTTAATGTTTAGCAAAATGACGTCGATTTCGATCCACCCTAATTAGCATGACTCCTCAGTGGTACTTCTATAACGCTGCAATCGAAACTGATCGTTTTGTTGCTTTGGATTGTCTTAGGCCATTTTTAACTGTTCTAAATGTTTTAGTGTTGCTGTCTTATATACATTCATAAGTCACCAAATGAAGCATTCCGGGGCAGACTCAGGAAATATTTTGATAATTAGCTGTGAGTCTTTTCAAAATTACGTAAAAGTAATTGATAGTTACTCCTTTGATCGCTAACAACAGCCAAATAAGTCGTCTAATACCAACCAGTTGCGCATGAAAGGCCGCGAGTCGATTTTGATTGATAAGGATGCTATGGATACGTCCAATCTATTCATTTGGCATGACGATAAAGAAAAATCTCTTATTAAATCCCACACTTAAAATTTTTATGACCGACCTAGATTTCGAGACCCTTGCAATAATTTTCAAATTTTAAGTGTGGAATTTACAAAGAGATTTTTCTTTTTCGTCATGTCTGCGGTAGCCTTCCACAAAGTTACGCGTTCAACCATTAATTCTATTCCTTAGGCTTGAAACATACTTAACGAAGCAGTAATATGATAAACTTTTGTGGCCTTCAATATAAGGATATCGGTGGGACGAGTGGCGAAGGGGGGCGGCGGGCTCTGATACAAGAGGGAAGAGATGTCAGTGGTGACCAATCTCCCAAGGTGAGGGCTCGAGAGTCTGTCTTCCAATGCGACGGCCGACGGGGCTGCTTAATCTCAAGACTCGCGACCTCAACCGCTCATCCCGAACCAGCCGCGACACTGTCCTTATCGGCTGCCTTCCCCCTTCGCCCTAAGACACTTCGCCATCTCTCCCCTTCCCCGAAGAGTGGTTCGCCGTCGACAGAATACAACACATTTCGTCAATGGAAGGGATTCCAGAGGGTTTTCCACCCTTCCTCCTGTACAAAAAAGGTTAAACTGATACATTTTCCCCTAGACGTTTCGTGGCGCAGTGCGAGACGTTGAAAAAGTGTCGATTGAGTGAGAAATTATTATACTCTGGAAAAAGTCGGTCATTGTAAAATTTTGCGGCATGGATCATTGATGACATTTCGTCGCTGGCGCAATTCTTTTCATTGGAGGGGTTCTCAATGCTGATAGCTGGGGATAAATTCGGTGTTTCCGTAAGTCTTTTCCGTGAGATTCAGTCCAACAGTCACGGCATAAAGTTATACTTTAAGTCAACCCTACTCTCGCTTAGAAAAGCCACACATGCAACATCGTTGAAGCAAATAAAATCAGCCTTATGGTCAATACCTGTGATTATTAGGCTTCCTTTTGATAGTCATTCATTGCTATTCATTTTCGGCGTTCATAATCACTGACGTTACTTTCCAAGTGTGTGATTTTCGTGCGCTGAAATGTTTTTCACATCCTTAGTCTTTTTTTCTCAGCCTTGATCTTCCCTCATGAATTACACTGATCTCTCTCTCACTCTCAATCCCTATCTGTTCCCTTCCGTTTCCATTCTTCCTCTATTCCCTCCCTCGTCTTCCCGTTCGCCTTCTCTTATCTCTCCCTCTTTTACTCTCTCCTGCCCCCCCTCCACCACCCCTCCTCTCAATTCCCGCCCTAACTCTCTCCCCCTCCTCCTCGGAACCTCTAACCCTAAGCTGTAAACTTCTCTAAATAGCCCTCGCGGATAAATTACCCCTTGGTTTATCCAGCGGTGACACAAAGTGGGATTTCAAAGTGTCAGGCCGTTCGTTAGTCGAACATAATTATCTCGAGCCGTCTGAGTTAGGGAGAGGGCGAGGGTTAGCGCGGAGGATTCGAGGGCTCTAGGGGAGGAGTTGGCTGGGAAGAGGGAAGGGAGGAAGGAAGGGAGGAGACGAGAGAGAGAGGATCATCAAGGAGCAAAGGAGAATCGGAAGAAAGGAGGATGAACGTGGAGGACGGAGAAGAGAAAAGAGATAATAGTGAGGAACGCCTACGGTCCTGGAGTACGGTACGGAACGATCCTGGGAGATGAATTTAAAATTTTGTGCTACTTAAACCTTAGCTAATATTTTCCGAGAGTTAACGGCAGTATTACAGGGTTTTAATTGACAAAATCAGATTCTTTAAGTTTGAGCAGCTTATATATCATCGAATAATTAAAAAAAATAATTGACCACATATTTTCCGCGCTATGCTCTTGCAAAAGAGCGAGTTACATTTAAAAACAGGGATTCAGTAATTTTCATATAATGATTTTAGCTAGTTTTTCCTCGTCGGAATACTTGAAATCACGTCTCTATATTCAGGCGTTAATGTTCAGTGAAAAAAAGTATGTTCTGTGAGCGTAAGATGAAAGGCTTGTGAACACATTGAAAATTGTTATATTCTACGTAATCTTATCACATACCTCAACTCGAGTTATCTTAGTTTTAGATCCTAATTTCTTTCAGCCACTAGTCAAATCAGTCTAATGACTGATTGCGTAAGAATATTAACGTATAACTTTAAATTTTAAATTAACTTTTCAAAAGTCTGGACTTGTGACTGTGAAGGTTGGCAAGTAAAAGAAGTTAGTCCCTCACGAAAGCATATCAATGCGCATTATCACAGAATTATCTGGTCTCAAAGAAAATACTATTACTTATGTATTAAAATATTTCCGCGTCTAATTGCTGAATTGCATCATGACCGGGAATTGCCCTTAAAAATAAGCATTAATTGCAATCCACGTGGTTTTTAAAGTTTCGGTTATTTATTCAAATTAGCTTTTTCAATATTTTATTAGCACCTTTCTTCTTTATTATTTTCGTGTGTTCGCGAAGTTTATACATAAATTAATCTCTTTGCCACATGTGGAAATTTACGTAAATGCTAAGCGAGCCAAGTCGAGAAACAAAAATATGAACTCGGGCGACAGTTACCGTGAGATTACAAAATTACTCCGACCCACCGCGGCGAAGCGCCGTGATTCAGCGCTGTTTGCTCTCCCTCAAGATGTTCCAAATTGGAACGAATGCCACAATTCCTGCAGTCAAAATAAAACCAGCGAGCAGAAGCATCATCATGCCTGCGTCAATCCTGGAGCGACTGAATAGTTCTTGGAGATTTTCCCGTCATCATCAAAGCGGATCCAAATTGGAAGATAAAACACAAATAACGACTGTGTAAATAATCCCCATAAATGAATCAGCTAAGAGTCGTAAAACGCCTTGGTTGACGCACGCAAAGCAAAACGAAATGGGAGAGGAAACGCTTTTAGAAGAGAAGGGACGACGCGTTACGCATTACAAGTCCGCATCTTTTTTTTCCATTTCAGTTTATTTTTTTACTTTCCGGGACGTGAGCAAAGATGAAGAGGCGAGTGATTTAAATGCACACGCCTGAAATACGTCAAGGTAATTAGGTTAATATTTGCGGATCGCCCGACCCTTTTAATGGCTAAGCCTCATCAACCATCGATTTCAAATGGGTCCCGTCACTCCACCTCCAAATTGTATATTCGTGTTTTCTCATCGTGCAAGCGCTTTCGTTATTCCGGTGTTTTTTAAGCGAGCGTCGTGTATCTTAAAGGCTTTACTCTCCGCGGTGGCGTTGTACACTCTCGGAAGGGAACCGATTCCTTGGTTCTCGTGAGAAGTGCTTGGCAACCTCCTAGAGGGCTCCCTCCCTCTTTCTCTCTTTCTTCCTCGCTCTCATTTCTCTTATAATATCCCTCCGCGCGTCTTAGTTCTCCACTCTCCGGGTGCCCCTGCTCCTCATAACATCGCCACACGTGTGTCGGAGGAACCCCTCTCTCTCTCTCTCTCTCTCTCCCCGTCTCCTACTCGCTTGTTTCCGAACAGTTTCTTCCGACTTCTCGAAAACGATGCCTGTGGCAAACGCTTCCAGCATGCAAGGCGAAAGAAACATCCGACTAACTTGAGAAACGTCCCCCTCCGACTTCCACTCATCCTCGTTTTTCAAACCGCGCGTCCCACTCCTCTTCTCTGCCGCCTCTCACCCGCCCGTATCCCTCCTTCATTCTCCCCCCGCTGCCCTTCGTAATACCAAGGCGGAAAAGTCCTTATAGCCGATTTATACCACCCATTTGCTTTCCCATTCTTCACCACGTATTTACCCCGTATGCTCCGCCTACGCACGAACCGCGGGCGTAATCGTTAAGTTACGGGAAAATGCTTGGGGAGTGAGTTGGGGAAGAGAGAGAGAGAGAGAAAGATGGAAACGGGAAAGGGAGGAAGAGAGTGAAGGGGCTCCGGCCTTATGGGAAGGAGGTGTGACAAGCGGTGAAGCACTCGTTCCTGAATTTACTAATAACTTCTTAACCGAAGGAAGTTGTCGCTGTGGGAATGGGGCAGAGCATTCTCACATGAAGGGGGAAATTTTTTTTCCGAGGCAATAACGTCTTGCACAGCCAGTGTGCACTACTCTACCCATTATGGAGAATATCTCACGCTATTGTTTGCGAGTAATATTTTTTTATCGCTCATCTTTATTCATCACGGATATGTTTTCTTATTTGATTCCTGCACTCTGTAATTAATAACCTTTTCCTGTTCAGTTACTTAGAGTTCCCGTTTTATAATGCCGGCCTCATATTCATGTACCTACCTGAGGGTAGTTCCTTTTCCGATATGCTTTGCCATCGAGTGTAGCAATTTGATTTCAACATCGCTGAATATTGTCTTCGTCTCTCGTCTTCCCGCTAAATCAGTGTAAATACTTGAGAGACGTCACTACTCTTCGACTTACTCACGAATAGCCTCCCCTAATTTACTGCAATTGTATTATGCTCACGGTACCGGCATTAAAAAGATATTTGCGATAAAAAACAGGGCAACGTTTGTAAGAGTATATCCACATTCATCAAATAAATGCATTCATGCTATGTTGAATTTAGCGAAAATATCTGTTTACGTTTCACCTAACCGTTGCATGCTATTTACTCCTTAGCTATCTTCACATTCTATTCTCTACATCTTATGATTTTTGCCTCCTTGAGAGCAGTTTCTTTTCCAACCTGCGCTGCCATCAGGTGTTGCGACTTAATGTTAACGTCCAATATTTTTACCTCATCTTTATGGCGTGGGCCGTATTTTATCACTGTGTCCCAACCTGATCAACTATTTTTGCCTTTTTGATGCCTTGTTTGTCATCGCATCTCCATCTTTTTCTCTTGGGCTGTGAGAGAGGCGTATTTTTTTTCGCCCACCCCCTCACTATCTCTCTTTTTGCTCCCTAATTTCCCTCCCCTTAAACCTCACCTCCCTCCCTCGCTCCCCATAAAATCAAACGCCCTTATTTACTTTGGTCCCCAAGTTTACTCGGCAAAATTAATCCCCGCCTTCGCCATCAATTCGCCGTCTCCCCCCCCTCCCCATCCAGACCACCATCCTATTCCCTCCCCCACCCAACCCCCGTCTCTATTTCCTGCCTCCTCCTCCTTCCACCATCGCCACTCAAACCCTCCTTTCCCCTCCGACTCCACCTCCTCCGCGGCTTCGCCCTCTTTGTAGACCTCCGCTTTCGAAAACATACTCGTGGCTCTCCCCCTCCCCCACACTACCACCTCTCCTTCTCCCTCTCTCCATGGAGAGGGCGGCACTTCCTTTTAATTGTTGCCATATGGCCGCCCGCGTGAGATTTAATTTAAATGCTAAAGGGCAGCGTCTAAAAGCGGAAAACCCCGGGGTATGATTTCTGAACCAAGTGCGCAATTGCTCCGCTTCATCGAGTGCAATTTGCATCGCCTGGATGTCGGAACAAGGATCCCTCCTGCTATTTTAATTTTATGTCTCGCCTTTGAGGACTTTGTACGGGCCGATAGGAATATGTGCACTCCCTCTGCCCGTTTAAATTCCCCTCTCACGTGCAGCGGCTCGCGTAGTTGCGTATGCGTTGGAGGGCATGCCTAACATCATAATTCATATTATGAAACTAACATCATAATTTATAATCTGAAATTTATGACTGCACACTTAATGGGAGTTAGAATTTATGAAATTTGGAATGACACCGATTTGATAGGGTGAACAGCTTTCTTTAGGAAACTCATTATATTTAAACATCGGTAACCCATTCCTATACTATGCCAAGCAAGTCTTTAATCGGCTTTATATGCTTCATTCCTGTCCATGACTATGTTGCTATAGTGCTTTGCATCAATTAATTCTAGTTTTGGATTTTTTTTCCGCGGTGGTTCTATTGCTACTTACACGTCCTTGCTCCCACACAGTATAAGGTCGATATATTCTCTCAGTGGCAATTAAAGAAGTTATTAGTGCTAATTTCTCCTCATAATAAATCTTGAGGAGTATTTCCGTATTTGAGAATACATTCAGGTTGTCTTTAATGATCTCTGTGTTCAAAGGAAGCACTACATCATATTTTCATTTACACGTCATTACAGAACCTTGCTTTAACATGTGTATTGTTTATAGATGAAGTGGTAGGGGTTGGAACTTTTCCTGAGGCCAATTATGCTCACTCGTGGACTTCCTTGGTTTTCATGCATGGAAAACTTCCATTTCTTCGAGCACTTCTTCTCCTTCTTATATTTCTTAAACTCTGTTAACGCGATAAATTGTTTCCTTAAATTGCCTGCTTATTAATTACTCTTCATTTTGCCATGTCATTCAAAAGTCCATCTCCTTTATGTTTCTTTTTACCTCGTTTAATCTCTTTTTTGAAAATTCTCTGACAGAGTCATTATTTTCTTGGATCATCTAACTCCATTGTGATTGTGCTCATTAAGTTGAGAATCAATATAACTTATCAGTAAAATTAAGTTAAAAGATTTTCCTTCCCTCAAAATAGTATAGTTATAGCTGCAACTGGTTTCACCACTCTGTAATCTTCAGGAAATTATTTCAGAATGACTATGACGATGCTACCAGGTAGTGAACTTGTTTCAGTAATGCATAAAGTTATTGATCTCTCGATTACAAACATGTGACCAGAAGTTTCTTTTATCCACAATATAATCTCACATAGCTTCGCCCGCAGTCGTCGCGAACATTTTATTTCTTCTTTTCCCTCCATTCTACTCACAGTGGCATCTCAATGTCCTTCGTTGTAAGCGTACGATTTCTCCTCTGAGACACCAGAGTTGCAATATTTAGCGACCCATCTCACGAAACTACGCTTAGTTTTCCCATTTTTACTACTCATCTTCTCAAATCCCTCCGTAGTCATCACCGCTTCTTCCTTTTATAATTTATTCTGCTCCCTTTTTTCAATTTCATTTATGAAGCACCCCTTCTCGCCCACTATGCCCATTCAAGAATACATCGCGGTCACCATGAGCTAACTCATGCCCCATTAGATGTCACATAGCTAAGCCTTTGCACTTTTGTACTTGGCCAAATTCTTATTTTCTATATTTTGTCTTAATTCATCCTGGAATTAGAGCTCCAATTATTATATCTTCTTAATTCCTTAACTTTAATTACAATACCGTGGCTGACTGGCTCATCAGGCGTAATCTTTAGGTGTAATGTATATATTAGCATCCCCATTCTTCTATTCTAACCCGCAATACTGCTGATATTATCATAATATTGGAGAAGCAAATCTTTGTTTGATAATTTATGGAGGACTTCATGGAGAACGTCTTAATTAATGAGTTTTTAATAAAGTGAATTATTTCACCATAAAGTGTTTTTCAAAACATTTTTCAGTTTCTGTTGGCATTCATCCTAAAGTAATTCCTCAGAGTTATCTAGTTCCAATTCATATATTTAAATTTTTTTAATTGATTAATAAAGGCTCCCACATCAATTGCTCATTATTGTTAATGAAGAGGCACTGCAGCTCCTCAATTCCCATACCTTCCTTCAAGCCGTACCGAGGGCGTATATCTGCGGGTGTTAATGTCGCCAGTAGTGAAAAACGGAGATAAGAGAATATATTTAAAAAAAATACCCCTAGTCAATCCCGTGATCTGAATTTTTTGCTAACCTATTCTCAAGTGTAACATCCGAGTCTCGTGCAGCTTCCACCGCGGTCCCTCCAAGGTCTGTTCGCAGCGCTTCCTCTACCAAAAAGCTATTTTAACACAAGGATGTTTAAACGAATAAGATCTGTTCGTATTCGGTTCAGTTAGTAATTTTAATGGGGAACATTTTTAAAGAGTGGTTGTATGCAAAGTTCTTATTCAGGAATGCTCATGACCATAAGTTTGTCCACAAGCAACCTCGATTCATGAAAATATTACTTTCTAAAAATTTCTAGCGTTTGGCGGCTTCAAACTCTGCGTCATCAGGAACCCAGGGAATAACGTCATAGAGCGGAATCTCTGCTAGTTGTGCGGCGTATTTACACGTGATGTTAGCCAAATGAGCCGAAAACAATCTTTTCTATTTCCATAATGCGTTGACGTCAGGTAATTCAAATGTCATTATCACATGTGACACGAATTTTAAAATGTTATTGCTCTTTTTAAAACTAATTTTTAACGCATGCGTTTGACGCATTCGAATGTGAGTTATTTTTTTGAGGTCGGTGGAAAATCTGACATTGTGTACACCACTTATATGTGAGAAGTAACTTAAATGTATGCATCCAATTACGGTCTGTTACCATTTACTCTTCATATTCACTCTTACTTATTTTGATTGCTGTGGCAACATTTCATGAAGTAACTCCTAACGTATTTTTGACCCCTTTTGAGCCGCTCTACGGGTACTCCACGTGAAGAGAAACGTAACGCAGGTAAAACGTATCTCTTACACAGGTGTAACGTTTCTCTTCTGTTCAAAATGCTTAAAAAAACAATAGTAAAATTCCTTTTTTAACTCAAATTTAGTTTTTTCAAAACTTTTAGTTTGAAAAAAGCCATTGAACGTCATTTTACGTTGATTCTTCCCTGAGATATATGATTACGAATATCTAATGACAGTGAAAATCGCCATTTTGAAAAACAACCGTTATTTAGCTGTTTTTAAAATTTCCGCAAAACGCTTGAAATGGTATTCATTATCCCACTAGGCGAACGTTTCCTCAAATTTTCCTCAAAATCTGAGTGGTGAAGAACTTTGGTCCGTGGAGTGGAATGACCCACCTGAATAATCGTTAATTTTTTTCAAAATGCTCCGCAGAAATGTCAATAAGGAACGGTCATGGAGATATGAGAAATGATTGTGTTGATTACACTTACCTAGATTTTCCTTGTTCGGATTGGACAGGCAAGCACTGCCGAAAACATACTTTAGAAAACTTAGGGTCGTAAAGAAAGGAATTGACCGAGAATCGATTAATAGTTTGGTCGAAAAGTCTCTGAAAAAGGCGTAACTTTAGTAACAGGCGCATTAAATCAATTATAACATGAATGGGAAGATGTATGGTGGCATAGGTAGTTGTGGAAAATGTGAGAGACATGTCCAGTTTTCACGCCACTTAATGCATGAAATTTTTTTTCTGACGGATCCTTCAGGTCATTATAATGGTGTCGTAAATGAGAATTTATTTTTAAGTGCACTTTAGACATGATGAGGTTTATCTCATCTAGTAAAGACTTCTTTCAAAGACGAAGAATAAGGACATCTTTCAGGGCAAATAGTTCATGATACATTGATTGGTAGGTAAAGTCGCCGATAGAGAGGTAATTAAGAAGCGGCTGTCCGAAATTTTCCTATCAATCGCTTTGATATCGATCGGAATATTTGTGGATTATTTAATAAGTCTACCTCAATTCTTCATCACCCATTAGATTTCCCTCGCAGTTCAGCTTAGTTTTTACTTTCACCTGGATCATGAAATCTTAAATCCTCCCCACCATTAGTTCAATTGAATTATTAGCCTTACAGACATGTGAATGGGCGCTCGCTGTATGATAAGAAAGGACATCATTATGCCTCTTAAAAGTTTTGCTGCTGACGCGTTAGGTAGATATACACTCGTGATGGTCGATCTCCATTTTCCTCGACGAATCTCACCGCGTAGGTTTTGGAATCGTTCCAAAAATCTTTCGACATCGAATTTGGACGCTCCGACTTAAAGCGTTGACTAGTCGACACAATATGTCAAATTTCGCCAAAAAATAAGATAACACGCTTCTATAGAGCAAAATTGAAACCAAACCTATGTTATTTTATGTTAATTAATAAAATTTGACCATCTTGAGAATGAATTGGGACTAAAATAGTTGGCCAATGTAACCATCACTAAACTGTAATTTTCGTGACAATTTTCTTCGAAAAGTAAAAATAAATCAACTTTAGTAACAAACAAGTACCTTGAGATGTTAAACAAAAGATCGTAGGTGCAAATAAAACATGGCCTACTTTTTCCACTACCGAAAGGGGGTGGAGCCAAGGAATAGCCGGATACGCATTGTGTTTCCCCTCTGGCGAGCCCTATCTTTCTTAAATATGTTTCCCATTTTGAAGAAGAGTATCTCACATGGCACCCATTTTTCCATGATTGGAAGGTATCTCATGGCCACTTTTTGGGGATTAGGAAATTCTGAATTAATTATTTTTCTCTTCTGGACAGCTTTCGTTTTGCGAGCGCACATATCACGTACGTCCGCACTTCAGCAGGAGTGTCGTTGACTGTCCATACGTTCCAGGAGAACAGGAGGACAAATTCTCATGGATGAAGTCCACCGGGATCCATAAAAGTGTGGAATCAGGGCGGAAGACAGATGAAACAGAAATATTAAGACGATAATTGCGGAAACGAATGATTTGTTCGATGAGAAAATGTTATATTGCATAGTATTCTCGTGGGGGGAACGAGAACGAGTAAGCCAAAGGATGAAGGACTTACGAATGAGAGAGAACTGGAGATAGTGATGGAAATTGTGTTATATCAGCCCATAAACGGCTGGAATGAAACAAATAAAAATTATGAGAGAAATTGCATGCGCTCGTATATGCGGATCATCTTCTTCTCTTCTTGTTTTATATCTTCTTACTTAACTTGGATGGATTTATCTTGAATAATTCAGCAATTAGATATTTGATTCAGTGTGAGAAATTACACTTTTTATTTCAGCTTGTGACAACAAGTCAATTAATAGAGTTAATAAATCTAAAACGTATTAACAAATAGTATTTTGCTAATCAAACTCTAATACATGAAACACTTCGTCTGCTTGAGATGGGCCGTCGCTGCTCACACGAGTTCTTGTTGTTGCAGTTGTTGCCGCTGCCGGTGTTCTTAGTTTCTGTTACAATCTTCGACTTGATACTCAAGTGAGCGATATGAGTTATAGTGCTCCCGTTGTACTTAAAATCTCAATTTTAACTTCTAATCTAAGGTTCCACAGCTTCTAGCGATTAAAATGAAACCGATTGATACGCCTTATAGTTGTTGGGATTGAAAAAAGCTGGGATAAGCATTTGTCTAGCTTATTCTACTCACCTTCTCCTCTCATCCCCTGGCTCTATGTGCACTGAAAATGAACTAATCTAAACTATTCTCATTACCAGCACATGAGCCTCTATCATTCAATCGTTAAAACCCCCGGTCAACCGAAAGCTATGCCTAGCAATTTAGAGCCAAAATAGCTAGGCGAAGTTAAGCGCAGCTGTTTTCTTCATGAAAGAGGAGAGAATGGTCCGTAGATCTTGTAATAGTATGGTTGAGATCGGTGAGAAGTACTATGGTTTTTTTAGTTCCATCTTTTACTACCACGTATTTAAGCACAAGTAATTTTTAAAAAAACTCATAAAATATTGTGGAGAGAAGATGAAAAGGGAACTATGTCAATTGGTTTGTAAAATATGAGACTGGAAATTTGCCGGAAGATTCACCAAGTGCATAATAGTACCGATACCCAAAAAGAACAATTCACAAAAATGTGAGGTCTATAGAACACTCAGCCTTTTATGTCATGCGTCGAAAATAATCACAAAAGTTGTCCATAATAGAATTGAAAAAATCATACAAGAACAACTAACAGAAGATCAGTACGGCTTTCGGAAGGGAATCGGTACAAGAGAAGCAGTCTTAGCACTGAGAAAAATAATAGAAAAGCAGATGCAAAAAGGCAAAGCAACATTTATTTCTTTCGTTGATCTGGAAAAAGCTTTCGATAATGTCAATTGGAACACGCTATTTCACATATTAATGAAAGGTGGAATTAAATTTAGAGAAAGAAGACTTATGTATAGTTTCTACAAAAATGCTAAAGGAGTGGTTAGATGTGGCTCAAAGGTAAAGGAAGCAAGAATTAGTAAGGAGGTTAGACAAGGGTGTTCCTTATCACCATATTTATTCAATTTGTATGTACAGGATGCTATAGACAGAATAAGAGAAGAGTTAGAAGAGACAGAAGTTGGAGTAAAAGTGAATGAGGAGAGAGTAGACATGCTCAGATTCGCGGATGATATAGCTGTGCTAGCAGAAAGTGAGGAAGGTCTGCAAAAAAATATTGAATGTAATGAACAGGGTAATGAAAAATGCTTACAACATGAAAATTAACAAACTTAAGACAAAGGTTCTTATCTGCGATAAAAACAAATACATAGCAGCCAATGTAAAATTGGAAAATGTTACCCTTCAACAAGCGAAAGAATTTAACTACTTGGGAAGTAAAATAACGTGGGATGGAAGAAGTGCAAGAGATATAAAATGCAGAATCAACCAAGCAAAGCTAGCATTCAATAATAAGAAAACTCTACTAACGTCAAAAAGCATTAGTTTAGAGATAAGGAAAAACTTAATGAAAACCTACGTTTGGAGTGTTGACCTATATGGATGCGAATCGTGGACTGTAGGGGGAAGTGAAATGAAAAGACTGTTATTCTTTAAAGTATGGTGTTGCAGAAGAATGCTGAAAGTAAGCTGGACAGAAAGGAAAACGAATGAAGAAATCTTTGAAAAAGCTCAAGAAGAAAGAAGCATGGTAAGAATCATTATAAAAAGGAGAGCTAAACATATTGGACATCTACTACGGCACGAAAATCAAGTTAAAGGGATAATTGAAGGAAAAATTGAGGGAAAAAACTGCAGAAGAAGGCCCCGACTAGACTTCATGAGCCAAATTATGAAGGATATGAACTGCACAAGATATTTTGAGCTTAAACGAAAATCTGAGAAGAGAGATGGAGGTCTGCTGCCAACCAACTCAAGGGTTGAAACGGAAGAAGAAGAATTTTAAAAATAGGGGACATGAGAAATTGTTCTGACTTCAAATCTTTTCTAATGGAAGCACCAAGTCTATGGAATACAAAGCTGGTTTTCTTAACCGGCTGTCTTTAAAGTTGATTCACACTAAACATAGGGTTTGGGATCACATTATGGCTACCTGAGAAATACCCCTTCAAGAAGTTTTAAAATTGCACCACTTTCCCTCCTAGCGATGTTTATGCTTATAGATAGTAATAAATAATTTTTAATGTAAATATTTTCAGGTATAAATGTGTTCTACAACAAATGCACTTGGTGAAAAGCAGTCAGTTAATTATTCGGAAAATCTAATTGACGGTCGAAGCTCCAACAACAGGCTACAACAGTCGAAGGTCGATGGCCTAAGTCGGCTATTAATCGACCTTGAAAATTAGAAGAGTCCTAAAAATAATCAACTTTCGGCGTTAAAAGTCGACTTTGACTTTCCAATCCCTATTCTCACGTGCGGCTATCCGCAAAGTCGAGCCAAATCCGGCCAGACCTTTTAATTTGGACCGAAGTGGCACGGCAAAGATCTTTCGGAAATACCCCTTCAAGAAGTTTTAAAATTGCACCACTTTCCCTCCTAGCGATGTTTATGCTTATAGATAGTAATAAATAATTTTTAATGTAAATATTTTCAGGTATAAATGTGTTCTACAACAAATGCACTTGGTGAAAAGCAGTCAGTTAATTATTCGGAAAATCTAATTGACGGTCGAAGCTCCAACAACAGGCTACAACAGTCGAAGGTCGATGGCCTAAGTCGGCTATTAATCGACCTTGAAAATTAGAAGAGTTCTAAAAATAATCGACTTTCGGCGTTAAAAGTCGACTTTGACTTTCCAATCCCTATTCTCACGTGCGGCTATTCGCAAAGTCGAGCCAAATCCGGCCAGAACTTTTAATTTGGACCGAAGTGGCACGGCAAAGATCTTTCGGAGACACCGGAATCCCTTGATGGTGACAAAAAATAAGCCCTTACCCCTTATACTCACCCTTTTCGGTCCTCCTCTCCTTATTCGGTTGGGTCCTCACGGCTTGACAGATAACCGGTGACTCTGGGGCTCTCCTCTCGAGAGGGCCCACACATACTCTTCGGCTGGCTGGCCGGTCGACCGCCGCCGCCACCGCTGCCGCCTTTGACAAATTAGGCTCCCGAATGACTGACTCGGACTTTTAGCGCGAGGAAGGGTGTGAGTGGTCGATTTCGGAACAAGACGTCGGGGTTAGATGTGATGGGGCCTCGTGGGAGGGGAGGAAATGAGGAAGAGGGTGGTTCGGGATGAAAGAGCGAGGCGTCCTCCCATCCCAGCACCGCACTATCGCTCGTCCTCTTAATCCCACTTTTGCGGGCGGTCGACGGATTAAAACAAAAAAATAATGAAATCCACTGTCGGTCGAGCAAAGAGAAAGGAGTATACTTACCTACCTACACCACACACATAAAGGGAGATAGATAGAGTGGGGGAGAGAGAGAGGGAGAGAGAGGAAATCGTCAAGTCACGCCACGGCCTAATTTTTCGCGGAAACAGTTCCGCGCAGAATCTTTTTCGTGTTAATAAAAAAATGTGAGAGGAAAGGATTTTGACCGGGAACATTTGGATCTTTCATCCTCCTCTCCTCCCCATCTCCGCCCGTTCTCTTCCCTGGCTCAAGACTACCTCTCACGGGTCAAAGGCCTTTGTTCCAGCCCTGCTTGTTGGCAGTGGTCTGGAAAATTGATGGAAAGTCACGCCGACGTGGTTGCCGCCCGCCCCTAAGATTTTTATTACACTTTAGGACATGAGATAGGACGATTCTTTTGAGCAGAAGCGGATCAAATAATTTACTTTTTTATCATCTGGTACCATTAGCTAAAAGCTATTAGAATTTTCAAAAATGATATTTGAGGTTAACCTGAACTCTTAAAAATAAAGGAAAACATGGAGTGAAAAGGCTTATAGGTAATTCAAGACTTCAAATACTGACAAATTCACTATCAATATTCGAAAGACTTAAAAAATATTCAAAATAACCTTCATTGTTTATTTTTCATGAAAATGAATAATCAAAAGATTCTGTTTAGGACATAGCAACGGATTTTCGGTTACTTAAATATTAGTTTGTGATTTTTGCCTCCTTCTAAAATCTGTATGATTGATTCATCTCTGAGAGCTCCATTAACTCCTCAGATAAATATATACATTCTATAGTTTGAGTGTAGAATTCTTATTGGAGAATGGAACAACATTTTTAGCCTTCAGTTCATGTTTCCGTAGCCATGGCTGTGCTAATTGTTGTAGTGCGCGCTAACTTCGGCGGCTTAATCGAAATTTGGCGGGTAGATAATCCCTCGTGATGAAGAGTATGGGATTGCCCGACGTTTTTTCAGGTTCACATGATGGGATACTTGTAAGGCATGGTGGTCAGTCAGGGAAGAGGGAGTAAGAAAAGAGTTATTTTTGTGCGGAATTAAATTGCCTACTTGAGTGAAATCAGTTAATGAAGTCATGAAAAATCGTGAAACATATTTCATCCCCCTCTACTCCTATTACTGCTCAAACTACAAGACTTCTAGCACTAATAATGATCTTTAATGTGTGAAATTTAACTGCATCATCATTTATTTACCAGGCATCTCTCTTTTATTCACAAAATATTTGATGTAACAATAATTTCCTATGGTATCAGGAGTCGTTTAATTACATTCTTGTATGCTTCAGTCGAAGGGCGGAAACGATTATAAATAGTTTGAAAATTAGTCACCCATTAGACCGCCAGATAGGTAAATCAGTTGATATCAGAGAATTAAAATAACAGTTTTATGTAAATATTTCAGCAAATTGAAAAAGTCATAGTGTATTTGAAAATTATATTCTTATCGTCAGTTTTGCCTTAGAATAAGAGCTATTTGCGTCGTTTAACCTCGAGCACATGTTCTGTGAAACTCTAAAAGTAGGAAATAGGTATGACATAAATCACATGATGACTCCGTCAGTGTGGATATCTTTTACCGTTTTATGAAAGTAATTTTTTATTATTTTTACTAGTCGCTGCCAACTATAATCGGGAATTCATTGGCTATGGCTGTATAGTTATTGATTTGTTATCATTGACCATGATGAACCAGGTTGAGGAAACAATCAAAGTCAATAGTGTGACGTGGCAGTAACCGCGGGTGTATCTTTCGGTTATAGTAGGGCATTATCATTTCGCCAGTGATAAATCCTAAATTTGGTGACCATCGAACAAAAACTGGGGAAATGATAATACCCAGCTGTAACCGATGTATTTACTAATGTATTTTATACTTGATGTTTTTTGGTTTTCTTTCAATGAAGTTTTGATCACTCACCTAATTTATAATATACTAAGTTAAACAAAATATCAATTCTGGTACATTTCCATGAGAGACAATAAAAATGGTGAATATGCTTTTTGAAAATTTGATTCTGCTTTCTTAAACGAAGTTCAAATTTTTGAGTGTCATCGCTAAGATTGCCAAATTCTATATCGATTGCAATAGCATGTAGCGAAGGGAAAACATGCCGAAAGACGAGACATGAATTAGGAGAGGGGGGATATTGGTTTCGAGATGAAATTATTAGGCACAAACCACCGCTAATGGAGGAAGTAACAAAAACTCACGAACAAAGACGTCAGCCATAAATAATGAAGACTGAAAGGCGTAAAATTACTAGAACCACATTCAAAGCTGTTGCATATCTCATTCCAAGCATGGGAGCTAAGTTGGAGCGGATCATCTATGCAGACCATATTACTCATGGGAAGGGCATCTCGCCTTGTGCCAAGCGATCGGGAAAGGAAAGAGGTACGGAGCAACAAATTACGCCCCGTCTCTTCCTCCCTCCCTCTCTCCAAAAAGGCTTCGTGACATACTGGGGTCGAATGAGGACATGCTTTCCTTTCGTTCCTCGTTTTACGCTCTCCTTCACGCGCGCCCAAATAAACGCGGATAAAAGAGAAAGAGAGTGGAAACGAGCGACTGTAGGAGAGGCGAAGTAAGAGCGATGGCAAGGCAGAAGGAAACTTTGGCACGGGCGGGGAACTAATAGAAGATGAAGTGCCAGCCGCAGGACTCCCTTGAGGAGCCCCCCATTACACGGACCGACATATTCGCGACTCGCGAGAACTCATCCGAATCCTTCTCCCCTCAGCCCGGCTTTGTAATTTCTTTTCTTCATTTTTAACTACTTTCTCCCCTCATGGAGTATGCTGTCCCTCTCCTCCCACCGACGCCCCTCCCTTCCACTTTGCCTTGCAGTAACAAGGGAGGAGAGCCTTGCACGTGGCGTTAAGAGGCGTCGAGTCGGTGTGCGCCCGCCGTCTCCCGTCCCACTGCCGCTCTGTCCCGTTTCCCCCTCGCGGATTTTTCTCTGGCATCGGTCCACCAGCAGGAGCGAGCGGTGGATGCGAGACACGCCGCGGGATTTACGATAACGGCTGCCAAAATGAGTGCGCCACGCTCAATGGCCACAGTCTTTTTAACCCTATTGTCCCCGCCCCCCCTGAGCACCAAGGAGCGCCCGCACTGCACTTCAGCACCTTTGGTGTGGAACCAATCCAAGACCACAGAAATAAGCCACTAGTTTCGGAGATTTTCGCGGGTCTGTGAATGTGTGTTATGGAATGAAAATGATTGAGGATTTTGAATTAATGCGGATGAAGGGGACTCTCGAAATTCGAACAAAATTCCTCCCGGGAGATAGTTTGACTTAGGAGTTGATTTTTCCCTATAAGAATAATGTGAATGACATAAATCTGTGCGAGATCTATTAGTTTTACCGACTTTATTACATTTGAAGGGTGAATTTCCGTTATGTAGTCAACCATGGTTATGTTTTGTGACACTGAATGCTTAATAATGATAAATGATGAGCTTTAAACAAAAGAAGATACCCTTGCTGAGTGATGATAGACAATTCTGGGACCTAGTTTCTATAAGGACGATGCGATTTACTAGAAATAAACTTGCCACTCTCTTTACCAGTAATAGACTTGGAGGACTTAGAGCCTATAGCAACGCATGACCGGGACAACAGATCGCCTGACGAGGTAGGGTGCCCAGTTTGGCCCTCACTCCACTGAAATTTTCCCCCTCCTGTTTTCAATCAACAGCTTTAAATGTTGATATGTAATGCCCAGTGGACTACAATTAGTTTTCCCTGCATACTGACATCCATTATAAGTGGTTTCATTGAAATAAATTGTTTGAAATTCTAACCTGATTTTTCTTTAGTCGTTCGGACGTTACTCAATTTTTTATGCAATTAAACTTTCTGACATTCATGTGCCAGCTATATATTTTCCTCAGTTTCGCTGCTGCTGCCCTTCCTTCACCGTGAATACTTGGGTGACATTCATAGTTTAGCTTTTAAGTTTATGAACTGAAAGATAAGTAGGTGATTAGTAAGTTCTAATAGAAGATTTCATACACAAGTATTGAATAGATAACTGATGGACAACTCATGCGCCTCTGACCGTTGCGCTATTCAAATTCGCCATCATTAGGGATGTCATTTAAAGTGTAAAATAGAACACGTTTTTTAGTTACGTGAAGGTATTCCATTATGCAAAGCATTTAATGAGTAATTTTTACAATTCCACGTATTTATTATAATCTGTGTTATTGTAGAAGTTACTTATTAAATACTTGGTTAATGTATAACTGGAAATATTGAATGTTGACATTGTCAAGTCTCACATAACAGTGTCAACAAACAGCATGAATATTGAGAAGATCTTTTCCAATTCGCGCTTAAAACTGGAAACTAAATTTCCAGTGTTACTAATGCCCTTACTGTAATATAAAACTCTTTCATGTGCAAGATTAAAACATTCAATTTAGCTTTTTCTTTGGCATAGATGTGTGAACGAAACAGCCATTTTCCCTTGAAATGGAAATTAGACGCTTGAACGAATGGAAAATATTACCTATGATGCACCAAATTCTTTCCATTTCAGTGTAATTACTTTCTTCCAATGAAACAATTGGAAAACTACTCATCGACGAACAGCTGTATACATTCGTTTCGTCATTTGTGTTATTCTTGTGTCGATCGAGATATGTGTGTTCCATGACATGTGCAATTTAAGACATTTACAAGACATGAGCTATTGTACTCATCGTATAATCGTCAGCCATGGTATCAGTTGTGACGAATCGTAAAAAAAGTTGGTGATGAAAATATTATTTGTCAAAGCAACATATATGTTTCAAGAATCGAAAGAAACTGATAGATACGTACTTTCTTATCTGCCCAACTTGGATATTTCATCCGTATGTATTCATCATAGCCCTTTTTTTTGGCTAGAAATAACTTATGAAGCCTTCAGTAATGATTATATAGGCCATTAAAATAACCGCAAATAGCATCTTTTCCAAAGAATATATTAGGCGAATAAAAGTTATCGTATATATCCAAATGGAATGGTTTGTACTTTAAGTGAAATGTCAAGTTCCTCAACCTGGTGGTAGAGAAATGCACATATCGTGTTATTTATTCATCGTAAGAATAGTTGTTAAAAATCCTTTCAGGTAGAATGCTTAGCTTAACTTGGTGTGGTAAATTTTGAATTTATATCAGACCTTATAGCTGAAAATAAAAAATTGAGTCATCCTCTATTTTATGAAATCTAGTCTTTACTAAACAGCCTTGCGTCAGGAGATATTGTATGGATCGATCGAATGTACGATAATGGCATTCGCGTCACGAGGGGAAAGTCTTCTTTCACATTCTATGTACCACCCATTTCATTAGCCTTGTTCTCGACCCTAGTAGTCAGTCAAAAATATGCCGATCCGTTTAATTTCAACATGAATGATTGGTGCATCAATATATAAATGGATACAGATCGGGGACTTTTTCGGGGATGTAATGTATAGCATAAAATTCAAGATAAAATCAGACAGAAATTTCATAAATGGAATCAAAAGCATTGACCAAACTGAAAAGTAGACTAAAGACCTGGAGAATGTTGAATCTTTGCTGAAAGGCATTTTACTAGAATTTTACTCAAGATACATAGGTTATCTGAAAATTATCAATTACATGAGAAACACTCCTCACGCTAGTTCATTGAACTAGCGTGAGGAGTGTTCTGTTCTGCTCAAGCGTTTGCTGTCATTCTCAATTGATACATTCATTAGAATTTCATTTAATTAGTATACAATGCTTTCCTGATGGTTGGTCAGTCAGCATTTTCTCGGTATGCTCGCTATTTTGATAGGCCGTACGTACTGATAAGTAAGTCTTTGTTAACCTATAGCTTGTAACGAAAAAAAAGGAGCGACACGTACTCTTGTGCTGGACACTGTCTCACAGATTTCAATTCATTGCATTACTCGTAGTATGTCATAGTATGGCATACCATAGTAAATTAACTATGAAACCTACTTCCTGTTTCACTTCTCGGTATTTTACCATACATCACAAAAACAGCACTCTAAATCATCCAAACAGAACATGAATAAACACTCTTTGCATCAGATATCAACATTTACAAACTATCCTGCGACACACTATGCCCATCACCTCCACACAACACAGAAATCACATAAATCAACTCCCCTCAAGAAATGTGAACAACCACAAACCCCAGTCTTTCAGGTTAAAACAATCAGTCCACCAAAGATCTTTACAACTAGCAAACGTGGATGTGGTGAAAACAAAGCGAAAGGCTCCGTGCATGCACTTCGTCTCCACTGACGCGTCCGGACATTCTATGCTGTACTAGACGGCACCTCGTGCATCGTGGCGCACCCCGTGGTCCCTGCTTACTCTCGCGACCGTGGACCTGCCATGCTGTTCCCCCCTCGCTATTTACTCCCTCAAAACACCCAGTAAAAACATTCCACCGATAATTGTCCTCCAATATTCGGATCGTCGTGGTTACTGGTGGAAAGCGGTCGATACAATGCCCCCCGTCCAATTCCTAGCACAGCGTGGTTACTCGTTGCAAGCCATCTAAGCAGTGAAAAACCCATCGGCTCGTCCGCTCATCCTTCTTAAGTTACCTGCCACGACCTATTGTTATCCTTCTGAAAATTTCTTGTGTGCTCGAGATTTCTACGTATTGTTAAACTTACTTGACATAAATAAATAGCGCGGGAGTATACACGGTCGGAATTTCCCAGCGCGCGCCAACAAACATGGGGGAATGCGCCCTATGTAATATATTAAACTATTTTTGGAATACAGCATGAAGCTATTGAAAATTTATCATGACATGAAAAAAACATTTGCAGAACTAAAACACGCCGCACTATAGTAAAAAAGCACCCAACCGCCGAGAACGCGTCGAACATACAGTTCAACGTGTCCAGAACCAGAATATGAATACGTTACAAGCTGTTATATCTTTTTTTAAATTCATTTTCCAGAAAAATTAGTGAAATTAGAGAAAAAAATAAAATTTGAGTTTAAGGGGTGAATAATACTGAATGTTGAGTAGAACTTTTCTTATGTCCTGGCCATGCATGTCATTTTCTGAAGCACTTGCACCGCTAATTAGTACATTTATGACTATTTCATTTCAATACATACAATTTACTTAAGTAATACCACCATTTTCTTAATCTAAACAGGTCATCAGCTGCCTAGTACAGGTCTTTTATTCTGGGTTACCTCCTCTTTAATTATTGCTTACGCATGATTTTCTTTCTTCTTTCAATCGAGATCTGCCAAGCCTACCGTTGTTGCACTGGAAATTCAGCTTCAAGTAGACGAAGGTTTTGCTAATGACTCTCGCTCTACTCCCCTGTTTTACAGACGTGACTCTCACGTCTTCTGTCTTCCAGAGTGATGCTACAGTGACTTCTTCTATCGCCTTCTGCGTACATTACATCCCGCCCTCTCTCTTCGTATCTTCTTCCCCTCGGCCCGTAATCACATACGCCACACGGCGTGACTACAATGACGATAAAACAGATATCACGCGTTTGCGATTCATTTCTTCCTTCTAGCTGCGTTTCCGCTCTCGGCTGGGCCCCCAAGGGGGTATATCCACACCCTTGGTGGTCCAGTAAAGGCCTTTTGTTCGATATGAAGGGATGACTGAACGTCTGTTGGTGCCTCCCTTTCCTTTTCCTCCTCTTCTCTCTCTCTCTATCTCTCTCCTGGGGAGGATGGGTGGAGAAGAGGTTGAAAGGTACCTCGGTGGGATGGGAACAAGGCGCTGCCTGCTTATCTTTTTGTTTCCTTAAACTTTCCCCTGGAGATATACAGGACGTTAAAAGATGAGACACATGGATCGAAGGGCGGCTGGCAAGAGAAGGTTGCGACGGGAAGGCACGACGAAAAATAATAACACGGATAGACAAGGTTATGATAATCATCGAAAGGCTATTTCATATATTTTTTCATATTGGAGAAACAACTTAGATATATTCGTATGAGAGCTCTCTCTTTATATTACTGATCAATAAATATGGGCGGAATAATTAAGAAGAGGAGACTGAAGCCAAAGCTAGTATTTACAGAAATGCTTACGGTGAGATGGAACCCTATATTTGCCATAGACTAGGAACTGACGGTTATCTTTTTGAGCAAAACTCGTAATACGGCTTTAAGAAACACAATTTTATATATAATAAGGTTGCCAGTCAATATTCTAAAAACCGGTTCATGCATATTTAAGTTGGTTTTTAGCTCTCACCCTTTAAATTAAATTGCATTACAATGACTTGGTCAACTTCTCATAATGAGTCAAAGACCATGTTGGAATTTAATTTCAGCCTTATGCCGTGTATGAAGATTAGACTTGAGGGGTGGTTATTGGAAAAACCGATGAATTTCATTCATTGAATAAATACATTCTGAAGTCATTTCTGGAAAGACTGCTATAATATTTTTACAACACTTGATCCTTTTCGAACCATTATTTCCGCATTAAAAGAACCATATTATGATTTTTCTAATTCTAGATAAACAATACGGGAATTACCGCTTCATCTTGGTTTTATGAATTTATTAGGATTTTTTCTCTAGCTTCATATAAACTAAATAGTTATTCAAAATAAGTTTTCTCCAGATTTTCTGGATTTTGTCTTGATATTTTCTTTGGTTTGAACTTCATGGCGGTTAATATCATCCGAAAACAGTGCATTACAGAATTATTCAGCGTGTGCAAGTAATCCAGAGAATCGACTTTATAGAAAGCGCGCGTGACTCGACCTTAAGGTGAGTTATCAAAAATTATCTTCACTATTATTATAAGTTTCCTTAAAGTTATTATCACAAATGAAGACACCTCACTTATTCCTACCTACTGAGCAATCCATTAGTTGTATGAGGCCCTGTCAAATATTTACAAATACGGAATTTTTTCATAGCCGTGCTTAATTTATTTAACCGCAGTCACCCATTCAGTAGAGGTAAATATATTTATCTTGTATTTATAGATAACTCCTCACAAGTTGATAACGCTAAAGTAAATGAGATGTTTGTGTAAGGTAGCTTAGTTATTTTATTACTGCTGATAATCTTATTTTTAAACTTCAAGAAGTCTTTTCAAGTCATACTCTTTGCGTCACCTGACAAAAAGAGATATTCTTAAGTTTAGCACATGGAGGTTCAAGAAAAATATCTTAGTAAACTGGATTTTTCCAAAAGAATAATGTGTAATTTAGAATCTTGACAACCTTGCAAGAACAGAGGCACTATGTTGAAAAGGAAGTTTTATCTCTTTCCATAAATCATAGTGATCTGTCCATGGTGATTTCTTTGGGTAGGGTTGTGCTCTTTCTTGTGCAAATGGGAGAAAAAGCAACTTAATTTTCGCTACACTATGAAATGTTTACCCGTGGATTATCTCATGCTACCTCTCAGTAGGTGGTCCTCCAGCCATGGCATGGCAGCTTAAAGGGAGTTTTATTGAATGTCGCAGTTTTCCGTTATATTCATGTTCATGCAGTCACCCTGTCTCGTGAGGTATCGCTTATGATAATGTCTTGTCCGTCCCACATGCCCACTTTATCATTCCCCGGCTCTCCTGCGACATTGCACAGGAATCCTCTGCGTCTCTCTCTCTCTCCACTCATCACGAAATCCTCCTTTTCCTCTCTGCTACTCTTTTTTCATTTCCGTCTATTTTCTTTTGTTTCTCATCCTCTTCTTTGTACACATTTAAATATCCGATCTCCTTGAGAAGTCTTCGGACAATATTTTTGTGGTCCACTGCCCAGTAAAGAGAGATTTAAGAGAACCAAGATATCCTTCACTTGAAAGCAGATATCAGATTTGAAACTTGAAAAGTGCCCTGTCTGAAACGAGCAAATATTTGGTTAAATGTTCAAAGTAGGCGTAGTTGCAATTATTTCGTCCTTTTAACTGAGGCCACAATGTTCATTTATTTTGTTCCTTGCACAGTTGCGACCGGTTAAGTTTTATTATTCTGTCTGAACTAATTATGATTCAGTAAGGTCTATGGTAGAAAGGGAGTAAGGATAGGGATCAGACTAGGCTAAATATAGAGGAAATGGAGTAACAAAGAAGTGTTTGTGGCAACAGTAGAATGAATGTAGTAAAGAATGAGTGGGTTATCGAAGAATTTTAATTTCATGCTGCAAAAATAAACGTATTTGAAGAGAGTATGCTTTGTTGGTTTGGATTTGTAGAGAGAATGGAAAAGCGTCTAAGAATGAAACAGATGTATGATAGTGGGGTGAATGTCGTGAAAGAACGGCGTCGACCGCGGAAGTCATAAGCGAATGCAGTGGAAGAGACTCTGAAGACTTGGAAGGAGTCTCTTGATTAGGACAACAAAGTATAAATATTAGAGGAGCAAAATAAGTCGCCAGGGATTGGGTGTTATGGAGGAAATTACAGAAAGAAAGCCAATTTTGACTTTACTTTTCTTGGACTTTTCCTACCCCGAAAGGGAGTAGTGGGATAGTATGTATTCTCGTAGGTTTACGAAACATTTATAGTTTATTGGAACTGCTAAACTTCGATTTAGGGAGTCATCGCTTTTCATGTTGGTTATTCCTACTTTGACTCATGTTCACTAACGTAGAGCAGAAGTAATACTTCAGAAGTACTACTATGTTGAGGAGTAGCCTTGACGGCTTACCAACTTCTTTTATTCTTCACTGATTCTGACAAAGAAGCATGTTCGGGTGTTTATTGTATTACGTGGGAAAAAGACGTCGCGTGCTTTCATTTCCAACCATCGCGCTCATCTTGGTAATTCTTTCTAAGAACTCTCTGGCCTTCAACCGATTCCTTCCTCCTAGTGATGATTCCAGTCACGCTTAAAGCGTTCGCTTCTCTGAAGTGGAATTGAAAGCTGACGTTTAGTCTTTTCATTAAGATGCCTGGCGTCATAGATAAAGCGCTTCACATTTAGACTGTTTGACTATTGAGTTAAACCTTTTGATTGATCGATAAATTACCATTCTTTTTAGCGCGTGCAAATGTGTATCAGTGTGAATGCAATGGAATGATTAGGTGGAAACCACTTGAAGGAGGAATCTTATTGTAATTTTGCGAAATAACTTATAATTGATATATTTAAAGTGCAGTTACTTTTCATTCAGGCTCATGTTGGGCATGGGGTTGTAAATCTTTTTGTAATGGCCATGAGACTTGACAAAGGGCTTATTAACTTACCTTTGGGTGCGGCGGGCACTTGTGTTACAGGAACAAATAAGTATTATCATAGTAGGCTGAGAATCCTAACGTCTATATTTTTTGTGGAGATACTTGACTTCCATCATTAGGTTTTATGTAATTTAGTTTAATAGTAAATGGCTTGCTTTGCTCAAGCCATAATGGCAAATTATTTTCATTCTGATGCCTTCTTGTCTTCATGTACTAAGTAATTTTCCAATCTATATATTTCTTTTTAATAATGTAAGCATGGGACCATTTTTTGTAGATTTCTCCAATTTTAATTCAGTGAAATTTTTACTTGAGACAAACTCTGAAAACATCACATCACTGTTTATAATTGTTTGATAAGCATAGAAAGCTATGTGACTGGTCGAATATTTAAGTTTTAAAGGAACATGAGTAGCACAGTGGCACTGCAGAGAAGACTTAACAAACAGTTTAAAATCTGGAATTCCATTTGTTATTATCTTCTTGTGGAGGAGAGTCTTCGTATTTTCACTATCTTAATAAAAACAATTGTTATGGTAGATAGACATTATAAAACTAAAAACAACTTTCCTTTGCCAATTTCTAGGCCTTTAATACACAAAAAATGTTGCATACCACTGATAAACTTTTTCAAAATTTTATCGGGTTATTTGTCGATATAAGTGCATGTAGTGTTGGAACAGAAATTTCTGGTCATTACTCCTAGATGTTTACCAATGATCAATATAACGCGATGGAGGTACGTTGAATTTTACTCGAAAAAAATATTATAAATGAAACTGAGTCACACAATTGAACAATTTTTATTTTATTGTCTCGTCACAGAGTGTCCACACACACAAAGAAGAGTTAATGTAAGAGTGACCATTCGGCACTGTCATTATGCTCGAGAAGCCTCGCTATGAAATTTCAACGGCTTTCAAAGTTGTTCACGCTTGAACAGCCAAGTGATCGAAGTATGTGTCAACCTCTATAGCGTTTACACGGGTGTAACATGGATTTCAAATGTTGTGTATGGAAACGTATAATCTTTAGATATGTTTGTTGTTGCTCCATAGTATCTATGAGTTTTTGATGACATTTTAGTTTTATACAGGTTCAGAATTTTTAATAAATTATGTCAGACAGAACCAGGCTGCTATTTCGGCATAAGCCTGATTTAAGTAAAATTAATTCTTACAGGTGTCTTCCACGAGAGTTAAGGATTTATCATAAATACGTTTTAACTGTCCCAGGAAGTATATTCAGATTCAGATATTATTCTGAAATTTTTTTAATTCACCAATTACTCATTGATAAAAACAAGCACTCTCTTTTTTCACGTCTAAAACCCTACATATACACATACATACATACACGGTAGACAGACTTCAATTGGCCAATATTTGCTCTTGAGACAAAAAGAACAAGAAGTACAACCAAGATATCTGAAAAAATTTTTATCGATACTTTCGCTTCAACACATAAAAGTACTGTTGGTGTACAGTTGGTAAAGTAAAAGATTGCAGGAAACATTTCTAGTTATCTCCAGATAACAAACTTTCAACCTCATCCTTTTTCCATTGAGCTGAACAAATATTCCCCAAGAAAAATTATGTAAATTGTTATTGTATGCGAGACTATAGAAAGCTCTGCCTAAATTCGGATTACCTATGCCAAATCATCGCCATTGTCTCTTACAAAAGGTATGTCCAGGAAAACCCGAAGATTTTGGATTTATTTTTAAAGATATAGAAAGGTTTTTCAAACAGGTTTTAGCACACTGGAAGGCTACTTGGACAGAAGGGTTCGGTTTTTTTTACGATTAAAACCTTTTTTGGAAATAAAACTGAAGTTATCACATATAATAATTATTTAAGTTAACTTCTATGACTTCTTGCATGTTCACACTTTAATATTTATATATATTTATATATACTGATACGAAAAACCACTCGAACCTAAATATTCGAGATGCTTGATGCAATGTCAATGCGTCAGTTCATATATCTCTCGAGTGAAACGTTGCTCAACATTTTTATACATCCCACTACGTATTTGGTACATTCAATTACACATATTTCCTCTTGTCCGTCACTGTTCGTCACCTTTCCCACCACCATCACTTTTTTAAGCTCCTCGTTGTGGGTAACACGTGAGTGTTTTCATCACAGGGTTTCTTAATGTTTCAGCTCAGAGCGAGCGCATAGCGTTCATTCTAGCATCTGATCAAAATCTCCCGCTGTAGGATACTCTTCTGTTTCACATTCAGTTTTGGCGGCAATCGAGTTACCAAATGCAATAAACTAGTTCACTTCTTGAAATCCATTAGCCTCGGGGAATTATAAGCACATTGTACCACACAGAACCATGTATATGATAACTCGTTACCGTGTGTAAAGATGAGCCACTCCCATTTCTGGGTCCATGGGTAAACATGAGTAATTTACCAACCATAATGGTCCGATGTATAGGCAACGTGGGAATAACCTTGTGCGTAACCCACGACTGGCTATTTGATACCCAAGAGGGTAACATTCTCGGTTAGTTTCCCTGCCTTCATGAAACAAATTTTCTATCACATGCTAATTCTCACCTGCGTGGCTATATTATATTTTAGCCAGCAACTAGGTTCATATCAAATTATTGGTATTGCTCATGTAAAAATACTGCGAACCTCCACGCGTCGCATCCGACGCGGAGAACGTCAGCCTTGGTTGGCGCGCGTTTAGGATTCTAGCGCCAAAAATTCGTACGAGCACCGAAATCGCCTGTTCAGAAAACGACGATGCACTCACTTCAGCCACGGGCGGGGGAGGGTGTGGCCGACGGCGGCGGGTCAGGCTTTGGAAACCGCCGCGCCGCTGGGTGCCTGGGAGGTCGCTGGCACGGAAGCCGAGCCTTTCCCGTCCGACCCCGAGGAAGACGGCGTTAGCCTGACGGCCGTGTGGAGTCCCGCCGACTGCAGCTGCTGCTCTATGGACGAGGAGGAGCTTGAGGAAGATGAAGACGAAGAAGAGGAGGACGAAGACGAAGCGTTGGTGGCCGTGGATGTCGCCGTGGTCGGCCCCGTCAGGGAAGACAGGGATGCCAAGCTTAAACCGCCGCTAGTTCCGTTGAGCGGGAACTGACCAGATGGCCCTCCGCCACTCGAAGCCGTTGAGGTCGGGGGTGGCACCGATGCCGTGGTAGACGCTTTGGACGAAGCTGCCGCGGCTGCAGCCGCTGCCTTCGACAGGACCGAAGAAAGAGGTCCACCATTGCCGCCTCCGCCGCTTCCTCCACCACCACCAGGACCTCCAGCTCCTATACACCCGTTGAGTCCGAAAGTCCTCGTGTACGTCTCTAGGAGGGACACGTCTCCACCACTTCCACCTCCCAGACCATTACCGGATACCACCAGGGGGCCTCCAGGGTTGGTACCCCCGACTCCGGCAGCTGCCGCCGCGGCGGCCGCCCCGTAGAGACTCCGGTAGAAGTCGTGTGCGGCCGCCGGTCGCCCACCGTATCCCGCTGCCATAGCCGCCGCGGCCATTGCGGCCGGATGCGGCGGTATGGACTGCGAAGGCATGCCGCCCCTTGCGGCCAGGGGCGCAACGAGCTTGCCGGCCGCCGTGGAGTAGAAAGCGGAGGAGGACGCAGAGGTGGGCGGCGATGAAGCCGAGACGATGGCGTGGTGCTGTCCCCTGTCGCTCTCCTTGCTCGCCATGTCAGCCAGGGACCATATCCTGGGTTTTGTGCTGCCGTTGGTGCCTCCGCTCCCCGTGCCCCCGCCGATGGTAGAATCTCCGGGTGCCGAGGGGGGCGTGCAGGAGGGGTCCGGGTGCACGGGAGGGGAAGCCGAGGACGACGAGGTGGACGAGGGGGCTCCGGTGACGGGGACTCGATGGAGGTGCAGGGGTCCGAGGGCCTGGTGGTGCGGGTTGAGCGCGGCGTGGGGGTGTCCCAGGTGCGGATGGTGGTAGAGGTGGTGGTGGTGCGGTGGGTGCGGCGGGGGAGGGGGAGGAGGAGGCGGGGGAGGGTGCAGGTGCGCAGGGAAGGAGGCGGAGAGGTGTGGGTGGTGGTGCGGGTGGTGTGGGTGCGGCGCGGGCGGCTGCAGGTGGGGATGGTGCGGGTGCTGCAGGTGGGAGCCCGGGTGCAGGGGGTGAATGGGGTGCGGCTGACCCGGGTGGTGCGGGTGCGGGGCGTGAATGCCCAAGGGATGGATGGGCTTCTCAAAGAGGCACTCTGGGGAGTCGGGGCCACTCTCGGCGGCTTGCGAGTCGCCCCACTCGCCTCCGTCTCCCGGCCTTCGGCCCGGCATTCCGCCCCCGGGGTGGCCGCCGAGTCCCAGGCCGCCGAGCATCGACGCGCGGCGGAGCTCGAGCAAGCCGAGCCGCTGCTCCCGCTCGCCCATCCTCTCGCCGTCCTCGCTCGAAGCGGTACCAGAATCCTTCGAGTCTAAAGGGAAAAAGAAAGAAAAGGCCGTCAGTTACCATTGTTTCCATTTAAGTAAAAATTAAAATCACCCGATGCATGGTATGATGAAGGAGAAAATTGGCGAATCCCGGCCACTGTGGCCACTGTTTTCACTATATCACACTTTGTAGTATGAGTAGTCATGTTTGATCAGGAGGTCAATATCAAGTAGCCAAAATAAGCTTGCTGTTGAAAGAAAAATAAAAGATTGTTACAGGACCACCATACAATATATTGATGCTAGTGAAAGATATCCATAAATGTCCATATCCTAGGTATCTTCATTTTAAAACTAACCACAAGTGACTCGAGATATATTGATCTTTTAGTTTATAATAATTTTCGACCAAATAAGGGTCAATCAACAGTCAACGATGTCAATCAGATTTAATGCCAATGTCACATAATAAATATGCACCTCAATAAATGATTCGTGAACAGGTAATACCACTGCACCAAATTATAATAAACCAAAGCTACTACAGTGTTAGTTTTCTTTTAGAAATTTATCTAAGCTTTGACTTCACACGAATCTGTAGTTCAAGAAAATAAAAATGAGGTCGTCGACTCTCACTCGACATGACTCGGCTAAAACGAATAATGCGACCCGTGAAATAGCCAATATCCCCTTTCATTCTCGAGCCAAGAGAGTTAATTCTGGCTGTTAATATCCTAATGTTTCTTTGGCGTTCGAAGGGATCTACAATAGAAGCTCTTACGAGAGGGCCAGCCGGGTGAACATCAACAGTTACAACAAAACGGGGTGCGGAAAGGAAGCCGGACATAATGAGAGTGGAGTGTGTAGGGTGAGCGGGGAACGGAGGAGAGAGAGAATGCCTGCAAGCCTCGAAAATCCCTTCTGTAATACCAGGGATTCGAATCATGTCGCAGAAGCCAAGGGACTGCAAGGACGAGGTTGGACAGAAGGGTTTAAGTCGAGGAGATGAGTGTGAGGTAAGGCTTTGTCATAGTGTGAGCTAGGTGGAGTATTGGGCCGAAAAGAATTCATGAAAATGTCGGGAAACGAAGGGTTGAAGAAGAGCGGAAGAGCCCTTTTTCCCCCGAGGATCGGTATTACGAAGAGCCAATGGCACGGTTACTGCGCTCACCCGTCTTACAACTGGGCTGTGAGTCAACAACTCGCACGCAATGAAAGAACGCTAAAGCGATTACCTGATTACTGATTTTTTAAACAATGTTTGGGAATGTGCAGATTGCAGTATCTCTCTTCTCTAATCTCTATATTCTCTCCGTGAGGATAATTCTGTTGCCTAATGAGGACTTCGGAAAAGGGGGTCGCTTTTCAGTTAATATATAATAAACGTGAAGGAGGATTTTCATTTGACAATGAGCGTTACCTCCTCACAATGAAATGTGGCATGGAAATATACCAAAGAGCGCGTGAGTTTCGAATACATGTTGACTCAACTCGTTTTCTCGAAGCTTCCTAACGTGAGTGATGTTCGGTATACTGGATTGATTTGTTTCTAGTGCCGGTTAATAACACATTATGCATGTATTAAGTGAACACTCGTGTGCCATTGGGCATTAAGAAGATGAGATACGGGGTGTCATAGTAATCCACATAGCTCATAGAGTAAGAAAAATGAAAATGAGTGAGAAAATTAATACTGCATTTGCGAAAAAACCTAATGGCATGAATCTGCCGAGTGCGAAAGATTTTTACAATCTGAAACTTTGTCAATTTCTGAGTAAAATTTATATTTACCTTCTGCTTGTATAGAAATTTGATTCGCCTAAAGGATAGACAATTGAATAATAGGCGTTGATGCGGATGAGGAAATACATGCACTAGAAATTGGCAGAATGAGCCATAAGCGAGAGAATGAATAGTAGCTCAAAACCATCAAGCTTGATACTGTTGAATGACGTAAGTCATGACCTCTTGACAATAGCTTCCTCTTGATTTGAATCTTAAATTTAACATCTCAATTGTCAATTGAAAACAGTAGTTAAATTATCATTAAAATTTGGATTATGGATATTTTTAGCGAAAAAAATTCATTTAATCATGCATAGTATTCATACACCGTTGACTTCATGTGTTCGTCTTACGATATAATCAATCGTAAGTTAACACTTGGGGCTAATTTGTTGATTATAACAAAAGGGACAATGACTCAGAAACGTTTACAGCACACTTTGGGCATTTGTTTCCAGCATAGTAGCAAATGGTTCATTTCTACCAACCAATCAAATTCATGCGTATACTTATTTGATTATAGGCTCCCAATATTAAATTCAAAAAATCATAATATATGCTTGAAAGTCTACGTTAAATTGCGAGTAACGTCTTGCCTACAGTTTCTCCTCCTGTAGTAATGCATAGGGAAGCCACTTAATTAGCATAATTTAATTAATTATTGATCGCCAGTAAGTATAGCGTATTGTCTTCCCTAGTAACTATATTCGTAATTACGTTGAAGCTGGTTTTTATTTCCTTCGGGCTCTGCTGGCATTCATTTTTGAATCCACTAGAAATAGATTCATTTTTATTTTAATAGCGTAGTTAATCAGACTCCGTAGCAACTATGTTGTCAGTATTTAATATGTGATGCCTGGATTTAGATGGCTTAGCCTCTCGTCTTTCTCGTGAGCACCCGGACGCAAGCAGTCATTTCAGACCGCCGGGTCGGGTGCTAATCGTATTTAAGGAAGCACCTCATGTTTTCAAAACGTTGCTCAAAAATAGCTAATGCACGTGCGGTGCCTAGAGTGACGTCAACAGTGCTGAGTTATACAGTAATTTATTTAGCCTTTGCGCAAGAAGAATTTAATCAAAGAAGGACTGGATATTACTGACTTACTATCGTTTTTTTCCTTCACTGACTGCAGGTTAACCGATGATCGCGGAAGTAGTAAAACTAAGTATTCTGAACGTTTTCAAGTTCATTGCACTCAGAGATTGCAAAATTAAAACAAGGATTTAAGCATGTTCTTAGTAGTTATTGACCATAATTAATTACAAACACCAACTGTGCAACACAAATTCTTAATATCGTTCAAAGAGTGATAACCCAATGATAATTAGAGATTTTTTTAGCTTGTACGTTCGGGTTACTGGCCAAAGAAAGGGGTCAAATTATGACAAATGAATCGAAGTCGGGCTTGTGGCAATTATTTAACTGAGTATGCGACGAATGTGCATGTGTACAGCTTTCTACTAAATGCTAAAGTTTGGCCGACATCTACTAGCTTTAAAACATTATCTCGGTCGTGTAGCGAAAAACATAAATTTCACCCCTTGACATTAACTTCTCGCAAGAACAAATACATTGGGATTCGGAAAGAACAGCCATATTATCTCAAGGACGTATCAATTTGGGATCATGCAATATAAAGGCGCAGTCATGGACTATGGCGTAATGGTACCTTGAGAATTACTCTAAGGGCGTTAAAATCAACTGGTTAATTAATTCGGCATAGAACTGTAAAAAGTGTATCAATGTTTTGAGCTGTGCTGACATTTGGTTTGAATGTAATCGCAGTTCTTTTTATCAATAACCAAGGAAGCTGTAAGGGATGGTTGAATTTGATTATTTTTTCTCAACGTTTCACCTTTTACTCTAGGGGAGTATTTTTCAAAGAACTACGGAACCAGCCGCGGAGTAACTCTAACGGAGTCACCCGCTAGTGATCACACAGTTGTGTGAAATTCACAGTGGAAAAATCATTCGCCTGGACTGGGAATCGAACCCAGATCCCTCGATTTCGTGCTAAGTGCTCTAACCAATTAAGCTACGCAGGCGTCCTCTTCCAGGCGAAATCGAAGGATCTGGGTTCGATTCCCAGGCCAGGCGAATGATTTTTCCACTGTGTATTTCTCACAATCAGGAGAGTCTTCTCTGGAGGGCGCTCGTGGTTCATGGTCACCATCATTAAGTTTCACCTGGTGGACGTTAGTCAACCAATTAAGCAGGATGTTTTCCATTCCCAAAATCCCACCCGTCGACTTCCATGAAAGCAGAACTATGAATGAACCGAGACGTAAAAAAAAAGGAAAATACGCGCAACTTTCCTCCCTTCTCCCCCCCTTTCCCCTGTAAACCCCGTGGGTGGGAAAATCCCTCAATGGACGCGACAGACGTCATTCTCCTCACCTTGGGACGGATTCTCCTTTCCAAGGAGGGCGTCCTTGCCGTTCGAGCCGTCTGACTTGCGCGCGCCGCCTCCACCGCCTCCACCGCCCCCGACGTCCGTGGCGCCCCCGCCGCCCCCGCCCATATCATCGTCATCGTCGTCGTCATCATCCTCGTGGTGGCTATTGTTGTTGTTGTCCTCGTCCTCCACACGGTTCCTCGGCTCCCACGTCATCTTGTTCTCCTTCTTGAGCCTCCGCCGCGCGTTGGCGAACCACGTGGACACCTGCGTGAGGGTCATCTTCGTGATGATGGCCAGCATTATCTTCTCGCCCTTGGTCGGGTAAGGGTTCTTCTTGTGCTCGTTGAGCCACGCCTTCAGGGTGCTCGTAGTCTCCCGTGTGGCATTCTTGCGCCGCGCTCCGTTCAGGTCCATGCCGTACCTATTGCGGAAAAGAGAGAAAGGAGGAAGACGAGAGTTAATTAAGGTTGGCCAGGCGGAATGTGGAGTTTATCCATATCCGTGGTGGAATTTAATTAAATTTCGTGGAAAGGCACGTTTTCGTGCCAGTTGTTTGTTAAAGCATGAACGTAAAATTCTGGGAAACGGTAATTTTTTTAAAGACATGGGATCCACTTGCCCTCCGCTCAATATCTACGTAAGTCCTACAAAACCTAGTCATTAAAATCGCTTTTTTATAATCCATACCAGTCTATGATTACTTTAAGTGTAGATTAATGCATAATTGTAATGAAGAGAAACGTCAAATGTCATTTTAGCCATGGATTTCATTCAGGCTCTGCTCATTTTTTGAAGAATACCCTTAAACATACGAAATCAAACAGTGATACATAGCATTTAACGAGGAAGGCGTTCAATCATTAGATAATGATCCCGAAGAAATTGAAAGGATGGAGCCTTGTGTACTATAATTGCAGAATATGGAGATGGAATGAGTCACTTACGATACCAAGGCTTGGCATGATACTTGAGCCAGCTGATATTGTGTTAAAAGTCTAACACTTGAGATGGTATTATTTGATTAGACAAATAGGGCTATATTACACAAAGGAAGATTAAACAAACAGAGGATTAGACAAACTAGCATGGTGTAATTTTACAGCAGATTATTTTATCATTTGTACGACCTGGCCTTTCATACGTTCCGAATCTCTCAAGACTACATTATGTATGCGAGCTTGTGTAAGTCGCGAAAAATTATCAGGTTGGATGAAATAGTTAAAAATTGCGTTGAATTCCGTAGTGTGTGTCTTTTATTCAAATATATTAAGAACAAGTAATTCACTATAGCTGATTAGTACCTCCACCTCCGTCCTGAATCTATGTTACATTTTCAAGTACCCAAGTATTTTGCATCAAGGATCACTAAAACAAAGGTCATTGATAATTTTTGATTAGGTGACTAGGTTGCATTGAAAATGTCCGCTTGCCTGCCACAAATCGTATGACCCAACGTCTTAACTCTTAACGATATTTCGCAACGATTTAAAGTATGGTGCTAGTAATAAAACTGCAATTTCACTGTTAACCTTCCAACGCAACGTACAGAAAAATTCGAATTCCCGACATCGACATGGTGACGATCCAGTGTGCCCTCGTATAAGTTTGTTGGCGCTGCAAATAAATATGGCTATTCGAGACATACCCACATCCACACGGTCACTTAATTTCGAGAGGGATTGTGGCATTGTCCATCGCTGCCCACCTCTCGCCTGCCCACTTCTCGCCTCGTGTTTTTCTCAATCTTATCGGAATGCAAACGTTCCTTTAGGTATGGACCTCCTCCCAAAATCCAGCGGGCGTGGCATGACATTTCGAGGTCTGTGAAATACGTCTCACAAATGCTGTTGGCAGACGGATACACCATGGCGCTACGTTTAGGATAGAATTCTGAGGTGGTTTACCGAGAGGGGACAAAGAGTAAGGTAAGGTGGAAATTCAAGTCTTCACGTCTGTAAGTCTATTTTACATCAAATTTAGTGACAGTTCCAGTTGAGAATGGCAGTCACTTAACACGCTGAATAGCCGAAAGTAAAGGAAAATTTTAAACTACTATCTCTTCGAGAATTGTGTCCTGTGTTGTGACTCGAGAATAGGCTTCCCATCTGAGAGCCTTAAGTTCAAATACCCGCAGTGTCAAAAATTTTTCATCGGGATTCCAAACCCTAATGAGAAGTAATATGGAGAGCACTTAAAATATCTCCCGTAAAATTACACCCGTAAGACCTAAGCCGTCGGTCACCTCTAATGATAACCAGCCAGTCAAGTAAATCTATTTGCTACAGGCCCCACCAAGTGGAAGCTATCGATATTCATCTGGAAGAATTTCACGGCAATAATATCCCAAGAAAATTATCTTAGCGGCACGAACAGGTTTGTGAATCACAAGAGGCCGCATATTATGTATTTGTGAAATAGCAGAGAGTGTTTTCATGCATCGTGAAAAACCAACCAAATGGAATACTGGCTCTCGGCTGATAGATTGCTCGCCGAGCATCTTCTAACGAGTTTTTGCTGTTAAGTCCAGCCGACTGCGCTCGAGATCATTTGCCTTCAATTCTTCCACTCCTTATCGCTTTGTATCCAACCATTCCTTTCCCCTCCCAACTGCTCCTCTGCGATCCATCGGACGCGATGGCGAAGGGATCAATTAAAAATATCCCTCTTCGCCTCCTGAATCGACGCATGCAGGCGCCGCCATCTTCCCATCACACCCTTTGTTTACTCCGCCAGGTTGTGTAACAGTGAGTCCCTCCCCCCGACCCGTCCGTCCTATTCCACCCCCCCTTCATCCCCCTTCACTCCTCCCACTCGCATCACTCACTCACTCACCTTCTTTAACCATTTATCTTTCCCTTTTCGGTCCCGGTCCCCGCGTGCTGGGGCCACTATGATCAGAAGTTCCGCCATGTCCAATTAGACCTCCCTTGCGTTTCGCTCCGCTGTTTTATTCAGGCCTCTGCCTTGTCCTCCACTTTTCGCTTCCCTCATTCGCTGCTGCTCTTCTTCCTGCCTTTCCCCTTCCCTCCTCCGCACCTTCCCCCCCGCACACTCCCACACCCCCAAGCCTCACCAGTGGTAGTGCGACGACGCCAATCTTTATTTCCTGGCTCCTCTCTCTCTTTTCCTACCTCTATCACGTGTCCACCGAGAAAGTATCCCTACCTCTCTCTCCCTCTCTTTCGGAGCTCGTCTGAGAGGCTGGGCTGCTTAAATAAAGCAAGCAGTGGGGAATATTTCTTTTTTCGCCCATGGTTCGTTCCCTCTCTTCACTCCATGTACCGGCACAGCAGGACGGAATTTTCCTTCTTAGCTCGTTAAGGTGGAATTTCGGTTGAGCTCCTGCAATATTGATTCGAACTTACTGTTTCGCCCGTGCCCCTGAAGTTCGACATATTTCTATAAGAGTGAGAAATTTACGGAGTCGACCATCCCGTTCGTTAGCGGTATCATTCACAGCAGCAATTCATTTCAAGTTTTCATTCCAAGATGCAAACGTTTCGCTCTTTTTAATTATTGGCGAGTTCTTTACCATTTGGATGATGACTGCAGGGTTTCTTCCTCAGAATTAACTCATCTGACTTAAACTCTATTAAGTTTTAACTTCCTTAAAATACTTTGAAATTTCATCCTTTTAAATGTCAAAATATACCTACAAGTCACTATTTACAAAATTTTAAATTAAGGTAACTGTACGAACATGCTTGAAATAAAATATGTGCTGTTAATATTGTTAGGGTGTAATTATATGGCAACAAATGAGTAATAAGACAATGGGTGATAGCTGTTTCTTCCTAAGTGCTTTGTAATAGTTTTGGTCATCGCTTAACTTCTCTTTATCATGACTTAATAAGTACATTCATATCGAAAAACTTCTAAACCCAGTGGACATTTATGTGCAAGATTAAGGAAAAAAAAATAAATTTTCACGCGTTCACTGGAATCGTTGGCCACACTTATAGTGGATCTGTCTCAAAACTCCTGAATTTTTTGTGTAAGTTTTTTAGTAATCATTCGAAACTACATTAATGATAAATATCCTAATTCCCACTAAAATTATTTTGAAACATATGGCAGCTTCGGAGATACGTTTAGGCCATTTAAAAAACATTCTTTCGAATATATCATCGGCAGATTCTGTTTCGCAACGAATTTCTCTTCCTACATCATCAAATCAAGCTCTACACTGAAGGTTGTTGAGGGCACACAGTTTCATGGTAGAAAATAATTGGTATTTATGACTACGATGATCATTTTATATGGGTAACGATCAATAATACCTCTTTCATTTAGTGTAATTTAGTGTAGTTTTTCGGGGTCGGAATAAGATTTCCAGAGGATTGCTGTTATCCTTTCTCTCTCCTCCCGCTCCGTTCCTTCTCAACACCGATCGCCGTCTCTAAGGAATCATGCTTCCGCTCGACAACTCTCGCATTGTTTCCAGTTCCCCGCCCTCCTCTCCGCCGCGTCCTCTTCCTCCTCCTCCCTCCCAACACCCTTTCTCTCCTTCCTCCCAGCCAGTAGGTACCCACCCACTGCCCTTTCCCTCCCACGATTCCTCCTAATTTTATTTTTCCAGAATCTCGCCCTCTCTCCGATCCCCTTCCACCCAGCCTCGCTATTTCTTTTTAAACCCTCCGAAAGCCACTCATTTCCCCCACACTGCCAAACACCCCCGATAGCTACACCTCCTGCCTTACCCACCTCGACCCCCATCCTCCCCCCCGCTTTGGCAGCCTTCCTCCTTTCCTCCCTTATAAAAACCCACGTCTCTCCTACTTTAAAATCTTATCAAAGATTAAACTTCTCCTTCCTTCACGGCTCCGCGAACCTGTACCCTTAACTCTCTCACCCTCTCCGCCCCATCCCCCTCCATTCCCCGGTCCACAAAACCTCCCCTTCACACACTATTCCCTCCCCCGTTCCATCCTCTTTCTCTCCCTCCTCTAGAGGGTTGAAGAATCCCCCTAGAGGGTCGAAATTAAATTCCCCCCCTCCCTCCGCCCAACCCGTCTTCCGAATCCTCTCCCCCATACCCTTCTCCTCGCTGCGTCCCAAAACCACCCCATCAGGGGTCTTTACCACCCTCCCCCACTCCCTCTCTCTATCTCTGCCAACCCTCCACCCATCCTTTTCCATTCTAGAGCTGCACTTCCTTCTGCCCCCCCAACCACCCTTTCAGGCGCCTAAAATCCCACCCCTCCCCGGATCTTTCCTTCCTTCTTCCCTCAACCTCGAAGAACACCCCCTTCTTGCGCTTAACGAAGATGCCGCCCCCTTTCAACCTCCCCCCACCCCATATTCCCTGGCACGCCTCCCTCTTTTACTTATTTCCTCCCCCACCTCCCTCCCGCAACCCTCCCGCCATACAGACTATAATACGCCCCCTCAAGCATTCGTTAAGTGAGGAGAAGAAAAGGGGCCTTTTATATTGGACTAAACGGAGGAAAAACGTTAAGGAGATAGAAAGGGCTGGGGCGGGCGGATTTTTTTCTTCTTCTTCTTCTCCTTCTTAGGGGGTGGGAGAGAAAGGAGCATTTCATTCAATCGGTTTGTTGATGACAGGGCTTTGATGGCCGTAGAGTATGATATGGGAGAGAAGGGACTTGGAATGGAGAGAGCGAGGCCACGGAGATCTGTTAAGGGCGTGGGTGAAAAAGACTTCTTAATTAAGTGCCTCTCTCTTCTTCATAATGTCTTAACAGTGTCATTAATTGAGTATTCCTGCTTTTGTTAGGGTGTAACGCGTGTTCTGCGCCAGGAAATTGATATTCAAACAGTGTCAAAGATAACAGTTTTGTTTATCTGTTGATGTTACACGTCGCCAAATGAAGGGAAAAATGACGCAGTGGTTGACACAACCTTTGGGGCAGCATTTCTCAAAGTTAAAGAATTTTATCATAGAAGATCAATTAAGCCGCATATGATTACTTGCAGTCAAACATTGTGCACTTATTTTAGGAAATAAAACAAAATTTCTCCGTGCTAGAAAGCCAATGTATTAAATGCTAGTGAAACTTATTGATAAAAATGAAAAGTAAATTAAACCAATTAATGACAGATTACCTCTATCAAGGAAGTACCAAACGTTTGTTTAATTGTTGTGAAACAAACTACTTTTGCAGATAATATCACCCGATGAGTTAATAAAGTATTTTGTGCAAGGTGCCTTTACCCTGTTTTACGAATAATTCGCGCAAATTATGTGGACAGAAGAGTTAAAAGCGTATTAGGATCAGGGATTAAATATTGAAAGAAGATTATATGCCGCGCTATAAAATTCTCGTGATTTATCCGTGCAAAGCACTCCTTCTTTCTGCAATTACACCAAACAACGTGATCCAGGAACGCCCCAAAAATGCATTTTGAGCGTGGGAAGCACGCCACATGCCCGAAAGGAAAGAAAAAAAATATACTACCTTACCCTCGATCGAAGTATCCGAGCCGTTTCGCAAAATAATGCCGCCATTTCCTGCTCGGGAGGCGGGCGGGCGAGAGCTTCTTCTTTTTTTTCAACCCGGGACGTGATTTAATTAGGGAAAAAATTGAAATTCTATGGGGACGGGAAGAGGAGGATAAATGGGGAGGAGAGACCTCCTCTTGGAAAGTGCCTAGATATCCGGCTGCCGCTGCGCGCGAGGTGAGGAGGATGTAGAGAGAATGGGGGTGTCGGCGGGGAGAGGGAGCACCACCGAGTGGTTGCACACAAAGAAATCCGTTTTTTTTACTCTGGCGGGGGAAGCGAGGAGGAGTGAGAGAGAGAGAGAAAGACTCGTGCAGTGTTGAAAGGATTAGAGCTTCGGGATATGTGTGTGCAATGGTGCCCCGGGGGTCGAGGAGGAATTAAGGGGTGAGAGGTATGTGGAGTAGCGTGCACCATGAAGGGGTGAGAGGGAAGGTTTTTTGGATGCGCGTTGGGGGCATATAATAAGGCCGGAGATTAGTTTCGATTGTGTACGGCAAGGCGTCCTCCGCGGCGCGTCGTATTGGCGGGGAAGGGACGTGCGAGGGGTGTATGGGTGGGGAGGTTGGTGGCAGAGAAAGGGTGCGAGAAATAAAAGAGCCGGGTGTGACTGAATTTTGGTGCACACCCTTCCGTCTCCGAGGTGCACGATGCGCAATATCGCGCTTTTCCAGACCCCCCACCCTCTTTCCCGCGAACAGCTCATTCTCCTCCATCGTCTAGTCCCACCCTCACTCAAATGCAAGTTCCTAAAAATAATTTTCACTCCATTTTCACACCGTAGGATTCATCTTCAGAGTTCAATCCTCGATTTCCACGACCAGATATTTTGATTTTTGCTGTGATAGTTCCAGATTTCTCATTCTAATTGTGGGTGAGGCTCAGAAAAATGGGTAATCCGGCGTTTTCACAAAACTTCGTTCTTATCAGGAGCAATAAATCGTAGGACTGGTGGAATACCTTCATAATATCAACATGCATTAGGAATATATCTGGTGGAATATAACTGGTTAGCATTCAAGGATAGGTATATATCAATTGTGAAAAAGGCAAGCATGTTCTGTTAGGAATTTTGTTGGAGATGACCTAAGAGGTCAAACTAGTTTTCAGTATCGGAATACTCCAGTCCGTTGCGAGTTCAAACCATGGACCAAAAATTTATCAGATGAAATAAAGTGCGCCAATTTAGTCGAGAAACAGAATATTGATGTCGTTTCGTGTATTATGTGGTGATATGTCCAGTAATTAGTTTAAGGCATAGATTTCACGAGCGTATTAATTTTTAATCTGATAAGGGCTACGCATCTCTTAACCATAGTTGGTAAAAATGGAGAAATATTCCGAGCAACCAGTTAATCAATGTAGTTGTTATTGGAGAGTACTGGTAATTCTTTCATTCAATGCAAAACTTTTCACCATGATACGACTCGCAATCCAGTCAAGGTACTTCCATATACCTGTACCTACTCCAACCAATTCTCTTTTCTACGCTTATTTCAGGTTTTTTCTCATTCTCGAAAGAAAAGGGGACACTAGTGTCAAAGACAATACTTATTTACCTTTGAGAGGAGCACTGAAACTTGTCTCGGAAAAAAAAACTATGAAGAAGCTAACGAATCTACACGTATGAAATCTCATCAGAAGGAACTCTTTGTGGAAAGTGTCTGAAACCTTTTCTTTCAGGACTTCATTCCAAATTCTTTTCCCCAAAAACGATTTAGCGAATGTAATTAGCTCCTCTTGGTTATTCCATTTGTTGAAACATTTTGGGAACCTCCTCCTCTCTCTCACGGCACTTCGTTTTCACCGCCGAGTTACCAACACCATGAACGCCCTTTCCCCCCCACCGCTTCCATCTCTCTCTCAAACTCGGTTATCTTACGGGAACCTTTCCCGTCATTGGATTTCCACCATTTCCAGCATCCTCCTCTCCCTCTTTTCATCCTTCTTTCACCCCCAGCCGTCACGCCCTCTTTCGAACCTCTTCCCCTCCCCCACCTCGCGTAACCATTCCACACGCTGGATCTCATCCGAAGCGACGGCCACCATAGTGACAGAGAGGGAAAAAGAGAGAAAGACACGAGAGGGAGGAATTGGGTGTGGGAGAGCATGAAGGGATGAGGAAAACGTGGGGGGGAGGCTCCGTGGGGGAGGGGAGGAAAGCGTTACGAACGTAAAAGGGAGGCGGGACTGAGAGAGAGAGAGAGAGTATGAGAAGCGGGGGTTGGAGTTGGAAGGGTTTTTGGGGAAGCTTTTCCCCGAGTTTTTTTTCGCTCTGTGCCTTCCGCTTACACACACGGCCCCTGAGGTTTTGGCGCATTAACGGCTTGTTTCCATGGTGATTGCTAATCGGGAGAGCGTTGGATTTTCCAGCGGGAGCGGCGAAGGGGGGTTGGAAAAAAAAGGAGGAGAGTTAGAGTGAGGGGCAGGGTGGGAGGTTGGAGGGAGGGGCGGTGGAGGGGAAAGTGGGGGTGGTTTTTTTGGGGGCAGAATTGGAGGCGAGGGAGGCTGTTGAGGAGTGGGGATGGCATTGCGATGCGAGGTGCTGGAGGGAAAAATGAAAATGGGGCTCTGATATTTAAAGCACGAGGCCCGAGAGATTGGTAAGCGAGTTCACTTCGGCACGAGTAAACGATAGAATTTACAGTAATGCGTTATCTCTTTCGGGTCTGCATTACTGAGATGAGTACTCGTTAAGTAGGTGTCTAATTTTGAGCAAAAACATGTGGAAAATTGAATTTAGCCATGAAAAATTACAAGCATGTTAGTGACTAAAGCCTGTAAGATATTTAGCGAGGAACCAAATCGAATTAGCTGTGCCTTTATCCTTCGGTCGGGGGCAAGCGTTCGGGATGTATACCCGTGACGAAAGGGATGATGGTTGGGAATTAAGGGTGGCCATCTCAGGTGAAAGACTTCATTCCGATATTTTTTGTAATGGTGGGATAGATGGAGGAGGATTTGTTTTTCCAAATACAGCTTAAAGCACGGTCTAAACAACAATCTATTTACCGGTGACCGTACAGATAGCTTCAAATTCGGTCTCTTACTCCCTCCTAGGACGAGGAAGTCGAACAGCCAGTGCGGCAGGGAGGAAGAAAGAAAGGTATTAACACGGCTCTCTCGACGGACGTGGGTGGGTGGACGGAGAGAATTTTCGAGGGAAGGAGGAAAATGAGGGAGAATTAGTGGGGGTGTAGGTGAGGAAGAGTCGCGGGGGGGGAAGGGATGTGGTGGAAGAGGCGGAACATCGCGTCACGGGCTTGAAGCTGCTCCTGGCGGTCGAGAGTTAGGATGAGGGCAGTGGAGTGGGATGGGGGGGAGGGGGCGAGGGAACCCTGGGCGAAGGCCAGGGCGGGGGCGGAGGGGAGATGGAGGAGGCAGCCGCCGCCGCCGAGGGGGGGCAGGCGGGGGCGGCGGTGGAAGAGTTGCGCGCGCCATCAGAGGCCCCGCCTCTCATCGACGTCCCTGCTACTCCTTCCCTCGCCCCCCCCACCCCGCCACCCCGCTCCCCCTCCCGTCCGACACCCTCTGTATTTCCTCCTCCATCTCTCGCGACCAACCTCCCTACCTACTCGGGGTCCTATTTTTATATCTTTTCTCAACCCTTCCCCCTCCCTCATTCCATGTCTTTCTCACCCCTTTTCATGATTCCCATCCTCCCGCTTGATAATTCGTGCTAGTTTCAAATAGTTCCATTATGCTGCTTTCTGCTGAGAACGGCGCGTTTTCCCTCCCTCATCTCATTGTTCCCGATGAAATTATTGCCCCACTCGGATGCGCAATTTATTCCGCATTCTGAGAAGGCGTTAACTAAGATGGCGTTCTCGCGAGGATACGCGATTATTAGGCTTAATTCTTTTCTTTTTTTGGAATGAAGTCACATATTGTTCTGCAACGTGTACACCATCAATAACTGCCGTAGTCTCTTCAAGTCAATGCTACTTACAAATTTGCTTGTTGAAATGAATTATCACAAATAAAATGTTTATCACGACGGCTCCTTAACCTGCTTGTGCGTAAATAAAATTTTTGAAACCAACTTGTGAATGAGAAAAACCAAGAAAATAATTATCGTGTTTTTTTTCGGCTAATTGAAAAAAAAATAAAAAAAGATAAGTTTGTACTCAAATCCGCATTTTATTTGGAATGATTTTTGCAGCAAGCGTTTTCAATTGAGATAACATCCACTAAAATAGTTATACATATTTGGTTCAACTCTCACCCACGTCTGGCAATCATAGGTGTACTTGGCATCTCATAAGATAGCAAGTATGTTGTACATAGGGAAAAGTAGAACCAAAGAGAGAATGAGAAGTGCGAGAACAAGGACGGACCCATGACCACCATAATGGTAAATAAACGCGCTTTGTTATCAATATATAATTCACGTTATTTTATTCAACTGAAAACTATAAAAAGCGGGAGTCCGAAAAGGTGGCGTTTAATCTTCTGTATTGTCTTTTCCAGATATATTTACAGACTCTGATATTATTGAGATTCCTCGCCGGAGCGGATGAAGACAATGAATTCTGGTTTCTTATTCTAATCTCAGAAAATCTCTATGTTTTCCCCACACGAGCTCGCTTCTCATAAAAGCAGTCTGATGACTCGCTCTACTGCCTTCCCGACCTCCTTCCCTCATTTAAGTCAAACGTTTAGAAGAACTTTCTTCCTTTTCAGTTCGGATGCGAGCTATAAAAACAGAAAAGCAGTGAAAAGGGCATTATTTCCGGAATAATTTACAACGGCCAATGTGTGATAACACTCCAAAATAGTCACCTCTCGTGTAGAAAAACATGTGTACCAGACTTACGACTCTGGATTTAGTGTTTTGATAAGTAACCCGCAAACTGACATCAGATAATAACGGTAATTTACTCTCCATGTTTTGTTACTAGCCAGAACATTGGTACCTACTGTTGAAAAGTTTTTGGGAAGTAAGTAAATCTACACTAATGTAGGTTAATCACGAAAAAACTCGAAAAAAGGTGAAATGATCCTGTTTAATACTATGGAATAGCTTACTAATTATAACAGAGTTATTACATTGGTATAATATATACATTTTAATAGCATTTGATCAACTTGCGGATTGGTGATTGGATTCGAATAAGAAACAGCTCTTCCTTTCTCCTTTCAACAATATGGCCGCTGTTTTCGGGAGAGTAAACTGATTCCTTAGCAAAAGCTGAGGTGCTGTTCCATGTTTTTAACGAATCAAACTCGTCAGCAGTTGCCATTGCATGGAATGGAACAGTTAATGACTGTGTGAGTCAATAAAACACATTAGAAATGTGATATTCTAATCCACAGGTCTTAATCGACTACATTTTTAAATGGTACAAGGAATCACTAAATAAATTCTGACAAGGTTAAATCCTCTCAATATGGAGAACCTTTAGACAGGAAAAAATTAAAATTGGCTGATGAGATTACCGATATGTTACGTTGTGAGGAAGTAAGACGGCGGTGCATTCTCGAGGTGAAGAAGGAAAATTAGGAGATGTGCCGAACCGAATACTTTTCAAACGCTGGCATCGCATCTGAGCAAACGCTCAGTCCCTCTGCCCTCCCTTCCGCCCCTTTCCACCCACTCATCCCCCACGGCTTTTTTTCATTCGCCTCACACTCACACTCCGCCACATCCACCTTGTTAGCAGAGTTTACTCAGACACAAAGAGCTCGCGGGGGTCGGTGAGAATAATTAGTTTTCAAAGTGGAACGCTAGCTAGCTTTCCAAGCAGTTCGCATCCTCTCCTTCTTCCAACCAGGGGCCCACCCACACCCCGCCAACTTCTCGCTCACCACCGCCTCCCCCTTGCCTCACCCACCCTCCCAAGAAAGAAATCGGCCTCGCCTCCTCCTCCTCCTCTCCCATCTGCCGAACCGACTCCAGCGTCGCGAAAGAGAGAGAAAATGAAATCATCCGTCACCATCACCAATGTCGCTGTAACCAGATGGATCCCCCGCCTCTCCTTCTATTCCCCGTGGCTGCAGCATTCCGTGGAACACCCACGTTGCCTTCTCCCATCTTTTGTTCGACCCCATAACAGTCGCTCTCCCTCGCCTCCCATGCCACCCGCCCCGCCCCCATTTCCCTTCAGGGCCTCCTCCACTCACGCGAAAACTTCTCTTGCTCTCTTTCTCTGGACTTCATAATTATTTGTCGCTCATCTGCTGCAGCGAGCGCCGTCGGGCGTCTTCTTAATGCCAGGTGCACAACGCCTCCTTCCTCCAGAGAGCACGACGAAACAAGGGTCGAGGGAGGATGGCTGAGTTTTAATTGATTTTTTTATGTTCATTGGGGAATTCAGCATAGAAATTTAGCTTATTCCATCACTTCCACAATTTTAAATTAATTTAAGCTAATGTCTCTGTAAATTCAGCAGTTTTCATATTAATATTTTCTAATTGTATGTTTGCAGAGAAGATTTTCGAGGGAAAATTTTGGAGCATCACTTAAAAGGAAAATATTAAGCGAATTTTTAAATATTATTTCATTAGATGAAGATCATGTAAATGAGCCCGAGTTTACTTTATAAATGTTCAGGGAAGTGGACATTTTATGACAACGAAATTGGGAGAACTTCATTTCCATGCTCTTCCAAAAGCAATTCACTTCTTTTCTGTATTATAACGAATTGAGGAGAGTTCGAATCCAGCTGCTTCAGTCAGACTTGGGAGCAGTTTTAAATCTACCTTGTATTTTACCCGGGTAATATCCCTATCGATTATCACATCTGATCAATGTTTTCTTCGATTAACAGCCGGAGATCCCTTGGCAATCCACCCAGAACTTTCATAGTGGCTATGTCAAAATTCGGCTGGGGAGTGATGTAAGAGGGTATGAGAAAAGGGCTTGGAACTGAAGATTTCAGAGGAAGTTGGTCGGATGCCGAGAGGGAGAGGCTTTTGAGGAAGAGGAGGGTGAGTTTGGGGAGCAGGGGGGGAAGGGGAGAGAGGGAGGCGGGGGGAGTTTGAAAACCTCCAGCGGGAAGAACAAGAGGTGAAAATGGCAGCGAATGGAGAAAAGGAATTTTCCGTGGAAATATCATCAGGTCGACGAATCTTCGGAAGGAGTTCCGAACGGTTGGGAAAGACGTGTCGGGGGTGAAAGAACAAAAGATAAGGCTGGGATTGGGAGGGGTGGAAATTATGAGATTTTCGAAGTTGTGACCTTTGGAGAGAGGGGTGGAATGTTATGGGAGAGACAGCGGGTAGGTGAGGCGGTGAAAAGAGTGCACAGAGAGAGAATAGCGGGCGAAAGAAAGAGATTCGAGGGAAGGGAAGAGAGAGGGTGTATGCATGAGGTCAGGGGGGTGAGAGGGCGTCGAAGAGATGGGATGATGCGGGTGGGGAGGAGGCTCGGAATAATCCAGAGAGCTCCTCCACCGGTGGCGGCGAAGAAGAGGACGGCTCTCCGCGGGAGGAAAGAGTTCGGGAAGGGGGAAAGAATGGGAATACGCTTGGAGGGTTGGCAAAGGGGGAGGAGGGCGGAGTATGGGGATGAACTGAAGACATTACGGTGGAGGTAGGTGTTCCTCGGTTGGAGCATCTTTGAAAGAGGTTGTTGAAGAGGGCAGGTCCAAAAAAAATTCGCGGGGAGGGGATGGAAATGTGAGCGGAGGAATCAGACGGCAGAAGCGAACGGATGGAACAGGAGTTTTGCTGGAGTCAGGGGGAAGAAATCTGTGCGGGAGGAGGTGGAGGAGGAGGCGGGAAGTGCAGAAGAGTTTTTTGGCGCTTCGGGGGCGGGCGAGGGGGGGGGAGGGTTGGTGGCAGGGGGTGTGTGCGCGTCTGGTGCTCTCTTTCTCTCTCTTGCATGAAGGATGGCGGACTGATGAAAGGGAATTTCCGAGTCGGTTGGGGGTGGAGTGAGAGAAAGAGAGAGACATTGAGAGAGAATCCTCATTGGTTTCCCCGTCGTTTCTTTTTTCTTTGTTTATGTCTAACTCGCTTTTATTCGCCCCAAAAACAAAGTTCGTGATCTCACGACGGCTTTATTTTTATCCGGGCTAAAGGGGGAGAAAAGGCTGAGGAAGAGTTCACATCGTCATGATGACTGTGTGCGCTGGTAGGTTCCTGGTGGATGTCACAAGGAATTTCGTGTTATTTTTTTCATCCGAAGTCCCTGCGCATCAAAAATTCGTCTGGAACGTCTCAACATTTTGCATGTGAAATTTTATGACCTCTTGGTCGAGTGAATGGTGCATTTAGGTATATTTCGGCGACGATCGAAGGGAAAGAATGCATTGTCAATGGATAGTTCTCAAGACCCATGCACACGCTTTCTCAAATGGAAACTGTAAGAGAAATGAATTGCTTTGAATATGCGTACATTATTCGCACAGGACATAATCTATGTTTCACCAGCAATGCAACATTTATAAAAATAAAAATGCCTGATGGTAATGGGTTACACCCTAGCCTGATAGTGATAGTATACCCTGGCCGGATAGTGATTTGATGCGTAATACTTTGATCTCTGATCACTTTTTTCAATGTACATATAACAATACAAAAGGGCAGCATATGACGAAATGTAATAATTAGGTCTACTTTAAAAATTGACCTTACAAATTGAACAACTCATGTAGGGCGCCTTCTAATACTGTTGATGTTTGATATTATTTGCGAACAGTGATCGAATATTCCTATGCTACAAACTTTAGCTTTGATAATTATTTTGCTTTCCGCATGTTTTCTAAGATTTTTCATTGCAAAATATTGACGCTATTATAGGAATATTTAATTGTGATGCCGCCTGTCGAAGGGTCCTCTAGACGGAATTAATCCAAAATAAAATAGGGTTGTCTGACTCGTATTGGTGTAAAATTTTGGAATGATTGAGGAACTTATAAAATGAGGCTGGCGCTTTCAGAAGAACTCAGAAAACGAGAAAGCAGTGAGTGAAGTTGTGCGCGCGAGGAAGAGGTCGCCACGGAGGTGGCGCGGGGTTACCGCGCCTCGTCATCCAAGTCCCCGCAGGTGAAACGAGGAAGGGGGAGAGGAGGAGCAGATGGGCGCGGGTGGGGAAGTTTTTTTATTCGGAATCTCATCGCGGTTCCAAGAGAAAAGAGAGCGAGAGATATTCAAAGAGGGAAGGCGAGGCGCGCGCCTTTATGATCACCCGGGTCGAAGGCACAGCCCGCCACCGCGAGATCTGGGATACACGCACACAGAGCGTGGGAGTGAATGCACGAGATGAGCTGTGTGTTCGTGTGTGTTTTTGAGGAGATGAGTGGGACAAAAGAAGGTGGAGGAGCGAGAGAGAGAGAGGGAGAGAGATTCCCCGGAGTTAACGCGAGCGAACGAGTGTGGGCCGGAGGGGGTGGCGGATTGTAGGTGAGTCGAGTTCGGGGGAACGCCGTCGTACGGGCGGAGAGGAGGGGTGGAGGTTGAGGATAGGGTGATGGGACCAGGGGTGCCAGCCACGGAGGGCGCAAAACCCTCATCCCCTCCCCACAAAGTCGCGCTTCAGAGAAGGAAGACAGCGAATTCACTTCATGAATGCGATGCCAGCATAGGCCCCCCCCACCTCAAGCAACCTCAAAACTATCGTCTCCATTTTCTAAGACAACTCTTTTCCAGCGCCCGTCGGTGACACGGTCGGGGGCTCAACTTTCCTCAACTCCTGTGTCATCTCTCGGGCTGCAAAACTTCGAACAAGGAGAGGACTAGTATTTTAAGATGGCTCCTCCTTCTCCTCCTTTTCACGCCCGCTTCCTTTCATTCTTTGCGTGGAAGCGATGGTATCTGCCTAATGTGCTTTATGTAGGAGAGGCGGCGGTGGAGGTGACATCCTTAAATATTCAGGCTCCTTTCAGGGTTCACGACCTTTTCCTCTCGAGGCTTTTCATTCCCACCACACCCGGGGCATATTTAATTGAGTTATGCCGCGGATGCAAGGCATGATTTTAGTTCGCGGCCGCATCTATTGATGCCTTATTTTTAACGGATGTCCGCAAAATGAATTAAGGTACGCCTGAGCCTAAAAGTGGCGGAAATATTGTAAGTCATATGTAATCATGGTTTGCGCAGCTAACTGTTCCTTGAGGAGCATGCTCGGTGTTTCTCACGTTCCTACCGCCGTTTCTCTTTCAAAAGATTTTCACTTGCAGATACGCGTTACACGTTGCTCCCAAAGACCTTGCGTGTTACAAAATGAGTATGCACGCTTGAATTTTCCATTATTCATTTCTTGGAAGAAAATAGTGTTATTTATGTACCAAAGGTATATTTTCAAGCCAATGCGTTTTATATACAAAGGTACCAATGTTGGACGATCTTATAATTCTATGGGGAAATGCTCCTCGGCGTAATTTATGACGGAGCAATTCCGCCTCTTCTTAAATTATTTCCTGTTTAGTGACAATGGGAAAGTGACAGCTGTTAGTTTCCTTTCGACGTAAAACAAGACAAATCTCAAGACGGCCCTTGTATTTTTGCGTGAAGTTATCCGTTGTTTTTGATGCGATTTCGTTATTTTTATGCCCGTTAATTGGAGTAATTAAATGTAATTTGGATGAGACTTAATCTAGATACGTCGGGGTAAAACAGCGAGGAACACGAGTGAGACCAGTGTGCCGCTTGCATGAAAGCCCCCAACTGTAACTATATTGAATGAAAGCGGCTACCTTGCTCTTCTTATGGTAATTGTTGAGATTTGTTTTAAGATCGAAATCGTCTTTCGCGGATGTACATAGCTTCCTAACTGCACCGCCTGCGCACCTAGAAAAGTTGCTCCAGCGAATGAATGCCTAATTAAAAATCCGGTGCGCCCCTGTAAAGCGGCAGTCAGTGTAGAGGGAAAGGCAGACACGGAGTCATTACATATTCACAAGATAATATCGAGCTGCTCCTCACACAAATATTTTATAGCCACCCTCTCTCACTCTCTCATCAAGGCGACATCGAGAGCCTTGCGAGGGAATAAACTCCGTTTTTATTGCAACCTCACGTCGCTGCTTTAAATTCCCCAAAAACCGTCCTCCCTTCGACATTTTTATGCCCATCTCTGCAGTCTCCCCTCCCTCTCCCTCAATATCCTTGTCTATCTTAATCCCTATACGACAATTCCTTCCCACGTTCGACCCCTTTCGCACATTTCGCCCCGGCCGGTCCTCCCCTGAACAGAACCCTTCCTTTCACGCCACCTCTATTCTTGCCTCCATCCCTATCCCCCAATTCTCCCTCCCTTCTCCCCCAGTACCATCAGAGGGCGTAAATCGATTTTCACCTCAAACCCCTTTTCTTGAGTCGTCTCGCTCTAAGGGGACGCTCAGGGCAAGGAGGAGATAAAACTGGAGGGTGTATGTGTGTGTTAGGGTGTCTAAGGGGATGGAGGAAAAGTGGAGGGAGGAGGGGTGGGAAGGGATGCATGTCGGGGTGGCTAAGATTGGAAGTGAAAAAATGGCATAAATCTTCAGGGAGCACCCCTACCCAACTCTTATTTCCTCTCCTACTTCACCTCTCTCGCTCTTCACCCTCGCTATTCTATTTCTTCTCCGCTATTCTGCAAGCCTCACAACGGTTGGTGTGATTGGTAAACCACTAGCTTCGCATCCCGAACGCACAGGTTCGAATTCTGGAGGTGAGGGAGATTTTTGAGGAATCTCTGCCTCTTATTGGAATGTGTGGAGAGTACTACAAGAGTACCACTCCGTCCGGCGGAGGAGACTACAACCTTTGGACACCTTGGAACCTATCGTTCAGAGAAGTAAATTGCCGACATCGGGTTTCTCTCCACCCTTACTCCATTCTACAACTGATCAATTTTGATCGTGATCACCCGTACATCATGGTTGGGATAAAACTAGTAGTCGGTGGCATTTATAAATTGCCAACCAACCAACTAACCGTATTGTTTCCTTTCACCATCTTCTATATCTTCACCATCTTCTGTATCCTCACTACCTTCCTCATTTTACCATTATTTCCGCCTCCCTCGCCCAAGGAGCAAGACCCTAGCAGCAGATACCTCGTACTCTCCCTCAAGAACCACCCCACACTTCCCCCTTCTTTCGGTCACACCTCCCCGCAAATCCCCCTAGAGAAATTCACTCTGATTTAAATTTCAATTCCTCCCGTCTCACCACCACCCCTTGCCCCTTATCCGTGTCCCCGTGCACACACTTGCATGCAAAAGGGATTTCTCCGTCTTCTTATTCTCCTTCTTCCGTTCTCCCCCTTCCCAAGTCGTCTTCCCCACCGCAGCATTCCTGCTCTGCCCCCAACTCCCTCCGCAGCGCCCCGCCAACCGATTCTTAAAGAGTCCCAGGGCGCGACTTTGGTTCCCCTCCCTATCGTTGGTTTCAACGCCAACTCACACCTCTTCTTCCCACTGGTTTTTTTGTTTCTTCCTCTCGCAGTTGCGGCTTCTTTTCATCGCAAAAGTCTTTTCCTTTTTTCCCAAAGCTCGATTATGTGATAATGATTTAGGGAGCGTGAATTTGTGATTCACTCTGCGATGAGAGCAGAGTAAGAACTTATATAATACCGGGTAAGTGATTTAATTAATTAAACCCGTCCCGTTAAAGCTTCCTCCCTTCCTAATTATTCTCCGTATTTCAATTTGCAGATAATTTCAACTGAAGGAAGCTTGGAACCCTCAAGCCCCTACGGCCCGTGAAAAATTTGCACGCTTGAATGACTCCGAAGGATGATGTGGTTCGCGTGATAAAAAAGATTTCCTGCGACTATTCAATGCGCAAGTTTATTGAAATTTATCGGTGGTGAAACTAAGTTTCGTAATAATTTTGAATGAAATAGGTCGGGTCCAAGGAGTGTAAAGAGTCGATACCCGGTTCTAAATCCATATGACTTGAATGAAGTCTCATCGGTGGTGGTTTTAGATTTGAAACCCAATCCCTACTTGGTGTATACGTATGGGATCACTTCGGCTTCCAATCCCGTTCGTAGGACAGGTCGTGAAAATGTGGTCACTAATGCCAACGCCGGATTTTTCCTTTCCCTACGTATATACAATCCCTCAATATTTCAACGTAAAAAAATTTACAACAACAATTTACGAAGCAATTTACAACGTAACGACGCAGCGTAAACATTTTTTTATACCGATCCTACATGACGTGATTGACATCAGTCGTCGGTCACCTCCCCTAATAACTTGCACGTTACATTGCTTTATTCCGCCTGATGTGCGCTGCATTCGGTTAAGTTAAAGAGAGCCGACGATCGTGAATGAAGTGCATGGTATCACTCTTGAGATTCTGAGTTACTTGAAGGGAAAACTCAAGTTCCTTCGGTGGGGTGCCCTAATCTAAAAAGGGCCGCCAGTTGCACACCGATCGAGAAAGAAATGAAGGAACATGGAAAGAGAGCGAAGCGTTGTCACCTGCCATCCGAGCATATTACGCCGACGTCTTTGTAAGGCATCGCGTCTAATGCGAGGAACCTGAGCTTCTTCGTTCGAGGCAATGGCGGCGGCCGTCCGGGCGTGTAACACACACACTCCCGCAATCATATCCGCCCACTTGCTCCGCTTCTTGTCGTAGGCGGAGTCTACTTTCTTATCAGCGGCTTCTTCGTGTGTGGCATGGAAGTACTCTCGTCTCCCTTGCCCCGCGCGCCGCGGAGATAATGGACTGAGGGGGCAATGGCGGGCAGAAGGCGCATCATCGCGCGAATGTCTCTTTCTTTCTCCCCACTCCTCGCAAGGGGCGCTCACGAGTTGAAAAGGGAAAATCGCATGGGGGAGATAAATTGTGGGGGAGGATGAAGGAAGAGGAATTTCATGAGAGTGGGGAAGGAGGAGCGAAAAGGTGGGAAAGAGATGCTTGAATAAGAACGCGGTGGCTATCTCTGAATAGAGGCATTTGCTTATGGGCCGCATGTGTCGGAGGAGGAAGTGTGGAGGAAGGAGGGAGATATGGGAGAGTAGAAAGAAAGCGAGGAACAAAACAGTGCCATCGCCTCAATCCTTATCTTTATCTTCCTTCTTTGCTTCGCCTGCCTCTCTCTGTCTTTTATTCTTTTTATTTTTCGTCTATCTCTCCCTTCATGACGCACTTCCCCGTGCGGCCGAAGCTGCTCAACATCCTCTCCCTTACCGACGTATCCCGTCACCTCTCCTCAGTGCACACACTCGGCTCTTTCTTCCATAACCCCCCCTCCACCGTCGCCCTCGCTATCTTAAGCACCTCGCATCTTCTCTCTTCCCGCGTCAGTCCCTTCCTCCGTGGGAGGGGGGCGTCTCATCCCTCCCCTCAGATACTTCGCTCCTATCACCCACCGCTCTCTTGCATTGAGAGGAAAAGAGCTCAACTCACCTCATTGTGGAATCCTCCATGATTCCGGCATCCCCACCACGATCTCCCGCCCGATTCTTCCCATTTCCGACCCAACATATCATTCTCCTCTTTTTTTCCTCCCGAACCCCCCCCCCCCTTTTCACCCTCCTATCGACGCGATTCAATTCAGTACGCTCCAAGACTTGCTCTTATTTCCCTTGAAGCTACTCCATCTTTCTCCTGCTCTCTACTTTCTTCCTTCCCGCCCAAATGTAACCCTCCCGCCCCTCGCCTCTCTCCCTCCCCCCATCCTGGACCCATTCTCTCACTCGCCGAGATCCATCTTTCCCTCACACGGCACGGTCTCCGCCTCCCCTCCCACCTCTCCTCCCTCTCCCCCCTCCTCTTCCTCCCCTGCCGTCTCCCAACTCGTCGCCATCTTGTAATTCACGACCCGGTGAGCAGAAACAAGTGGAAAGGATGTGATCGGACCGCAAGCAAAACCGGCCTCGCGGCCGAGTCCCGGGAGGAACTTCTTCCCTCTTTCTTCTCCGGTTCGTCCCCCCTCCTCCAGTCGGCTCTCCTCCTCCTCCTCTCGCGCCCTTTGAGGTCTCTCCTCTTCCCCCCCTCTCGCCCACACCCTGCTTCACAAACCCCCCTCCCACCTTCCCTCGCCACATCACCCTCCTCGTGGGTATATCGATGGCGTCCTGGGAGCACGAAAGAGTACGCTACAATATGTGCATAACATGCGCCCCTACATTAAAAAGTACACAGTCTCAGGACCAGAACTAATTACGCAAGCAACAAAAAAACTGACTCACAACGATCAGTAGATATTTCACATTGCGGCGCCACGATTTAAAAAAGTAGTTCGAAATATCTGGCGGGGGATGTCAAAGTCGAGGAAGAAAAAGGAGATTCATAAAGAAGAAGTCTGAATCAAACGAACATTGATAAAACGCTGCTATCAGTATAAAGTCACGGTCGGAATTAATGCGAAGCATATTCAGAACATCGAATATAGATAAAGCATATTTTTCGCTAAAAAAACCATCCAGCCATCTGAGGATTAAAGCAGGATTTTTGAAAAATTAGTTTTTTAGAAGACTTAATACTTCCATTTGTACTAGATTAAATCATGGCAATATATTGGTTAAGCCTTCAGTAATAAATGCGCTTCCGCAATTATTAAATAAATTCGTAAACAAATTATTCACTACCTATTTTTCTTGGCAATTGAGGAAGGATGCCTGGGCAATATCCTACGAAGAAATGAAAAGGAAAGATCCGAAAAGATGGGAATGGAGGTTTACATTCAAACCAATCTAAGGATTGATAACTGCAAGGAGAAGATTCTTCTTGGCGGATTAAAATAATCATAATGATCCCTCAGTACGCTCCAAAACTTGCTCTTATTTCCCCTGAAGCTACTCCCTCTTTCTCCCGCAATATGCTTTCATCCTTCTTCAACCTTTCTCACCTTTAACCGACTCTCTGTTTGCTCATTTTAATAATTATTGATACATTCCGGTGAAAAATTCCAAGAAATATATCTGCTGAGATAATTAACCCCTTAGGTTGCAACCTTCCCAAGATAGAGTTTTCAAATTCACTTCAACTGCCTAACACTTAATTGATTGTTTTTTGTGCCTCTAGTCGTTATCAAAGAAGTAGCAAAAACGAAAGGATAAGCAATTGTCAAAGTTTTATAAATGCTATGTGCATGGTCCTCTACCGTCATCCGCTCGTGGAACTCCTTAGTAGGGTTGATTCTCGCCGCTACTCCCTACGAGTTCTATGCATGCTCCACGCTCTTCCAGCACCCATTGCCTTCATCCCTCTCTTCCTCGCCTTTATTCACCATCCTCCTTTCCACTCTCTCTCTCTCTTATTGCTTCATCCGTGTTCTCTGACTTCTTAGAGATGCAATGGCAAGGAGACAGAGATAGGTTTCCGTGGACCCGCCGGACGTTTTCGCTCGTGAGGCACGTGTTGTCGCTAGCGTGTAGCTGCCTGCACATCATGGCGCACATACCCCCGTGTGTCTGTGTGTGCGTACGGCGGACAAGGCTTGAGAGATGGAGCTGCTGTCAGCGGAATGACGGGAGGAGGCCTGAGGGGTTTGGGGTGGGGATGAAGGGAGGGAGGCCCGCCAAAATGGAGATGATTTCCGAGAAAGGCGGATGGAGGCGATAATTGCGGGGTGATGAAAGATGGCAACTCTTCCGCTGCCAATGACCGCTAAAGCACCCGCAAGAGATCGAGGTTTCGTCTACACAGTGTTCTTGGATTAGCTATGATACATTCGATTTCGCCAAAAGGACTGTTTGATAACTTACCACAAGACCTGTCAAGAACCGGTAATATTAAGCGTTACTCAGAAATGATAGAGAAAGTTGTTGTCGGAGAATATGCTATTTTACGCCAACACCGTATTTCAATCACCTATTGATTAAAATACGGACTGTAAAAATATTCTTAAGAACTCAGGGAGATATTGAAAATGAGCTTTAGGGAGACTTTAGTATTTACTTTAGTGTAATGTAGGTTTTATGTCAAGTAATTTCGATGTCGGTCATAACATAATAATATAATTTACTATCCCGCTTATTTCCGCATTTCTGTGATTAATCGGTAAGATTAAGGAAGAGAGCTTTTGTAGCTTTTAAACAGTTTGGTAGATTATGAAAATTTGAAAATATCGATAACCACTTAGCCCAAATATCTAAAAACCTTTATTCATTGGCTATTATTTGGAAATTGAAGCCGTTTGTTTGCTCTTTTCCGTCTAGTCTAGGCAGTCCTATGCATAAAATATTTTTATTTCCAACCAAAATATCTCCATACACTCTAACGCTACGCCATACGAGATATTTAGTTTTTAGTTTGAGAAATATGAGGTATTAAAAGAATGTTTGTTCTACTCCAATATTATTAGATCAGTTTTTTATGTTAGTTAAAACCTATCTATAACCGTTTATTTAGCATTGCCATTCGAGAAAATTTATCGCAGCTTCTTTAACTAGCGCTCTATATAGATTTCGTTTTGTCCTCCAACAATCTAATCGTTTGATCTTTTAATATTAAGTCGGTAATTGATCAGGAAGGCTGTTCCTTATCTTCAATTTAGAGCTAAATGGAAAGATTTTCCGTTGATAGAGTAGTATATGAACTTTTAAGTAAAGATTTATCTGAAAGCGGCATCTTTGAAGATAAATGAATGTGAATACCGACGAACAGAGCCCTAGTATAAAAAATATCACTTTAGCGATTCATTCTTTAGTTTTCAATGCAAGTTGGGAGCAAAGAAAGGCATCGGCGACGGTAGAAGAAAAGCTACTTCGGTATGATCCATTACTGTCGCGTGAAGACGACGGTAGCCGCTCACGTCGAGCGAAATTGACTTGGTGATGTAGATGGGAAAGAGGAGCTTATCTTGGAGTGGACAAAAGAATTGGTGGAATTATCAGATGAGCTGGTTCACCGGCGTTGCAGTGATTCGACGACCAAAGCGCGGCCGTTGAAATCACTTTACGACCAGGGTTGAACATCTCAACAAACGCCGAATATCATACTCTCCCGGGTATACTATTTCATGCACAACTTCCTCAGGGTTTACGATTTAATTTCTCTAAAGACGTTATATGCTTCACAAAATTTAATCGATGTTTTTAATTCAGTACTCGAGAACTTGAAAGCAGGGTAGTCAGGTGACTATAACTCTGAACACTTTTTTTTCGCTTATGTAAATAAACATATTTCCCTCCGTTTTTTTACTTTGCTTTAGCTCTAAAACTGGCGAGCCTGAATAATCAAAAACATCTTTGTTCTATTTTGGTAATGTAGTATTTTTAAATATACTCTCCACTTCATTCAGTAGTAGATTCATTAAACTATTGACTAGAGTTTTTTACCAAATCATACAGCATGGAATTTCGAATAAGTTTGTACTCTCCACTGTATAAAATAGTAGTTTCAGTTGACTATTGATTCAGCATGGGAGCACGAATAAGCTATCTTCTATCCGATATTTTCATTGACGCTGAATTATACCATGCAAGTCCCCCACAATCGATTAAAAGTATGAAGCCTTATGATTTTCTTCATATCTTTCACATTTGCTGACATCTTTCGCTTTTACTCTTCTCGTGTCATAATTAATAGCAAAAGACTGTCTGGCACCCACTAATTGGCTCGAATTGACTTGCGTGCGGAGTCAGCATCTAAGTTGACTCCGATAGGTGCATTTATTGTGTATATAGTTGGATGAGACTAGATGGTCTTACTGTGATAAAGACTCGCCCAGTGCCTGCAGATAGTGGGAGTTTATCTGGGCGGATTCAAAATTAAATTTGGCGACCGTGGGATCGGACTGTGTTGCTAAGTTGTTTTGAGATGATCCCCTGGACCAAGCAAGCTACCCTACGCAAGGGGAGTGTGAATCTGGCTCTCATCATTTGACGTTTTTTTAATTTCTTATTTGCATTTGTCTTGGGCTGATTCAAGACCGAGAAAGGGTCTCATGTTTAGATAACGATTACGCCGCAGACAATTGAGGGACTGTGCTGTGGGAATAGAGACGATATGACGAGAGCGCGGGAAGAGGAGGATGGAGTGGAGAGAGATGGGGTAAAGACGGAGCGTGAGAGAGCCCACAGAGTCGCCCTCGAGAGTGAATGGCGGCTCTATTTCGAGAGGCAGCGTGGGTGGGCCTCGGCGTCGCGTCGGGACAAACCCCTTCGCCCTGCCCCGTCCTGCTAACACAGTCGTTGATTTGCAAGCGAGAAACTAAGAACGTAATTCGAAGGCCTTCATCGAAGACCAAGTTCAGCTGCGCTTAGAAGTCGTTCCGTCAAAACGAAAACGAAGCTCAATCGTACAGGATAAGGAATATCAATAGCCGTCCTTTATGATTTTTCAATCGCCAACAATTCATATGTACTTCCAAAAAGGTGACTTCCAATCGCTGGCGAGTGCATAAGTAATATCAGTGTATTTTAATTCTTGATGCATATTTGATGACGTCCGCGAGCAGAGGATAACATATTCAAGTGTGCAGTGGTAGATTTTGGTCGATATTAAGTAAGGCGACCGACAATGAATGAGGTTATTTGCGCCTTCATGAGAAGGTGAGTAGGATGATATGTGAAGTGGAGATAGAGATCCAGCGTCAGCAATGTCTTGAAATAAATTTAAGGCACTCCACAATTAAACGTCCCATTCGTTGAATGGAGCACTGCGCTTGAATATATAATCAAAGCTAATCCATATGGTACTTGAAATGAAATTTTACAGATAAATATCGACCTCTCGCAGATTCCCTACCTCATTTATCCGTGGATAATTCTGAATGCAGTGCAGTCATTGCATTTATTAATACGGGTTCTATTGTATGCTGCCGATTTTCAATGCACTTTCATGGCAATGAAAGTGTACATTACATCGAACATGCGCTTCTATTTTCCATACGTCCGTCGTTCTGACATGGGTAACGGATTTTTTTTCCTCCTCAGAATCCGCTTTCGTTTTATCTTGAGAAGAAGCAACCAGATCCTTCTATGATGAAGTGACAGCGAGAAACTTGATAGGCTGATCCGTTACGGTGCAGTTGTTCGGTCCATGTATTCCTTGATAGTCGATATGTTCGTCATCGTAGACGTATATCCCTGCGGTCACACAACGAGAGAGGTTTTAATATTCAAAGATGATGACCATTTAAGAATCCATTGATTTTTCATCGGAAGTTTCATGTTTTAATATTTTTTATCATAAGTATTTCGTGCTTCATCTAAGACAACTGTGAAAGAATATTTCGTATAATTGCGCACATCATTTCAAAGAAGTAGGAGGCTCTATATCGTCGGTAGAATCATTAATGCTGACATACTTGTAAACGCTGAGGCAGTGAAGTTTGATTTGAGAAAACGTAAGAAGGTAACGTAATTCATTAATCAATGGGCAAGCATGTGAAGTGCTTCTAAAATAACGATATATTTCGTAATTTTTGGAGTTTAAATTATCCGTTGCATGAGACATATATTCCAATTATAAAGCTTTCCAGCGGAATGGGGAGATCAAATTAATTCTAAATTAGAGAAAAGGAACCATTTTTCTTTTCCTTCCCTCGCTATGAAATTGTCTCGAAATCATAGTTCATTGCACCTCATCTCTCACGAGCAAACATGCGAGTTGCGGATCCCTGAACCTATTTTATCTTGTGATCATTTAATATTAATTCAGACCACTGTTTAAGGTACAATCTATCAGGAAAATCGGGCCTATATCGCCATTTTTTAGAAAATCAATGAAAACGTCTCATTAAGCGTAAAGTGAATGATTCACGTAAGCATTGGCAGCCCCACCGCCAAGAAAAATCAAGAGAGTTTTTTGTCCGTAATCTGTCCGTCCAATCCTCGCGCTTCATCCATTACTTCCCGTGAAACATAGATACTGCTGGAAGGCGGAGCACGATGCAAGCAAGGGCGCAGATTTGCCGCAGGGTGTCGGGAGAGAACGGTGGAAAAAAATCGGGGAAAAATAACTTGCATCCCTCGGAGAAAGTGCATGCATGGACGGCGAGCGAGGGAACAAGGCGCGAAATAGACAGCGTGGCATAAAAGGCACGATCGATTGCCAGAATCGGATATAACAGGAGAAAATAAAAAAAGACGAGAGAATCGGAAGGAAGGCGACACGGGAGGGAGAGAGTAGGAGGAGGAGGTCCGCGGAGAAAAATGTGCAGTAACAAACGACTTCCACTGCCTTCCAACGTGTCTCACCCTTCCTCCTTGTTAATCTTAGAGGGATGGGAGCGATAGCCTAGAGACTTAAGGGCGTTTGCCAAGTCGTCAACATTTTGCATACGTGAAGCTTCGGACGGCATCGTTCGACGGATAAAAAATAACAAGCGAAAGGAGAGAGAAGGAAGGATAGAAGGCGCCGACGCCGGCAAACGCCTTAGCAGACGGACATCCAGTGCAAGCCCGAACGTGCAACATGCGCACGGCTACACTCTTCTCCACCCCGTCCCTTTTCCTTCACCTTCCACCTCACTTCCCGCCTCCTTTCCTATGATGAGGAGGAGGATGAAGGAAGATCCCTCCAAAGGAGTGGAGGGCGTGCGCTTCTCTGGCTCGATCCCTCTCCACATGCGTGTCTTCGTGTGTTCGCGCCAAATAGTTTCGCCCGTGCGCTGCCGTTAATATTTTTTCCACCCCGGCCGCTGTCTTTTCAGCGGAGCGCGCAAATGATATCATCCTGCGCCGTGGGTGGGACGTCGGAGTCGCAGGGCCGCCCGGCGAAGTGGAGTGAGGCGTCGTCGACGATCGGCGGGAAGGATCATGGAGGTGGAGAGGAGGAGGAGGAGGGCTGGAGTCGGACGAACTGTAAACTAGGGAAAAGAAGAAGGGGCGAGCGCGCTGAATCGGTAACAGAAGGGGTCGAAGTTGAAAGCAAAGGAGAAAAATAAGAAGAAGGAGGAGGCGAAGAAGATTCGCCGGCAGGCCTGGTTTTCTTGCGGGAGGGACACATTGAGGGGTCGTGGGTGGCATATTCGTGAAGATGGGACGGAAAGACTGACTCTCTTGGGAGAGGAGGTGGGTAGGCGGGTTTTGGTGGGCAGAGGTTTCCGCTGTCTCCAAGCGGATATCCCCACACCTTGCCCGTTTTTGCCCCCCCCCCCCACCTCCTGAGCCTCACACCGCCCGCAAACCTTTCTCCCCCTTCCCTATCCGCCCTCCCCCCTCACTACAGATCTCCTCTCCTCACCCCACCCATGGAAATTGCTACATCGGCGGAATCCGACAATTTCGTCACTCGCGTCGATGAAACGACAGCAAGTGCTATACTGGTGCATGACTTTAAGGCAGAAATATTTTCAGGCGGTTTTCGTATCTTGCAAGCTCACCTAAAGTGATGAACATTATCATTAATTTGCAAAACTTCCTCGGCAATGGAAGAGAAGTCATTGGTGCCTCAACTGGCTTAGGCCATCTGAACGAATGCGGAACAAATTTCTATTGTAATGATAGAACTTTTACATTTCCAGATTTTTGTTATTTTTGCGACCGGTATAAGTTTAATAAGAGGTCATTCGCCTTCCGTCCAGGCTAGGAAATGAACACAGCTTCAATAAAGTACTAAATTGTATAATTGCGATGGACATTAATTCATTCCACGAAGTCTCGCCTGAAATTTGGGACTTATGGAGGAATTGTGTGCGAATACCAATGAAGGCAAATGATTTATTTATTATAAAGATTGCTTATTTGAATATCCTTTCAGCGTATTATTCAGAAATTTACTGCCAATACATAACTCGAGCCGTTTTTTTTCATTTGGAAAAAATGCCTCGGTTTATTTGTCAACTTTTTCTAAAGTAAGCTACATGGCTGGTGCACAGTACCATACAATAGTTTGCACAGTAAAGGATATACATGAAGAGATATGTTATTATTGATTCAGGTATGCAACTGAGATCCTGGAGCTGGAGCAATGTGTGTTCCTGGGTAACCGAGTCTCTCAGATTTGCAGAACTACGGTACAGACAAGAAAAAGATTTTCCAGAGCGACGCCAAGATGATATAGTTTTGTGCTCGAGGACTTTCAGTGTCATTTTTTTACAACGGAGTGCAAAATTTGACATGGAGATCGCATGATGTTTTTTTTTCAAAACGTCTCATTTTTTTCCACGCGGAGAGACGGAGATGAGAAATAGAAAACTACAAGCGTGGCTGGCGTCACATTTCCACAAGCTAAAGAATCCGTGTGGAAAAAAAGAAGTGAAGCGTGCGGCAGTGGAAGGTAAGAAGTCCGAGCGTCATTTTTTTCTGAAAAGTGTGGATCTAAGGAGGAAGTGAAGGGTGTGGCAAGAGCGGAGTAAAACGGATAGCTCGTGCGCTTCACTTCTCTGGCTTTCGGACTCGCGAGGGCGGGGGACGGGCGGTACCAGTAAAAGGAGGATGGGATGGAAGGAAGGTGGGGAGGATGGGCCGTTTGCTGCCGTGGCACGGGGTCGTGGCAGCCAAGGAGGTTACCATTGTGGAGGGAGGGAATGCGGGGGGGTGGGTGCTGAATGGAAGGAGGTGGACACGTCGAGGGTGGGGCTGGTGTGGGGCGTTAATTGCTGCGAATCATCACCCCCACCATCATCAATGTGAGGTTGTTTACGCCTTCCCAATTATTTTTTTCCTGCAGATGTGCACAAATTTGAGCGCACGTCTTAAAGAGGGAGTGGCGCGTGCAACTCGAGATGGCAGCCGCCTTGCGTGCGCCATTTTGATGCAGATGGATTAAGGTTATTCTACCTGCAGGCATGTGAACAGGGAAGAGAGGAGGAGGCTGACGCATTCCGACGTCTCCTCGTAACTCTCCAGTCGGCATTTTTCACGTTTCCGCGGAATTGTACTCTCAAAAACAATTTGCTTACTAAACCGACGTTCTTCGCGAACACGGAAATTACATTTGCATCACTAGCGTGACCGAAGGTGTTTTCTGAACTAAGCACAGGATGATGTTGGAACGGGAAATAAGAAATGACATCTCCTTCCAAAATAGAATTTTTTAAGTCAGCATACGCGATTGAATTCCATGATCCATCGTCAATTATAATTTTTCTTAAATTTATAGAGTGATGGTTTTGTGCAAGATGACTGCAGTTAATTATTAGCACTAACAGACAAATATTCGTGCCTACTAGAAACTGAATTGATTCAAAAGAGTTCAAAACAAGTTTCAACTATCAATTTTGCAAAAAGGAATTTTTCATATTACTGTTCTCATATTGGACTGATTATCGCATTCATATTGCTTTCTAGATTTCTCAATCGTTGACTCAGCAGATAAAGTTCATCAAACGATGAGAACATAACATTAAGATCACATATAACGGTTGTCGGATGGCAATTAATATTGTCTGTAAAACTTCACTCGTAAAATTCCGGAAAATTGTTCTCTTACTGTAATCATTTGTGAATTTTTTGCATTAAATATGACCTCGATTCGATAGGACTCTCTTTAATAGAAAACGTGATACAATTCCTTAGTTGTCAACTCAATTGAATTCGCCCCTTTCTCGTTTCTCCCGTGTTTCTCTCCCCGTATTTTCTTAATTATCGATATTTTCCGGACTCTGATCGAGCACACTTCTTTCCTCCGTGAGCACATCATTAAGACACCGATCCTCCCGACTGCGAAATGGTAGTTGACGAGATGTCCCGATACCCAATGACTGAAACCGATGCGGAAATCCGGCATATCGGAAAATTCGAGAAGACCCAGTAAAAAAAATTGAAAAAAATCCTCGGCTTTGTTCGCACCACAGCACCTCGTCGGAAGCATCGGCGTACACATGTGCTAAGGTGTAGAAGTCCCAAGAATAGGCTTCAAGAAAAGGAGGATATCGGATATCACATCGCTGACACACGTAAAGCGCCAATTCGTTGGAAAAGCTTATGGCCCCTGCGATCCCTCCGCGTTGAAAATCGATTTATTGAGTCGCTAACGACAAAGCACAAGGAGTTGAATCAAAGGTTGCGTTACGCCTGTTATTATCGGTTATGGCGGATCACATCGGAAATTGCGACAGAGAAAAATAACAGATTTGCTGATCAATGAATGAAAATGAAGTTTCTTCCGGAGATTTCAGTGTTTCTCATTCCTGTCGTCGAAGCAAAAGGCGAGCTCTTGCTGCCGCATGAGGACGCGCCTGCCATTTTCTACTTCGCGACTTGAGAATGGGAACTGAAGACTTAAACTGTAGGATTATATTACCTATTTTGTGGAAGTGGAGTGTTTATGTGTTTTATTTTAGTGGTAGTAAATTTAGATAATTTATTTTGCCATTTCTCATGAAAGTTTTTTTATTTTAAATTAGTTTTCTTCTCAGCACAATAAGTTTAAATTTTGTTTTATTTTCGATGTAATTGCTGCTGGTCCTCCTGCAGGTGTTATTATTTACTGCAGTGTGAATTTAGGGCATGTGGATGAAGGATGAAGTTTTGTCAAGGCAATATATTTCGTATCATGAAGGATTACTTCGAATTTGCTTATTTTATTGAAATGTGTTTCCAGTGTACAATATGTTAACTGTATTACACCTGTTCCAAAAGAATATTACCAATTTCATTTGTATAATTGTTTATAAAATTTCTTGCTGTGAATTTTAATTGGGTTTTTTACTAACCAAGGTGAGGTTTATTTCCGAGGCTTTCAGATTGCCCTCACAATCTGCGGCAGGAAGACTAGCTTTCTGCAGTTTTCATTTCTAGAGCACTCATGCACCATGACACTTGTCATTCTTGCGCTCTTATTGCGCCGAGAGATGACTATTTTGAGTTTTTACGCCATTAATTATACATTCTTCCTGCAAAATTTCTCATTTATCTCTTAACTCTTATGTCTACAACTGACGCTTGAAATCTTTCGAAATGATTTATTTTGTATTTAGTGCCACTCTGCTGAAAATGCGTTTCTTCCATTCTTGTTCACGGAAATGGATTATGGAATGAAGACTGACGTCTTACAAGGAAACTCGGAAAGAATTCTGGGAGCCCATAGATGTAGATTTGCACCGAAAAAGAACAAATCTCGTGATGGGTGTCAGAATTAATACAGTTAAGAGGAAACACATGAATAAATTCGGGAGATGAATTACACTTTCAAATGTACGGTAGCGAAGGGAATTCGGAATACTGTCAATCTTAATTTATGTGACTTTATTCGGCGAGCAAGATAACCGAAGGGATTCCCAATAATTTTTGTCTGGCGTACATCCTCAATTCCAAATTCTGTCACATCATTATGAAGAAAGACTTGGATATAATATACATCTAATATTTTATAAAGAACAGTCATGAAAATGAAATTTAAATTGAATGTCAATTTACTCCTTCACCAATACGCCCTTGTCATCTAAATACAGAGCATTTTGAGTCCTGCATTGAGAGAATTTCTTTTATATTTGATCCAGCCCTTTAATGTATTATTCTGTTCCATTCACAGGGTCTAACTTCATCTAAATGTCGATGTAGTGGTGTCAAATAAGTAAAACAATGGATTACACTTATAAAAAGCAAACTGCTATTCCATCCTTTCTTCCTATACAATCCACTGGGATTTTTAAGATTTGGGTTGGCATATTACAAAAATAAGTTGGCTGTAAACTCAAGCAGGTTAACTAGGAGTGGTTAGTTGGTAAAATGTTTGGAAGCTTCACCGATTGGAATCATTGATGATAACATGCCAAATGCACGACGAATAGTTTTTTAGAACTGATTATAGGGAAAACTTGTATGGGCGGTAGTTAAGGGTTGTTTAAGGAACAATTTAGATCCACACCTTTCCTGAACCTTACGGGTTTCATGTGCATGCGTAACGGCCAGAAAACATGTTTTCCATCACCCTGAAAGAACCCGTAATTTGGATTCTCATGTCTAATGTATATATTCGCTAAAACGATGTAAATATAAGATCAATTTAAATGCCTCTTAAAAAAACAAAAGCAAATTTTTCGTATTGAATGTGTATTTTTCCGTGCTATTATCCCCAATTTCAGGGTATGAAAACAATTAAAAATTCGACTCAATAGATAAAAATTTTACTTTTGGAAAAACAATTTTAAAGAAATGAAAAAAGTTCACGAGTAATATTAACCAGCATAACCAATTGTGATGATTAGTCTAAATAAAATGAGTATAGGCTAGGGAAGCCACGATTGCAGTTGACCCTCTATAGAAAGGAATGGATTTCTCAGCGTCTCAACTGGGACACACGTTAGATCAGTCCCATCGATATTCGACCTTTTACAGGATAGGAGTGTTGTCGTGATACGCTAGGGATCTGACAAGGTGTATGATTTATCAGCCCAAGGGTGTTGCAATTTTCATGCGGACGCGAGAGAATAAACAGCGACTCCCCATCTCTGTCGACGCCTTTCTTTGATACACGTCTCTTATGGGAGAGTATAAGATTGGGGAGGCTTCACAAGTTGCCACGGAACACAACCGACAAAAGGACCCCCTGAATCCCTTCTTCCCCACCATTTCCTTTCTTTTGCTCGTCTAAAAACCTCGTTCTCCAATCCCCTTCGCTCCCAATTCCCATCTCCCTCTCCTCACTTGTCTTTTTCGATTCCTCTGTTCTCTTTCTTCTTTCGAACGTTCCACACTCTCTCTCTCTCCGTGATATTTGTATTCTTCCGTTGAATCCCACTGATAAATTCGTAACATTTTTACCCTTAAAATAAATTTTCCCGAAATTAGTTGAAAATTCAAAATACATTAAGCGTGTTATGCTTTTTCAAACCCTTAGAGTTTATCAGAAACGAGGATGCTTCAGTATCGATTATCGCTTTACGACTTGGTAACAGATCAGTTATTAACAACTGTTTAGCAGCAGTCAGTCTTTATCAAGAAGCTGTGAGATCAAAACGTAAACACAAAGATGTGAGAACAGGAATCTACATATGACCAACAGCTCAGAGAGAAAAGCAGTAAACTTTGTTCAAATATGCTCCATTATGAACACTCAGTAAAAGTAAGCGTTTTCTTATTTTGGCTTCCTAATCCATAGAATACCCTAGTTTCGCCCAAACTAAACATTTCATCCCATTTCACACGATACCCGCTTCAGTCATTGGTCTCAGCGTTGTTCCATCCATTTCTGCTCCAGACTAAAGCCGTCTAATATTTACGCATAAACTGCAACGTTACTAGCTTTAAGCACTGCCTGGAGGATTCGAATTTTATCGCGCTTCCTCAAGGCACTTCCTCTTCCTAGTTCCATGTTATCCAGCCTTCGCCTCCTCTTCCAGCCCTCGTCCCCTTTCCCTCCATCCTTTCTCCCTTCATATCCTCCTCCTCACCCTGAGTCCCCCAAAAAAACCCTTTTCCTTTATTCCTACGGTAACAGCTACTCCTCCGGGAGTGACACATGTAAATTTGTTCCCCCGAAGCGACGGTGGCGCGCGCGTGTGTGCTTGGTTTTTGGATGCAGGGGACGTATTGGTGTGGGTGTTCGGGTATAAGCAAAGGCGCCAGGGAGAAGGGAAGGGAGGGATATGAGATCTTCCCCCGTGTGTCGAGGAGAGAGGGAGAGAGGGTTAGGTGTTAAAGGAGAGACAGAGATTGTTTGGTGAGAGGGAGTGTCGAGGATACAGTGCGCAATACCTTTGGAGGGCGAAGTGGAGAGTCGAGTGGGACGGGATATATTGATGGGGAGGTGAAGAATGAGTAATGGGCACGCGGGGCATAAGACTCGAGAAAACAATAAGGTACGTTTCTTCCTCGGGGAAAATCCCAACGGGTGGAAGGGGTCAAAACTCCTCTTGTCTTTTCTTTCTTTCTCTCGCGTCCAAGGCTAAGAGATTGTGAACGTAGTGGGGGGACACATTGTCGGAACGTGATTTCTCAGTTAAATTTGAAGGCGTGAGGCATTCCACGAAACTCGATGCCATATTTGCGATTCAAATGCGAACGTTTAGGAAGACATCTAAGAGCAGACGCAACAGTGCTCCCGAGCGCACGAGGAAAAGCGATAGCTTCACTCCCGCGGATAAAATCCAATAGTTTCGGTTGTTTGAGGAAATTTTGCTCACTTTTCGACTGTCTGCTGGATTCGGGTGGTTTTATTGGTTAGAGTGCCCGCTCGAGGAAGTTTCGCACGTCTGTTCTCTGGCCAAAAAGCGACGATGCCTGTAGCTGCATGCTAATGAAGGTTAAGCTCAGTCTACAACTTTGATACCGTCTTGAGAAAATGAAGTCTTAAAAGGACTCATACTGGATAATCATGGTATAGTCTTTTTTCTTGCCATGCAATTTTCTATGAAGCACAATTTTGCTCACTCTACTTGGCCGAACTTGGGCAAAACTGAGAATTGTGAAAACCTATAGTCGTTTCATAGGAAAAACATGCGCCTCCGAGTTAGTAAGAATATTCACTTAGCTCCCGTAAAGCTTATCCACACATTTTTGTGTGATGATCGAGTCGTCTTAAAGCAATTGGTGTCACCCGCATATAACAACGCGTTCTAATTCAACGCCTTCCGAAACGTTTGATATTAAACGACCGAGTGAACCGAGTTAAAATGGCAAATATACTGACATCTAAGTACTGGCTAATATTATATATAGATTTCATGAAAACTGAGACGAGGTGATTAAGCCATTGGCGCGCATCTTTCACTCTCAGAAGTGCGAAAGATCCGAGGATAATGCCAAGTGACAAGAGACTTGGAGGACTTATATAGTTCTCACCTCGGTGATTGGATTGCAGTCGGTGGATGGGAGAGACGTCAGGAAGAGGGGACTTAACTGAAAAAAGATCCTTCGGCTGTTGAGAAGGGAAGCATTGTGAAATGAGCAGTAACAGGGCGAATGGAGGGCGGGAGGGAGTGAAAATGGGCGTATCGGGGCGTTGAATGGGCGAGGGAGGGGAAGGGACTGCTAGATGAATAGAAGAGAGAGCAATATCCCAGATGCTTTTCAGCCGTCCTTCTTTCAGATTCCACTCCCGACACCCTCTCTTCCATTCCCAGAACCCCTCACTGACGCTGTAAGACCATCGTCTCCTTTCCCCGTGATGTATGGGTTTTTAATTACTTTTTAAAGCGCCCAAGTCTTTTTCCAAATATCCTTCCTCCGTCGTTTCTCCTCCCCCACCCTCACCGCCCTCGAAACATTCAAACTCCCTCGGCCACCACCTCGCCCTGCAACCGTCCCCAAAGAGTCCCTTTTTTATTCCAATACCCCCCTCTAATCTCCTCGCTAGTCTCTTCGGATTCGTTCGCTCATTCAAGTAAGTTATGTCGTTAACGGATAAATAGTTATCGAATCGGGACGCCAGTGGACGCAACGTTCCTCTCTTGTCGGTAATGACCGTGAGCGCATCTTCCGAAGACCTCTCTTAAACATTTTGCTGAAACCTGTATTTCCTTCGGTAATTAGCGATATTAACCAGTCGATAAGCCAGGGGCAAATTAATGCAGCCAAGGATTAGCACTCTGAGGGAAGGGACTAATTGCTTTTGGGGACTACTAAAAAGAAGATGGTGTTGGCCTAACCCCTGCCGTATAGCTGTTGGCAATCCTACTTTCGCGGTTTTCCTCATTTTTATGTTCTTAACTGCCACAATCATTTGTCTAAACTGTTTAGTTACCATTTTTAAGAGTTATTCTGTGTAAATAATTTAATATAAGTACATAAATGTAATGATTTTAGCGATGAAATTTTGAATGAAAGAGACGCATGCTGGCGTGTTTGAGAATCAATAAATCATTAATAAATTATTGCGAATATGTTTGGCGGCTAATTCACGGGTATTGTTTCACGGGCCGTCTTACGCTTCAAATTCTCCTTATGAGTACATGATCACATGATTACAAATAACTCTAAGAACTTCGAAGTATCAGCTGCAACATGGTGATTACGCTTTCATGAAACTATATTTTCTAAATATTCTTACATATATTGTCGGAAGGTTTATTTAAGATTTATTGATAATTTGCACCTTAAAATGAAACATGTACAGCTCTCAAAGTCTACACCAGACAAAGATTTTCATTTCTTGCGGATTTGACGCCATTGCAAAGGAGACAACTGAAGTAAAACCTCCATGTCACCACAAGAAAAACATGAATTTTGCGTGAAGGGCAGAGGAACCTTCCACGTGTGAGAACGCTAGCCCGACAGTGCCTTACCGGTCACCCAAAGCTGATAGATTTCCCATCAAATCGCATCCCAGCGACCTAATTTACTCCACGGTGAAGAAGGCCGGGACACATGTATTTAGAATGCCAAGGGAAAGCAGCCGCCCGATCAGGAGCAGCCTGATGCATGAACCCCGGCGACGATCGATGCGGAGAGACTTAACCCCATCATGTCAGACTAAACTAAAAAATATGGATCCAAGTCGGTGACGACGGGCGAGGCAGACTTAATGACGCCGACGCGGGATGAAAGAATCTCCCTGTCTTTTCTTTTTACAGGCATCAAATTTGCTGATTCTGCGTCGCACAACCTCCATTGTTGTCCGGAGGGATATTGGGACCCCATGAGGCCTGTGGGGACGACGCCGCCTCCCTCAAAAAAAGGGTCCTTAAGTGAGTTAGTTTCCCCCCCCCCCACCTGCCCTGTCTTCCTCCTCCTGAAGGTATGAAAAAACCCGAGCCACCTACTACCCTCCTCTCCTGCCGCCTCCTTTTTAACTTTCTCGCGCCTCACCCTTCAGACTTGCCAGCCGTCTTACGCTTCATCCCCCGCTGTCACTCAAAAATCCCTTCCCTTCCTCTCCACCGAGCATTGTCCCCCGCTGCCTAAAAATTATTTTACGCCGGAACTTTACACTCCATCCTCCCCCTCCCTTTCCTTGGCGCTCGGGCGTGAGCATGGGGGAAAAAATTCTACTTTGCACTCTAAAAAAAATCTCCACGTCAACTTAGTGTTTCCTAAGTTCCACGACGCATTAACATGCAATCAATCCCCCGGTTCCGCTCATAGACGTCCCGCCATTTCTCCCCATCTTTCGCTTTTTTCCCTCGGCTTTAACTGCCAAAGACGTTTCGGGGGATGCCCCGAGGGAAAAAGAGAGGAGGCATTTGACGATTTCTATTTTTAATCCTTACCCCCTTTTTCCATCCCTTTGCTCGTCGAACGAAGAAATCTTTCTCATATCCTATTTACATTTTTTTCCTCTGTTCTCCCTCTCTCTCTCTCTCTCCCCCTCTCCCTCCCTCTCTCTCTCCCTCTCTCTCGCTTGGCGTTTTGAAGCCACAGAGAACTCCTTTCCGATGAGACTTCCGTATCGATTGGACGACACTGAATGGTTATTTTAAACCCTCGGGCGCGAAAGAAACTGCGGACAAATTTGAGCAGCGGGTAAGTTAAAGAGTTTGGACCAGAGTCACTCGGGTAAAATGAAAAGGAAGAAAAACTTCTGGGAGAAGTTGTGGAAGAGTGAAGGGTGTTTATTGGAAATGATTTTTTTCCTATTAACTCCAAACTCTTTATTCACAGTTTAGGAAAATCAACCCCGTCCGCCTCCCTACTCCTCATGAGCTCACCTGACAAATGCCATATTTGTCTTACTTAGACCCTATAATAAATTTCCACCGTGATATACTTGAGACATATACTGCCAGAGATGAACTACTATATAATTTTTTAATCGTAAGAAGCATGACCAGGAAACGGAATATTAAGTGATTATTTCTAGTATACAATTACCTGAGTAATAACGCAGTTGATTTAACAGACCAGAGAAACGTCCATATCCAATAAAGATTGTGTCGTATTGCATGAATTAAATTGGTTATCTGAAGGATGTCGAAAACCGGAGCGAAAAGAAAGTCATGCTCACACTGCCATTACCTCCCACTGACACTCCACCGCAGCGACATATCTTTACCTAGATGGAGAGTTTTCATGTTCAAATTGACTAGAGCAACAGAGTTCGGAAGTATCTCCAGAAAGTTGCCAGATAGCATCAACTTATTTTATAAACATAAACGTTACGCATTTGTATTTTAAAACTTACAATTAGAGGGGTTATTATATCTACCATTTACAGTCAGAGTTGCTAGACTCTCAACTCATACAAATGCTATTCACTTTTGTTCATTCAGATGCAATGCATATTGAGTTGAAATAGAAATGGGATCCTCTTATTGAGAGAAAGGTGAACGTGAGGCATAGCATTTAGATGAAATTTACCAGTCACTTATACATTGAATGCAACTTTGTTGGATGCCACATTGCATGTCACTTATACATTGAATGTCACATTGAATGGCAAATTCGTGACTGTAATACTCTCTTTTACAATAATTTTGAAACCTCCCTTCGAAAGAATATGCTATCAAAACTACGTCAATTCGACTTTTCATTGAGATTCATTTTTCTGAGAGAGATGTGGAGTAAGTGCAAAATGCACAGCCAATTTATGGCTCTCCAACTCAACAGCCAAGTAAATTGCACTTCCGCTATTGTGGTCCGCAACCAAAGAGATTACAGAGCTGCATGTTGTAGATTATGAATTCAATGATTCTCCTGCTCAAACTACATGGCTAACCGTCGAAACCTACCAGTTTCGGTCACCGTCACATAGGTTACCCCCGGGCTAGATTTGAACTCTTAAGAAATATTGCTAAAGGTACGACGAATCGGTAACTTATTCGGCTCTTGGCCACATAAAACTTCAGAATTGCCTGGTTCGCGTCCATCGGGGACCCGCCAACGCAAATTCACTCAGGGCAGCTGGCACTTCGAACAATCGCACGGGAAAAACACTAACCTCCCCACGCGGACATACTTGATCGACCGAGAGCCGGCCATTGTGTTAAATGAACATCACCCGAACGAAGCTTGAACCCTTGAATTTTTTTCCGAGCAGCATTGGCTAGAGAGACAGGAGGGAGAGAGAAGGAGCGGCGGAAGAAATGAGAAGGTGAGAAATGAGGGAATGAAACGCGGAAGGGAGACGGGGAGAGGGGTTGGTGGGGCATCGTGGCAGAACTCACGACGGCCGTCCTGCGGAGACCTCCAGGGCGCAAAAGATGGAGGATGGGAGGCAAAGTGGGGGGGGGGCTGGGAAGACGGGGGAGGGGCCGTGGGGAGAAGAGGCCGGCATTCGCCGCCTTACGACGCGACGCTGCCGCGCTCGCTCTATTGAAATTGATCGACAGACTCGGGATATCCGTGACCTCTTCCCATACCACGGACGGCTCTTCCTCCCACGGACACAAATCCACTACCGCGCTCTTCCCCTCACAACCCCACCCCACACCCGCTCGCCAATCTCCTCCCCTCTCATCTTCATAGCACGGTCTGATCCCTCGAATCGTGATCGTCGTCCTTTCGAGGAATCGAAGCTCCCTGTTCTTTTTTCATTTTTCTTTTCAACCTCGCCCTCCTTCTCCTCGGATGTCCTGTACACAAACACGAAGAGACCTCCGCAGCAGAGACCACCCTTTTGCCCCGCGAGCCGAGGCTGAAAAAAAACTTGAACATGAGGGAATTTCTCAAGTAGAGGAGACGTGGATCGCCGGCACGCAAACCGACCGACTCGACGCAACTTCTTTCTCTCTCTCTCTCTCTCTCTCTCTCTCTCTCTCCACTTGACCATATTCCAACTCCTCGACCTCCCATTGCCTTCCACAAAAGCTCGCAATATCCCATGCAAGTGGGTATCTCCCCTCTTCCCGTCTCCATTACTCTCCGAATTTGAAAAAATTTCCCCTTTCTCGGTGGTCCTTTCTGGGCTGAACAATCCCCCGCGGCATAGCCCACGCCTTGCTTCCTATTCCTCCGTCCAACTCCTACATCGCCTCCTCTTCACCCAGCGCATACTCTTTCCTCCTCCTCCTTACCCGTCTGTTCCCCCTCACACCCTTCCTTCTCGCCTCGCCTGCGTTGCATACAAATCTCGCACAGGATGTGCGTCACCGGAGCGTAAGGGGATAATGGTGTTTGGGAAACAACGGGGCGATGTGGATCCCTAAATGGGTGGAACTGATTGTCGAGAGGAGGTGGGAGGTGAGCCGTGGGGAGGAGGGAGCGAGCGGGGTGCCTGGCAGCTACTTCTTCAAGGTGCCAAGCCGTGGCGATGGGCGTACCTATCTGAGCCGCAAATCACATGCGTGCATAATTACACGCATTCAAGTGGTTGCCTTTCGCGCGATGACAAATATTTGCGCCAGCAATTTCGGTGACCGCGTGCTCATGACCGGCAGCTTTCAAGGAGCTTCATGTTTGTCGGTCCGCCGCTTTTGTGCATGAGTGCAGACTTTTAAGCATTAGGCTGCTTTTTCCTCATTAAATCATCAATATTGTGGATTGAATATTAGTCGGCTTGTGCAGCAGTGCTAACGAATGGCAGTGAAAAATGTTTTTTGTCAAAACCTCAGGTAATTTTCCACTCTACAATTTGCATGTTCCGGATATGGCATTTATTTTTTAATTAAGTCTTTTGAATTAACGCTTTTGATAACAACAAAGCTATTTATTAGTAAAATCTTCTCGGGTTTGGCACCGAGTAAGGCTATTAAAGGCCTTACCCGGTGCCAAACCCGGGAAGATTTTACTAATATTATTCGCCGATAAAACCTACGATCTTTTAACAAAGGTATATCTTTAAAGCCATCGCCATCGTAAGATTAACCTCTGGACCTAGACAAATGGCGGTGTTCAATGGGAAGAAAGAATCTCCAAAGGATATATCAATATTAACTAAGACAAGTAAGTTTAGGACAAGAAAGATAGATGTTACAATCTTCCGGCGAAATCAACAGGAACGTTGTAATATATATCCGTGATAGTTGATAGGTTAGGTTTTACTGAATGCTGATATTTAAAACAACTTGAGGAATTCCGCATTTGATGACAGGCAATAGATTAATGATCTCACCGGAGAATGAATAAAAAGCACTTATATTACACATCATAGGGGAGTGCCGTGGAGGCATGGGTACAGAGGAATTTTCATTTGAAGCCCCAGTGCGGAGCGAGGGAATCCGACAAGCCTTTTAGAAGTCAAAGGCTCTGAGGCGACCCGAGGATTTCGTTAACATTCGCCAGCCATTATTATAGCATAGATTCCGAGGGGTGATTCATCGGTATGCTATGCCGCACTCGACGACGATTTCCCGAGCTCTCGGCACGACCCGTCTGCCCGCAGCTGCTGTGATGTCCGAACACGTCGGGGTCTTTACCGACTACAAGCACGCCAAAGCGGTGCGGTTCCTGCTGGAATAGTGTCCCGGAATGTGCTTTTTCCTGCTCGCAAGTTGAGTGAGGGCACTGGCACCCAAAAAATAACTAACCATATGCCATTGGCTGTTCATAACTCTTGTAAATGTCTTCGGAAAATATTTTTTATGGCTAATCTGTGTCGAAAACAATTACGGAGTTCACCATCACTGATGCATTTTCTGAACAACATTTCTCTACGTGTTCCACTTGAGGCTATATTTTAGCTTCTAGAAGTTAAATATATTAAAGTGGTGACGTTATGTACTTCTTCCGCAAAATATCACTAATTCAAATCGTTAATGGTGTCCAATCACATAAAGTTCAATTGATTGATAAAATAAAATTGATTCACTGTCACCGGAGCATATCGAGCGGAATATCGACATCCGAAGTTTGTATTAATTTCCTATTCAACAATTTCTTGCTTTTTATTTTCCGATGTCTGTCCGCGTTATAATGTCCATCATTTCCAGTATTATAAAGGCTTAACACTGGCATGAGCCAATAAAATCTCTTGAATTAAATCCACACTCATTCAAATACAACCCTTTCACGGAAAGTTACGCTTGGTGATATTTACTTTTGAGCCATAAAAACGAGCGTATCGCCAAGATATTTCCCCCTTCGCCTCCGTCCCTTTTTATGGAGCTATAAAGTATTTTTTATTCGTTTGTTTGCCGTAGTCAAGAGAGACTGTTTGGAGTTGGACCTCCTCGAGTCCACCACGAGGGTGTTGTCGTCGGCGGCGAGCGGAGGCGTGATTGTCATCCCAAATGTCCACTTTTTTTATAAGAAGGAGAAGAAGACGAACCCCACCCCGAAAAGTATGAGGAGACAGACTCATTGTCGCGGAGTTAGCCACGTGCCCCTCACTATATGGCCATTGTCATTTTTCAACCGTCGCCTGCGTCGCATGCGAGAATCGGACGGTCGTGGACGGTGGTATGGGGGGGAGGATGAAGAGATGGGGGAGGGAGAAGGGCAGTGGGCAGGCGGAAAGTCTTGTGACGTTTGGTTAAAGGTAGCTGGGGAGCAGCGGAGGGGTATTGGATTCACGAAAGCTCCTTTGATGGGCCCCGCCGAAAAAAAAATGAACGAATAAATGAAATATAGAGGCACTTTACGAAGAAATGGACGGCGGCGATTCCACTTGCCAGTCGCCGTTACCATCCGTCACACTCTCGCGTGCATAGCAACGTAAGGTCGGAGGGATCGAGAGGACTTCAAAAGTGGATCGGGTAGGTGCGAAAGCCTGAGTACCAACTGGCTCCCAATGTCGAGAGGCCGATTCGTATCTCCTTTATGGTAGTGATTGTTTTCTGAGGAAAACTCCTTAGGTACCACTTAAATACTATCCTCATCAGATCCTGGTATGTTTCACGACCCACTCGGGAAATTTCCTTATTTCTAATACTGAGAGACCCAATCCGTTGTCAGCAAATATTCTATCCTTAGCCATCCCATTTAGTGAAACACCTCAGGGAAGCATAGGAATCTATTTCAACTTTCTTGGTCATGTCTTTAAAAAACTGTGACGGATTAATTGGACACGCTCCCGGAGAATGTTTGGTTTGAATGGGCTATTTCGATGACATATAATGCGGAGACCATCCTCCATCGGAGTGCATGTTCAGGTGGGGACCTTTTAGCGTATTCGCTGAGCGCAGACTATAACGCTGGGTTTCTCTCCCACTTCGCTCCATTCCCTCGGAATGTTCCATCTCTTACTAAGCTGCCCATCTGTCCTCGACGGCACAAATGACCTTCAGTTCTCGTTCGCCACCCCAAATCGTTTTTTAAAAACTACTAATTCAGAACGTGAAAAAATCAAGCATAAAAAATTCTCAGAACAATTTATGAGGATGCGAATTGAATAGTACGATTGGCTGGCAAGTCAGTAGTTGACGAGCGCATAAGTGTCACGAGGATGGACGTTCAGAACGAGTTAATTTCTCAATGCATACATTAATATGCAAACGTATCAACAAATAACGCTTCCGAAGCGACTATAAGGCCGTTAAAAAAATAATCAACAGATGTCATAGTTGGATAAGCGAGCTAAAGGTGTCACCAATGGTGAAGCTGACGATGCCGGGAAGGGAAGGGGAGGGGAGAGCGCATTCATGCAAATGGTTTATTAGCTGATGAGATTTCGTCATGTAGAGGACATGTGAGCACGGGATTGGCATCACGCCTGTACGCGATTGAGAAATGCGGCAAAAGCTAATCGTCGCGATTCCAGTCACGCCATGTTATGACTCTCCGGAAGCATATTCGTCTTACAAGCTCGTTTATTGTTTGATATCAGTAATGCCGTGCATATGTGTCATTATCATGCCTCTGCTTGAGAATGCGTTTTCGAAATATGCACATTACTTTGCAAAATAGGCAAAGCAAACCGACTTCTAAGCTAAAGGCGTAGTGAATTCCCACCTGAATTTAAATGACTACACCGTCTCTGCCACCCGATGTTTTATAATTGTATCCATCATAAAAGCACACACATGTCTTAGCCAATAGATATCCAGGCTTAACATTAATACTGGTTTTTCCTGCATAATAAATCAGGTAAAATCTAATCTTATCCAGGTTTTAGTTAAATCGAAAAAATGCTTGAAATAAATTCTCACTTAGCATATTCCACCCTAATTTATTTTCACCGACCACTGTTTCGACATAGAATGTCATTTTCAAACCTTTACCTAGAAAATGACATTGCATGTCGAAACCATAGACGATGAAAATAAAAAAGTGTGGATTATACAAAGTGAGAAATTATTTCATGAGTCGCATTTCCACAAAATTAAGCCAGAAACTGTAACTTATATTAAAAAAATGTTCCTCCATCCTCGGGTTTTCATGGCGTCGGTTGTATTTAAAGATAAAAGTTCGCAGTTTGAAACCCCGAGAATGGAGGAAAAGTTGCTTTGTAGCCTTGGAAATCCACAAGAAAACATAAAACTTTTTTCCATGTGGCCAGGAAGAGAATATTCTAATAAAAGGTAAATATTGCTATATGTTCTGGGAATCTTGTTTTAAACCATCGAAGTTTAACTAAGCACTATTATTCGAGCAGAGATCAAAAGCCCATATAGAATCATTCGCGAAGGATTTCTCAATCGTCGGAGAGCTCTCGTCAATCCTTTGCACCTGTGCTCGGCAAACGCTCTTCGCACGGCTGGATTCATATCACATCGCTCATGACCCCTCCCTTTTTTTCTTTCCAATGGAAGTAGCTCCTCTTTCACCATGCGTGCAAACACGTACATACCTACATACATATATGATACGGGTACATATGTATATAAATATACTCCCACATATACACACGTATCCACTTTTTTATCCGGCCACTCTTGTTTTCCCTCCCTGCGTCCCTTTTACGTCGGCATGTCGCCCCCCCCCCCCTCCTCACATCCCCCCTCACGTCGCCATCCATTCCCTCTGACTCCGGAATCGGGAATAAATAAGTCGGAGCCCCGCAAATGGGTTAGAGGAGGTTCGGCGAGGGGTCAGCCGCGGTTAGCCCGGACCCTGCTGCCTTCATTTATTATTTAAAGAGCTCCCCCTCCTCTTTCACCCCCCCCCCCCGTCGCCCCGTCCACCCGGGATAAGCGCCCTCTTCTCGCCTCTTCTTCCTCGTGTGCGTGAGGGGGATGCTCGGGGAGGGGGTGGTGTGAGACAAATGGCATAATGGATGAGGAGGACCCATCGGAACGGGGGAACCGATGCACTGGCGGCGTAGGTGGTGGCTTTGGACTTGTACGGCGAGGGGGAGAGAGAGAGAGAGGCAGAAAGAAGAGCTGGATTTCCGTCAGTTAGGGAGAGAAGGCGGCGATAGTAGATTGCGGGGGAGATGGGTTCGTCCACTGTCACCCTTTTCCTCCCAACTCTCCCACTCCTCGGATAGGTCCTCGTGGTCTCAAATAGCTTGTTGCGCGTCCTTCTGACGACAGTGTTTATCTATTTAGCGCAAGTGACGTACGTACTTCAGTAGCCGCATATTAATTGCATATTTCTTCTTGGTTTTGAGCGTGCTTGTGCGAATTTGGAGATACAAAATTGAAGGAATTTCTAGCTCTTCTAAATGAAATTTGATCCTGATCAAACCCAGAGTTTGGAGAGATATGTGGAAATTAAACTGACTTTTAAATAGGATGGAGGAAAGAGCTGGCTAATCCACTTCCTGCCTTATAAATCTCATCGATTGAGTATTGCCTCCTCGTAGTATTGCACTAAGAGAAATTCATGCAAATGTTAGATGCATCCGTATTAATCAAAAAAATATGTTTTCCTGTCTAAACTTGTTCACTTCACTTGGCATCTGAATCCCTTGATCATTGGCTGATGAAAAGGAACTTAGCGAACTTCTCCGTGCAGTGAGAAGCTCTCGTAAAACTATTGACTAGACCAATTTTTTGCTTATCATAAACATTTCAACCAAAACTTCAATTCCTTCATTCATCACTAACAAAATATGCGAAGATAGCAAATATTTAGCAGCCAAGATATGCTTGACATCATCACCACTTCGTATGGCGTTGACAATCCAATTGGTCCAGATAAATATTAATCACAAAAATGAGATCACTTCAGTAGGCCTTGAATTCCTATTAAAAGAGAAAATTCAACTATCTTTTAATTACTGTAGGTTTTCTCGCTATTATTTCAGTTATAATTGAAGGAGAACAATGTTCATATATGTAATTCCGAAGTAAAAACTACTTGTATCACTTCAGCTTCTTTGCAAATATCACTCAAAGTAATGGCATGAAAACGTGTTAATCTCCATTAAAGATTATTTATAGGTTTGGAAGCTTGAATCAAAAGTATACCTGGTACTTGGTTACCCTATTTATCATGGTGAAGATAGTAATAGGTCACGGTACTGAATTATGAATTAATTTCCGAAAAAGCCTTTCCAGATCTGGAATATTTCCTCGTCAGAAAAATACCCGCGATGACATGCAACCAGCAAGTTGGTTGAATAGCCTCGCCACGCCGAGAACTTTCCTTCTGACGCGACGGTAGCATTTCTGGAGCAATTAATTACCCATTGGTCACGACCCGTTCGGACCAATAGCGGAGGGACAGGAAGCTGCGGCTCCTTCTATCTCAGTCACGTTCTCTTGATTACCGCGCCCTCAGCATTCACCGTAACTTTATATCTCGCGAGGTTTCATAAATAAGACGATTCCGATAGGGACGATAAAAAACGTAACTGCAAAAGGACTTACCCGTTGAAGGCATATCCCGCGAACGCCGTGTCGTACGGATGGTACATGGAAGGATAGGGCCATGCTGCGGCGCCGCCCGCCAGGTTGTCCTTCAGCTCAAGTCCTGCCGCCTGTGTCGCGAGCCGCCCCAGCATTCCACGTGCACACATATGATGGAAAGGAACAGGGTGTGGATACAATCAGTTATCAGAACAAAGCCATCGCTTAAAGAAATCTAGTCTACGGCTCCCTATAGCTGTGCATATAAACCGAACGATCACCGATATGCATCCGACTCGAGACCAATTTGCTATCCGTCAGTGAAATCCACAGTTGACAACAAATGATGTACGGGAAAGTGGAGAGTGTATCATTATGACTCAACCTTTTTACTGTTTTGGACTTCTCTGGTTTCATTATTAATCCAATATGTGTGATTATTCCCAAGTGCCACAGCGGAGAAGCAAATAACTCAAACCTGAGACATTGTAATAGGGCCTCACGAGCCTGCTAATGGCATAAATGACCAGCAGCCAGGTAGCTAATATACGGCTGGTATTTCCAATATATGGTAAGTGTTATTTCGATATGACACGAATGGCTCATGACATGAAAATGCTTTTACTAAAGAAGAGTCTATTGGTGAGTGCCAAAGCTTACACATATCAAAAGAATCAATACATATCTAACTCAAAAAGGTTAATGTTACCGTTGAAATTGAACAGCTTGCTTGAATATTCTATTTTTAAACATGGAAATAAAGGCGATAAAGATTAATGACATGATTTCTACTAGGGAAAAATACAAAGAAATATTGATAAAGTTGAATTCAACTGCATATAAATTATTTTATGAACGCAGCAATTTTTCAAAAAATAGCGCCCCGACTTCACCAAGTCCATTTTGCGAGTCTGAAAACCACGTGAAAGACGCATCCGTGAACTCCCTACATTCACTGTTTTCTACCACGATCTCTCCACATTTTTCTCGCTCAATTTAGACCGTGATGTGGAGTTCAGTATTCGCGGTGGAGGTCGTTTCTGACGTGACGGCTCGAGTTTTGGATCCTCTTTAAATATACATTAAAAATCAGAGGAGACGTGAGGTGAAGGGAACGAGTCAGGAGCGGCGAACAGGGACGGCGGGAGGGACACGCGCGAGTGGAATTGACGGATGTAGCGAGGGAAGAGACAGAAAATGTCAGGGGACGTCCCATCTCCCTTTCGGGATGTCCCTTTGTCCCGTGATTCCGGTTGAAGCACTGTCGTCGCGAAAGGCAGGCTCGGGAAAGAGAATCGGACTATTTTATCACGTGGCTGAACGTGCATCGCATCCAGGACGGTTGTAAGATATGTTTATTCAAAAAAGGGAAGATGAAAATGCTTTTAAATGCACTTCAGGAGATTATGTTTATCATTGTAAAGTGTGAGAACTCTAACAGCTCCGTAGGAACATAATGCAGTCGGCATATAAGTGAATATATAAGTAAAGACGCGAAAATATTCAAAATTTTCTTAAATAAGGAATTATATGTCAGCAGAATAGTATATTGATTGGCGTGATTAACCTATTTTAATTAAAAATATATATATTTTACCAATTGAATGAAAGTTCACTCCCAAAATTGGATAAAGTGGATTAGCAGCACTTAAAGCCACTTAGATAAATTATTTTATCTATTGAAGATACCAGCTCTGAAAAATTTGCACTATTGCAAATTCATTGTGTGTTATTTTATTATTTTTATAGCGTTAATTTTTCATCAATACAATATTATATGTTGTTGACCACAAAGCCAAATGTCTTACCACCAATAAACATGTCAGCATTTCAAAATAAAGCAATAGCAATCTTTAAAGTCAAAATTTAAAATCACTAAAAGAATAAAAAGATTTGTCCTCAATGCTACAACTTTAAAAGGATTCTTTCTTCAAATAAATGACTCTCTCATGCAGAATAGATTTATCTCAGAAACGCATAGCATAATAATGGAAATTACTCCAGAATTGAATAAAAAGACAAGGGCAGTTTCCAAGCAAATTAGGTCGTTAAGTGTGTCATCATAATTCAATTACCACTTGCTTGATGAGAGATTTTAAACCATTAAACTTGAAGGCACGACTTATTAGAGTTATAGAAGAACTTTTACATCTGATGTGAATTAAATAAACATAATTTTCTCTATAAAAATTTTACGGTACAAATACCAATTCAAGTCAGTTCAAGACCAACAGGAGTTAGAGTTTCACTACACTTATGGATAAAAGCAATAACGAAATTACGAGAGCACAACAAGCAATGGGGAAGCTTTGACAGCTTCTTATGATCATTGAAACCACCTCGTTATCAGAAAAACCATAGTTTATTCATCGTTTACAGAATGAATGAACTAAATTAATTTCAACCCTTAATCTTTAAATCATAAGGAGGGTGAGGTACAATGAGAGACGACTTTAAAATCCAATTTTGCTTAATTATCTACTTTAATTACAACTTTTTGGGACATATTTTTCACATATAAATTAAAGCGCTTGAAAAGTTGCATTCCAATTTATAGTCATAAAGACTTTATTTAATAATAGCTTAAAACCAACATGAAAACCATCGGAGAGGAGCAGATTAGCTGATAGCACCTGCTACTTACCGTCGGCGTGTAGAACGGCGATTGGTCCGCACCGAGTGCGGCCGGGAAGTACGCCGCGGCCGCCATTTGATCGCCATACGGCCCGGCTGCCGCGGCCGCCGCCGCTGCCGCCGCCGCGGCCCCGTACACCGCGGAGAGCGGGAGGCCCGCCGTGGCCAGCCTCTGGTATCCCAGCATGTGCTGCTGCTGCTGGTGCTGGTGCGCCGCCGCCACGGCCGCCATTGATTGAGGATCGGCGGCGTACTGGCACGAGCAGACGGTCTGCCCGGTCAAGGGGTCGGTGAAGAGGGGCCGGCCCGTGTCGCAGCAACGAACGCCCCCTAGGCCGTGGGGGACGGTGGCCCCGCCGCCGCCCTCGACGATGCCCGGAGGGGGCCCCAAGCCCGGTCCGCCCCCGCCCGTGGGCGTGGCGGGGGCGGCAGGGGCAGATGCGGCCACCGCAGCCGCCGCCACCGCCGCCGCCGCCGTGAGGGAGGACGCGGGCGGCGGGGGCGAGGGGAGGGCGGAGGAGGCGGCGGCCGCGGCCGTGCTGCCCGCCGGGGGGCCGCCTCCGCACGGCGCACCCCCGCCGCCGCCACGCGTCGCGGTCGTGGCGCGGCCGGAAGGTGAGGCCGCGGTCGCCGCCCACGGAGAGGTCGAGTTGCCGCCGCGCCGAGTGCCGAGCGGAGCCGGAGGATGTGGTTGAGACGGGAGCGGCCTTATTCCTCCTGCTGCTGCTGCTGCCGGCGACGGCTGATTAGCGGGTGTCGAAGCCAACTGTAAGGAGAACAGGAGATGGGGCACTTGAGACATGTCTTCCTCCCTCTCTCTAACACATTCAAATCTAGGAATGGGAGGCGATTCAACTGGTGGGGTCAGTTCAAAAGTGTGATATGATGTGGCCCCCTCCTACCCCGCCCCGAGGGTGGGCTAGTGGAGAATGTTCTGGCAGGGACGGTGCATGGGTGGGCGGTACTGTGTGGGGGGGTAAGAAAGGGCAAAAGACTAGGGCTTATAGTAGGAGAGAACACAGGGGAGAGTGAGAGGAAGTACGCAGTGCTTGAGATGGTTGAGGGAGATGGACGGAAAAAGAAAAGGTTTAAGAGTGCGGATTGTGTTTGCGGCACTCGAGGTGCGGGGGCGTTGTAAGAGTGGGAGGGTTGGTTGAGTGGGGAGGAGGAAAGGGGGGAGGGGGCGCGGGCGAGCCAATGACTGCTCGCCGAACCGCCAAACTGCACTCTAATCACTTTTCACCCCTCGGCCGGCCGGGGAAGAGTTGGAAGTATTCTTCCTTCACGCCATCACGCAGTATCATTTTTATTTCTTATTCCTTGCTCACAAACACTCTCCCCTCTGAACGCGTCAAGTAACGAGCACTGCGGGGATGACGGCATTTAGAAAATATGTACGTAATAACGCTTACGTGAGCGAGTAAGTAATGCACCTCGGTGTGTGTTTGTGCACGCTTTCAAACTCCAGTCCCCTGAGGCGGCTTGTGTAACGGAAGTTCCTGCGGTCCCGACGAAGGCGAATCGAATGAACGCTACCGGATTAATGGTCCCGCGAAGGCGGCCTCCGCAATTGGCCGGAGATAAAACGAATAAAATATAAGTAAAGCGCATTATCTCTCTCCGCATCGAGATAGCTGTGGTCTTTTAACAGTCGTCATTGTCTCCAGCACCAGTCGGTCTCGCGTGGATATATCTTCGCCCATCAGATAATGCGAGGCCATCTTGCAATTGCGCCTGTTTGCGCCTTACATCCTTTGAGTCACTCCTTCCCAGCGGTGACTGCCAATGACATTCCATATCGAAACCTCTGCGATTAGCCGTGTTCATCAGAAAGCGTAATAAGCCGTTCTGGTCCGCGTCTCGTGGATAAATAAACTGTGATTCGCGCGAGCAAGATAAACAATCCCGAAATGGATGTTTTTTCGGTGACTGATTTAATGGACCTTGATTTAAGTTATCAGTAATTCGGAGAGATGTATACTGCGCGGTCCCGGCTTAATTAAAGCGAATATGTGGGCTGTTATTCGTAGCCTATCAGAAAAGAGTCCATAACATCGTGGGTGACTCGTATGCAGATTCGTTGTCAGCACATTGTTTAGAAGGGAGGGAATTTTTCTTATCTTTACTCTTCAACTTGCCCACCTCGCATGTCTTCATGTTGTTTAAAATATGGAATATTAAAATCTTTGCGAACTAGTATAATTACATTTGTCATTCATTTGTGATAACCGTCATAAAAGAATAGTAAATACGTTACTAAGCATGAAAAGCCGTCACTTTTGCACATCCGAACTACAGATATAATCCTCTTTTATACAACATAAGGAATTCGATTGCTGTGAGGCTGCATTCATATCTGTCACTACCTGGATTTATATATTTCGAAGCAAGCTATTTTAACGGTCTCGATTATAAATTTTCAACTCCACTTCTTCATAGAGTCTAAAATTTGGGAACACCTCAAAGAACAAGGAGAGTTGGGGATCGTCAGCCTTTTCCGATCCAACCTCGCCGCTGACACATCCTACTGCCTTTTTTCATCGCAGTCTTTCCTTCCACGAAATATCTTATGAGACCTACCCACCTTTCATCCGAAAATATTAATTATTTTACAGTCTTTCTATCCCTTCCGTCAACCACCCTCACTCCGTATTTTCTCTCCTCTGCCATCCATCTTGCGTTTCGCCTTTCTCCTCCTCCCGCTTGCTCCCTTCCCTCTTACTAACCCTCTCCTCAATTCACACTCTTTGCACAAACAAGACTGGGACTCCTCTCACCCTCTGTAAATATATCGACGGTCGAATGTTTACCCGCAGACTATCTCTCCGAGAAGACTCATAAGAGAAAGAGAGGCTGGCGGTAGATGAATCCACTCGACCCCTCATCTTTCCCTCGCACCAAACGCCCCCACGATATCCCCCGTCTCCCACCGTCACAGACCTCTTCATTTTTCTCGCAGCTATCCGTCCTCGCCGTGATGCCATGCTTCTTCCCCCGGTCCTACCCGACCAACCTCTCCCCACCCCCCGTCCATTCGCCTTTTCGGCATCCCCCCCCCCAAACCTCACACCACGCCCTCATCCGCCCCATCCCTTCGAAGAAGGACACATCTTCATCCCTTTTGGACCAGCCCCTGCATCCGCCTCCACCAACTTCAAAAAGGCTTTTGAGATGATAGGGAAGAGTTCGGCTGTCGCAATTTCATTCCCCTCATTTCGTCACCTTCCCGTCATTATTCCCAGATTTAGAGCGTCTACTTTTAAGTTTGTCCTAGGCCAGGGCGACACTCCGTGCGCTTCTGGAGATATGATAATACTGGAGGAGGAAAGGTTTATACCTTTCAAATACGAAAGGGCAATTAAACATTCTCTTTTGGAGCAAATTTCACTAAATCCCCTTTCCGATTTTAAATATGTCTGCAAAAGCATACTCGCTTTAAATACCAGAATTATATCTCAAGAACACTTGGGGAGGATTGGGCATGGTGCGTAATTATGCCGAAGGATACTGTGGTACAACTATTTGGAGCACTGAAAATTCTTTCATTATAGATATTCAGGATATAATTACGAAAAAGCAAAATCGCATGATGTATATAATCACACTTAGCCTTCATATAACAATTTCATTCAGAAAGGAAATGGTTCCAGGCTTGACTTTGTGGAAGTAATTCATATTAACTTAAATAAAACTTTGTATACTCCACTATAGTTTTAATAACACGACCCGGGTTTCGACACTTCGTGTCATCTTCAGGTCGAAGTGTCGAAACCCGGGTTGTGTTATTAAAACCATAGTGGAGTATACAAAGTTTTATTTAAGTTAATTTCATTCAGGTTAAGATTCACTAAAGGGCTACTAGACTTATACCATTAAATTCCCCGAGAAAATTGGTCACACGAGTAAATAGATACTAACAGCAAATTGATTTACCCTTCGCATATGCTTGAAATTACAGACTTGTTAAGGTTGCATAGCTTAGAAACCTTTCTTGGAGACCACTCGATGACTGTCACCACGTTCCTCAAAGACCTATGGGATAAGGTTTGAAACACCTTAGGTCCAGCCTAAACTTAACGGATATACATTACCCCGAGTTTTTCCCCTGGTACATTTGTTACCATCCTTAATATCCTGTAAAAAGAATGGATACCGATGGAGAAACGTTGTGTGACAACGCTAACGAGCCCCCCAGTCACGCACCTCCCCATTCCTACCCACTCCTTGGCTTAACCGATTTCAGAGTCGACTCAAAAGCCGCCACTCGCTTTCCTTTCGTCAGGGTCCATTCCTAAGCGACTCCAAACAACGCTAATGTGCTTCGTCATACTCGTCCCGGGTTTCTGTTCACGGATCAACGGAAGGCCCTTCGTCACCGCGCCTCCGTGTCTCTCTTGTGTACCTACGAAACTACTGTTGGCCGTCCTTCCCACTAAAAGTTTGTATACAGGCATTCCGGCGCTTTGGCTCTTCTCCATCACTCAAAATCCATGCTTGAACCAATCAGTCCTCACGGATCACAATCTTTTTCTCTCTCGCCATAAGGTGCGGGAGCGGTGTTAGTAAAAAAAATACTAGGGCCGAGCATTGAGAGAAAGGAGATGCGTGGAGGAGCCGAAAAGACGGAGGAAGGAGTGAAAGGGGGGGAGCTGGCTGGATGTGTAATAGGGGCCCCAGGAGAGTGGATGGCTTTGGGTTTGGATGGGGAGGCGGTTCGCATTTGGTGTGACCCCTCCGCTTACCTAAGTGAAGTCATTTGTCTGCGTCTGTCATCTCCTTTCCTACGACCTCTCCTCCCCTTCTCCCTCCCCCAAAACTACTCCTTTTCAAAACCCTTTCTTTCCCTTCCGTTCCGCGTCCTTCTCTCGACTCTCCGCTTCTCCCTGTCCCTTCTTACTCACTCTCATCCTTCCCCCCCCCTCCCACAGAATCGGTCGCGCGGGTGTGTCGGCCCGGCTCTCCACAAGCATCCACCCAGACGCACTTTTGACACTTAAACCTACGCCACCAGCAACTTCCGGGAAGAAGCGGGTCGTCCAGGTCACTGATGAGGACATTTGCGTGAAATGCTAGCCTAACTATCTGGAAAGCAGCTCTCGGACATACCAGTTGGCGATGGCCCATTCAAATTGACTAGACTATGAGAAAGCTGGTGAAAAATTGTTACTTTCGTTTAAATTGTATAAAGTGCCAGATGACCCTGGATTTTTCAACGCGATGGAAACGCTTCACTTCCATTATTATGAAAAGTTTTAATTTAAATTGGCATTAAATCAAAGCACACTTAATAATGATAACAAGTAACTTAGTGATTATATATGTCTTTAGAAGGTTGGTATAGGTTGAGCGTTCAAAGCAGTTATGCACATAGATGTCAATTTATGCAGAATAGTCCAGGGTACGTTCATATGTAGGCATCTAAGTTATAGATCTCAGTGGATTAGGTGAACTTTGGGAGCATATATCTTCTAGGAATGCGATTTAAGAGTAGGTTGACCGAGGGGAGATGACGGAAATTAACTGAATGAGGTAATGAGTGCAAAATATTAATGCGTTAGACATGTCAAGATAAGCATTAGTAGATGATTCACGTGCACGATATTCCAGTAACTTAGATTTTATAGAACTGTCTACTTCAAAACCTTTACCTAAACATAACACCCAAACCCAAAGCGGAACTCGACCAAGGAGTTTCCTGGTCGGCAGAAAAGTTGACAACATTAATGTATTTATAAAACGTTTTCTGGCATATAACATAATCCACATCGATATTAGTGCACCCACTGTAGACGGGATGCAAGTGCTTAGTGTCTGATTATGGTTCTTTCGGTCTTGCTAGACCTCCACCCATTCGGTCCGTCAAGACTTCGATTATCACGGGCAACGACATGTCTCTATCTTTCCTCACTCCCCTCTCCTCTCCCGTTTGCTCTGCAGAACGATTCCTCGCGACCAGCCCTCGCCCTGTTTCATTCCTTCACGGCTTAATAAGGGCCTCAAGGAACGCAATGTCGCTCGACTGAAGCAGTTGTGCTGCCCGCATCTTCTTCATTGAGACCATACAGTACAATCTAATCACAGCTCACCACATCCCTAAGTCAGCCTTCCATCTCAGACGGACTGCGCTCGTGCGTGTTTATGTATCTTCTCTTCGGCGATACGCTTCGCCTTTTTCTCCGTCACAGGGCTTCCTTTCTCTAGTTCAGTCAATCCGCCTCTTTTGTTTGTATGCTCATGATGGGGAGAAGCTGGGGCAGCTTGTTTGTTGCCTCTGTATCATTGTAACCCGTCTTCCTCTACTCCTCTCAAGGTCCAGCTCGGCTTTCATTTCCATGAAGAAGCCTGCTATTCATCCCTGAAAAATGTTCTTTTTGGTGAAAACGCAGTATCGGGAGGGAGAGAGGGAGAGAGGGAAAAATATTCCTTGCCTTCGGGTCAAAACAAATCAACTTGATGTTCCTTATTTGGGTGTGCTGTTCCTTCGTCTCTTCTTTGATGTGCGTCGAACATTTCTCTCGTTAATTTCGTAGGATGTAGTTTTATCCCCCAAGGATCTTCACGGTGTGTTTCCCTTTCCATTAAGGCAGAAAGCCTCAAAAATACAAAATAAATCATTTCCCGATGTATCAGCTCAAAGTGACAGGATAATGATAGAGCGAGCGGAAAATTATTAGTCACATTCGAACCGTGGATTGTATATGAAAACGCAAAGCACATTAACATTTTCTAATCTTTTACTTAATTAGAGATATCGGAAGAAACTTAATCCCTCCCCGAAAATATTCCCATCGCTGTTAAACATTTCGTTTCGCTGGAGTATCTACGGAACAACGAATTCTTGTTTTGAGTGAATGTAAGGCCTAAGGGTTTCGGTTGACTTTACATTACTTTAGACGATCATAATTTCTATAAGGCACATAAAATGTACGAATTCAGTGAAAAATAAGCTATTTAACTATCTTAGAAACATGAGAGATCTATGTTAGACCACTGCTCTTGTCTTGCGCCGGAACCGAATCCAGAGTAGCTATATTTTCGTCCAACTAAAATAGACGCACAATTTAAAAATGTAATATATTCACATTTAACGGATTCTTAATAATGATGAGAAAAAAATTGGCTAATTTGTCTTTGTCAACTAGTAACAACTTGATAATTTATGCGCCGGATGAGTAATTTAATTTATATATACCGAATTACACTAGATAGATGGGTGTATGTTTCAGTTGAATACTAATATGGAAGCACTCCCCTAACCTTTTTTGAAATATAGTGCGCGTTTTTCCGCTTCGGGGAACACGGGGAACATTAGAGTTGAGTCTTCATACTTAAAGAACCATTCCGATGAATAATCTACACCCTCGACGCCGCCGGAGGAAGGAAGAAAGAAAGAGCCCGGCTCCGCCCCGTCCGTCACGCGTCGATTCCTTCCGTAAACAAGCGGAGAAATCGCCCAAGAGTACTATTTCTTCATCACTCATTTTCAGGCCCTCTGTAATTGATGCGACGCGTTCAGACTGATTCGCACGGCCAAAATATTCCCCAAGAGATGTGTGTTAGAGGCGGATGGGCCACTCCTTGATCTTCTGAAAACACACAAAGAGGCACAATAGACGCGGCCGTCTTAATCAGCACCCATCATCTCAGAGACCCAAGGAGTGGCTAAAGAGACAGCGACTTTGCTCAGCCAGTTCCATCCTTTCACAACAGCAATGTGGCACTCTTTATTGCGTTTTGATATGCCCAACGAATGCGCGGTTTACATTCTGGGTTAATGAAGCGTAATGGCGGTGGTGTGAGGCCGGAAGAAAAGCTGGCTCTACCCGACGACCCGCCGAATAAGGAGCGCCCCCCACAGGATCGTTTCCATGCCCCCCCCCCCACACACACCACCTTTTGCCTCGCTCCTCCCCACCTCACCCCTCCCCCCCGCTTCTACCCTCCAAACGCAAACCCCTCACGCGCTGTTGCTTTCCCTCCATGGTGCGATTGCGGTGTTCGCTTCACTGGACCTTTTTTTTAACTTCGTTAACCATTGCGGCCGTGGTTTGGCTGCCTACCGAGCCTTGCGGACGCTTTTGCTCGACAACGGATGAGCAAAATTGGTCGTACTTTGGCGAACGATGAGAACAAACTGTTGAACTCGGGCAGAAATAGCGCTGAATGCATCCAAAATTTGTTCTTAAGGGCAACGGCACGTTTTAATTTCATTCGTTGCATTCAAAATGCTAAATGCATTCATTATTTCCAAGACCGCATAGTGTACCCTGAGGCACATCAAGACTAGGTTATTCACCGTTAGCAATCCAGCTGACCGTTACTCAATCATAAAACTTCAGCCGATGGTTGAGAAATACAGCGAGGAGAGAAAAGGAAGTAATTAGCTCCCCATTGTAATGAGAGACACTTCGGAAGTAAGACAATGCAGTCGGGGAGTGCGATGTATAAGAAGTAGAGATGGAAGTCTTAAGGAGGCTATCCAAGGAGTGGCTTTTTTAGGGTTGGCACCGTTGTAGATAATTGATGTGCTTGTTTATATCACTTGAGTGCTATTACAGTTCATGACGATTACTTTGCATACTTTAAGTGTGCTAAATAGCAGTTTAATTCTTGGCTTAGTTGGGGAAAAATGGGAAAATTTTGGGGAGGAGAGAGGATTTTAACTTTGAACGGTCACAAATGTTGTAAGCAGCATTTAGTGCCCTACTGTCAATGATAACGTGTGAAGACTGTTATAAAGCTCCAGTTATTAAATCTTACTGACCCCTTAAGATGGGAAAATTTTTTAAACCTCTTACTATTCAGACTAACGAATGATATAAAAACAATATTTAGTGCCATTTTTCTTCTCTCACCAAAAATTTCACATTGTCGCACTGAATTGCCACAATTTTCGGTGTCAAGAAAAACTTAGCTAAATGGCATCAATTAGTCTTAAGAAATAGAATAGGATACATTCAGTATTGACAGTTATTTGAATAAATAACTTTGGAGTAGTGAAAACACATGATCTGCGCGGAACAAAATGAGTATTCAGTATGATGGGTGAGCTACGGAACTAGTTGAAGACAATTTCGATGCATCAATCATTCACAATTCTATGCGCGAGGGCGTCAGCCATTCGTTCGAAGGGAAATCGTAGCGAACAAGGTCACCGATTCAGTTCTGTGTCGGTGCCTAAGACTGAGGGGGCACTACGACGGACACGAGGGAGCACAGCCCTAACTGGGTGCAGATGCTACGGTCAGCCAGCGGGAGGAGCGTGCGATTGCTTGGCCGGTGGAGGAGAGCGGGAAAGCAAAATGGTGGAGCGGAGGACGTAGATTAGGAGTGGGAGATGAAAGGGTGGAGATTTTTTTATGAGGAAGAGGAGTGAGAGGAAGAGATGGGATTCGCGGAAGAAGACGCGATGGGGAGACCCCGAAGGAAGAGGATCGCCGAAAGGGGAGGAGGCCCTCCACTGCGGCATCGCTGAGAATCGCTCTCGCGTGACCGATCGCCTATGTGCCTCACCCTCCTCCGAGGCTGCCCTCTCCTCTCGCGCCGCCACCAAACGGAACGCCTCAAACCCCTAAATATCCATCCTCATCCCACCGGCGTAAGTCCTAACTCATCTCTCTTCCTCTCCCCTTCCATCTCCGGAAAGGTTCGATATTTTTCGCCTCCCTCTTTTTTTTTAAGGTTTCTTGCTCTTTGTTTTGGCGGGCGAATACTCTAAGTCGATTGGGGAAATTTTTTCTGAAAATAAAAAAATGGTGGGTTCCTCCCCGAGGGGGCGTCGAGGAGGAGGATGGTTTGAAGGGTGCACACGAGAGAGGGTGCGATTGAGGGAAGAGGTTGGAGGAGACGAAGACGTGGAGGAGGGAGGGTAAGAAGAGGATCCTTCGGGGAGAGAGGGAAAGAGAGAGAGATCCGGAGAGGAGAATTAACTTTATAATTTTCAACCAACCTCCTCCCCCCCAAAACTCCACCCCTCCCCCATCCCGGAGTGCCAGACAGTTCGAGTAGAGTTGATTGGCGGACGTTCCGAGGAAGGTGGAGTCTCTCGAATAATATTCAAAATATGGACGGGGAGGTGGTGTCGTTATCGAGTGGAGGAGGTTTTTAAAAGAATTAATGAATAAAGAGGTGAGGGTTCTTTTTTCCTGTTGCGACATTCCGGAGGTCTCCTTGCGAAGAAAATTAATGGCGAAGGGGTCGGCCGAGAAAGGGAAATAAGAAGGCAAAGGGCGATAAAGGGGTCGGAGGAGGAGGAGGGAGAGGCAGAAATGGGAGAGGTGGAGAGAGGCGGAGAGAGATGAAGGGGAGGGAGCCCGTGCGACCGAGGCGGTCTGCTTTTGTGTGCGAGGGGTGAGGTGGGGGGGAGGAAGAGGGAGGAGGAGGGAAAGAGAGAGAGAGGTTTGCAGCCGGCCCCCGAAGGACATCATCTCCATTCGATGAGGTCGTGGTTTCTTATAATGGGGCTTTTAAAGAGGTGGGGGATTGGCTGTCTCTTCCTCTTTTTCACGCTTTCCACTCGCTCGAATGATTCGACTGAAACGGGATGAAGAACTGATGGAAGACGAACGTTAGAGAAAGGACCATTTTCATTAAATTTTAATAATAAGCTCGGAACTCGTAACCAAACTGGATATTTGATGGGATTAAAAATTTGTTAATCCCAAGGCTCAAGACATAGGTAGGGCACGGAAGACATTTCGTTGGATGGATGTGACGATTACTTAGGTTCGACTAAAAACGACATCATGAGCTAGAGAGTTGAGAAGAAAGTTTCACCGTTGACCATTATTGCATTTCTTAATCACTGCTCCGTGACATTATTACGATGACGAATCAAAGGATAAAATTTTACTATTTCGAGAACAATAATTACTGACAATGTTTTCTTTTCTTGGTCCCCAGTCGAATTCGCGGACAATCCAGGAGATGACTGCAGCACCGCGAGCTATGACCTAGCAGAAATAAGTTTGGACTACCTTACGGTAAGCTTACATACAAATCATCCACTTTCCAATTACATTCATTTCAATGATTTTTTAAAATCAACCTCGCTAACAAAACCAACGCTCCAACAACGAGCACTTATCATCCTCTTTTCTGTCATTAATATACGACCATATTTTATTGACAAAATCATCAAGTATGTATTTCCTAAGCATACTTGACTTATAGGTACTTAATTCGCCAAATATGCCGACTTTTCCCCGGTAAGGATCAAGTAAAACTTTTTTTTGCACTCTTAATGTTCGAGTCGCAAAATTGATGCCTACAAAACTGAGCTGCCGAGGCTACTTGCTTCTATTGACTTTCTATAAAAGTAAACAAAATTTCTTTATATATTAAAGTAAATATGGTTGTTTAGATTAAAGAATTACATGCGGTCGTTAATTTTTAGACCTATTTCCGAAGTTAACGCTTTGGGTATTTTTCGGCCTCATCAAAGAAAAATCTTTTAATGGAGGCTTAGCTGAGCTATAAAAGCTCTTCATGTTTGTTTTGAGAACAAAAATAAGGTATTTTTTCCAATGCTTTGGGATACTATTCATAGGATCGAGCTGCATGAATCTATGTACTCATCCATCATCACTTAACATGACTGGTTAGTCCGTATACCAACACTTTGAATAGCATGATAAAGAATCGCGCGGTAGAAAATTGGCAACGTAGAGATATAACATGGTTTAGATAGAGGCGGCCGATTGATATAAGTATTCTGCTTGCTTGTTTGCAGAATTTTAGAAGCAAAGGGATATTTGAGTGTAAACATTAAAGTGCAGTTTTGCTCTTTTTCAAATGCATCATCCCCCAATAGTTATTACTCAAAACATTTTAGCCAATCAAAAGGAAATATTAATAATAATAAGGCGTCTTTATTGGAACGAGATTGAGACTAAGGCAGTCCCTTCTTCCATCTAACCCCTCATTTGATAAATACATGAAATAAGTGTGAAGAAAGATGTATACATTTGTGGGAAAAAACGGTAATTAACAGTAATTCAGCGCCGCAAATCAATCACCGTAGAACTCGATTCTCTTGATTTGCAGTATATAAATTTCGGGGCGTGAGATATATTTTTCCGTGATTCGAGGAAATGATTCTCTCAGAGTATATCGTAACTGAATCGCAGACAATAACCTGTTGTTGGGAGAAAGCGATGATTTATTCCGTTTGGGTCCAAAAAGGGAACGCCCGCAATTTTGGATATTATTCGGTTTTCTGATCGGTTGAACCCACTCAGTTCGCTTACTTCAGTAACTTTGCGATTGATGGTCTCCCGTCGGATATGCCTGGTTTAACTGTTGGGCGCATATCGAGGGCAGGCCGCAGTCAAAAAGCCATTCTTAATGCAATAGATCCGATGCCCCCCTCATTGGCCTCACACTCCCTGCCACTTCCCATCGACCCCAATTTCTCACCCCGCAAAAGCCTCAATCCCCAGACAGACACCCCTCCAACCACCATCCCCCCTTTCCTCACCCTCCCCCCCTCAGTGTTTAACCCCATCCACACATCCTCCCCTGACTTTCGCGCACGTACACATAACAGCCCACCCCTGAAAAACCAGGAGAGGGAGGCCCGGACACATGCATACGCTACCCACTCCTTATATGCATCCATCGGGCGAAAAGGTTATGTGGGTACATAATGTAATCATTCAATTTCGTCCACTCCCTTCCTCTTTTATTCCAGGCCATGCCCGGACCCGCCCGCCCCCCCTGGCTTGCCATTTCCGTCCCTGGATGTGCAAGGGACGAAGCCCCCCGGACCCCCCTCCTATTTTCTTGCTCCTTTTATAGCCTCTCTCACACTTATCTCCTGCCTATACCTACTCCCCCTTAATGCATACCAGTCTAAGTCCCTTATGCCCTCCTTCCTCCCCCCCTCTCGCTTATATATATTAGCGTCTGTTACCCGATGCACGCCTCCATACAAATTTCAAATGGAGCATGAATTAATTATTGCCTCTCTCTTTCCCCTTCCCTCGCACACAGTTCTTGCATTGTCCATCTAACCCTCGTTGAGCGTCAACTTACTCTCTCCCCCTCACAACTTTTTTACTCAACGCACTCAAACCTATTGAAATACTACTCCTTAATAGTTTTTGTCTTTCCATTAAGCCCTCATCTCTCTCGGACCCGGCGTTAATATCGTCGCGACAAAACCCCATACACGGCCTCTTACAGCCACCTCGGAACTCTCTTTATTCCATGCGTGCCCATCTGGTCATGTGAAAGAGGGGATGTTGTAAAGCTTTCCCTCGCCGTACATACGTGAGGCGACGTCCATGCGTGCAATCCAGGGATGCCAATTACTTCTTGTTGTCGCGGTGTGTTCAAAATATAAACTGGAGTGTGCGTTTCTTTCCCTGCTTTCCACAGAACCTAGGAATAATATAATGTTACCGTCAGAGTGTCTGCTCTCGTTATATTTGCGTGTTGAAGGACCTAGCGTGTACACGGGAAGTTGTTGGGAAAAGTGCTCCAAGGTTTTTTTTTCTGTGTTGAGTGACCAAACACGACGGAAACGCCGTGGAGGGAGGGGAGCGAAAAACAGAAGGCATTGCAGGAATTTTCACGCAGCGGAGAGGCGTTTTGGGCGAAAGCAGACGTTTATGTGCCGAGTTAGTTAATTAGCCTGCTCGCATGAGAACGGCGAAAACGCTTTTATTGCCCATCGCTGATTATTGTCAATTAAAAGTTCCTGCAATGAAAGGATTTACGGATAGTACGAGAAAGGACTAAACAGTCATCGGCGGAAGCTGCTCCCACGTTAATATGAACGATATTACCTCACGAGTCACTTTGTAGTCACACGAGTTTTATTGAGAAGTGTGAACCTTTTAGTCATTGTACACTTTGAGTACTCAGGTTATACACTCACACATTAATTATTAATTATTCTTCACCAGTGTTTCAAATCAAAGTTGGTTTTAGGCTTTAATTTCCTCAATACTGACATCCTCGTACTATTACCCTAGCGATAACATGTGCGAGCATGTTAACTATTTGGTGTGATGCGTTGATTCCTCACAACTTACCTATTATAACACCTTTGTCCCCAAGGGTAGAGAAACCAGCTTGTTTTTAACATTACCCACCAGCGTTACCTTTATTTGTATCAGCAAATCGCGAACTGTTTGCTATGGTGTTAACTAAACCTTCGCCCTCGGCGTGGAACATAGATTAAAACTCGAGTGAACTCAAATGGCTGAAACTTAGGCCATTGTGCCTAATGCGTGATCCGTGGCAGGAGGACAATAGCTCAAGGCGGATTTCGGACTGTGCCCTTTTATTAATGTAAGCCTGAGGTTCCTTTGTGCCAGGTTTGTGTGTGACAACAGAGCGGGCCTGGAGTGAGATCGTAGAATATGGACGACAAGGGACTGTACAGGAGGAAGGCACGGGATAAGCATTGAGAGAAAGGGGATAGGGAAGCGAGAGAGGGATGTACGCAACAAGAGGTCAGTGACGTGAGGTAGAGGCGAAGAGGGCGATGGAGGTAAGTCGGCGAGGAAGAGCGGGGTACTTTTTGGGTTGTTTGAATATGGGTTGGAGGAGGAGGGACATGAGGCTGCTGTATGTGGAGAAGTGGGGGATACGTGGCGGGGGAATGGGTTTTTTCTTGGGGTTGGGGTGAGGTAGTTTTGGACGGGAGGGTGGTCTGGTGAGGAGCGAACGAAAGTGGATAGAAGCAGCAGCTGTACGGGCGCTGCTCCCTTGCAGTCGCCCTCAACTAGTTCACATCTCTCAGTGTGACAGCCCCCGCCAATCCTCCAGTCCCTCCCCCCTTTCCCTTGCATTAACATCCCTCCCTCCCTCTCTCTTCATAAATGCAAAGTTCCCAGCCTCCCTAAATATGACTCGGTGTCCACGCCCACCCTAGCCAGCTACCCGCCCCAGCCTTGTCCACCACCCTGCACTTTCCCTGTAAATCCCTGGGCTCTTGCCCATTGCTCCTATGTGTATCACCTATTTTCAGAAACACACGTCAGTCCTGGATTAGCTTTATTTCTTCCCTTTGGGTAGTACGGTCATCCCTTCACGTCCACCACGTATATGCTTAGGATTATCTTTTTTGCTATTCAGTTTGTAGCACGGTGTGCTCAAGGAAGTTGCTCTTTTGGTCAATGCTTAGATGCATTTTCTCCGCTATTGCTGATAGCATCTATCCTTTGAAGGTGATTTAGATATGTACAAATTAACGCCGAAAAGAGGTCATTATGAATCATTCTTCACGAATTCAGCTCTTTATGTAATCCCTTTTTAATGAAAGAGAGAACCTGAACTTAGAATGGTGGCCGGGTAAAACCTTAGCAATGTCGAAGCTGGCGAGGGGCACATCATTCCATGCAACTGTTTTTAAAATATAATATAAAATGTATCCCCAGCTCTTATGTACGAGTTACCGCTGTATCGAATGCCCTACTTCTCCATTTGAAGAGTTCAAGGAGCGGACGTCGCGTCGTGAGTCATTACACACTCAACTGCCCTCCGATATTAGCATGAAATGTAGCTAGGCCCCGGAGCACTTCCTCTTTTGCCAAATAAAAACTGCACATTCGACATCCGTCTTTTCAACCCCCCCACCCCCCAAACCCACTTGTGCCAATCAATTTCCATGGTAAAAAAATAATTCAAGGCCCTCGCAGCTGCCATGAAGTCCGGCCGCAATAGAACGCATGCGATACCGTCCCGTGCATTTTTCGCCTTTTCATTTTTCATCCCACATTTGTATTTTATGTTCCCATTCTCCACTGTCTACCCGCCGCTACCATTACTTCCCCGGGATATATACACGATAAAAAATAGCAATCGGACAATAACGCAGCAGAGGCGAGGATGAAGAGAACAGCGGGACAGCGTTTTATATAAGTGGGGAAAAAGAGAGACAGATTTTTCCCTCCCCGCGGATCTTTTTCTTTGGTTTCTCGCAGTGGCTACGCGTACGCATAAATCCCCTCCTCACACTGGTGCCTCGAGTCACATCCATGGCGGGCAGTTTACCACGGCGTCCAATCCAAAACCCTGTCCGTCCCTTCCGAAGCCCTTCACCTTTCGCCCATCCTCCTTATTCGACTCATCCCCCCACCCTTGAGCCCCCCCTGTGAATCCATTTCTTTCATCCAGGGGGTGCAACACATCCCCCCCCATCACCACCCCTCATATCTTTCCTCCCCTTCATGGCCGTCGCCCTACCGCACACACAATGGTGACCCTCCCCCGTCGTTCATCGGGGGGGTTGCATTGCGGAGATAAAAAAAGAGGAGAAGAAGAGGTGTTTTCAGGGGGCGGCGCGTATAAGTTCCATCCCTTTTGGTTCTCTTTAGTGGAGGGAGGTAGGGATTGGGCGACGCCGGCCCTGCTGTCTCTTGTCTCTGTGTGCGAGTGTTTGAGGGAGCATGCACTGTTAAAGAACTGTGCGGAGGATGAAGCGGATTGGGGATGAGTTCAGGGATGAGCGGGGAGGGGCTAATGTGAGAGGGGGGAGGATGGATGAAAGAGAAGAATATGGATATATCGCCCTTGAGCACGAATTTGTTACCTATTTTAAGCTGAAAATGTTCCATCCAGCATGGCCATCGCGTCAACATGTCCTGGAACTTTGTTTCAAATTCCAATTTTATGTGAACTGCACTCGCAATAATATTTTTGACGTGTTCACGATGCTGTGGCGAATTCTTCAAGAAGACGCCTCCGCCATCCTACCCCGTGTATTGGCCATTTATGAAGAAACTAGCCTTCTAACTTCAATGACAGAATTCAATATAATAGAGAACATCTTAATGGTACAGCAAATACTTAGTATTCAGCACAAAAATTTCGAAGAATCATATAAGGCCCTTTAAATGACGCTTGAATTGAGGTGCGAATAACTTAAGCCGTAGTTAAAAGTTAAACAATAGCAACTCAGCAAAATTATTGAAGCAATGCCTCTGTTTTCGGTGTACCAATTTCACGAGTAGTCTACTCGATGCGGTTGATTACACAGTTCCTTGAGGGGTATATTTCTCCGTGCAACTTGCCCAGTATGGTTCCACACCTACCCAACTATCCAATCACCAATATGGTGGGATTTTGACGTAAAAAAATTACAATATACGCGAGGGTCTTCGATAGAAAGGGTACAAGTCTAAAACCGAAGGCAGATGAAGGAACATGGGATGATGTAGTGTGTAATGCATTGTGGCGGGAACAAATGTAGATTATCAAGAAAGGTATCAAATGCAACATGGCGTCGAGGAGTTGAAAAAGAGATGATGACCTTGGTTGCCTGTCGAAGTATACAATTAACGGAGTTTTCAGTTCTATTTGGAGATAAAGCTGCGTCGTTGGTGAACATCCCTTTGTCCAATGTTAATGAAAACTAGGGTAATCTTATGAAGTAACGATTTTCACAAATACTCATCATGATGCCACTGAAAAGAATTTCAGTTAATTTTGGCCACAAAGTTCCCCGTCCCTATAACACGTCCCCATTAGTACTTGAAGTTTTGGGTTGAGTTTCCTCGACCATATTGAGAATTAACTACACTATTTACTACTACTGAGATTTTGCTCTGTTGAGGATGTAATGAGGTTCTATCTGCTACTACGAAGAAAAATACAGAGTCATTCTTTTTCGAGAAAGCAACTCTATTTTAACGTATAACTGGACATAAGTTTAACTAATAACATAAGTAATAATAATAATAACAATAATAACATAAGTAATAACTTTACTATCTTATTCGAACAAGGTTCACATAAAAATAATTGTGGTGTTTTCACGCACTCTCTGGTATACGCTTTAATTAGGAAATAACCGCTGGAATCGGGTTATTATTGCCCTAAAACTAAGGCCTTTTTGCTGAACAACTGCTGTATTTTTCTAGTCTAGAAACTATGCTTTATGATAAAATATACAAATAGCTCAATAGAAAAAATTTTAAGTGAATATTGCGCCATGAGGGAAAATTAATATCTATCTAGTGGAAGGAATACTCAATGGAGGGAGCCTGACGCTGGCGGTCGAGAGTATGAGACCAAGAAAATATTATCCCAACAGCTGGAGGAAATGAGAGCTCAAATGTTGATGGGAAGGAGTATTTTATGTTTGCGTTTCGTTTGCAGAGTACGATCGTCATTGGCCTTTAAAGAGCTGGAAATATAAGAGGGGGGAGGGGGGCCTCGCGGTGGAGCGCACATCATGAAAACCTGTACGATACGATCTCTTTTATGTCGATGGCCAAGCTTTTATCGTTTTCCTGACTTCATCGCCATTCTTCTTCAGAATTTAGTCCTCTAGTACTTCTTGTATTATAAGGGCTAATACTGAGCATGGCAAGCCTTCACCGCTGGGGATGGTGAGTCTGGGATAATCATTAATGAAAGCGTATGCTACTATGTCCTACTCGCCTGAATACCCTACTGGGAAATATTTCCGAGCTAAAGACTTTTAAGTAGCATTGGACGTAGCCAACAATAATTCTCGCTTACTTACCCACTTACGATCGAGACATGTTCCAGAACTCTTTCGCAGGGTGACTTGTCCTTAACTCTTATTCGCACGGAGAGGCCAGAGGCCCCGCGATGACTCTGGTCACCCTACGCGACGTTAAAGTTGGGGACCATGACGTACAATTAAATTTTATTACGCATATCATTCCATAGTAAATGAAAAACCTTTTCATTTTAATTGACCAAATGTAAGGATTAGGCAAATATGTTGTAACCAGTGCATTTTATCTCACCATTATAACCACACAGTTTTATATGCAAGCCCTAGATATCTATAATCAGGATTGAGTCTTATTAGGAGCATATTGCGATATTTAATTCATCAATGACACATTTCCATGTTTGACTATTTATCTATACGAAGAGGGGTTTTAAAAATTACACGAAACGACCGTGGTGAGGAATAATTTGTTCGTAAAAACTATCCTCCAGTCGGCCAGGATAAAACAGATCCGAAAGACAAACGACGTGTATGAGATGGCGAGAATTTTTTCTCTTGCTAACCTTCCTTGCAAATGAAAATTACGAACTGGTTTAATTCTTTCACCAGGTTTTTCGTGCTTGGTGCTGATATGCAGGAGATGGCATTCGAAAACACCCGAAAACCCGACCGCCCACTGCCTGCGAGGGATTTCTGTCAGGGCTATTCAGATACAAAAAAATCGACGAAAAATATTTAAACCATGAGCAATCATCAGCCCTTCCCTTCAGCACCGCTAATTTCATTTTCCCTTAATTTATGCCGCGCGTCTCCGACACTAATAAGCATTCCTCTCCGTTTTTTTGCAGAACAAAACATTCATTTCATCGCTTCGCGGTTACCCAAAGCCCAGTTCTCCCCCCCCCCCTCTCTCTCGGGCAGAATAGAGAATCTTCCTTTTAATTTTATTTCTGTTGGCGACCTCCGCGCGCCGTGTTTTATGTCCAAGAGCGAATACACGGGGTGGTACTTAACCGCCATTGGAGCCGCTTAACCAGGAAGCTTCGCAGGTTTAAGCCCGCAAAAACTGATTCTCCATAAGCCATCAAAAGCTTTTAACTGGACTCCCGGCCACCATCCCCTCACACTCCCTCTCTCTCTCTCTCTCTCTGGCTGCCTCCCCACCTATTTCGCCCAGCCCCTGCAACCACTCGCCGGTCATGCAGCGGGGAACAGAAGGAGCAAAATGTTCTCCTAATCCTTCTTCATCATCCTGCTTTATTCTCCTTAGCATCTCAGTCGTTGAACCCTGGAGAAAAAAACAGCCACTTTTCGTGTGCGTACGCTTACCCAGGTATTTACTCTTGGAGATAAGCCATGATCACAAAGTTCAGGACCGGAATAGGTAGGCATCTACTGCGTCTACCACGCGTCACCTAACAAATTTAGGGTTGACGGTAGTGAGGCGTTGGAAGTGAGCGAGAAAATATAAACAGAATAAGGCTAAAATACTATAGATACAAATCACACAATCAACTCAACTTCCCTTGATACATGAAGCGTTTGTACAAGGATTAAGATCGTCCGTTTGACGGTGCGATAAAACAAGGCATAGGTATGAAGAACCCAAAAGGCAAGCTTTCTACCACTTCTGACTTGAAATTGTATAGTATAAGCATACATGTCGATTTACGGGAATTGTTTGGATTCCAATATGGTTACATCTTAATTCACTCTCCGTGATTCAAATCAATGTCGGTCAAAGGTGGCGCTGAAAGTTATTTCAAAAGCATCCGGAAACTTGTTGGTCTCCATCGCCCATAAAATAGTGTCTTTAACTCGGCCGTTTTTCTGAGACAAACCTCGTTTCTTTAGGGTTCATGGAAATATTCGTCTTCCACACTGGCAACATCTGGAGCTCACTTACATCAGGTTATTTTATAGCGATCTCTAATGAAGCTTCCGATCTTACATCTCTTATGTTTCCATTTGTCTAGACTCGAACCTTATTGACAGCGCTGTGAATCGAGGAGAGCGAATATATGCAATTTACCCTAAAATTTTAAAATAATGAATGATGCACTGATATATTTCTTTTGTCTTTCAGGATAAAATATCCATGTAAGCAACGAAAGTTTATTTGCCTTCTCAATTTACTTTGCTCAAATGTTTATCTCACGATTTTATCCGCGCCTGCTTCCTATTGCATTCTACTATATTTGTCAGGTCCTGATACTTCACAGACATTCCTCAGTTTGTCTAGTTTCCTTAGTGGATAATTTCTACAGTTTTACAATCTATAAATTTCATAATATTTAAATTTTGTGTCCGAATATCGTATGAACTGCACAACATAGTGAATGCCAATCATAATAATGTGCATTAGAGGTTTGAAATTTGAAATGGACTCCAAGCTTAAGCAAAAGCAGTTGGAAAACTCAGTGCAGAGAAATCAGTTCTGAACTCCGCAATGAAAATTCCATTATTTCCATTCCATATTGTACGACATACCATTTTATAAAATCATCCACCTCATTAACTTAAAACGCCTCTGTCACTGCACGTAAACATCCTTAGAGCTAATCCGTAGTAAAGTTAATTTCGGGTCGAGTACGTAATTGTACATCCGGAATTATAGTCCAGTAATAGAAGATAAAAATGTAGATAATTATGCAATTTTTTATAAGAAAAACTACAAGATTGGATGTAGGATTACATATTGGATGTAGTGACGTTTAGCCTTAAATCATCGTGCGGGGATTTGAAAATATATCTGACTCCCAAGAAAATCTAAACTATTTGCCGTTATTTTCCTTACAGAGCCTTAAAATATAAGCACATCAACGATTCATCCACATGGAATGTGAGTGTCTAATGCGGTGGCTTCCCGCCATTTCGTACGTACGTATTCAACATTATGTGTTACCATTTTGACAATTCCCACTCTCAATCGGTGTTAGTATGTTGCAGGTATTTATGGAAAAAAATCTTCACGTTCCAAGTCAAAACAACCTGAGAAGCTTCTTCGCTGCTTCCATTTCTATAATCACCACTTATACGACGCGATCTCTGTTGAGGCGAGGAGACACGCGGTCGGACCGGATTGCCGGGGCAGATGCGGGCTCATCCTCCCAATCGGACGCGGCCGAGGCGGGGAAGAGAAGCGAGGGCCGACCGCCCCACGGGATGACGATTTAGACAAGCATGAGAGCGCACCCCTCGTAGACGAGGCAGGGGAGGCATTACCTGAGACCCTTATGCCGATGGGGATGCCTTTTCACTTTCCCCGCCGAGCCAATGAGCTCCAAGATAAGGGAAGGAAGAAGCGTCGCGGGGGGCCAATTAGATGGTCCGAATCATGAGCAGTAGGCCAATCGTCGGAGGAAAAAGCAGTAACGGTTCACCTCCGCCATCGACCACCGTGCAGGGATGTTCCTCTCAAAACTGGAGCCCTGAAGAGGAGCACGGTCCCTTAATTCTATACCTCCTCTTCTTCCTGATATCTTCCTATTCTTAACAATTAGCCTTCTATCATCTTCCGGATGTCAGTGACCTGGTTTCGCCTCCTCATTTGTTCGCAGAAAGAGGTCGTTTATGCTAGGATTGCCACGAGATTTTCACACGGCCCCGCGTCACTCATAACTCCATCACCTATAAGATAATGTCCTCAAAATGTCGGTCCATACAGGTGAGTGGAGATATGACAAAGGTTTAAGAGAACAATCGTGAGAGGATCAACAGCATCTTAAAGAGAGCATCCAAGTTCGAAGTTAATATAAAAGTGAAGTATTTTCCTAAAATTCGCCTATCTAATCGACGAGTATTTTTAAGTTTTGCCCAACGCTACAACAGAAAATATTCACCTTCGACATGGACAGCACACACGGGTATGATGGTGCGATGATGCGAATAATTAGGAAAAAATTCAGAGAGTGTCGTGAAGTTTTAAACTAATTCAGTCCTCCGGAGCGAGAACCTGAGCGCAAAAATTACATCGGCCAGTAAGGAAATCACATAATCGGACAACTTATCTTGGAACTGAACAGAACGGATGATTACTAACAGGAATTTATAAACATGGCTATTGTCCGTGATCAAATACCTATTCGTACTCGCACAAGATTTAACAACCCACTTAGCCGGAGTTTATAATCGCTACGCGAGTCCCATTTTGAATAGCCATAATGGATTACATTCATTCGTGTAACTCATTTCTGCCAGCCATTGGAAATTTTAAATAAATTTTGCAATAAAATAATGTCACGGTGTAGCCTTACCAATTCGCATCATTGTTAAGGGCTAGGAAATATTCCGGCACAGATTCAAAGTCTTATAAGATACAATGAGACCGGCTCATGTAGAATGCCCTGATTTGTAACTTCAGCTACGGTGAAAACTTACTCGATTTCACTTGAACAGAAAATGATGTCACACTATATTCTTAAGAACTTAGGGGGTAGTCAATCCTTCTAATAGTTTTTTTATGATACCTTTGCTTATTTCAATCACTGGTGGCCTCGTTACTCCTTTAAAAACGATTAGGTAGATGAAGAACCGTTTCACTTCTTAAGTTGCCATCACGGACTTCAAGTATTCATTTAACGGAGAGTAGCCTTCAGAAACATAACCATCCGTGTACTGCGTACTTCATTCTCCTGCTGTTGATATGCCATGAACGGTCAGTTCTGGAATTTCCAAACCAGTCCGCGATACAGTACCCGAAGAAAAGAACGTTTTCCTATTGGTGCAGCTTATTTATATTGGTTCAGGTACACGACCATCAATTCTTATGTATTCCCGCTGTTCATTTTTTTATACTTTCCAAAGAAACGACCAACTCATAATGTAAGATGTAGGTCTATATCTCTTCCCTTCCGATGGTGTGATACAAAGAGATAGCGGCGTATCCTTTGTAGATACCTCGTCTTCGAATCACTGTCACACATCGATAACGACACAACAGTCTCGCAACCTTTTCCTCCGGCGACAGCAAAGTAATATGTTTACTCTCCACCCCATCCCACTCCACGCGCATCAACTCCTCACCACTCCCCCCCCCCTCACACACACTTCCCTGTGAGTTGCCTCCCTTTTTTCCCGAAGTTCGCTCGGGCCCTATCTCCTTTTTGAGAACTTCAGTTCTCGCCGCTTCTAAACCAGTCCTACCTATTTATATTTATTTATAAAGATGTTTGGCTCCTTGAGGCCGAACCCTCGCACCTCCCCCGCGAACACACACAAAGATATCAGTTGGAAAAGAAATCAAGAGATTTCGTTGTGAGATTTTGATTTCACGGGACGTTGGCTTTTCAAGGATCAAAAATCCCGTACAATATTTAGCCTAACTGCCATCGAGATGATTTCAATTTATAGCACAACGCTTATTTTAGCTCATAAACCGACTTAAGAAAACGATTACTCATAATGCTGATCGCCTGTAAGTACATGAAGTGCATTTGTTGATTTATGTGTGTCAAAAAACTCGTAACGTGACTTCAATCTATGAGAAAGCCGCTTGGTACAAGGTAATACAGGAATTGAGACTCGCATAATTATGACTTTGCATTCCATCTTCGTACTTATGAACCTGACATAACTCAGTCGGGATACTGAATTAAATTTGAGTAAATAATGTTGGCCAAAATCTAATTTTAACATTATCTGTAACTTCAGAAAGAAGGTAGGAAAAAATGGATTCTTTCCGCGTCCACAGTTGCATATGCTTACTCATCAAAAATGCCATGTAGTAAAAATCTCAATTAATATACCATCAATCAAGTCTAAGAGTTTTGTTATCCCTTAAAAGATGATTTTTTACGCCACCACCGTGATAGCTTGAAAGCAACTATAAGCGTATCACTGCACCAACAACCTTATCATGCAAGTTAAGCCAGTGTGCATTAGTATTACTCATTCTAGTCCGGATGAAAGAGTTTTAGCCAACTCCAACGCGCCTAGGTCGGAATAATCCCGTGACACACCTGGGAGGATCAAGTGGAGATATTGGGAAAAGAAAAGCTTGGGAACCTCGGAGGGATAGACTCGAGCGCGAGAAGGCGAGCCTTCGGAGAGAGAGACAGAGACAGAGGTCGGGAGAGAAATAACAGGAGAGCAAGTTTTTGAGGTGGGGTGGGAGATGCGGGAGGAGAAGAGGGAAACGGGGAGTGGGGCGGGCGTAAGGAAGGAAGGCACCCGGATGTGAGGGACTGCGCGCCATTTAGATTTGGATCAGAACCACTGCCGAAGGGAGGGAAAAAATTATAACTGTTGTAGCCTAACGACCGAAGCACTGCGGCCTGGCGTGGCGGGTGGGATTGTAGGCGGCGATGGGTGGGTGGGCGATGCACGGGCGAAGCGCGGGGACGGAAAGAGGATGAGAATGACTCGGGGTGCGTTTCCTGCTGCGTGGATGAATGACGCGAGCGCGCCGGGGACTTCTTCGCCCGTCGCTGTCATCGGCGGCCATCTAAAGGCGGACAAGCACTCTCCGAAGCACGGGCGGAGATAATGTGAGAAGTCGTCGCAATAAATGTTGACGCATATGGGAGGAGTTAACGCTCCGCGTAAACGCCCTGCCGAATCCTCGGCGGAAACTCCTGCGAAATTCTGCTAACAATCTGATTACCTTACCTCCTCAACCGTTTACTGCAAATGGCTGGAGTTTAAGTAGTTTCAACAGCTAAAGATATAAACTAAAATAGATCGAACTAACATACCAGTCCTGAACCTGGACAAAACACGAAATCCAAGCCCGATGAGGGTTGCGAACCTTGCAGAAACAGGATTGCCGGGTCACCAACCTGACTACCTTGGTCGGTTCACACCCCTTCTCGTTTTCAGGTCTGTTATACACAACCTTCTTCTTTTTCACGAAAGTTCTCAGTCGCCATTTGTTTTTAATTAGTTTGCTGGTAGTGTTAAATGGTAAAGTATTTAATATTTTTTCATGCTAGCAAGCCTCACTAAACATCACGTTTTACCAGCCAGTGCCACATAATCCTCAACCCAAGGAATGCTCGCGTACAGAATAGTACAGTGACACCTACCTCCGTGGCCATTTCCCTTAAGCGGCCAATTTTTTCGGGAGCGGAATAAATTTCCCATATGTGTCAGCAATGTAAGTTTTCCCTCCCTTTAGCGATTACCTCCTTAAGCGGACCTAATGTCACACAGGTTTCTCTGCATATTGGAAAGCCTCTCCCATCGTTGGTCGAGCATGCTGATGGCATGCGTCTTATAACGCGTAGGCTCGTGTCATTCATTGCCTCTGCCCCTTCTTTCGAGGATTCTGGCTGCTCAAAAACTACTAACTGGTCACTTATATTCACGGCTTGCCATCATGTTCTAATGCTGTCAGAGTTACAGTCAAGAATCCACCCGGCACAAATGCATCATTATTATTTATCTACAATGACGGCACCTCGTGTAAGTGAGCTCCATAGCTCAAATTTTGCCAGTCTCTTCAAATCATTCTTACGCAACGCCGACCGAATCGGCAGGACCGTGATTGCCAAGAGCTTCCAACCAGGGAAGTTGGCGTAAAGAATAGAGATAACGCTCCAGAGAGGATCTGTAATTTGCCGCGCTCTTTTGGTGCTTCTAAGTCAGATTTATCCATTTTAATTTTTCAAAACCTCGAACTTTTTTATTAAATCACCAAGGGCCAGGGCTTTCCCTCGCAATAATGAGTTTTTACGCCAGCAAGCATCTAATTTAGTTTAGCCCAGTCAGCTGCTCAAAAGTTATCAGTTCCAGATTGTAGGGATGACCCTGAAATCGGTCAAGTAGAAGAACCGTGGGCACATAAAATGAAAATATTCGTGTTATAATTTTTCTTGGATAGAGAAAAGCGGTTCCGCCTCAGAACAACACCTCCACTAGTTCTGCCACTGCAATCAGCTGTAAATTATTATATCTCTCTCCTGTCGGCGCAACCATCTCCCCTGTCCTCATAGTCTTTCGAACGCTTTTTAGAATATTTTATGGAACCTAGAAGTTGAGTTGGAGGCAGCATGGCTTGTGAGGCTTTTGGGATAAGATCAGATCTGTGGAAGGAAGAGGGAAATGGTTTCCTTATTATTTTAATGGGCAATTAGTGACTGTTTTGGGTAATTCCTCCCTCCCCACTGAGGGATTCTTAATCTGGATCGAGAGATAGAAGTTTGTTTTTCAGTGTCAGGACATGGATCCAACGGACGATGTTCTTTTTAAATATTTCCTGGAGACGGGAGTTCATCTGTACGAATTTGGAAGGCAAACAAGTCCATTAATAAGAGCAATTATTGTCCACCTCTATTCTCATAATTTCGAGAATGGGACGACTATAAACATAAAGGTTATTTTCATGGTCCAATCAGCATAATTTCCACGAGTTAACTTTTCTTAACTGCTATTTCTCAGGGATTTCCATTAATGATAAAAGTACGACATTTACAACGGTAGTGGAAAATCTACTTTAAATTTTAAATTACGAAAAAAATAACTTCTATAATTTTTGCAGGTTAGGTCACGAAAATACAGAACGACGAAAGTTTTGCTAAAATGGATTGAAAGAATGATCTTCTAACTTCCACTAGCTTTTTCTTTCTCTTTACTGTTCAAAAGTAAATGCTGAAACTATATGTTGAAAATTTATACAATTTAATCATGCATACCATTATATTTTCTAAACTTCTGCATTTGTTTATACTGATTTATTTTTATTCAGTAATTTATAAACTTTTAGCCACATTCAGGACTCGAGGAGTAAAAAACAGGCTCATTAAACCAATAGGGCTTCAGAGGCATCATCATTTTACAGGAGCTGGAGAGATACTAGCTGCCCAATAATTATACATATTCAAGTTCACAAAACTCCTGGTTGTACGCCATATTCTTCTCAAACTGCTATTCTAAAGCAGTACCTGAAATGGGAGGCACGAGATGGGAGATAAAATTTTGAGAGGCTCTCCCAAACATCTCTTTTTAATTGTTGGTTTGAATGTCTCTTGTCTTGAGATAAAAAAGTAAACACAGAAATTACTAACCAACACTTTCTTGCTCATGTTTTTCCGATGCACTTAATTACATCATTTCACGCACTCTGGATATGAGGTGAAAAAAAGTAATGGTTTTTTAACAAACCCAGCCGCTTGAAAACTTCCGGATCAAACCCTTACCCCTCTCTCCCCCGACTCCCAATACATCGGGCCCCTTAGGAAAGTAGGAAATATTAAATAGATTTCAACCCTTCGCGCTGTCCTCTCTTGTCCGGAAACTGCTTCGGAATTCTTTATATAATTTTTTTCGACCCTGAGGCATTCTCCTCCACGGTGGCGATAACGACGGGGCATTTCTCGACCTTGCCGCGTCCTCTTCCCCCTTTATATTGCTCCCATCCCCCGCCACACGCTCCCGTAACTCTCCCACACCATATCCTATGCCAGAGGGGAGAGAAGAGAGAGAAATAGGACAACAACGGATTCCAGGAACGGAAGGAGAAGACTCACTGTCTCTTTCTCTCTCTCTCTCTCTACTCCCTCTTGCTTGCTCGCTCGTTCGTTTGCTTCCACCCCCTTCTTCCATTCGCTCGGCTCAACCCTCTGGTTAAAGGGCGGAAGAAGCCGTGACATCTGTTGAGCACAGCTGCCGTCGAAAAACCACAATTAAAAAGTGCCGAGAGGAGGAAGGGGAGGAGGGAAAGAAAAATGCTGCGGATCTATCGGAAAGGACAAGAGTTTGTTGATGCGAGAGAGCAAGGAGGATTTCGCTCGAGGTTGTGGAGACGAATCGGCGGCCGGGTTGTTCGGCAGGGAAGCGATGGAGAGGGTGGTTAAGAGAGAAAAACATGGCATAATGCTAGGAGTGATGGCAGGAAAGGTAATGACATACTGCTTATTGTATACAAGGGGGTTGTTCTGCAAAGGAGGTGGGTAGATAGTCCTCTTAATTGGGACGATATAGAGATTAATAAAAGTCACTTCTTCTACCTATCCCCTCGCAATAGGTATCTGCATATGAAATAATGGTGTGGTCTGCACGTTCAAAAAGTTTAAACAGCACATACGATGAACAGCTATGCAGATGAGGATCCGTCAGCAACTTGCGTAACAGCATTAATGATTGAAGACTTTTGAAAAATCCAGGAACATTTGATCCTTGAAGAAACATAAATGTTAAAATCATTAATACTAGCATTTAGCTAGCGTTAATATTAGATACTCGACGACGATGTTAAAAGAGATCATGAATGAACAGGTGCCAAAGATCACATCCTAGCCGTCCTTATAATCGTTTTGTCAAGTTGTTCAAAATCTGAGTAAAATGTTGGAAATATATCTATCATGAACATCGCATGTAATTAAAATATGTACAATTCGTGATCCTGTCCTTGTTCCCCCTTGGTAGAGGAAGCGTTTACATCTCTTAGTTCCCCCCCCCCCCAGCTTTCACGCCCTCTCCCCTCCGTGATGTGCGATTTATCGAGTGTTCCCCATTCGAACGAAAGGGGGCGTGGGGGGCTGGAAGCAGTGACTTGCACCCGCGAGGAGGGAGAGGAAATGATTGCACGCGGTGGAGAGGGAAAAATTTCTTGCCCTGCGTTTGATAAGAAACACCTCCGAGGGCAAAGAGATCTCGTTAGCGAGAACCAAAGCTCCTCGCTGTTTCAGGTTTGAACTTCAGCGAGAGGCACACGGGGGAGAGGGGGAGAGAAAGGAAATTTTCGAATGCGATGCAAAGGGGGGGGCGGGGGAGGGCAGCGGGTTTTGAGGCATTCCTTTGCCGATATTGAGAGCTCACTCGGACGAGTCCTCGATTCACTGGCGACCGGGATCATCCTTCAGGATGCAATTGTTGAGGAAAATCGATTCGGGTAAAAAAAGCGATCGGAGGGAACCTGGTCGAACATTCTTATTCTCCCTGACCGTGCCATTTTTTGCCTTCCCAATCTGCAATAGGTATTCCAGTCTTTTATAAGAAAAAAACCTTCAGTATGAGAGAGATACGAGCTCATTAAATGAATTTAAGGTCAGCGCTTTGCACCAGCGAAGCGATATAAAAAGAAAACACATCACTTCGCGTGGTCGTCTCGATTCCGAGTGACGCTCTAACAGTCAGAAAAAAAACCTTTAACGCCTAAAAAATGGAATAATCCAGGGAAAATCTAAGTGGGGAGAATAATAACGCAGTTGACCTAACAGCTAAGACGAGACATCCATAAAATTCGCAGTGCTCCACTATGTGAATAATGATCGAAGTCGGGGGTAGGGGTTGGGGGGAAGAAGATTTGGTGCGCCCTCTCTCTGCCTAAAAAAAGAGAAATATCCCTTCCATCCTTCCCAATATCCTATATATCCCTTCGCTCGCCGGTGACGTCGCCGATTAAAAAATCATCCGCCACGGAGACATCGCAGTGGCGGAGACACGGGCACCGGCCTCTCGCTCCTCTCCATCAATTTCCACGGAAAGGCATTAACGGCGGGCGGGCAGAAAAATCTGTGCGCACCGACTAAATCCTATCTGTCCAAAGCTAAAAGCTGCCGCCGTGATCCCCTCCTCCTCTTCCCCCCTGCCAAACACCCGCCCTATTCTCTCTCCTCCACCACGTATCCTTTATTCGCCGATGGACCGTAAGTGCATCTCCTCTACACCTCGCCCCATTCTCTCTCTCTTTTTCATGTGTGATTTTGTTCGGGGCAGCTGCTATAGCATTCGGCTGAAAACATTGGGACGTCAAGTAGGTGCAATTTCACTGGGTAGGCAAAGCACGAGAAAATGAAGTCAAAATCTATATTTTCATACTGTGCTTAAAGAGCCAAAATTTGACCACGATCTTGTATCAGAGCAATGATCTATCAATTGGAACCTGACAGTCACTTATGTGAAAATTTTGCGAGATATTATTTAGCTAATTTGTAGCTGAATGATTACTCCTATGAGTGAATACGAAGAGAAAGTTCATCAAAGATGAGTGCATGCAATTATGCTACCACTATCTTGCATTATATTTGCAGATAATATACTCTTCAGTCATACTTACGGGATCAGAAGTTTTCGTAATGGCGTGTTTACCCCGTATTATTTTTCTCCATACAATAAAATCGACCCCAACTGAAGGTAAATAGTATTCAACTAAAAATCCACTCATTTATTTTCAGTAAAAACTGTCTCGAAATAAATCTTTTCACTACTTCGTGTAATGTACGAACTACGGCTATGCCTGTCAGTTTTTTTTTTAAATTAGCAAATCTGTGGACTACGTAGATGAGAGGTTCAACGAGTAAGTCAAGAATGCGATCTATGTCTTGCCACAGTTTAGAACGAATATCAACGTCGTGCGTATCCCGGTACTCTGAAGTTACCTCTCTTTTCAAAGACTTCGTTTTTTTTCATGGAAAAAAATCACCAGCATACGGTGGAAATTCTCCCCCACATCCATTTACAAACGGACACGTATGGAAGACTCCTTGCTCTCCACCTCCTCCCGACAAGTTTACACCGAAACTGCGCCTGTGTTTTCTGCCGAACAACCTCTCCCCCTCCGCGTGCCCCACGCCCATCTCGCCCGTCAGGATATACGTTACTCTCCGCCACGTCCAACCCTTAACTCTTTTTCAGACATTACACCTCTCTTTCGCTCTCTCCGGATACCCGAAAACTCCCTCAACCTTTTTCCCGCCCGCCATCAAAACTTCTCCCTCTACATTGGCCCTTTCTCCCCTTCGAAAAAATCCTTTCGCGAATTAATTCCACGGAGGAACCTCCACCACCAGCTGCATCCTCCCGAACCGCGACCGCCCGGCTACCGACGCCCACGCCCCCTTCGCCCAAATAACCCTCAACCCCGCAGGGTCACAATCCATTCCGCGCGCGCCAAACTCTCTCTTTTCCCCTTCAACCCCCTGACCAACCGACACCACCCCCCGCCCTCCTCCCCAGCCCCCTTCCCACCATCCGCCCCTTTCCCGAGCGTGTCCACCCCCGACAATTTTTTTTATTTTCAAACTCACTCCCCTCCATCTTTCCGCCCCTCCATATCCCCTTCCCCCCCACACTCCCGGCCACCGCCCCATCCCACCAGTCAAATAAACAAAAAAAACACCGGTCACTACTATCTCTCCCACCGCTTCCCGTGATTCATGTCGCGCGCTCACGTGATTTATCCGCTTCGGATTAGCCCTCCGATTGTTTTTCAATTTAACGCACTTTAAAAGAGAGAGAGAGAGAGGTGCCCGACGACCGTCCCACCGGAAGAGGAGTGGTGTGCGGCGTGGCGGGCTTCGAAGGGGGTGGCGGGTGGTGGAGTGGCTCAGGGCGTGTAGGATGGAAGGGAGGAGGGGCGTCGGGGGGGATGGCCCGTGAATGGTTTTGTCACGATATAGAGCCGATTTGAGGGGGATGCTGATGGCTGTGTGCGAGCAGTGGGTGGAGTTTTTGGGCGAGTGTATGTATGAACTGGGGAATTCGGTGCGATGTGAAGGGAATCACATTCATCTGCTGGGGAGGGAGAGAGAATTCATGAGGGTACATGATTCACCCTCCGAAATCATATTATTACTCGCCGAGGTTATTCGCGATTGGCGAGAGAATGCACGGAAGTTTAATTGTACAGAATACCAGTTTATATTATGGATTTGAGTAGGAGAGAACCCATTTTGCACTTTGAAAAAGGGTGTACTCGTCGAGAATAATCTTGGCTATTATGTTTGAATTAGCCATGCACACCAGTAATGAATGTTTCAATTAATACAAGCACCTATGATCATTGCAATACCTGGTATCACTAGACCATCTTCGGCCTAACTATTGTGTATATTACTAATGTTTAATTTAAATAAACCTAATTTCTAGCAATTGCTGAGAACTTATTCCCGCTCATTCATGAAGACCGCTAATTCCGCAACAAAACTTCAGACTCATGACCATTTTCATTCGCCGTTTCTCCTTACTTCTTTACCCCACCGAGCCTAAAAAATTAACCCTTTATCCTTGCCTTTCTAAAAATTATGCGTACCCAGTTTTTGGTAATTTATAAAATATGAGAAAATATAGAAATAAAATAAAGTGACTTAATATTTCGGCGTGAATAATTCGAGAAACTTGAATTACTCATATGAAAACAAGTACACGTACCAAATACAGCAAGAAAATATAAATGGAACTTCAGGACCATGCTATTAAATTTTGATCAAAGATTTATTGTTACAAATTTTCAAAATTAAATTACTCGATTGTTTTGAATATATATGCGCCTTGTTTGTTAACATTTGAGCAAAAACGCAGGTGATTTTTATGGAAGACAAGATAATTTAATAAACACTGTTCCCATGCAGTAATTTTGTGCATTTATTTATCATGGGGTCAAATTGACCCTTTGCACTGAAACTGTAACTTTTTTTGTGATCCCAGGGGAGTGTTAAGCTGAAAGATGGAGGCAAAAATTGACCCAGGGGAAGATGGAAGGAGAAGAAAGCAGAAAAAGGAAAAGCGTGATAGATGGAGAGAGACGGGGGGAGAGGAGAAGCGCGAGGAGTGAGATGAGATGGAGGAGAGAGGAGGGATGGAAAGAGATAGAGAAGGGGCGAGGGGGGGGGAGGTGAGTTAAAAGAGGATAAAAAAAGGTGTTTTGGTTCAACTTCGCCGATGCCCTCCGACGGTATTGCCCGACTCGTGTGTTGTCGCACTCGCTGCTTCCGAGTGATATATGTGGCTTACAGCGTTACATTCACTCGTCCCCAATTCGACCCCCTATAACCTCTCTCCTCCACGCTATTCACCCCAGTTCCCCCCCCCCCGTTATACACCCCCTCGAAACTCCCCGGGTTATCACCCCCTCATCCTCCCCTCGAGTTCCTTCGGACAAGCTCCCGCCGCCCCCTTCTGCACACGGACGGGCAGGCCGAGTCGGCTCCGCCTATTCTTTCAGTTCCCCCTCATTTTCTCCTTTTTCATTTCAAGCTTTGTTTGTAATCTTATTTTTCATTCGACGGCCGACGGAGCGGACGTTATATAACCACCTTCCTCCCGGGATTTCTGCATCTAGGTGAAATAAAACGAAGTTGCCTGAAGTGTTTTTTTAATATGAAATCGACTCATTTATTTTCACGCTTCCTTTCGGAGCCTCGATGTTTTTATGGAGTGAATTTCGGAAAACGTTGGTAGGTTGGAAAAGTGTGTAATGGTGACGCGGATGGAAGGGAAACTGCTGTTTTAATCGATTCCTGCAACCAATACGTCGATCTTACGAAATTAAGCAATATATAAATGCAGAATTCGCATTAAGAAAACTTAGGTGAAAAATAATGAAACGGTAAAAATGAGATTGAATAAGACCAAAACAAGAGACTGGATTAATGTAACTGAGATTGAAACATTTATAACGCATGTGAAGTGCGGCGAAAACGCGCTGTCGAATTTGATTTGATTCTTTGAATCGCTTCCAATTAATCAGGCATCGATTGGAAACCCTGAATGCTTTTCAGCGGATGGAGGAATTCTCGTTGGACCTCAAAATCGAGCCAATCGTTTTGATGATGTAATGCTCCCCCGTTTTTGGCGTGCCCGGGCCACAAACTTGTTACACTCGTAATTTTGCAATGAAACGCGCTGAAATTTTGACGACCACTTCCATCTCGGCTGTTAAAAGGCCTTCGTGTCCGCGAGTGATTTGTAGACCAGTTCAGAATCACGAGCAAATGCAAGTGTTTCTTTCGACCGCAATTTTTTTTCATTCCCCGTTTATTTTTCCAGTTGATCGCCTATTTTTCAAAACTCTCATTTATTAACTTCTAACTCATTATTGATTACTGTCCAGGTTTAAATCGTTTCGTTTCGTCAAAAATATTGTAATAGGCACGTTAAAATTTGAAACGAGTGCGACAGAATAGGAGCAATGCTAAAGCACCTGCAAATGAAATTTTAATATTTCAAATATAATTAGTTGAAATAAGGCTTAAGAAGCCCTCTGACACAATAAAATGGCTCTCCTAATGTATACATGATCGCCGATCGAGATGATAATTACATAATCCGAAGTTGAATTATCTCACATTTTTCGAACAAGTGGAACGCACATTTTCTCTTCGGCTCATTATTATCTTAAACTATAACACAGAGGGGGGATGAAAGCAAACCATAGATATCTGATTTGTGCTTTTTATACTTTTTTTCATATTAAGTGATTAATAAATTACAAAAGATGGAAATATTAAATTAATAGACTATCGTTTACAATTATTATTCGATCATCAAATTCCAATGCACATAATTTAACCATTGTTACATGGATGTGGACGATGATAGACAGAGAATATAAGCTAGCCTGCTTGCTTGTGGTCACGCTTTATCTTTATGCATCAATACAAATGAGTTCCAATCATCTCAGCATTGTGTATTTATCAAAAATGGAGGATATCCACTCTATTACTCTTTGATCGATTCATCCATCTCGTTCTCAATCGTATAATATAATGATTACTCCCCGTTTAACTCGGACGATTAAAGTCACTGGGCACCAACTTGGCGATTGTATTTTTGGTAAGGTGCGTTTTCCTCCATCCTTTTTATGACTTCAGTGTGATTTTAGGCGGCTCATTAGCATTTTATCGGCGTAATAACCATGGACAGACGAACGGGGCACCTTTTACAGGCATCATAACGATGGAGGTTGGGTAATTCAGCCAAGCAACAAAGCCATCATGCTTCTGACAGCTATTTTTTTGTGACAGCTCGCCCTTATGCAAAACGCTGATACAAGCCCGCATAAATTCTTAGCATGTTGATTTCGATGTTCACACCACGAATGCGTGAAACAAGTCGAAACAAACTTCTCTTCTCTGGCCAAGCTTAAGTATACAACCCTTATTCCTAATGATTCCTTTAGTACTGTGAAAATTGTTCTAAAAGGAAATGAAATAGGCGAAAAGACTAAATAGTGCTTTTAGAAATTCATGTTCTGCCGCCCAATGTGAAAAAGCTAGCTACAATGGTTTTACTTTGTCTTCGACTAAAACAGGTCATGGCTTAATTCGCTAAAAGTTCAATCCCATCAGGCATTTTAACTATTGTACAACGCATTAATGTAAGTTTACGACTGTTAGATAGTACGCTTAGTAAAACCTAATTTGCGAACATTTCTAGCATGTTATGAGCAAAGTACCGAGAGTATTTTGCTACAATATTCATAAAACTACATAGCGGCTATCGAAGAGTACATAGGCATTAGAGTACCATTTTTTAATGCAGATAAGTTGACTATAGACTACATTTTCCTTCTTGCGTCGACTAAAATTGAGAATTGATATAGGATTGATTTCCACGATAGGTAAGCATAGATAAGTCAACAGTTAAAGTTTCGTAACCTTGTGAAACATTTATTCTTCTGCAGAATAATACTGGAAATCCTGCTTGAACCCCAAGTCCTGTAAATTTATGGCTACTATTTTAGGAATATTCATTTTTGTCATATAACCTTCATGTAAGCCTACTAAAATTACGAAGATAAGGAGGCAAGGTATGAACACTTCGCACTTCTTCTTCACTCAGCTGCAGGAGAAGTAACCCAATCGCAATAATCAGCGATATCTTAAAACTATTTCCGATAATTGATTACCAATATTATCTGTAGCATGAGTCCACAGAGTACTCCGGTTTTCTGGGAAATGTGTCCGGGAATGTTTAAAAGTGATTGAAACGAAGTGCGAACATGTTGACAGAATTTCTGAAACGCTCTCAGGGATCATCAAGAGTGCTCGCGGCTCTACCGTCGTAAGCATTAGGCAATGGCGACAACTGGGCGACCAGCTGCACAAGGCGCTAGGAAACACTTCAAAACAACTAATCACCTGACGAGTTGAAAGAGAAGTAGGGGCGGCTTGGAAGTAGCAACGGGGGCAGAAAGTAGAAGTGGAAAACACGGCCGAGGGCAGCCCGAAGCACAATCTCTTCAGCCCGTCGCCGGCATCTTCTTGATGCGAGAATGAGCGAGCGGGGAATGGGGCGAGGGGGGGGGGCACTGTGGGACCCCGTCATTGAGAAGAGAAAACGGAGAATGGGCGCATATTATTTATCAGAGCGTGGGCGACACATGTTTTCCCCTCGGAAGACGAGGGATGCAAACAAAGGGGATGGGGCAAACGTGCGAAATGGGAGAGCCGTGCGGACGGACGGACGAGGTGAGCGCGCGGCGGCGGCGGAAGCTGAGTCCTTGTGCTCCGAATCCTGCTGCGGATGCAGATATTATATGCGCGCAGCCACCCTCCTTGGCCTCCGCCGGCGACGCCGCGCGCCGCATGCGAGGCATCAACAAGGGGCCCTTCGCGTCCCCCGCCTCGGGGAAACGCTTGCGTTTGAGGAATCGAGACGACGAACTGGGAGTTGCTGGGAATGAAGTCAGCGCGTGCTGTCTCCACAGGAAACCGCCTCGATTCATTTGCGAGGGAGTTCAAAGAATCTACGTGTGCATTTCTGTCATCAGTAATCATCAATGCAAGGATTGATTTGCTCCAATTTCGAATCAGCCAACCGATACAATCCTGAATATATACTTTGACGTCCTTATCAATTTACTATATGTATTCCATCCTTGCCCCTTCTCCGTAGCTGTGCTGGGTGGCCTTGATATGAGGTCGAGTTTTATTAAATTTTTTATGGAATAGGCTAAGCTTTACTACTGATCTCATTTACCTTTTCACTGCAAAGTTGGTTAAAACAACAGGTATCATTTTCTATCACCTTTATTCTCTATAGATAGTCACATATTCAAATTGGAGCCTACTGATTCCCTCGGGGTTAGATAGCAATTCGGATCCACTTTAACTGTCTACAATTCTTAACCTCGCTCAATTTCTTCAGCTGTCAAGGTGTATCATCCTCCCTCATCAAGTGACTATGAAATATGCCGTTTTCACTCACAAATTGTTTAAAAAATAGGGGAGCTACTTTGAACTCTATTTAATATACTACTTCCAGCCGTTGTGTTCCTAATACGAGATGAATAACCTCAATTCTTCCCCGCTAATGTAAAATGGTATTGTTCTCTGACTTCTTCGACCACCTATTCAAAGAACCCATGTATTTTCAATGCTGACCCGCATATTCCACAAATGTCACTCTGGTGAGGTTATGGTTGAGAATACCTCTAAGGCACTTTGATTTTACAAACTTATGAAAAGCAATTTCGTTTCTGATGTACGATATGCTATAGTTTCCGCTTACTTTGAATGATAATGCGTTTCAGTTCAAACGTCGTCAAGCACCATTATGTAGCAATAAACCTTGCATTGGTCTCCCCTCTTCCCCGCGTTTTCTTCTGCTTTTCTTCCGTAGTCTATGGACATGTCGGCCGCTGTGGAAGGCGGCGAGGTCTACTTATAATACCGCCTGTTTGGCGTTGAACAGAATCAGTGACTCCAGTTAAAGCGATAGGAAATGTTAAAAAGCGCCTAGCAAACAAGTTGTGTGCGGAGGGAGGGTAGAATTAGATAATTCCTTGGAAACGTGATTTTCGCCCTGTAGTGACATGTGTCATTATTTCTCCGGAGATTGCTAGAAACTCAGAAAAAAATACATGTACGTATGTCTAGTTGAGATACGGGTAGACTCAAGAAATAAAGGCTGGAAAAACCTCTAGGAATACAGTGATAATTCTAGTACAAACTTAGTTTGCAGAACCAGTTTCAAACTCTACTTTGAATTAAATGCCACGGGCACTGTTTTCTCTCTTAAAAAGCTTAGAGAGCATTAGTTCAGAGAAAGCTTGGGAAGAAAAATTAACTGAAATAATTTTCCGACTCTTGAGCGTATTATACAAAATTCCTATGGTGTGCACTGCCTTAAAAATAATTAAATATTCTGAGATAGTCATCCGCAAAGAATATAAATCTAGTATCTTTTCTGAAAGAGTCCCTGTGAAATCTTAAAAACAGGAAGCACAGCTAATGCATTAATACAGTGACCAGTTTTAACGCCATTTAAGACCGAAATTGATACTTTGGGAGAGTAATAAAATGCAAAGGGAACTTTCATGTGGTGGATTGGCCTAGACTCGGTTCCGCTGAGGTTGGCAAGGACTGTTAAAGCTGTAGGGGCCGATAGCGGGTGTCCTAAAAGCTCTAGACAGTGTCCCGGCACTCCTTCCTCCGAGTACTCCACTCAATCACTCCATAATTCACTCGTTCTAGATGAAATATTTTATTGCTCCAGCAATGGTGGATATTCTTTATCATTCGCAAAGCTATGCATGCAAGTGGCATTTACGAAGGTGTGAAAACGTGCATTGTGAGAAGATAGAGGGAGACGTGATGATATTTACGAGGAAGTGAGAAACACATTTATTTGGCTAAATCAGGTTACCTGCCTCGTTAGAAACACTTCGTCATGACATATTCTCGTCGTGTTGACCTTTGAGTTGTAATTTCTAACTGAGTTGTCAAACTCTTGGAATACCGAATAAATAACGACAGTCATGAAAAGTGGAAAGCTAGCTACCTTGCGCAATAAAATTTTTCACTACTGTTTGAAGCTGCGTAAAGGTGGTTTCGCATCTTGGCCACAAATTAATGTCCTTTCGGCTAATGATTTAGCAATTTCTGTGTCAGTTAAAAACTTTGAGTTAAAAGGAAGTAAAGTTAGAGTACCCGCCAAGTGAAATCATACAGCACTGACGAAACTGCCTTTCACTATTTGAAAATCCGGATAGTTCTCTGAGGAAGCTAAATAATTATCATTTAGCAATTACAAGTGATCCAGCTTCAGGAATGAATAGTACACCTTATTAAAACCCAGCAGGGTGAGAAAATATGACGACTGATTCTCGAGAAAAATATTGTGTTGTGAAATTTTGAGTCAATGATTTTTACGAAACATCTCATAAGGGGTTGGCGATGTTTTCTGTACTGAGAGTGAATTTACGAAAGCTTTCATACAATTTTACTCATTCCCGATCGAAGACAGATAGTAAACTTATTATTTTAAATATACTAATTTAATAACTGTAACCGTGGCTCACCGCAAAGACCTCAGGCAAATTACAATACCATGAAGGTATGCCAGCCATATGATAGTAAGCTGTATACATAGCGTATTTTGCTACCGTTCTCTCAGTATATAAGTCCGCTCATTTTCTTATTATGCTCAAGATAGGCACTAAGTAACTTGGAGTATAAATTAGTATGCCGAATCAAAATGAAATCAACGCCCTAATGTTCTGTAGCCTCCATATTTCCAACATCCTCTTTCCCTCGCTATTTTAAGTAATTTTTCGGTAGTTAAACTATGAGAACATCACAATGCTCCACCGATTTACATATTATCGGGCATAATCAGGAAATGCGTGAACATACTTCTCATTACAATTTACTTACTAACGGATTCCTATTTACGTTTGCTGATTGACAGTGTATTGAGGCAAACTTTGGTGAGGAGGCTAGTAAACATTTGTGCCAAATGAAAATCAGTAAAAAAATAACTTCATTTTAAACTATGGGGGCAATATTAGCAGTAAATATTGAATCATTAAAAATTTGGATAAGTTGGACTGGAATATGGGACTCTTCCTCAACAAACGAATTTTCGTCTTTTAATATGCACATATCTAATAAACGGAATTTCACCTAAGGCAAAATGAGTATATCATCACTGGCAGCATACTTATAGCATATCTAATTTGAATTAACTTACAAAATACAGCACTGCAGTCCAATCAATTACCTCTATTTGTCTTTTCCTATAAGAATATTATCGTACCAAAGAGCACTTTTTGGACATTGAAAGATTTATCACATAATAAATACTCCACAAGCTTTCATAAGTGAGAAATATTCCATCACTAATAAGTGCTGCATTTGTATCTGAAATATCGATGTGCTTTTTTTCTATTCATGAAATAAATACAAGGGTACTTAACGATCACCATCAAACTGAGGCAGGTACAATATTGAAAAATGACTAATGATGAAGGAATTGCCAATTTGAGCCAAAAAATGTTCTCAGGTTTTTGTTTAGATAACGGAAAAGAAAAGTATTAGTGCATCTTGAAAATAAAGGACAAATTATAGATTGCATCAAAAGGTTTAAGCTTTTGAACTAAAAAAGGATATTTTGAACGAAATTGAAAATATGTATTGACACGCGAAATTAACATTTCCTCTGTTATTTTAATCCTCCGGTATGCATTGTATGCATTTGGGTAAGAGATTTTGCATTATAACGTCATCCCCGGGAAAATTCATCTATTCCTTTCTTTGAAAGAACTTAAAAGAAAACTTTCAAACAAACACGTTGGTGATCTACATCACTATAGACAAAGCAATTTAGTGCTAGAAAACATTTATTCATCATCTGTGACGTCCCTCTTCAGAGTATGAATTAATAAGCAGACAACTTTATCCAAACAAATGGCAATGATGACGGCGTTAGTTTCCAGTTTTTATTCTATTACAAGACCGAAAAACGATCATTTCCAGCCCCTTAGACTAAGAGTATTTAAAAAAAAGAGCAAAATATTGTGAACTCCTTTCCAACATAGTGATTGAAGTAATATAACTAGATAATTGAATTTGCATATAATTAGATATGGGTACCTTTTCTTATAGTTTATTTTTTATGTTAATTTTTAAGATTCCCGAATAGATTTTTATCTGTTAACTTGATATTTTTCTCCAAATATTCTTGTGTGACTTGGTTTGCAGTAAATCAGATTTGAAGAGATTGTTTTATCACAATGTTGATTACATTTTGGTGATAATCTGGAGTCTTCGAAGTATATCGCAGTCTTTGAAGTTTTTAACCCAAATACTGAAGTCCGAGAATCAAGGAGGTCTACTCAAGAACTATCTCTTGGCTTGCATTAGTTGAACAGTTCTTGTTTGCCGCGACAATTGGCTCATTCGACATTCCAAGTTTGTCATAAGTTCTACAGATCGACCACCAATGTACCCCCATTACTTGTTAAGCGGAAAATGATGACACACGTTAATTTTCACACACGATTAGCTTTAGGTCTTTGTAAATATTTACCAGTTTCTCCGTCTTACTGGATGCATTTCTAATTAGTTTGGCATTTTTAATTTTCCTGAAGTCTTCTTAACTCGGGTTCAATGTATTTGGCCTCTGTTAAAAAGTATTTTCACCCTACATAACGAAAATTCATCAGGATACATAAAGTAACTCCGTTAACTTCGCCTAATTTCATCGATGAAATACCATTTCGGGCTACTGATAAATTAATTTGGGCTCTAAGAAGAGGCCTCATATTTCTTGGTGATTTTTGTTATGGCTCAAAATTGGTTGCTATAATATTTTCATAATTCAGTTGCCATTTAAGATTATTTCCAAGGTTTTTTCTTTCATTAGAATGGAAATGAATTGCTCTGGAGACGACCAATTTTTCTGAACTAGTTTATTGATCTGCATATGCTGACACTTTATACAATTCTCTATGGTATGTTTTACGGTAGTCGCAGCTAAAATATTTTACCTGACTACTCGTTCTGTACAGGACGCCTTTGAAAATCAGTTCATGGAATTGAAGTCGTTTCAATTGACTTATTAAAGTGGGAGCCACGCAATTAGCGGCAAAGGCTCTTTTATGGTAGACACTGTTTGTACCGTACCAACGCGTATGGAACCCGCCCATTTATCTGCATTAGTTATCCAAGTCTATGCATTATTATATCTTTTACTGTATCCATTACCATCACAATGCGTGAAAAAAAAATAAATTTTGCTGTTTAATAAAGGGAAATGACATTGCGTTTGTTGATTGCGAGAATTTAGTGAATAATTGAGTTTTCATTTTTAAGAGTTCACCGTGGTATTTTCTGCTTCCGTTCGAACGGAATGAGATCAGACCGCGAGGACTCGAGCGGCGGCACGTCGCCGGTACCTCGTCCCGCGTCCGCCGCGTCGAGGACGTCGTCGTCGCTCGGAGGAAGGCGACTCCGGACGGCCTCCCTCCCCGTGGTTTCCGTCGCGCGCGCACCCTGTCCGCTCCACCGGAGTCTCCCGAATAGGACAGGAGGTGTCATAACGTGGACGTTAACCCTGACCAAATCAATCGGACGCACTCTACCCCCTTCCTTCCTTCCCTCTCTCTATTTTTTTCCACTTCCCATCCACCCACACGGGGCTGACATACAAGCTTCCCGTGTATGAGTATGGGGGTGAGCTTCCGCCCTTTTCTAGATAGTGGATTGTTTTGACCCTAGTCATCATCCGACTCGGAATGGGGGGGGACTCCCTCCTTCCTCTCCCCCGCCCTATTCTCTTCAGACAGAATCGTCTCCTACTCCTCTCCTTTATGGACGGACACTCGTATTCCCGTCACGAAGGCGAGGCGCACCACTCCGATACCTCCAACGGCTCGTTCCCCCCCGCGGGACTTTAAAGACACGCGTGCCTCCCGTCTTCAGACTCGACGACGGCGGCGGCAACCCGAAGCTCTCGACTTGGTCGCCGTCTTGAGCGATCCACAGCGGCCGACCTCTTCACAACGCGCGCGCGCATCGCGGGAAAATACGCAAAAGCAGTGTTTGATGGTCTACATCGGGATTGGCGGGATGCGTAAACCGCTCTTGGCTCGGCAGAATGCGTAGCACACGTTAAGAGAATAACGCTAAATATTTTACTCGTCATTTTTGTCATATTCGTGCTATTAATGGAAAAAGCAAAACCCTACATTTCCATGATTATTTTTCCTCGAATCAAATTCGATGTCACGTCGGCTTACATGCGAGGAAGAATGAAACTAAGAAATGTTTTTTTTTTACCGTATACTAACGACTTTTTTTCGTAAAACTGATTAAGAGTTCCAAATTCTCCGTGAAAACGTAATGGAAATGGAATGAATTCAACAATGCTTCTTAGACGTTGAGTTATAACTGAAGCTCAAATGCGCAAAAACGACTCTGCAGTCACCTTCAAAGCATTTGCTATAATGCAATCGTCGACTTATGCTCTTATGTAGTATGCAACTTGTGATTTACATAAGCTAATGCATTACACTAGTGAAAGCAGTATTTTTTTAAATGAGTTATTGAAAAATGGAATTCAACAAATGCTCAAATTACACAATCGAGAGGGAACCTATTTCTGCATTGGGGTCTAGTTCTTATAATAAGTTCTGAACATCTCATAGCAGCATCTTTTCTTTGCGATTTTCCGCGTGTCGTGATTGATCTATCGCTTTCTAGTACCAATTTTTACTTCATAATTTTATTTATGTACACATTTCGACATGGCGCCCATTGTCGATGTCCGATATCAGCTAAGAAAAATTATTTTACATGGACTCTCACTCTTTGCGAAAAAACGCAGTTCAAATTTGACACAGTTCATTTTCCAGATATTTATGTTTGTTATATGTTCACTTTGGCTTAATGCTGTATGTTATCCTTTTATCAAAGAAATAAATAAATTTACGATTGACACTATTTTGTCGCCCGCTATTCTCCATGCTTGTGTTCCAACGGCCCACAGTTTTTTGGTTCGGTATATTTTCTGTTTATCCATTTTTAAGATCTAAATAGTTATCATATTTACGTTAAGTGATAGTACCGACACTTATCGGTGTATCTCATTTAACTTTCACGTAGAAATTTGGCTAAAATGGGAAAAGTCTATGATACGTCGTTATCAATTTTTCCACCGGGGAAAGACAACTTTACGTGTTTCTTCAATGAATCATGCTTACACGTTATGCTTTAGAATTCAGTGATAAAATTGCAGTGTCGCTAAAACTAACATGAATAAATTTAACACGATTTCTTCACAAACTGACTAGATCTGAAGACTTGGACGTTCGTGACATGACTAAGGTTGTGAATTAAATTAGCTGTAAACTGTTTGAATTAATGTTATTGGATCACCTATTTACAGATTTATTTATTCGGAATAGATGAATTATTTCAGATGTCAGTGATTTCCGGAGCAAATGTTCAAAGGAATCTCGCTGCTATCTCGAAAGAAGTTAGTCCTATCCGCCTCACGGTTTGTGGAATCGGCGGAGTAGCTTTTCGGCCGCCCCCTTAAGAGTTGATCGGGCGAAATGGGAGCTTCCCGTGCGTTCGGGAAGGGCGGGCGGCCGTTGGACGGATGAGGCGGGGATTAAGGACACGGGAGCCCTCGATCGGCCGGACGGCGGCTGGCGTGCGCCATCCGGATCCGCTTCGTGTCACGGGTCTCGCACGTCCAAAGTCGGGGAGGTTGACGAACCCCGTCGCCGCTTCTCCTATCTCGTTTCGGGACCTATTGTCATTGTCGGCGAGTGATGGATACTTCCAAGGCCCGATACGAGCAAACTTGAATGGTACCGAGATCAAATAAACGGAAGTCTACCGTTATGATTCACTATTACCTGTTAAATACCAGTGACGTTCGAGGAAGGGAAGAACAAGATTTTTTTTCTAAACCTAATCATTGGTAAAGAAATATAACAATACTTCCCTTCGTGAATATAAGTGACTTAATAGTGCCTTACACATAATTACACATTATTCTTTGCTATATTCATGAGTCATGGTAAAATATTTAAATAAAGATGAAAATAGTCTACTTTATTAGGATTTCATAATTCTCTGTTATTCCATTTCATAATTATCTATTATTATAAGGAATTTAAAGCTATAAACAAACTTCGAAGCAAAACAACAAATTTGACTCGATTACAAAATCATCCTTCGACAAGCGCCATAGTTGGCACATTAGTGTCTACACTATAGAAAAATGTGACTTATGTCTGGACTTAAAAAAAATTAATCTATTGAGTCTTATATTAATCCGATCAGAGGCGCCAAAAGCTAACGGCGAATAAGAGAAATACCCATGAGGACATTTTTCCCTGTAGTGTGAAAGCTCAAAAGGAGTGTTTGAAAACCAATTGGCCAATGTCATGCATTACAACATAAGCTACTCACATGCCGGTCAATAATTATGTAACAGAGAATTCGCGGCATAATTAAATAAGTATTTTTCGGTAAAAATATAAGATGATGATTGAAAGAAATTGTTAAATATTGATGGTGGTATCCCCCTGCAATACATATTCCCTTTTCCCTCTCAGACAGATATTTTTAAAAATTTGAGAGCAGTGCATTAGCCGCCGCTTTTGATACATGTGCATGAAACATGATTTTACAACAAGTAATGTATGGTCTCTCGGTAGGTTTATAGAATGGTAAAAAGGATATCGGAGTGAAATCTAAAAATAATTTTAAATATTTCCCTCACACAATTAAGTGAGAGAAATAATGACTGATCACTGCATTTTATGCTGATTAATTCTTTCATAGTAATCCAAATAAAATAGTCACTGAGCATTCTTTGTACTGACGAAAGACCGTGCTGTTAGGATTAGTTCACAATAATGAGAAATATAGTTTTCTTCATGCATCATTCGAAAGTTTTTTTCAACAAAGAATTGTTTTAATTGCCTAGAAAATTCAATATAATGCTTTGAAAAATAGCGTCATAAAGAACTCATACATTAAGTTATTAGTTGCACTGGTTAGCCCCTTTTTGCGAAGTAATTGGACTCAGGATAAGGACAGCTCAGCTGAATGGTAAGTTCTTTCAACATCAACTATATGAGGTAGTATACGCGGGAATTTTTTCCATATTCTTCGTACCGTGTTTGCTTAAAACACATGAAGTGAATAATACAACGAACTGCGCCTGCCAATCAGCATTGCAGTGCTTATATGATAGTGTTTCCTTTACCGCAGATGGATTTATGCACTATATGCTCGAGAAATGGTGATGACAGTGGTTTCAGATGATTTCCAAAAGCCATAAGTGTTCGCATCTAAAGATATGTTTTTACAAAACAAGAAAGTTTTACGCGTTTTGAAAAATCCTAGTAAGTTGCATTTAGGTGTATTAAATATCAATAAGTATTACTCTATTCTTTGTGCCGGCTATACTGCGGAATGCAATACTGCGAGGTACGGGTTCTAAACTAGGTGTTTCAGAAGTATTTTGAAATCATACCAATCAACCTCAAGCAGTATAATGCCAATTTTTGCCAAGAAATTATACCCTGATATTTGTTGTAGATACAATAACCAAAATATGAAACTTGATACTTACAATGGTTGATTGATGTGATGATTATCTTGATGGAATTGAAATCAAGTGTGAGAGGGAGTATCCAAGTAGCATGATAGATCAAGTTTATATAATTAGGATTACAAATTGCCACAACTCAAGACAGAATCAAGCAGTGAATTCTTCAAACGAGTGGTATAAACATCTACGTGAAGTGGAATATCTATCATGTAGCTACTATACGAATAAGGAACGTTTTATAAATAACAGATATATCTTTGTAAGCAAATGAACTATATGAACGCTTGCAGAATTGGTTAAATTATTACCTACAAGAATTCGTTAGTGAAAATTCTGAGCCAGAAATTTACTCTCCTCTAGGCACAATTTATGCTGTAAAAATGTGGTAAAACTCCATTGTATCTGTTACATAGCAAATAACTATCAAGTAGGCCCTGTCTGCTTTGGGTTCTTTTTTTCCCTCAGCCTACACCCTATGTATAAAATAACTAACAGGCGACCTTTACCGAAAAATATATTTTAAAGTTTTGGAAAAAGCTTCGGAAACTCAGCAATGTTTTTGGAAAGTGTGGTGTTTCAGTTTTTGGTCAGTATATTAATGTTGTGGTACAATTCTCTCCATCTATCGTAAATAATTTCAAGCGGTCTCCCCTCTGATCTATCTACGGTACATTTCATGTTAAAGTAATGCATTACATTTTTCCAAACCCCATGCGACGAGGAAAACCTGTCAGGCAATCACAGAATTTGTTCGTGACGCCTCACGGTTCACCCCACGAACGTAATACCAGTACCAAGAGGGTAAATCATGTGAAGAGGAGGAATTTCGAATGGCAAACATTTCCCTTCTTCTCCCCTAAGGCACGAAGTTGACATATTATTGGTGGTGCATGCAGCCAGCGCCCCCCCCCTCTCCCACCGATCCCCCCGCTTCTCGACACTCGAGCGACTCTTGGATCGAAATGGAGGCGCTCAAATACACACGTTCGTGCTTCAGGGAGGAAGGAGTGTGAGCTGGGCATTGAAGAGTGTGGTGCGTGCAACGCACGTTTTCGTGCGCGATAGCGTGCAAAGAGGACTTGCTCTTCGCCGCCGCGTCGGGAGGGATAAGTAATTTAGGAGCGCCACATATGGAAGCGGTATTCGAGAGGCTATTAAATCCGACGACTCGGATCATAGCTTCTGGAGTGGTTGAGATTGGTAAGCTATGCGGCAGGCTTCGCAGCGATCCCCCAACTCTAAACGGCAGGGGAAACTCAACCCTGGCGTGATGGCTTCGACTGTCCTCTGATTATCCGACATATCCTGACGAAGTGTGACAGATAGACAGGACGTGGGAATCTAGTTCGACGCCAGTGGAGATCTAGTGCTATCCTAGGCATTGACTCATAGAATATAAGAATTTTAAGCAGTTTTGTAAAATTTTGATAATTTAAATTAGAACTTTTGACAAGGAAGTTAGCTACAAGTTTGGTTTTCAAGGTACACAATGACCGTTAATCTGCACTCAGAAATATTGAGATTTTCACCAGAGATAGGTCACTCACCACCAATCCACTGTAACAATATGAAAGTCTATCTTTGCCAATAACTCGGTCATTTTGAAAATCATTACAATGCGCGGTTGCAGTCTTGTTCCAGATTGTCCACGTATTGAAATCGCTCTTTTGACATTATACCCATTTTTTGGAAATTATTAGAGGCATTTTTCCTTATTATCATTGGTAATCTTCGTAAATGTAAGATATTTCAGTATTATACTGCGGAAAAATTCTAATTGGAAATGAAAGAATTTGCTTGTCACTACCATTACAAGGTAGCGGAGGATAGATGAATGGTTTGAGGTTTTTGGAAAAGGAAAAGTTCAAAGGATGATGGGTGTGGTATAAATAGGTGGAAGGAATCATTGCAATAAGGGGAGAGTAGGTGTACGATTGAGTTCAACGTGGGAAGGGGGAGAAGCGTGCTCTTGGGCTTTGCGTGCTGAAGCACGACTCTTGGCCGCGTGTTCGCATCGCGGTTCGCAGCCGCTGCGGCGTGCGCATGGCATATGACGCAGATCTCATCTCTCCTCGCTTTTTACCCGAACCCCAAGCGTTGGTTGAAAGTATACGTGCGAACCTCTCGTGTAAAAACGGCTGGCAGGCAGTCCCTGGGGTTGCCACCGATGCCCGCACCTCGCCGCGGCCTGGCACGTCTGAGAGCCCGTGGATGCTTCGGGACGTCCCTCACGCTATCATCGCACGGCCCATTGTATTCCCCCGTGTTGTCTTAATCGGGCGAGTTGTTTCCGATTTGGTCACGGGAATTTCCGAAGTGCTCCTCGTCGCATTGACTTCGCTGGCGAGGATAAAAAACTGAGTAGTATGAGGCCTCACCCGGAAGTGAAATGTAGCTGCTAGCGGTCACGGGTCGTCTTATGGCAAGTGTGTTCGCTTTTCTCCTCACGGCATTTGAGCAGTGATTCATCAGGCCGTAAATACACAATTGAACTGTGTACACTCCCCGTGCATACATTAACGTATGAACAATAAGTGCTGTCAGCCTCTTTCAAGGGTCAAAACAATAAAGTTTTGGTCACCATCAACCTCATGATTTCCGTTGTCCTGCAGTTGTAAACTGCGTGTCTAGAGAGAGCACATTGTATTTTACCGAAGTTTTATCCTGGTTTCTACTTTTGCTGAATACTTTTTTCTAACAACTACATTCAAAGTAATCATTCAATTCGGATATTTTATTTTCTTTGATGTTATGATGATATATTTGATTTTCCGTAGAGTTCCTGAATAACATTGGCTTGCATTAAAGCACCTTTTGACTTCCATCCTAATACTCCCCTTGGAATTAATAGATGCTATTGGCTTGCATATCAACCAATAAAACAACTACTGACTCTATTCTCTCACTCTCCTCTCTTGTCCTTCAAGTTAAACAGACATTTCATTCATTTCAGACAGGTCGTTCACAATATAACTTTTCACAGTGTATATGTTGTTTTTCTGACAATGTTAAGTAAAATGAGCATCATTTAAATGGACAGTCCAATATAATATTGGAAATACACCTGATAAGAGCAGCAGATATTGCGTCAAAATTGTGATACTGAGAAAATTGAGAATGAATATTATTTTAAATCTTCAGAATAATTCATATAGAAAAGTAATGTAGATTCTTCGGGATGGACTTGAAACAAAAAATACAAAACGAAGATTTTAAACAGCAGAATCCATCTAGTTGGCGGATTAGTCAATAGACAGTCAATACAGACAGCATGTAAGTTAATTTCAAAGATCAGAGTGAAACAGACTTACCGGGGGGAATGGAAAGATTCGGTCGATGAGCTCCCCAGAGTATGCGATGGAATGGAAGATTATGAGATTCACTTCTGTCCCGGCACTTCAAGTTTTCCCAAAGTTTGAGGAATTATCGTAAAACTCAACGCAGCCACCACCGAAATGTTCCATGTTCTGCACACAACAACCTCGTGAAGGCGAGCACAACCGATCCTGAGCCGCTCTTCCTAATATTCCATCGAACCCCCGACCCTACCCATTAGCCCCCCCTTGCTTTCCCAGGAGGCTGGAGGCATAGCGCGACAGCTAAGTGAGGAGGCGTGACAAATTAATTGAAGGGAAAGGACACCCCTCTTCAGCCATCTTCACTAACCTCAAGGTTCTCCCTTCACCTCCTCCCTCGGCTAAAGTCTTGCTCTGCTATCACTAGTCCGTCATTTCCTATCCCTCCTCCTGGCTGAATCCTCACGTGGCACTCCCAACGGTCCCGACGGAAAGTAATCCTCAAGAAATGACACCGACGTTTGCACCTCCCGAGTCCCCCTCCGCCGCCCAACTAGTCGAAGGGAAATGCCATCGCGGAAATCGACGCGATGGCAATTGGTTCCGGAAACTCGGCCGCGCGGCGGACCGGGAAGACGTTCTTCTTCATGTCCCGGAGACACCGGACGATTCCGCCGCCTCGTCGAAGACTCCGCGAGGGTAATTACGGTTCGCCTTCCCGTTAAAATCCTTCGCGAGGTGAGCGCACATATTAAAAGCACCCGCGGATCACACACACACCCACCCCTCGCGGGATGTGACGACCCCCCGCAAACACCTCATCCTACATCCCATTACCCATCACCTCCCCCCCCCTTCACACCAACACACGCTCGTCCTACTCTCCCCACCCCCCCTTCACGCACAAAACACCCCCAAACCACCCCTTTTCTGGGTCCCTATCTCGCCTCCCCAACGCCGACTCACTCACCCCTTTCCGCCCCTACCCCGCTTCCCTGACGCCGCGTCTTGACCCGTGGTTTACAAGCCACCCCCGGAGGAGTCAGTGGTTTCCCTTACGACCCAACACTTTTCCACAGATTCACAGGGGTCTCCACTCTGGAGAAGGGGGAGGAGAAGGAGGAAGTAAGGAATGGGGGAGGGAGGTTTGGCGTGGAGAAGAAAGGATGGAGGAGCAGGGGGGGGGTGGATTAAGGAAGGGGTGTAGGGTGGGCTAGAGGGCGGAGTTCAAGTAGTGCGAAAGGCGTCCGGGGGGAGCGCGGTCTGGGTGTGGGGGTGTGTGGGCGGGGCCGCTCTTTCGTAGGGTGGTGTGCGGGAAGGGGGTGAGCGAGGGTGGATGGCGGGGGGTGTTGGGCGAGGATGAGGCGGTGGCGAGGCGGAGTCGTTGACAGTGTGCCGGAGGAGGAAGAAAATGGATCTACAACAAAGTTCAAGCAGGGGGGGGTGGGAGGCAGCGGAGAGTTAGCGAGGACAAGGGTGGGGGAGGGTTCTTACACCTAGGAGTAAATGGGGGATGACTTTTAGGATGTGGAGGTGGCATACACCCATTGTTTTGGGATTGAAGGATCTCTGACTGAATACCCATTTTGGATAGAGTAACAGGGATTTTATAGATGAAAAATTTATGCTATAAATTTCGACATGATTCATAACATCCGGTACGCAAGCAACAGAAAAATTTATGTAATATTCTAATTCGATTACGAAAACATACATAGTCTCTTAAAATTTAGTTTCTGAGAGATATTAGTCGAATAATAGTAAAATGCCTCCTAAGTCCACTCCTTTGAAACTAGGAAATATCTTTCGACGAAGAAGAAAAATTCTATCATCCTCATAATATTCCCGAGAATTCGAACTTCTCAAGCAGTTAGACTTTTTGAATTTCATGGAGCGTAGACGATATAGACAACAAGTAGTTTCCGTTCGGCACAGAAGTATGGATATTTAAGATATAACTTGTAGCCTTAAACCGGAGATGGTTATTGCGGTGCCGAGCCCTCCGCCGCCGGGGAGGCTTTCGCCCGAGAGAGTGCATTTCAACGGGGCCGGGCAGCGCCGCTTCGCGGGTTCGAGAGGCCGGCTTGTCGGCCAGCGCGTGGCCGACGCCGTCCCTGCCCGTTCGGCCGTTCCTTCAGCTTGACAGACGTCGCCAAACACGCTCGTTCCCACTTCGCTCAACTCTTTTTGGCGTGATTTTTGGCAGGCTATTTATTTTCCACGTACAGAATGCACGAAATGAGCGACGTCCAACATGTCGATGACAAGTTGACGACCGAAAAACCTTGTCTGCCATTCCGTTTCGTCTCGGAACAGGAGAAGACGAAGGAAAAGTGGTGGGAAGGGTTGATCAGAGGGGGTGGCATGGCTCATAAAACAATTAAGACGGGTCTCTTACTCTTCTTACTTCGTAACAGAAATGAGGAAACTAAGAAGGACATTGAAGAAGTCGAGGGCGGTTGTTATTTTAGTTTTAAGTGGAAGATGGATGGCGTGTGGGGAGATGGTGAGTAAATGGAATTGCGTCTGTGGGTGGGGGAGAGGGGATTGGAGACTGAGAAAGGGAAGGAGTACGAGGGAGGAATGTTGGTGGAGGGGGAGAGAAGGATAGTTGAAGCATAGGCCCTCATGTGCGGGAGGGTTCGAATCCGGAGGTTTGCCTTGATTGTGGGGGAGGAAGGGTTCAAGGTATTGCGTAATCACAGTTTCCTTCTCCCTCCTACCCTCTGCAAACCCCCTCCCCCACTCTGTTCTTTAATACCTCTTCCCCTTCGTCCTCTAACACCAATTACTCACCGGTACCTACTTCACCCTCCCTTTATCTATCTCTCTATTCCATTTCCTCATGGTTCACCTCTTCTTCGTCCCTCCCCCTTGTCTTTACCGCAATCCCTCCCTTCCATTTCAACCTCACCTCTCACTGTGGCAAACATAACCACGTTAACGTTTGGCCTTATCAAAAGGATGCATCTGGTCAGAAATTGAAAATCATTGTGATGTGCACTTGAACTAAGGGAAATCGCACTTAAGGAATAGGAAGCTTCAGCATTTTCTCATTGCAGTAATTATCCAGAAATGATTTACTTTTCAATTATTATCACCTGTGCCTATCATTATGTCTATCCATAAAACACCTTATCAACTCCTAATGCCTGCGTGTACTTTCTAATATGCGCCCATTAAGGACTGGTTTCCGACGAATAACTGGCATCCACACAAAGTACAGAATACCTTAAGTTACTGATGAATATGTTCATAACGACACGGACACTACGGTCAAAGTTAGATGCATTTGGTCGTCACTTGAGAAATATGTAGTTGATGTGTTTCTTGGAATTGGCGATTGAAAAGGGAATTCTCATGTTTCTGTAATGTGTCTTAAGATAAGGAAAGTAAGAATTATACTCACATTTATTTCACCTTGCGAGTTCTGGAAATGCTTGAGGCTTTCCTCAACTGCTCCACGTCATCTCAGCTCTTAGGCAAGTCTTGACGTACACGATCGCCGCCTTCATGCGACGAATGCTCGTGAATATTATCAGCGATCTCTTCTTGCTTCACCTTGTCTTATTTTACAGTTTCTCGCCTTGAATATGCACTACTGTCCACGTATGCCGGGGCTATACAACAAACAAATGAACGTTTCGAATTCGGCCATGTAATAGTTTCAACTGCCGTGAAACGATGGGAGTGCGTGTTTATTCGCAGCATGCGTCTCTTGTCCAATTGATTTGAAGATAATGATTGCGTCACCGAAGATAAACCAATGAAAAAATGACCTCCTCCTACCTCACCATACTTTTCCCCCTTCCGATACTCTTTTTTTCTTCCTTCTGCTTGTTGTTGCAATCACACCGCACAGTTGGTACGCCTTTCCACGTCACCGCCGCCGGGTCGAGATGATTTTTCAGTAAATGTTTTCGTCACCGGACACATGCATGCGGTCGAAACAATCGGGAACGTCGAAGTAAACAAACTGCACAACGAAGTCTCGAAGTTTCCCAACACACTGAATCTTCATCCACGTCGTATCGACAAAGTGGAAAAGTCCCCTTGGACAAGGGGAGAGGGGGGAGAATGTCTTCGCGGTGCACGAAATTGTGGTGAAGTCCAAGCGAGTGAGTTGGTACGGATGGATGCGAAGTCCCGCGGCGTTGACAGCACGCGGGGAGAGAGGTTGACGGTTTCGTCGGCTAAGGGAGTCGGCCGTCCCAAAAAACCTCGGGCACTTCTTCGCGCTCGTCTCTCTCTCTTTCTCTCTCCACTCTTCCGAAAAAACAGCGGAGAGCGAATGGGGCCTCTAAGGTGGGCGGAGGCAGTTTTTCCTTGATTTTTTTTATTCGCCCTCCGCTGCCGCTTCCCAACCCTCCTCACCTACCGGGCTTGCGTAGTCCGCGAGTCGGGAGTCGGCGGCCTCTCCCCCACCACCACTTCGAACCAGAGGCGCCTTTTCCCCGCACTCACACCAACGCACATCAGAGTCACACACACAGACACACACGCGCTCCTCGCACACCAACACAAACACTCGATCAATCCTCCTCCCCCTACCACTCCTTCCTTCTTTCTCACTCTTTCTCTCTCTCTCCTTCGTTCCTCTCTTTCTCCCTTCCTTCACCCTCTCCGCAACAAAACTGTCTCGCACACACGTGAAACCGTCTCGCACTCTCTTCGTCTTCTTCTTCTGTCTTCTTCACGAAGACTTCGTCTCGCGCGAATCACTACTCACAAATATCTTCCTCCTTTTCTCCGTCTACATTCGAAGACTGGCACAGTCGTCTTGTCCCGGTAATCAAGAAATTATATAATTCCTCCTCATTCGGCTCAGCACGGAACGTTGTTCGTCAATTGTTTTCTGCTCGCGCGGAAAGACGAAACGTCGATTCACCCGCTCTTATTCGTCTTAAGATCACATACACACGAAGAAACTTCGGAGTTGTAGGGCTGATTGTGTATTATTCGTCCAAAACCCAGGACGGTCATCGGGTCAGTCCGTGTGAACGTTCGGGATGGAAGTCGCACTGTGAAACCGCGTTCATAAGACCGGGGAGGGACGCTGTCGTTGAGTTGTTCGGGGCGTGAGAGCTCCCAGCAAGTCCCCAGCCGTATCTCCCGACGGAGTTTTTTCCTCGCCGACTTCTCTGCTCCTACTGACAGCACGGCTCTGGCCGGGAGTAAAAATCCGGCACGTGTTCTCACCGCCACCCCGAGGTCTCTGCTTGGCTCTCTCTCTTCCCCTCTTTTCTCCACCTCCCCTCTTCCTCTCCGACTCGCGCGTCGAAATAACACTCGTGGTAGTCCCTCACACACACTGACTCACTCGTCCCGTCGTTCACAGCGGCGTCGCAGGAGCGTAGCCGTAGAGAGGCGTCGACGTCGCCGGCGGAAGGTGTCGCCCGAAGACTTGGGCCGCTCCTTCTGATGGTGTTGTTGTTGCCGCGGGGGCGACCGACCGCGCGCACTCTCTTTGGCGGCGAGGCGAGGGGGGGACGGCCGCGAGAGTTAAGTCAGTCGTCGTCGCTCTCGGGGTCGACAGGAGAGGGCGGGCGGGCGGCCACAAGACGACGGCGGCGGCTGCGGGCGCCGAGTAGTGGTGTCGGGGCGTAAGGAGCGTGAAAAATCGCGCGCTCTCCTCTCCTTCCCCTTCCCCGTCCTTTCTATCGTCTCCCACCCTCCCCACACACACACACACAGGGGAGCGCGCTCGGGGACGGGGCGGGGGGGCAAGCGGTCCCTTCTCCTCTCTCCTCCTCCTTGCAAGGAGTAGTCTTCTGCGGGGCCGCTGGAAATTTTTCCTTCCGACACTCGCGTCGCTCCACTCCTGACGTCTTGTTTCAGGATCTTCCTTCCCTCTCTTTCGCTGTTGGTGGGTGGATGGGAGGTCGGAGAGTGAGAGGAGGAGGAGAAGGAGTGGTTGGCGAGGGGTGCTGTGGAGGGCGTATGATTTGAGTGAGGCTGGTGGGGGCGGGAGCTAAGAGGGGTGGGATGGCAATGATGAGGAGTATGTGGAGAAAGAAAAGAGGGAAGAGGTGGCAGACTGGTATGGGGGCGGTGGTGGGGGGATGTTTTTTGAGGTGCGGGGCGGACGGGGTGGACAGGCTTGGGGTGGGAAGGGGTGCTGGAAAAGGTATTGGGATGGGATGGAGGCGAAGGACACCTTAGGAAGAGGTTGGGGGAGTTTTAAGGGATGTTTGGTGGGGGGTGCGAAAAGAGGCTAGAGGGTGACAGATGAGGAGCAACGGCGGGGGCGGGAGGTTGGGATCCTGGGGGGTGTTGCCCGTAAGGAGGGGGGGAGGGATGGGAGGAGGGAGGCGAGAATTTTTGCACCGCGCAAGTTCCCCGAGTGGCTACGCGCTTCCGTACTTGCGTAAGAGGATGAGGAGGGCAGGGGAAAGTCTGGTGGGGGCAGGGAGGTGGAATTGAAGGAATTCCCTTAAACCCCCTCCCTCATATTCTTTTGCCCCCTCCGTGCCACTTGTACCTCCACCCCTGCTATGTACCCCCCCACTCCACGCTCTCTCCCTCCCTCCCCTGCCGCCCCTCCCGGAGTCAAACAGCCGGCGAGCACCACAGCCTTTCGCGTCACCCTGTGAGATACACGCCTCTTCAAGCGTGTGTCGTGCCTCACCTCCAGCTCCCCTCCTCCTCCGATACCTTTAACCCCTTCCTCCGCCACATTTCCTCCCCTTGACTCAACTCCTAGCTAACTCCTTCCTCGAGGACGATACAATCTCCTCCGCTCACCCTTCCGAGGGCGAGACTCCTGCGAGAATCTCTTCACTCCTCTCGAGTCCTACTTCTTTAGTCTCGAGACTTTTTTCAAACTCGTTTCTCTTCTTCGGTCTTCTTGTGCTGGTCGCCAAAAACGTTCCAGAGCCTGTAACGAGTTAATTCGTTTAAGCGTTTTTCTCCGTCAGTTTATTCTATCCCCCCTACTTTCCCTATTCTTCATACAAACTCGTAACTCCTCAAGGAATCCCCTCACAATCATAGACTGACTTCCCAAGTCTCCAGACGTTTTACGGTCACGATCAACTCTTTTGCAGTCTGCTTCAACGGGTCATATGAAAAAACTACTCCCAGACTTTTCGCTTCGTATGGTCGGCAGAGAGTTCGTCGCGGCGATCACCACGTCAGTTTTGGGTCGGAATACGTAGTAGCGCGGAACGAGCGAGCGAACGAACTGACTGACTTGGGGTCTCCCTCTCGTATTTCCTTCCCCCTTCTTCCCTACTATAACCGACTGACTCCCCGCGCCCGCCGCCCCGTCCTCCTCTTTGCTCGACACTTGGGGGGCGCGCACAAACCTTACTACTACTTCCCCAAGAGCAGCCGAGAAACACAGACACAAACTCGACTCCCCCGACCCCAGTGCCTGCTACGCTACCCACCCCCCTCTCGCCCGAGTCTTTCCTCCCCTCTAAGTACTTTGTGCCCACGGGCTATAACCTCCTACCCCTTCCTTGCCCCCTCCCCGACCCCCTCTGTCCAACCCGTTCGCCCCACACCCCCGTGACTCCCGCGAGGGGAGGGTTAGGGGAGGTAGAGACTTCAGAAGTCCCTCTAGTCTCTCCGTCCTCCTTATACCCTCCCGACTCCTTAACCTCTTGCACCCCTCATATCCCTCCCCTCCTCCTTTCTTCTTTGCTCCCCCCCGTCCTTTCCCCTAACGACAGGCCAACACCTTCCCTGCCTCCCTCCTCTCTTTCAGTCGCCTCAACCCACCCCCGTGGTCTCACACCCCTCGTTTCAACCCCCCCATCTCCCCCGGCCCGCGCGTATATTCAGTCACAGAAAGGAGTCGTGGCCGGACGGGTGAGAAGGAGAGGTGCCGGGCCGTGACGAGTTTTTGGTCTCCCTTCTACACCGCCTACCCTCCCCTCTTTCCCCTGCGCCGCCCCTCTCCATGGGCTTTTTTTCCTCCCCTCTCCCGCGGGCGAACCACGGGGCTCCTCCCCCTTCTCCTCTCCCCCACCCTTCTTTTTTCGTCCCCGCCCCCCTTTCCCCGCCTCCTCGGCCCGCCTCCCATTCTTTGCTCTCTCTCTCTCTCTCTCTCTCCCCGCCAACGCCGCCTCTTCGCCACCCTAACGCCATCTCCACGGCCAAGTGTGACTGTGTGCGCGCGTGTTATGTTTTACTCACTCGCCCTCTCTCTATCTCTCGCTCCCCCTCCGGCGTCTCTTGCCCTCCCCTCCACTGCTCCGCCTCCCTACCACCCCGCTCTCTCGCCCACCTCTCTCACTTCACCTTGTCCGTCCACGTTGTTTCAAGCCCTTGTTGCTCTCTTCTGTGGTCCCTTCTCCGCTATACTGTTCTTATTGTTGGTTGGTTTTGATGAAGAATGAAGAAAATTTGGCCGCCAAGAACTTGATTAATTAATATCTCAGTCAATACTTGAACCAATTGCTAATGAAGAATTCTTATCAAGAACTCAGTAGTTAAGTACTACTTCCAATATTTGTGGAATTTAATTTAAATAACACCAAATATATAGAATGAAACCGATTCTCCTGAAGTTGAAGTCAGGTCATATGTCCTGATTGGTAGATTACTTTGGGAGGTGAATGATTGCCTAAATCATTATTCTTTATTCTTAAGGATTGATGGGTAACAACATATTTGGAGAGTGAGAAAGAATGGCATTGATATCTACAAAGGGATCAATTTCCCATTTTTCTAACCGAGTATTTCCACTTTAAGCATTTCCCATAATGTATAAGAAGAGAGTTAGTTAAAACACTCCTCCTCTATCGGAATTGGAACCCTGGTTCTCGGAATGGGAAGCCTATTCTACATCCACATATACGGCCCGATCTGCTTGCACCGCTTTGTGATAGGAGTATTAGATAATCGTAGCCGTAAATACTTCGTTCTCTGAGAGGGTTCAATTCTACCCCTTTTTTCCTCTCATCAGCTACCATCTTCACCGTTTTCCACTAAGTACCGCAACCATGGTTGGGCATTTAGAAATGACCCACGATTGAGGTAATATCTCGCCATATGACGGTTGGATAGGTCGACAAGAAAAGAATGTATTCAGTAAATGGAGTGAGATACGAGAGAAATACGGTGTCGGCATTAGGCTAAACGAAAGACATCTAGGGGTCCACAGTTTAACATCCCATCCGACTGAAGAGGTGTTGCACTAGAAATGCGCTCCTTACAGCACCCTAGTAGGGATGGGTTTCCGAAGAAAAAAAATGCCGGTCATTGAAACCGGGGCCTTAAGGATGAAAAGTCTTTCCACCTCTTACACCCGACCTCATCGTAACACACCATGCGCGCACTCTTGGACATATAATTGAGAGAATACGCGGACCGTCCCTTGCTCTCAACACGGAATAGTATAAGCCAAGACGCCGAATGAAACTGGTGTCTCTTGTGAGGAGATGTGGCCGAATTCCGCCGAGTTCGAGAGGACGCCATCGCTTATGTTCTTCTTCATCTTACCCTCGGGGCTGTTTTCAAACATCCGGGGCGAAAATTCAAGAAAGCAGCGAGCGGGCCGTGGGAGAGCGGAGGTCGCTTCCATCTCTTTCTCCCCCGGGGCGCCCGCGATGTCTGTCTGGCGGGCGATGGGAAACGTTTCACGGGTTATGATTCTATAAGTGCTCGGTCTGTTGCGTGCACATTGAGACGGAAAGGGTTCGCGTCTGCCGCTAATGGTGGCTGTCCCGCAAGGCTGGGAAAAATCAGGCGATCCGCTCCGCTTGAATTGTCGTAAAGGCTACCGCTAAGAGCTGGAACTATGCCAAATACGAGATTTTAAATGTAATTAGTCTTCGCAAATGGAAATTTTGGGGCATTTATACAACATTTTGACCTAATGAATAAGGAGATTCAATGGGCTTACTTCCCAGCTGTTACGGCCATTAGCAAGCGCTGTATCTAAAAATTATGTGACCATTGGTAGTGAATTGGATTTTTGAACCTTGGATTTTTGCGGTATCGGAATTTTTGCAAAACGTTTGTTCCCTAACATGGTTTAGAAAATTATAAATGAGTTGTTAGCCTAGGTGTGAAATGATAGAACCTTCAATCTTTTAAGTATATCAGGATAATTTTGCAATCCCATATATTTTGGATGGTTCCGTTTGGTACAATTGATCATCATTCCATTTATTCCAATATTCTGGGCCTTGGAAAATTGTCTGTAAGAGTCAGCTGCTTGTCCTTCATCACAATACGTAAAAGCTTTATCGATTTCCAAAAGGATAAGGTAAAAGTGATATAAAAGCTTAGTTGGTTGAGGTAAATTTTGGAAGGTTAGAGTGACTATAGCAGAAAGTAACAGTGGCACGACAGCAAAATTGTACGAGAGGCTTGGGAAATGCGGATGGAGAAAATAATTAAAGAAAGTTGAAGAGCATTGGGGTGTGATTGTTGCGACAGTCAAACCGCGGGTTGTACGCCGGAGTTATTGCATTGCTTCAACTTTCACCCTGAAATTTTCATCGGGATGGGGATAACAGTTTTTTTGTTTTAGCCACCATATTGATATAAATTGTCGTTTCGATTTGAAATCTTGGGTTGAGAAATTGACGGAAAGCAGTTGAGCATGTTTGCGTGCGGAATTGAAAGATTCTGTTTTTATGAGCATAATAGGAAGATTTCCTTTTAGATTTTTGGAGATTTTAAATGTGAATATAAATGTGTATCATGGTATAATTTCCTAGAATTAAAAGGTAAATACGAGGCTTGAAGGTGATAGAATCCTGAAAGGAAAGTGATATGTTGTTCAAGAAAGTAACCAAATTTTTTATTAGTATAAGTATACTTCCGATGACAAAACCAGCTGTATTAAGTCAATTCTCAAAGACAACTTTTATTTCAGATGTTGGTATAAACATATTTCCTCGAAATTCCATGATCAAAGGATATTTGAAAAAATAGTTACTGGCTGTTCAAAGATGAATGCAAACAAAAATAAGTTTGTGGAAAAATGAAGAAAAAGAGACCAAAAAACGTGGGTGAATTTAGAGTGTAGAGATTTTGTAGTCGAGATGCATGATATAAAGATGTAAGAGATCATTTTCGCAACAATACCTACAATATGCAAACGAAGTATTTTCAACCAGCCCAAGATGTATCAGCAACATTTTTTTCATGAACCCTGCTACGATAAGAATGACTGAACCCATTAACCTTGAATGAGAATTGCTTCATTAGATTCCCTATTGCATGTAAAAGGAACATACTTCCTTCTTTTACTCTTATCTTGCTGAGAGGACTTAAAATAACTGTATAATTTACGAAAAATCTATGTACATTCCTCCACCACATGTAATGCTAGTTATTATTTTCTTTCATGAAATAATCTCTTCCCTTATTACCTTGATTCGCCGGGAATTAAATCCACATCTCGTTTAAACGCGCTCGTTCTCGTATTTATTTGCATAGGTATTATACTAATGCATTACTACTTTTCTCATATTACCATTCCAAGATCTTCGGGTCGGAACGGGCCGTCTTCCCGCGTCCCTATTTTAGCTCTAAAAAAGTGTCATCGATTCAGTTTGTCACCCATCTGCTGCACCCTGGGGACAAAAATCGATATTTGATTCGTCGTGTTCCTTTTTTCGCTGCGGTTCTCCTCCCGTTCTCCCGAGTAAGCCTGCCGGATCCTCAGAAACACTTGCCCGAAGCTTCCCCCGAGTGCGAAGGCGAATCGTTCCCCGCGGACAGCGCCTCAGTCTCCCGGCCGTGAAATCCTTCCCTCCTCGGGGCACTCCTCTTCCCCCCTCGTGCGTATGTAGTACCTCCTTCTTCCGCCTCCCCATGCGCCGCAAAACACAAGAAAACCCCCCTTTTCCCCAGCCCCCCCTCACCCCTAATAGCGCCGGACAAGTCAGTCAAGACACGAGTCCCCCGCGGCGACCGAGAACCACGGCCCCGCTCTCGATCTGTCCCTCTTCCCCCCTTAATTCACCCCCAAATGCCCCCGCATTCTTCCTTTTTCCACAATCCATCTTCCACCCCTTCTGGCTTCGACCTCCAGTTCCTTTAGCGCCCGGGACATGTCCGATTCCCCTTCACCCCGCTCTACACCTCACTCCACAAGTCCGGAAACTCGTCAGCTACCCCCCACCACCACTCCGCTCGCACTTCCTCCCTCCCCTCCTCAAATTCCCCCTATTTATTTATTGCCTTCCCCATCGCCTACTGGTGTTCCCTCCTTATTCTTCGGCGAGCCAACGACAGGGCGAGTCCGCGCCGGTCGCCCCGAAAAAAAGCAACACACAGACGCACGCACAAACAGTCGGTCAGAGCAGTGGACAAATACAGACACGGAAAGCGCGACTCACCTCGCTAACAATGATCACGAAGCAGGGCCCTTTGGGAGTCCAAATTTTTCCTCACGCCTTTTCACCAACCTTCCCGGACGGGTAACTTGCTTGTGCGAGTGTGTGTATTTTTTTAAAAATTCGTTATTCATCCCTCACAATGCCGACTGAGATCAATTCTCACGTATTTTTTTCTCTCATTTCCTCTCTCCTCCCCCGGCGAGAAGTCGTGAGTCCTTTTTCTTCTCCTCCTCTCTCTCTCTAGACTTTATTATTTCTGCTCCTTTCAAAACGCTTTCGAAGGCATCCTCCCGGGAGAATGGGCGCCGTCACAATGTTTGGGCCGCTCTATTTTTACTCCCCATTCTTCGTAATTCATTGCTGTTTATCCAACAACCGTTTCCTCGTCCGGCCAGTTTTATTTCACACTCTCTCCCCCCCATCTTCAGCACATGCTCCGCGGGAATGCATGCTAACTTGCACGGGTAAAATTCATTCCATACCCATTACTTCATGCCTTCTGCTGCTTAGGGTATGGTAGTTTAACGAGTGCGAGTTAACTGCGCAAAACACTCGACTAGCCGTGTGAACGTTTTTAAAACGCCATCGTGGAAAATGCTCTCCTCCTCTCGGTCCCCCCGCCTTCACCCCCCTCCCCCCCAATACCCCGCCACCACTCGACATCCTTTCACACCCCGATATCCCTCTTTGGCCTCGGGCGACAAAACGCTGTCGACCTCTTACACGGTCGTTGAATCGTACTTCTGCGCCTCGTCTTGACGCAGATCTAGACCCCTCCTGGCTAAACCCCCCCCCCCATCTTCTCCTCTGGCGCCCCCCACCCCCGCAAGCCCCGTTTCCTTTCAACCCCCTCTCTACTCCTTACCCTCTCTTTCCACCCTTCTTCTTATTCCAGCACGCTCTCTTAAGTTCTCTCTCCTCGCGTGGAATCCATTCCCACCGCCTCAAAACTGTCACCATTATATTCATTCGCACCTTATTCACTCAACTCTCCTCCGCCTGCGATTTATCTTATTTTTATTTTTCTTCTTTTTGCGAACACAGTCGTTTCCACAAACATTGTGAATTGTTGGGTTTGGACGTCTTGTGATGAGAAATAATGCGTCAAAATGGCCCGGGTGGTGATTTTGTCACCCACATCTGCTGTCTTGTTGTTTATCACAGAGGTAACAAGTACATAAAATTTCCTTTTTGATTATTATTGGAAATTTGTTAATATTTCTTCGTACATATCACTCATCATTGTTGCAATGTGTGGGTATCTTTACCTCTTTAAGTGTAGGATGTGATGTGATAAAGTTTCAAGCGTCAATATTTATTCCTCAAACATAATGCATTATTTTTAACCACACCTTCTCCTAGGAAGATATTATACTAAACCTCTCGCCACATACGTAACGTTAATGATCAAATAGACGATGTCATTAAGACCTTTTCTACAGAAAGCTTTCCGATAATGGTTTTTTCATTAATTAATTGGGTAACCATTTTGATCATGCTTTCTCAGAGGTACCTCCACATAACTAAACCATCAAACCTTATAATAATAATTTTATTATTATAAATGTTCTGTGGGAAAGCAACCTAAGAACAACATTTATTACACAGCAATTTTGATAGTCGCAGAGAAAGAGCAAGTAACAAAAACTACAAAGAAGTAACTGTTGAAAAATAGATATAATAAAAAGTAGCTGTTGGTCAATACACATATCATTACACTTATATCATATTACTATCAGTTGATAAATACACAAACTTCACATATTTAATATTAATCATATCTTTTTCAATATAATTTTCATTAAAAAAATTATGAGTTATATATGTCATTATGAGTTATATATGTCATTATGAGTTATATTACAGAGTCATTATATGAGTTATTGTTATCCATTATAAGGAAAGATGTAATACGGAGAGTATGAATGTGTCCCGTTTGTTGATAAATTAAAATTTAGCATGCCTGGTAAAATTTACGGCACGAATAGCCTGTAATGAGAGCCATAGATTCTTCATGAAATATTTGGTTCCGTATATTTTTTCAGAAATACATTATTGAAAGCTGACATGCTTTTTGGAAACATTGTAATGGTATGTTTACTGGCCTACGCAATCCTTTATTTATACTCACACCCCGAAAACAGCAAAACATCGGGTGATTATAGCATCAGCATTTTACATCGGGTGATTTACAATTAACAATAGACGAACATCAACACCTGTCCTGAGTGGTGAAAAACCATCCACCCCCCAGGAAAAATCAATCATCCAGGAAAGCCACCCAGGCGGGACTCGAACCCGCGACCCTCGGACTGACAAGCGAGGATTTAACCCCGACACCACCGGGGCTGACAAGGCTAAATATTAATTACGCTGATATAAATTTTATATATTAATAAAATAATATTTTTTAGATAGGAATATAGATTAGTTGTGATATGTAGAAGCATGGTATTATTGCTATCCATATCTATTGAAAAAATGTAACTTCCACGATTGAATCCTTTGAGTGTGATCTATCGTCCGAGTTCTGTGCCCTAATGTTTCGAGGCAGCGTGGTCATTAGCGAGCAATAGCTGTCTTGTTGGGAAGTGGTGACGGTGCTGCTCAACTGCTGTCGAGATATGAGGTTTATCTTCCTTTCCAAGTTCCCAATAAAGTGTATCATAGAATCATAGTTTACATACAAACTTAGTTATACAATATTAAGGGGTAGTTCTAACAACTTTTGCATCAGTTAATTAAGACTATGTCTTATCCCTTTTAAACTGAAGAAAGCATGATTATAAACTCAATTAGATGCGCAGAAAATAAGCAGAGTTATTCAACCTCTGGTTGGATGACAGCTGATTACTCAAATGGTATCAAAGTGGAACAGCTGTCATCGCGATGCATAAAAACTGTTGTCCTAAAATATTATTTTGACCTAATGCATTCAGAAAGATTTTTGCGTATCCCTTTTATAACATTTGTACATATAGACGATGTAATGTAAATATATTTTTTTTGAATGACTATACCTAAATTTAATATAAATCATGGATGACAAAAAATTACCCTTTATTAATGTATTTTACCCTTTATTAATGTAAAGCTTCAGTGTTCGGCAGGTGGAGTAATATGCTACAGTTAAGTACGTGATGATTCAAATCCCTTCTATTAACTTGAAAGTTTCAGACGCAGCGTAAAAGACCCACTATGAGTCTGTGACATGGAGGCAGCAATTCAAGTGATTAATCAAGGATTTGAGCATTCTTTCATTCAAAAAGTTAATGCTACCAGTTTTTACGCAATGAATTTGATACTTTGGGAGATTTTTATCGCGATATTCGTGATTCACGTAATTCATTCATTGTTACCAAGAAGTTGAGAATAAGAAAACGGAAGGAATTTTATTTTTTGTGGTTATAAATAGTTAGACCTTGGTGTGAGCTTTTTCCAAGTTATGGGGAGGAGAGATTGAGCGGTAGGCCATATGAAAACACTAAGGCGAACTGTAAGATATGGCGGGTAAGAAAACGGGAGTGAAACAACCGTCGGTTCCTAAATGGAATGCTATCGTAATTCATGATGACGCGTAGGTTATCGCTGCTCAAGAGACTCTTTATCCAAAGTTTTATTGATGCACTGGATAAGCGTAGTTTGTTTCTAAGTGTACTTTTATTAAAGAAATTACCATATTAAAGCCCATATTTTTTGCGAAATGCGATGTAGCGTAGACGTGATCTTTGCATTCACGATATATATCATGCAAATTGTAGCAGACGCTTTTAATGTCAATATACTAGAAAATCTATGACGACTGTAGAGAATTTTCTGTGTCCTTAACCCAGATAATAGCCTATTATTGAACTCTTACATCAAAAGCACCCTTTTGATTGAATCCAGCACGTCAGAAACTTGTAAATTTACGATAGCTCGGAAAGTTTTTCAAAATGTGTATCTAAGGATTATCCATTTGATTAAAGCGAAAGAAGAATGGTAATTTTCCGCAATGAAACATCGGTGATGTTGATCTGAGGTCCTCAGTCAAAATCTTATATGTATTTCTCAAACCATGTGATTTAATAAGGCTCCAGCTAGCTGAGGATATGTAGTTATTGCGTGTTTTGTTTTAAGTAGTTTTTACTGTCTGTAGGAAGCGGCTGTTGATCAGTCGATGGTAACTGAATTGACAATTGCAACTTAAAATTAAAATATATGTTAAATCCTTAAGATTATTCAACAGAATGCCATTCTGTAGCAAATTTTCAATATTAATGGTTTACTGCTCTTTGTTTCAGACAATCGTTTTCGATAATCATCTAGATTTAAACTTAACAGCAAATGCCTTATACCTCATTGCCAGTTCTAGATTGGTAAATTGAAACTCCTATTTTTTTATCGTCATTCAGAAGACCTCTATCTTTTTACCTTGCCCGTCGCTCCAGTGATCCTTGCCTTTTATCTGAGACTTTAATATCTCTTCCTGTCTAACAAATTCTATTCACCCGTCGCTCTATCATACAATTTTTCTTTCTAATTTCTATATCTTTCATTTCTTCTTTTCCAACGCCTTGAATTATGCGCGGGCTTCTTTTTTTATACTTTGTCCTCCCTATCCTAATTTGGGAAGCAGTTGAAAATGTTTTGGAATTATTTTTTGCCACTGACATAACTGGGAATAGACAACGATAAAACTTGCTCTTTTAGTGGCAACGAGAGGTATTGGTACCAAGGCGATGTGTTGTTCACTATCGATCCATTTTGCGATTCAGATATAGTACAGAGGTGAAAGAGAATTGGCTAACGGCATCAGTATTATCTTGAATTTAATTTTTGTGCACGTGATATTTCTTGGCACCACACTGTTGCGAATATTATTGTGTTAACTGATTTTAAAACCAATCCCTTATCTTAGCTCCATATAATAGATTATGTGGTGACCATGATTGCTATTGTCAGGGATTTTCCTGGTACGATTAGTGGTTTACCTACTCTTTTTAGTTCCTTCTTATCAAGCAAACAATCAAACAAATGGATTTCAATTCAATCGTGCTATCTCTGATTTTTAGATTGCTAAGAGTCGTGAGGGAATTCATATGGAGAGGTAGCTTTTCAATAAAATCTGTTAAAAGGAGCGGCCACTTTGATGTTTTCATCAGTATATTGGATGTCGAAGTCATTAACTTATTTCAACTAGACACCAAAACCACGATCTGAGGTATAATTTGCGGGAAAATCTGCAATCAGCGAGAGAGATTTCGGTAATGGGCTAAGTGCCTTATCTCGGTGTTATCTAAAGAGCTATTTCTTCACCACTACTTAAATATCTTATCAAAGGCGCTAACAACAAAATGTCTAAAGTAGTGGTGTAGCCTACACGTGTAAAGGTGTGGCCTTTACTTGAGTTAACTTCTCTGCTTTAATGGCACTCAAACGTCAGCATTTTTCCTTGAAAACAAAGTTGGAATTCCCTCTTTAAGATGGTATGACTATGTCACTTATCGTTGAAAGTAGCTTTTAAGGAATTATTCCAAATTTCATGGATTAACTGCGAGAGATAAAATGATACGAGCAAAAAAGATAATCTGACGTTGGTGGTCGAAATTATGTGAATATTATGAGCTTGTCACCACTTGAAACTTCTATCTCATATTTTAAGCTTGTACCCTTAATGCCATTTTTACGTCAAATTTGGACAAGCGAAAATATATTTCACTGCCAATTTGCCGTGAAATTTATCTCCTAGCTTGTGATTGACGGTAAGCGTATTGAGATTTTTTTAAAGTCTGGATTAACATTGCTGCATGCAAAAACCTTCGGTAGTTATTTGCATTTTGAATGATTCATCAAATGCGACTGCGGTGAAGTCACGTGTAAATATTTAGCAGCATCGCCAAAGATGGCATATTCGGCATTCCAACTTTATAGCAGCTTGTTATCGTGAAACGGTATGAAATTATGTACCCCCTAACAAATTTGATACTCCTCAGTTCTTGCCATTTGAGTTTTAACTTAAGGGAAGAAGACTTGTCTCTGTCAACTAAATAAATACAACGCGTTACAGCGTCAATCGTTCAGCCATAATGCTGTTTCGCAACATTTCGCAAGACATTCGGGAATTGCTGTTGATTTTTGTCATATAAATAAGTAAGTGGGCTATTAAGATATGTGACATTACTTCTCTTCGTTAAAACTTTTATTCCCCTGTACAAAACCGTTTTGGCTAATTATTAGATGAAATATATAACTTAGCTTTTTTCTCTCAAATCCCCCGTGTAAATTTAATTTTTTAAATCAATTTTCTCAAATTGCTTCGGTCATAATTGGCGGAAAATCTGCTCGGGTAACACATTCAAACAATACAATGTGGGCATTCTGATTGGCTTTTATCGGTTCCGATCTTAATTCAGGTTTTTCTCACATGGCACTGCTAGCTGCTTTGCCCATAACGCTGCTCCCTTTTTTCCTCTCCTCCCCCCACCCCTTCCTCCTCTCCCCTCTCACTCCTCCTTCCCCTCCTCTCCCATCTTCCTCTCTCTCTCTCAGCTCCCCCGATTCTCCCCACCCCACCATCTCCACCGTCCGCTTTTTACCTCCATCCCTTTTCCTTGAGTGTTGTCGACTGCCCCATCTCACCTCTGATAGGCTAAGCGATACCATCTTGCTCCGCCCCTCGACCAATCCCGGCTCGTTACACAAGATGATAGATAGGTTATAAGTCGAGTTTCAGGCTATATTATTTCTTTTATATTTATTTCAAGGCAGCTTGTTTTGCTCCTGCTAATCTCTCCTCTTCGTATTTAGCACCGTAAAAACATTGATCGGAGGTGCCTTTGAACCCGAATACAACCCGCGGGTTAATTTATAGTTTTCCTGTGGTCGTAATATTTGATAAGCGTTAAAGAGGCAGCAACTACAGCTAAGTAGGGATTTGTGACTTCGTGGTGTACGTAACTGCCTTAAGCTCAGTGAGCAATACGAATACAATGGTCTTTCTTTGTAAATTTTTGAAACACGGAGGAATGCGACGCAGAAACACAAGTAATTATTATTATTTTGAAATAATTAATTAAGGAGAAATATTTTCACGTGACATCATTAGAAAATTATTGGCATATGAGCTCTGAAATAATGATTTTGGCATATGTGGGAGGCTATTTCTGTAATATTTATTATTGATATCATCGTGTAGAATTTTAGATGTAATGACGGTAATTTCGGAGTACCACTCTTCTTTCATCACTGATGGTCATTAAGTGAAATCTCTATTTCTATATACTATCTGATAGAAGATATGTATGATTGAAAATTAAATTCTGTCCTACTACAAGTGTCATATGAGCAGAAATGCACCGTTGGCTGACAATATCAACTTGAGATGACAATAACTACATGCAAATAACGGCGCACGGCGTTTTAATGAACTGAGCATCAAGGCTACATACACAGGTGCAGCCACTTTTATTTTGTAACTAGTGATATGGTTAGTCTCGGAATTTTTAAACAGAACAATAAAAAATTGCATCGTTAATTATAACTGTATGCACCATTTTGACGAAAAAAAATTTTCTTGCAATTTCCCGTGTTACAGTCGGGGAAATCCTAAATAATTTGTTCTATTTTGATGCCCTCATATTTCATCTTTTTGCGCACCAATTGCTGAATATTTTACGTATTTTTGCTCGGGAATAAAAGTTTAATTAAGTTTTGCGGAGGCACTCTTGTTGAACAGCCATAAGTTCTAGGAGAGAGGTGCTCTTTCTTCAGTGTCTTCAAAATAGAAATGGGTCCATTTTCTAATGGCTTGGGAGGCTATCTCCTCTCCTCGGGATATCAACGATCTTCTTCCTGGGTTCACCGGGAGTGAAGGAAATCTTCCCTCACCTCCTCTCGTTGGAAGAGCGAGGGAAGCATGCTATACGAGCCGGGCACCCCTTGTAGGCTTGAGAACCTCCTCCGTCGCTCCCGCAGTGAGACTGACTGCCGGGGGAACCCCGAGTGTCTGGCCGTGTAAAGAGGCGGAGTGTTGCGGCAACACTGGCAAAGTATAAAAGGCCACGGAAGAATGGAGTGAGGATTCGGAGGGGGGAGGGGGAATGAGAAGGGAGTGGGGAGTCGAAGTGAAAAGGTGGGAGGGCAGGGAAGCAGAATCGCACCGTGCGATGGAATGAGGGAGAAGGGATGGAATTTTTTTGGGGGAGAGGGAGAGAGAGAGGAGAGGGTGCTTTCTCACGCACAGGGGTCTCTACGTTGTGGGAGCGGGCGAAGGGCCGGCGGAGGGAGAGAGGGAAGGGTAGAGGGAGCGGCAAGGAGGAGAGAAGGCCGCGCCGCGCGGGGAGAAAAACCTCTTTGCGCGGGCGCGGCACGGAACCGCGAAAGAGCCCGAAGGGCAAAGCATCTGGGAGTTATCTACATTTTTAACCGCTCCCTAGATGGCAGCAGACACCGTATGTATGATCGTTAAAAGTGGGGAGGATAAGAGGGGAGGGTGTAAGAGGCCAGGGGAGGGGAGGAGAAAGAGGTGGAAGAAGGGGGTGTGAGAGAGAAAGAGAAGAGGAGAGGGATGCGGGAGAAAGATTGGGAGGAGCAGGGATAAGATGGAATGAGAGTGGAAGGGAGCTGAGAACTAAGGCATGGAGAAAGGGAGGCGTTGCCCCCAAAGGGGTAAAATAATTAGAATACCTGGTTTTATGGGATTGTGTTACTTTAAACGTTGATTTAGCGGTTGTTATAAATATTTAAGGCTAAATCCTGGAAGAAAAGCTCGTCTAGCCTTCTTTAGATTTTTTCAGCCTGACCAATAGAAATCTCCTATATTGCAATGCTCATTGTCTTCAATTCAACTTTTTCTTGCCATCAGTGTTTTTTTTAATTCGCAGTCCTCACTTCATGATTGTGCCAGTATATTTAAAAAAAATATATATGTGACCATATGTAAATTATACAACTACTTAAATCCCACGATATTCATGGTAAAAGAAAAATATCAAGTTAATGAAAGCACGCCGACATTACCACTAAATTTATACGTATTAAATTGCTTTCTGTTATCATTGATATGAGTTTAGCTTGATATTAGTAAGTGCCGGTGCGGATATTTTCATTCAGTGAGCGGAGTGGACGAAGGGACATGTTCAATACAGGAGGAGGGTATGTAGAAATAGCAATCTGATTTCCGCCGTGCCTGGCGCGGTATTCAAGCATTCCTCGACCAAGAGAACACCTTGGAATCATCCGTCTCATTTGAAACCCAAACGAACCCTTGATTGAATTAATTTCCCATCCCTATCTCGAAAAACTTTTCCGCCCGCGAGATCCATAACGAGAGAGGCGAGCCCCTTACCCACCCCCGGAGGCAAATTTCCATCACGCGGGGAAGGGAGGGGGTGGTAAAGAAGAGAATAGGAGGGGGTGGGAGCAGCGGGTGAGAGGGAGTGGGAATAGAGGGTTAGGGATGAGAATTAAGATAGGAGAAAGGGGGCAAGAGAAGACAAGGGGTGGTGGAAGAGTGTGGTGTGAGGATCGTGGAGGGTAGGTAGGGTGGAAGAGGGAGGGAAGGCGAGAGGGGGAAAGCGTGAAAAGGGGTGGAGCCAGGATTTTACAGCGGGTACACCGGGGGGGGGGGGGGGGGTGAGTGGGGTGGGAGTGGGGGATGCAAAGAGGATGGTGAGGATGGGCCAAGCGGGGGGAGGGAGGTTAGGTCGGGGGATGGGGGAGCAGTTATGAAGTGCGGGGGGTGGGGGAGAGAGGGCCGTGAGGGGAAGTGGAGGGATCTGTCGCTGCGAGAGCGTTTTGTCGCCCGGTGTCTGTGAGGGGGCCCTCGCGCGGAAACTGAGAAGACTCGTAGTACTGCGAACGCCCGTGCGAGGGCGACGGTTGCCGGTGTTAAAGAAAAACTCGACTCACATCGAGAGATAGTAGGGAGAGGGGAGGGCTGTTTTGAATTTGGGAGGGGAGGAAGTCGTCATGGAGGGAGGGAGGAGGGAGGTCCGCGTCTCCTCCTTTCCATTCTTATTCTTTCCGGATGTGTCCTCCGACCCGCTAACTCACACCAACACATTTAGTGGTACCTCTATAGAGACACACGAGTTTCCCGCTGAATACAAATCATAAAAAAAGTAGTCCCGCCTGCCGACCGCGGATAGTTCTCGAAATGAATTTTGAATCGGTTTGGTGGGCCATAAAATGCTGCGGGAGGGAGTTGATTGAATCGGCTTTATTGGCTTGGCACGAGCGCTCTTTGAAAAAAATGAATTAAGGATGATTTATGAAATTGCAGAAGCGTAATGCGATTATTATCTGATTGCTGAATGACTATGTCAGAATTCAATTTATAAATTTAGTCTTTTTTAATAAATGATTTAACTTCAGATGGTAAATTTTTAAATCAATTTTCCTATTTCTATTTTGTATTTACTCTCGAGATATTCTAATTTATATTTCCTATTCTTTTATTCGACTAAGATCTCTTCGTTATCCATTGAATCTGTACTTTCCGTTCCTTGGAAAAAATAGATTTATAAATATATTTATGAACAGATTAATTAGTTAGTAAGCCTGTATATACCCCCTCGTCATTGCTTAGGTATTTTTGTAGTTTTCATAAAATATCCAGCACCCTAGAGAATCGCACACCTTTACTGTCACTTCATGATACACTTTATAATGAACAATTTGTGATGAAATATAAACTTAGTTGCGTTATTAACTTTACTATACCTCTTTAGCCACAATTTATTGGCCAGTTGAGAGCACAATCGTTCAATTCTCTCCCTTCTCTAGAAGCACCAAAGTAATATCCTGTTCTATTTGGAACAAGGGAGTGTTTTAAATCTTCTTGCCATCTGGGAGGGATTGACCGTATCATGTTGGAGTTGTCAAATGAGTTTCATCAGTATTCTGAATTTAAACAATATTGATGGATGCCATGGGGTTTTTCGTGAGCCAAGGACTATATTTTCGGCATATAAGCGAAAAATCAGCCAGAACGTAATTTATTTGAATTTTTAAGTGCCAAAAGTTCAGATATCTTTATCTATATTTATTAATAAATCTGTTTCCACCATTCATAAAAGAGCACTACCGGCCTTTTCCAAAAGTTGTTTCAACAAGCAATCACGGATATATGATCCATTACCCATTTCCAGAGATTTTCCTTTTCCTGTGGTGTTTATTTGTCCATTTGTCAGAGAATTGTTAACGTATTGAAAATACTTAGGCATTGAGAATTTATTCTTGTACTAATACTGAAGTTTTATGTTACAGCAGTTGAACTCAATTAGTCCTGACTCTTTTTTAAACAAATGATTTAACTTTAGGTGGTAAATTTTTTAATCAAACTTCATACAGACATAGTGTGTGATAGTGATATAGAGTGCGATAGTATTAATTTGCTACTCAGTGTTTTTTGTAATAAATTATAATTAACACTGTTTATTTAATGGTGAGGTTAAGTGCATGGAGTCTACCCCTCGTGTTCTTTTTGTCGAGAGAATTCTAAATCCCAAATGTACAATTTTTGGGTAGCAGCTCTTTCTACTTCATTGCTGTCATATTTTATTCTATCGGATCAGTAAATATCGATTGAATAAGGTAGAAATTTTCAGCTTTATTTCGTCCTCTTCCTCAATCCTCTGAACCCGGAAAGGTGCAGAGAAATAATTAAGTCTACGTTAACCCATTCTTTCCCGAAAATATTTTTTAACGATTTTAAGGCTGTTTTTTGAATATGTTGCTCTCTTTGAATCATTAGTCACTGGAAAAATTGTTTTAAAAAATCTGTGCTTTGTAGTTTCTGTTACAGAGGCCGTTTGTTTCAACACGTGGTGGGACAAAGTCCATATCAATCTAAACGAAAACGATCGAAAGGATGGCATGACTAAAAAAAATTCTCACTTCATTCAAACTAAATTATTTAAACATCAAATACATAGAATACTGTATTGCTTACATTGTTAATGAATACATTTGTATTTAAGTAACTTTTCTTTGAAAATTAAAAAGTTTTTTCTGGCAGTAAAATTAAGAGACCCGTATTTTTAAATCAATTCTTAGTTAATCAGTTAAATATATTTTTTTCTAATTAGATTTATACCTCATATGATATTCTTTGAAGAACACATCAGAATGAACACCAGCGTTACACTTTTCACAGATAAACTGGAGCTTTTACCACAGTAACTGCACTGTAGATGGGTTTTTATTTTACATAACCAGTGATCATACTCAACGTATCTTCCATCTATGATTGCCTGCCTCACTGTTTTGGTGAGAGTGATATTGGCTGTGAATCGGTTGACAATAATCCAATTAAAATCTTTCTTAAAAAATATGGTTTTGGGGTTATTGATTCGGAAAATATGCCATTAATTCACAATACTACTGCTTAGAAAAAATATGCAAAGAGGCCAGCACCACAAGTTGAACCTAATACTCACACGATACACAGCACATTGTTGATCAAAGAAATCCACACTTGTAATACCATGGTTGTACATTTTTACAACTAGTGGTTGGCTTAATTTCACATATTTTTGCACTTTGAGTTCCAACAGATGCACGTTCTCAGGCTGGGAACAGATTCCGATGTCATGTTAGCTACAATGGTAGCTTGCGATTTGTCATGCCAGCAAATTAGAGAAATTGCACTGTTCTCATCAGTGAGAGCTGAGAATGCACCTCGTTCCTTTTTGCTCACATTTTCAACAGGAACTCCTTCAACACAATCTTTTCTAATGGTTCCTATACAGTTATTATTATTTTCTTTCGACTTCTCTATAAATGTTAGTGATGTAAAACATTTATCAACAAACTAGTTTGAACCAGGAGAGAGAAAATTAATACACATAGACTCTGTCACTGAGGCACCAAGAGAGACACCTTTAGATCTACCTGTTTTTCCCGAGTAAACTCTAAATTTAAGAAGGTAACTCTTGAAGTGGCTGCACACCATATTTTATAAGCAAAATGGATAAGCTTTCCTCAAATAAACTTTTTCATCGAATGTCACCCATAGTAAGGTTTCATACCGTCATCAAGAGGAAAATCATTGCCATAACACTCTATCATCTCGGTAAATTTTTTATTCATTTGATCAACTACAAGTGTAATTTTGTAAATCTCATCATCTGTCTGTATCTGTGTATTATCACCAAAATGAAGACATTTGTGAATCAAATACAATTTTAAAATTTATTCCAACTCATTTATCCAGCAACTAGTGGGTGAAATGTTTTGTTTCCCAATACATACGTCTAAATGGCACATTACAGTAGCCAGAAAGCCCTCATTTGCCAACATATTTGTATAAATCATTGGATCCTTTTTATAGACCGTCTACTCCCTAGGTTTGTGGATTACATTTTAGCCTAGGGTTCCAAAGGCAGTGAAAAACATTTTAGCCTTACGACCGTATCATTTCCCCTTGCATCATGCTACAAACAGAGGTTAGAACACATTGTAGCTAAGGAATGCCTATTTTGTAACATTTAAAAGACACCTACTGATGTACAGAAAATAGTATACTCGGCGAGAGAAATAGACGTGGATTATCCCACCGTGTGTTAAAACACACACAAAGTTTACTCACTTACTCATTTGTCCCATTTGCCTACCAGTGAATTATTTGGGGTTTGTAATGTTTCCTAGACATTAAAATGCATGAATTATAGTAAAATTTTAAATTTGTTATGAATTGTTCTCATAGAACTGAAGAATTTAACTTGAGGCAATAAATGCAAAAATGCAGTGATTTAGGTTTTTTACAATGATGACCAGCGTGGAGTGAGTTGGTGGCAATGTAAGAGATATAATGTCTTGAAAGGTTCCAAAGAAATAAAAGAATATTAAAAAACAGTTTATTTGTTCGATAAAACGCCAGGAGATTTTTTTAAATTTATCTTGCTTAGCGTGTGTTTAAACACACGCTGGTAAAATATGGGTTAAACATATCTTTCAAACCGGAGCCTGCTACGTTACACTGAGCTGTGCTGTATTCTGGAAAGGACAGGGTATGTCACTGATGACTGATATTTATGAACGATTTCCACATTCAAAGTATATTTCATAAGCTTTTTCTGTGGTTAACTTCTGCCTCGAGTTTAATAAGGATTTAGAACTAGTTACATGTCTACAGCGTGGCGAGGACTAGGTGATGATTTGGTGGTTGCAATCGGCGCGAATTCGGGGTAACTGAATTTGAGACCCATTCCACGGCTAGTAATTTTTTTCTATGTTTCTTCTGCACATCTAAAAGGAGCTCACTCTTGGTACTGGGAAGAGCGACTTGCTTCAAATGTCATATAAATAACTGCGCTTGTTTCATTTTATAGCTATCACTTGCTTGGTGCTTATAGTGGAGTAAATTGTTCAAATTTTTCAGTGTAATCAGCAGCCATCCATCATGAGACTGGTTTTATGTAGTTCTGCCCTGCATTCTTTTTGCGACTAACTGAATTATCCCTTCATAACTCACAGATCGTACAGAACTGAGAAAAATCATGTTGCGCTTTGAAAATAGAACATTTTGGGCGGACATTTTGGTAATGGTCCTTAGGAATTTGGCGTTTTGGCATTGAAAAAATCATTTATTGTAAGCGTGTTTGATTGCTTAAGAATCATCATCATTAGCATGATTGATTTAGTAGAGAGAGGTGTAAATATGGTAGTAATAAAAAATATGTTTTAAGGAGTTGAAAACAATCATCAATTCGTCCTCGTGAGAGTTTTTACCAAAGACAGGGCAATAGCAGTTTGTCTAGCGTGGAGAAGGTTAATTCTCGGTCTTTGTTGTAGTCAGTTTATCGCTATGCCACATTTTGGTTGTCTGCTCTTTACAAATTCTACTTTAAACTAATATGTACGTTACCATCATAGATTGATAATCAAATGCATTTTGGTCGCAGATATTGTTCGTAGTTAAGTTGTCCTTACAAGAAAGAAATAGTATCACAAGATGTGTTCCATCAACAGCATTATCAAAACAATGTTACCTGTACCGTCATTTCTCATGCATTGAGATTCCCTTTAGCCCTCAATTAAGATAACTCCGTAGCATCGTACTTTGATCGGTTTGATAAAAACAAAATTTAATTATGATGGTTATCTACAATGATACGCAAGCCTCCTGAACTATTTTTAGGTTTCGGTCATTACAAAAGTTTCGTTTTGTTGTGACAGATGCAGCAACTATATTAAAATTTAAAAAAAAATCATCTGCAAATTTGCAAAAATTTTTACCTTTCTAGGTGAAGGAAACAAGTAAAATTACAATCGATGAGGAGTTGTATGATGTCACAAGTCATTAAGCATATTTGCCCTCCGGATACAGCATGGCAGATAGCCGTATAGTTTTTTATCATACAAGTAGTAGTATTTTTACTTCCGTGCCCATAAGCTTCTTGCAAATACTAAGAGTCGTAGGTATTACATATATTCAAACCGGGGGTAAAGAAACATGATCCATTTTTCTAGGTTTTTCAGTATCTAATAGTATTGATTTTACTGCATTCAAGGAGATCATCCTGTCAATTTTGGGTCATTTTATAGAATGAATGGAATCACAAATTTAGCATGACTCAGTTAATTCAGGTCACATCTTGCCGTGATTCCAAATTTCATCCTCAGGTACTCAAATGACCTCTTAAAGTTTTCAACGTTGGGTTGACATATTTAACAGTTTTTCTATTTATCCAGTATAGTATTTCAATCTCTCAGTGAGCCCCTACCGTGCATTTTATTTGCTAACCAAATATCTCATTTAATTATTTCAATAAAGACCTATTTGTTGTCTTGATCCGTAAGCAATAGCATTGTTAGAACTGTTTCAAATATTGGTTATTTTCACATTTTATCATTGAAAAATTAGATTGAATTAAAAATATTTTATTTGATCTAGGGCAAAAAATTGATTTGCTTAAATCTAGGTAGAAGGTTACTCTGGAATAAATATTATTACAATAATGAAATTAGGTGCCTTCTTCAATGTCTCATGCGTAACACCCGACGGGTATGAACAGGCTTATTAATCACTAGAAACATCATTTCATTTCAGCCGTGATATAATTCAATGAGATTGATTCTGAAATGTCTTAGATAACACTCTAAGCGAAGAGAACTGTGCGTATATGAGCATAAATCGTCACTTAACTTCTCCTGACCTCCGCAGGGCACTTTCATACGTCCAAAAATGCTCGTTTTACATACAAGGACAGGAGCAATGAAAATTTCCATTTTCTGTTTTATTTAAAGTATTAATCAAAATTCGTTTCAGGAAAATAACAAAAAAATCAATTCCAGTGCAACTCTCTGGGTCTTTGCCCTCTTTTGAATACACTGGCGTGTCAAAGCGCCGATGGCATCAGAAAAACTTTAGTAGCAAAATATTCTTAGTGCATTTAAGTACGTCGGTGGAAATGCTTCTGCCACCTTGAATCAACCACATCGCCCACTGCCTCTTTCATTTATGAATTCACCTATTCAGTAACTCCTCAACTTAGTGGTTTGGTAATAGTTAGCTTTAATTTAAACATTGGCGCCAAAAGGGCATTTTATACCACCTTCCATTGGGTGCCGTCGCCCTCTCTTTAGCATGGGATATCATAAGCCTCATTTACTTCCCTCTGTTGTAATTCAAGTGGTAAAGTACTACATTTACCTTCATCTTCTCCCCGTTGATATTTTTCGGTGCATAATTTTTGCATTATAGTTCAATTTCTCTGGGCAATTATTAACTGGCGTTATCGGGTTTGAAGTCCGCCCTCTAGGTCAGCCGTGTTACTCTTTATTTCGTAAATGGCGCACTTACCTACGTTTGGATTCATGTCCTTCAACAAACCTCTCTCATGGCATCACAGTTATTGTATTTGCTGCTGCCCCTTAAGGAATTATGAAACATCAGCGAAGCCCAGTGAGAAGTCAAAGCTATCCCAACCAAATGGTAATGAACGCGTTAACTATTTGATGGATGCTTGAGGTAGATGGTTCGCATTACCGCAGTTAATTGAGCCGTTAAGGAGTTAATGAGTTCACAAGCATTAATATCGTGTATATTTATAGATTAAAGAGCCTACAACTCGCAGTTTTCGCAATTAAATGGGCCAAATAAGTGTAAAACTTCAATACCACTGTTATTCTGCCCTGCTAAGTCAAAAGACAGTAATTGGAAAAATTACACTTTTTGAAATCAGAGTAGATTTGGCTATTTTCATCATTTAAGATTTCAAAAAACTAAGCAAAAAAACCGTATTATTAGCGGCTTACCAGGTATTACTCTTTCAGCGTATTTACTGTATAAATTTCATTATTTATCCCAGATAACAGTAACTACATGTCTTTCTCCCTGATAGTCTCATTACTTTTATTCCCATATGATTTATCTTCATTCTGCACTGACAATCTAAGCATTAACTAAATTGTAATTTCTTCGAAGATGAACAGCATGAAGAATCGAAGACTCGGAGATGAAAAATTTAGCATGCAATAACTCAGAACCAACAATGATGCTGTTACTGTCATTTAGCTTAGCAGGGCAGTATTGTTATTATCTAATCTTAAAACTTGACGACCGACTTGTTTTCTCTTTGGCAGGGCTGGTCTTGTTACAGCATAATAAAATTTTGTTACAGAGTTAATTTGATTAGAATTATATATTTCACACTGATTTCTAATATCAACATGGGGCAGCAGCAGAGGGATTTATATTGGTCCCAAATCGAAAAAAGGTGGTCAAAAGACATTTTTGCAGCTTCCTTCGTTGAGGTTCGGAATGGCATTCGTATTACATAATGGTACAATGGTACACGTATTACATACAGTACATCTTCGTATTCTGCTGAACAGCTCATAATAAAGCCTAATTGATTGGTCTAGCAATTACGTATGGTATTGAGTGGGATCCGTAAAAATTGATTGGATCGAGATATTTTAGTGCCTCGTAAAATCAACCATTTCTATGAAATAAAACGATCTCGAAGAGAATGCTCTGGGCGAAGGTGTAATTTAACGGATCACTGTGGGCAAACTCGCAACTTCAAGCGTCATATTTTCGTGATTTCCATATTATTTTAAATTTTATTTATTTTTCTTAATATTTAGTTATGAAAATATTCTACATTGACTTGGGTATGGTGGAATTAGGGTTTCATCCTTTTCAGCATAATTAATGTTTAACACTTGTGAGGTAATCTCTTGCTTATACCTACCCGTTTGACCTTTAGATTGAGGTAGGAATGGTGTCCCTTGTTCATGTGTAATAGCTGTTAGCTCTTAGCACCCACTTGATAAAGATTTTAATGAAAAAGTCATATTTTAAATCGCTATATCTATCATTTCTTGGACGATTGACGCATGTCCAGCCTAACCCTCCAAGAGGAGTGAGAAGTTTGCGGTGGGAATGACGGTTAAAACAAAAATTGTGAATTTATTCGGTCGGAGTGTCTCGGAGATGGCTATGATAGCGGAGAATACTCAGGTTCAGTGATTAATAGGGTGTAAACGAGTCCTTGTAGAATGTTTTAACTTCATGACCCAATGCAGCAGATGTACATTCTGACTATTGACGTTTGTGCCTATTTTTAGGATGATCAAACCCACCTTCTTTGTTGATTGAACATGAGTACAGTGAAGTTACTGGGTAATAATCATTTTAAATTATTCTGGCATGCTTTTTAAATGTCCAAGTATAAGCAAACGTAAAATTAATATCCCATCTTCTTGTGGCGCTTTAGGGGTTTTACCATTGAAAGTGAGAATTTGGGCTTCTTTAGTTTATATTACTCCTATTAAATGAATGTAATTCATTTCTTGATTAATGGGTTCTACGATCATAGCCTACGAAATTTAATGCATGTGATATGTATTTCTCGTTTTCTGCATATCTCATGGGATGACTTATGAATTCAACTGTAACCCATTAATCTTCCAAATGAAATAGAATAGACGTTTTTCATATTGTTTCGAAGAATAATTGGGAAGAAAATATTCGACGAGAGTGTATGCAGGATCCGCCAGAACTTTAAGTTAGAGCCTTTTGATGATTAGTTAGTCACTTGAGAAGTTGTTTCAATGTTTCCGTATGGGATTTTATTTAATCTCAACCTGGACTTATTTTGCTATAACTTTGGCGTATTACTTTTCACAGTTTTATCGAAGACATAATGTGATGAAACGCTTTGGGACTCATGACCCTAAAAAGCAAGATATTCACTTTGAGAAATGGACGAAGAAACGATCAGATCTGAAAGTGATTTTTTAGGAAAAACTAATGACCCCAGAGAAGTGATACGTTTGAACCAGAAACGTGCGCTACCGCGAATAACATTCCCATATTTTCATGCCCACTCTTCTTCGGATTCTGCTACCTCTCGTTTGTCATCCCATTACAATAAAGATGACTATTTTGCATATCTTATTGTAGCTTTGTAAGTAACTTGTTATTCTACATAAATTTTATTTAAAACGACCCAGATTTTGACGTGTCACGTCATAATCAGATATTTTTTGTCGATTTCAGGCGATTTCATCATCAGGTGTCGTTTGTAGCTTTAGCACGTAATGACTGTTAATTTTCACGGATTTTCCAACTTGTTCCTCCAAGGTCGAGTTATATGATGTTAGGTTGGTGTTAGCATCAAGAAGACGAATTCTTTTCTTTAACTTGATGTTGGCTGAGAGCGAGAGTCATGTATGTTGCCTAAGAATGTCGTTTAGATGAAACAAGAAATTTCAATATTGTCACTAATTAATTTATTTTCTCCCTGATAGTTGTGTCATAATCTGCAACATAATACTAACAACACGTTACGCAAGCTTCCTGTATGACTTTGCCTCTCTGTGTATGCATGTAGTTACAAAGTACATCTAGTCATACAGTCCCTGTGACATTTATAGTATTTTAGACTTGTGCAGTTTCGTAAATTTTCATCCCCTGACTGGTTTTTGCAAATTTAATAATGGTCGTGGTTTCATTAACTTAATTTCGTATAGTGATGTGCATCTTTGTGATAACTTAACCCTAGACTTACCCATGACCCATGAGGTGACTTGAAGTATATTATTCAGACAGTTTGTTAATTTTCTTAATTATCATCAATTGAAGAAATTATTTACTTCAGTTAAAACACAAGTAAAATATTACTTATGAGTACAATACGTAATAAAATCGGAAATAATTAAGTCGATCCGAAGTGCATGGAACGGAATTTCCTCCCATCTTTTGTAAACAAATAATGGATTCTTGGAAGCATGGAGTAACTCTCATACTGAATGTCTTGCCATGCGTTGTTTCAGATATTATGTATTGCAACCACTTATTCTTACGCACATTTATGAACAATAAAATATGGCTCGGCAGAGGAGAATGGCTGAAGGTCATTATGTTTCAATGCCAACATTGTGCGACAAATTTCTGAGGTCTTCCAAAAATTTTCCAATGGATGATACCAATTAGGAAGAAGGTCAATTATGCCTCTAATTATTATAGCATAAACTTTAGAGTAAGTGATTGGCTTACATGTATTTTGTTGAATGTGAGAATCGTCATAAATTAATACTAAAATTACTATAAGGGCTTTGCCTTAGTAAAACTGTTGTAGTATTGACTTTGGCGTTATATATTACAACATATTATTAAATCATTTTGGTACGCGTGTCTTCATCTCATAGCTAACTAATTTTTTTCAATTTTAAGTTCTTTCCTCAGAAAATATTGAAATTACAGCATTGAAAAGCCTTTAATAGCCATGTAGTAGAATGAGGAACATAATCTTGAAATTTAATACTGTGAATTTTCTCGCGACATATATGTCTGTATTCTTCAACTGGGCAAAATGCTTGTTGAAGCTAAATTGGATGCATAATGATGGTCCTAATACCTCAATACATCTTTTGAACTATGAAGCTCCCCATTTTTGTCGTTTTAAATACTCGTTTATCTAAAGCCAGTGTCTCATCCAATGTTATATCTTTTATCACGCCCTTTTTTCACCAAAAGTTCCGACTTTTTTCTAATAATTCAACCAATTTTCCAACCACTTCAAATGAAATTTAATTTATTTGTATTGTACAAGCCTAAAAAATCGCCTTTGTTCACAAGAATTGAGACTTTTTTCATAAATTCTATTTCTTCCCATAGATGAATTTTCTCCACTTACATTTGAGCTGAACTCAAAGTTCATTGGCTTTCACATAAAATTAGAATGCAACAACTATGTCCTTCAATATTTTATTTTTATTTGAACCTGACTCCACGAGTATACAAAACATGTCGCTAGTCTTGTAAAAACGAAAAACTAAATCTAGAGGCTCATAATTATAAACCCATCTTTTTCGAAAACTATATTTCCTTCATCTTTCTCAATGCTTTTCTCTGCAAGTGTACACCTAGTATTGCTTATTTTTTCAGTAGCATGGCCCACATTACGAATAAATTAGTCCACGTGAGTGGGAGTAGCGTGTCCTGACATCGGAATGACTTAAATGGATGGAACAGAACAGACTGTTCTGTAAAACATGGGTATCAATTTATGGTTTGCATTACAACTCAGATTCAACACTTGATGTTGCATGTCCCATCCACCTGTGATTGTCCCATAATTCATGAAATCGACTCCAAACTCATCAAATAACGCCCAGCGGATTTCAATTGATCCAAAAAAAATTCCAAGACACGCCGCTTCGATTCTTTCCCCGCGGATATGACACGCAATCAAAAGTGAAACGTTTCGCCTGCATCCCTCCCTCGTTCCCATTCCATCCTTCTTGTTTGACTTCCCAGTGTGGAGTAATGCTAGGAGGTTCAATTCTTCTCGCCCATATCTCCCGTATCCCGCCAGCCCGCCCTCCGACACCACACCTTATTTTGACACCCACTGGAGATCTCCTCCCTTGCGGGAAACGGGGTTTGGGAAGGTATTAAAAAGAGAAAAAAAAAGCGATGGGTGGAGAGGTCATAAGAGGGAGGGAGGTTGCGTTGTATATATGACGCTAATGGCACTCGGGGAGGGCGGGCCATTATTTCCGTATACCTCTGCTCTTTCTCTAAATCCTTTCCCGTCCGCCACCTCCACTCGTCTCTCCCACGCGCTCGGTCCATCGAAGATGCTGGGACCCGCTGTGTCTTCCGCTCCCTCCCTCCCACGGAGCGTTCACACATTCATACGATGGCCGCTGGAATTCGAGAGGGGCGGTGGCCCAGTGTTTATGTGTGTGTGTGTGATGTGCCTTATGGGAAGGTGTGGAGGAGCGTATGAGAAGGGAGAGGCGGGGAGGTCCCATTGAAATATGAGGTCCGGGTCTCACGCAACTGTTTGGAGCGGGATTAGACCCGTCGGTACTCAATGGCGAACGGACGCGGTCTCGCCGTCGTTTGTTTGCCAATGAGTTTGACGCCGGAGCGGCTAAGCGGTTTGGTTTGGAACAAAACTGAAATGTGGTACGATTAAATATGGATAAAATTACGACACGTTATTATTTTACGACCAACAGTGGTCATCAGCATGGGTAGTCAACGGTTGGCATGGCAGGTCCTGAGACAATACTGCCAATAGTTTTTTCTACTTGATCTTCCCTTGCTCTTCCTTTATGAAACTTAATTATTCATGCAATTAGCCTTCATCACGACGCCCCAGATTATTATTTCTCTGCTTCTTTTGTAGAAAGAGAACGTTTGGTCTTTACTTACGATTATTTTACTCTACCGAAACGCTTTTGACTCTCAAGCGGCATGATTAAGAATGCGAGTTCTCAATTTCAAGTCTGTTTAATATGAACATATTTTAATGGTTATGAGTGGCTAGGAGTGACGCGTGGACTTCACTTTATGAATTTATAAGGTATTGGGGCTTTTAATGGGATTAGGGACATTACGTCTTGATTAAAAACAATTAAGTTGAAGAGATAATAATATCTACCTCATTGAGGATATTTACACCCGGGTGAGTCAGCTGAAAGGGAATTTTGCTTCGTTTAAAAATATCCAGTTTGTCACCATCACCATGTAATTATAGGGTTTTAAATTAAAAGCCACTTTCACAGCCATCTCATGCAAATATTTTACGAAGAAATATTTAATATTTGCGTGCCATGCCCTCAGGTTGTGCCCACCGCATATGACTTGGAGCTTCCCCATTCATCCGACATAAACGCTGTTGCAGTCGTCAGATAAAAATATAAACCTTGCACACTTTCACAACGTCTAACAAATCAAATTAAAGTTTTATTGCCGTAAATAAATGATAGGTGGATATGTAATAGCGTATGATAGGTATAGGTCTTAATATTTTACAAGTTTTATTACCCATGAGTGGGTAAGTTACACCACCAGGAGGATCTATCCGAAGAGGTATTTTTACTGATATGTTGATGCATTAATAGGGCTTTGGCTTTCTTTGTCTGGGTTACTTTCTTTAGGCGTTTTCTTCACGAGGGCTTGGTCAATCAGAGTGAATTAGCCGTTTTGCCGGGCAATGGTTTTTTATAACTTCAAGGACTTGAAAGGAGACCATGCTGGACAATGGAAAAAATGAAGTGATAAGTCGGTATTGTTAGAATTGTCGAATATTGGTGTGTAAAATTCGGCCAGACGATGCGATAGACGCTGAGGAAGTGTTGTTTCAGTAGGTAGTATCTTTTGTATTGATGGTCTGTCCCGGGAAGTTGAATTGCTTCGTACCAACTAGTGTTGCAAATTGAACGTGGTAATGAAAATATTTTGATAGCAACATAGGGTGAAATTTCCAGCGGCTAATTGTTATTAAAATAAAATTCAATATTTGTTAAAAGAAATAGATAAAGTCATAAGCTTAACTCTTCGTTGTAAGGAGCCATGAAATGCATTCTTTATTGTATTCTTGAAAATAAAACATGGATATAGGACTAAATCACACCATGGAAAGTGGTCGCATCTTTTTTCATTTCCCCATCTGGAGCATATAATGCCACCAGCGTTGCAGTGGTGATGAAAAAAAATACCCCATTTGAGGAGTATCAATTCAAAAATAAGTTTTTTTCAGAAAATCCATAAATATTTCCGCAGTTAGAGGTGAGACTGGGAAACCCATGGAAATTCTTGGTTGTGTCAATAATTTAATACATAATAATAATTTTTCTACTCCCAGAGATATTAAAAAACAGCTTATTGGTCATTTCAACAGTCTCCTTGGTCATATATCTTGTAGTCAGAGGATTTACGAGTTTGGATGGAGGTAAACAAGTTTTATACGTCAAAGGAAACTAGTTTACCATTGGCAGTGGGTTGATGGATTTGGCTGCTAGGTCGAATGATTTCTCGATCCCCTTGCTATTACTTTCAAGGGTAGAGTTTTTAAATAATGTATCGAGTATTTGTGCTAATAAATGAATAGTAACCCTCGAAGAACTTCTCCTTCCTCTTCCGTGCTTTACCAGAACACCTACCCGGCCACTCATCATGTCGTTCCCCCCCATTGTGCTTTCTATCCACTTCTCATGCGTCCCACACTCCCCTTCGTAATTTACCATTGGGTTTTCCTCTCACATGTTTATAGAATCTTCTTCGAAAATTATGTTCGGGTTTACTTTTACGAACATATCCGAATGAAAAAAACTTGATCTGAAAAAATCTCTGTTAATTGAAGTAATTTCCTATAATTTTTTGTTAGTTCAATATTATCCGGTATTTGTTTAAAGAAATAAAGAATGTAATAGGCTTAACTCTTTGTAGTAAGGAGCCATGAACTGCATCCTATATAGAATTCTGGGGAATTATAGGTACTTGGATATAAGACTAAATAACACCAATAAAACTAGTAAAAGGCTCTGCCGAGGTATCTCATTAGGCAGTTCCATAAGAGAATATTAATACTATTTCTTTTGGCTAGTCTCCCAAATATGATCTATCTCGTATCCACATAAAATGTATTCATAGGTAAAATAATCAACTGGAAGGAAAGGTTTTTCTATTCGAAGGAGTCATCCTATGGTTCATTACTCTTTCATAGATTCATTTTTATAACTAATGCGCCGACAAAATATATGTGTTAGTTGGAAGTAGTGCATCTCCTTTGGCATACTTAATATGATAAAATCCTTTTAGATGCAAGTTGCATCCTAAAAGTTTCCCTCTTAGAAAGAAACATTTCATCATCCATGGAAATAAATATTCATTGCAGTTAATGATCATCTTCTAACGTATTCTATTAATGCGTATGCGCTTGTTTTAGGACATTTCTCTCCTAAATGTTCAATATCCTTTTGTCTATTACAGTTCCTCCACTTTCTGGATATTCCAATACCCTGCTACCCATTGCTGTCTACTGAACGATGTATTTGGGAAAATTTCACTCATAGGTATATGCGTGCTACCAATTGCCTGATGGAACTAAGGACGCGAGTTTTTGGTTCCAACTAATTATTTCCAAATAGTGATGTCATGCGATGTTACATAATTTTTACCATCGTTTTGGCGGGGTAAAGTGAATAGAAGTGCATGTATAAACACTTTCCGTAAAATAAATTTTAGATTTTATTACCTAGTGATTTTATACGATATTTCATAATTTGTACCATCGTTTTGGCGGGGTAAAGTGAATAAAGTGTACGTATATACACTTCCCGTAGTATAAATATTAGATTTTTTTAGCTAAATTACCCTTACATGGGATTAATTATATCACAAAATTAACAGTTCCCTCTACCTGAGGGATTGTTTCTGCAATATTTGTGCTAATTTATTTTTTAGACCTTAGCCATTAAATTTGAGGGATATGAAGTCAAAGAATGAAATTTTTTCTTGTTCTCAATTTATGAAGAGAAACTGTATTATATGAAGGAACACCGAGCATGTTCTGCCCTCGCTGAAACTTAACCACCGGCTTTGTGCGTGAAAAACCGGCGTTTTATCATTGATGATGTTTTCATGTTTTCCTTTTTTTACTCCGGAAAACATCTCTCATGATGCAGATACCATTATTCGTGGCTCAGATGGCACGTTTTCATTTCCGCAGAATTAGTTTAAAAAATTTACGACTTTGATCTACAAATCTCCCAGCACCCAAGCGAGAAGATTCCTCGCCTCTCTCCCAATAGTGGCAGCCAGCGTATAAAAGGTCGCAAAGCTCATCAGAGAATCGCCACGGCAAATGCGGTTAAGTAAATTCCAAACTCGTTTTCCGAAAAAGATATTCCGCCGAGATATATAATGTAACAAGCCACCACCTCCGCCGGGACCTCTCGACCATTGAAAGAAAAACGAGCAGACGGAAGGAAGCGGCATTGCAACGGTAGCTCTCGCTTTTCTATTCTAAAGATCGTCCCGCTCTGACCATTGCTCAATGTTGCATTGCTCCTCCACCCACTTCACCCACCGTCCAAGCCACCCCCTCACATGCCCTCGCCTCCAAACCCACCCCTTTCCTAAACACAAACCACCCTCGTGTCTCTCCTTCCCGACCCTTAATCCTCTTCCGAGGCTCCCACTCTCCATCTGTCGGTAAAGCCTTTTTGTCTCAGGTGAGAGAATCCTGCGTGAAAAAGGGATGGGTAAGGAATTGGAGGTTCTGACCCGAGTGTTGGATGGCCGGCAATGCGTCTGTGAATAAAAAAAAGGAATGGGAGGTGGTGGGCAAGGGTGGAAATCTTCCGCCGCTTCCTTCTCCTCTTAAACCGCAGCGACGGTGCCACCTCCCTGTTCCTCCCACAAACCCCCTTTGGCCACTCAAGGCTCTTTCCGATCCAGTGGCGTCCGTACTGTTCCGAGACAGGAATCTCACTCACTCTTTCTTTTCTCCTTCGACTACTGCCGAGATCTCCACCGTATTCTTTCTCCCCTTATGCCTCCCCTTCCCCCCATTCTTTCATCCCCCCTGTCGTCCGACCCTCTTGAGGATGTGTCTTCGGGTGTGCTATCGTGCCTCGAGTGAGTATGTCTGGTCCCCCAAAGCCCGTGCACCGTTCACCTCGTCTCCGCATCCTCCGACCGATCGGCTCCCACAACTACTTCGGCGCTGTAGAGATATCCCTCGCTAGTTTAAACCTTACGCTATCTAGTTCCTCTTCTTTTTCCTCGTCTCACTATTTTAACCGCATGAGATAGAGAGGGGTACTCCCCCATATATCGAAATACTTGTGAGAAATCCTATGCGTGGGGAGAAAATACCTTCATGTGTGTGTGTGCTTACATCACCGCTCCACCGTCGACATATTGTATCCTCCCCAACGCCTTCAGCCCCTTAACCCTTGCCCAACCCACCCTCATTCCGCCTCCCAATCACCACTCCCCGTGTCCATTCCTTCCTCTCTCATCCCATCACCGTCTGCCTCCCTTCGTCTTTCTCTCAAGTTCCCTTTGAGTAAGCCGACACTAGGAGATTGGATCGGTATGAGTACACCTCCCTCCCACCCTCTCTCGTTCCACTATTCCGACACCGGCGCTACCGCTTATTTCTCCCACCCTCTTGTTCCAATGATATCCCGAGATCTGAGAGAGAGAGAGGAAATAAAATGTTCACAACATACCTATTGATAGAATAGTTCGTGTCCCTTTTATATTTGAGAATTACTCAGGTAATATTCGACGAGAAAAAGACAAATCAAAGATGATCATTGAGAAAATAACGAATAAAACTGGATACAGATACAATATGGGCATTCCATTTGTTTCTTAATTTACTTTAATGAAAAGTATCACTTAACTCAATGCCAGTAATTGCTGTGATTAGAGAAATGTGGCCGAAGGAAAATGATAAATCAAAGGAAAATTTGTGTATGGATTTATTATTTCCATATGCTGGAAAGAACTCATCAGTACAAGCTTATGTGAAGTAACTTTGAGTAATACTCGGATGCGCTAACCAAGAAGGCATCGTAATCGTCGTATCCTGCTCTACAATTCAGCTCAATGCAATGTTAACATAATTGGTAGAAATATATTTTTCAATAATTACCACGAGATAAAATAATGTGCTGATGCATATCGATTGTTTAGAATTATAAGTCAAATTTTATGGATTTAAGAAAGTGAATTACTGTGAAAGAACATTTATTTCCGATTTACATTCTACCATTCTACCAATATAATACATAGCTATCGTTGAATTATTTTCTCACAATAGTAATTCATGTTTCTTTTCATAATCATGGTCGAATAGCCTTCATAATCATAACTTCATTCTTCCTTGAACCCTAATGGAAAGAGATAATTACATATTTGTAGCTTTTGTAGCTGTAACTGCCCAATTGTTACTCATAAGAAATGTTTTCCCTCGTCCAATCGCGTCGTGTCTCAAAGTGAATCCCCTAAATTAATTTTACCTGCAGATATCTTAATATTCTTGTAGTCACTACGCCTTATAAAAATCCATTTATCTGGAGCGAAGGATGTTGCCTCCATATGGAATTTCACGATGAATGAAAGCACTTTCCACTTTTCTCTCCCCTTTTGTTACACTTGCACACATGGATCTGCCATAAAGGAAACTCCGCCGAACAATAAAATCCCCTTATAGAGCACAACAAAAGATAGCAAGGAAGTGAAATGCTTGGCTCACAATCCAGCCCCATAATCGCCCTCCCAGAACGCGCATGAAGATTGTGTGTACAACTAATAAAATAAACAATGGATTCATTTCACTCCTTCCCTCGCAATTCGTTTTATTGAACCCTCCTCCTTTTCACGGGGGAAGAAATTTTTTCCATTCAAATGTTCAACTTCCCGCCTCCGCCGCAATGGCATTCATGAATAAAAAAATCAGAGAAAACCCTTTTGGCATTCCGATGAGCGTTGGTGGGGCAGGAAGTAGTATGCGTACGCCACCTAGAGGGCTGAGAGGTGCAAACCCTTTGGCACCTGCCTGCGAACTCTCACGGTTTGTCCCCCGTTGCGCGGCCTCCTTCTCCCGTCCTTCAATCTTTCTCTCATCAAGGCGCGCTCTTCAAACGCGATAAAATGCACTCAACTCTCTCACCGTCTCATAGTATCTTTCCAAACCGTAGAACACCGTGTTTTCACGAGCGAAGAATATAATCTTGAATGTTAAAAACGTGTCATGTTGTTCATTGAGTAGTAATTTTCATAGGTGTGAAATATTGTTCGGCTATTCAGGGCGTTCGTTAATTCAGTTTAAGCTAAAATTAAATTCAAACAGACCAAACGAAGTTATCCCACGCACTTGGAGTAGCAATTCTATCTTTATATCAGCATTAGAAAACATAAAAAATCACTATGCATGTATTACGTAGATACACTTAAATTTCACGCATCTTTTGTGTACACTGTGTGGGCGAAGATTGTTTTAAAATACGAGTTAAATTTAAAACCCTCGTATTTGCATAAAATAATGATTTTTTTATCATTTTTTCCTCGTCACAAAAGTGCGAGAAAAATGAATTATCGGTTGCTTTGAGAGAAATTTTGTGTTTCCACTCAACTCTGAATTTGCAGAAAAAATTATTTATCCCTAAAAACCTGTATCGTGTCGAAATGTTTCTACTTTAGTAATGACCCAGAGTTTGTTTATAACTTGGTATGTTCATAACGTAGTAACTACACAGAGTTAACCCGGTCTCCTCTAATTCTCGGAAAACATATTGCGTTTTTATATTTTCTATTCACTACAATTTTTATTTTCTTTTTTAAATGACTAATTTGATTCATCACTTTTCGCAACTTTTGCATAGTTTGAAAAAATATGTGTCGACTGAACTAACCGAATGCTCAAACTCTTTTACTTGGAGATAACTAGGAAGTATCCTGGGTTATCAGTATATTAAAATATGTATATCAATAATCAGTAGTTATTATCATGACGCTACCATTAATATGTATGTTTCGAGGTACAGAGATTCTTTTACATCAAACAATAGAAGTGTGTTATTCTCACTTTCTATGCCTGTAATCTTTAATCGGGGACACTCTCTTTTCCATTCATGAGCAGCTTCTTGGGTTGCCAATTCTACATGTGAGCGCACAATTTATTGGGGAAAAATCATATCTCAAGCATAATAATCATATCTTTAAGTTACAGATTGAGGAAGTAAGGGATTCTCGATGAAAATTGATGCTTCCGCTGGATATTTGAACTCGTCTATCTCCATGGGAGTACAAGCGAGGGCGCTAGGGTAGAGGGTTAGGTGAAGGATGACGACGAAAGTGAAAAACTGATGAAGCCTTCAAACCACACAAAGGGTCCTCTCATTCACGCGTGTGTAAGTTTTTACAGCAAGGCGTGTCGGGCGTGGCCGAAATTCCTCCTTTAGGCTGGGGCGCGTCACGCCCTGACCGACCTAAAGCCACTCGGTGGATTTGAGAGGCATAGCGTCCTCTCAGAGGTGCGATTGATATCAAGAGAGCCTGAATGTATGACAGTAGGAGAAGGATTAGGGTCTGCAAGGGACCAAGGAGTGGGAGTAAAAGAGTTGATTTTCTCACGCTCCCCTATTCCTACACCTGGAGGAAAGAGGGAGAATTACTCGCTGGATATAAGTTTCTACTCGGGGGATAGAGTCTGTTGTTTTCAAGTACCTTCATCGTTACTTTCATATATTGCATATGTTAAATTTGTTTATATCGCTGGAATAAAATTATTTATTTTATTCTTACTGGAAACTCTCGTGTAGAGATTTTCTTCAAAAACATTTTATTACTTGGCAGTAGTGTAATGCACGAGACAATTGCAGACTCATTTAAATTATTTTTCTTGGAATAACTATTTAAATTAGTTAAGCAATGGATCAGAAAACATGTGTTTAATTTCATTGATGGGTTTCTGTTCATTGAAGCGCAGTCGGACTATTCATTTGTTTTAATTTAGAATCCAAATGATTTTTTAGCCTCTCATGCGTTCTACTTGTCAGCTCTTAGCGTAAAAACGTACTGAGGGCATGTATTTAAAGAGAATGTGCATTTTGTCTCCAGAGAAGGAAATAAATGCAAATACTGATCCAATGTAGTTGCCATTTGTTTTATCTTTAATGCTTAATGTAGTGATTTCTCCTCTTTCTTATGCTGTTGGCTAATTGAGAATACGAATTCCTGAGCAATTATATAACTTCTCTGTTTACTCTCCGGTGTGCGAGGCATATCCTGCTGGATTTACCAAATATCGTTGTTTATTGTTGGTCTTAGGATATATTATTGAGTTGGAAACATATATTTAGAAGAAATTGCCATGAGAAAAATTCGGCCTGGACCGGGAATCAAACCACGGACCTTTGGTTTGCTAAACGACTTTGCAAGGTTGAAATTAAAGTATTCAATAAACACAGAGGAGCGGGAATCCCCTTCATGTTAGTATTATTATATTTTCCGGTGATTTTAATTTGGTTGGGCTTACTTGCGACGATTATTTACTACCAAAAATATTCTAAATTGAATAGAAGGTCGTCGGTTATTCGGTGATGTGCTTATTTTTTTCTAGTCCCGCCATATAAAAAGTTAGGATGACTTCTTAGGGCCACAAAGGATGCACGAGTGTGGGCGTATCAATAGCATTTGGAAGGTTGACAAATTCAGGACTTACTTGTATCTTTTCTGCTACAGCTTGCTATTATGTTCCTACACAGATCAAAATACAGCAATACCAGTGTTCTGCTCAAACGGTGCGATCTTTCCCCAAACTTACCATTTTTTTTGGTATTCGGTCTTTCTACAGAAGTCTTCGAATGTTTTTCATTGGAAACTCCTATAACGATCTTTCATGTATAGTTTACCGCTGTGATCAGTATGCATATTTTTATACCTGCCTCCTGATATTTAAACGATGAAAAGTAGCGTACCAACTGTCTTCCCATCAGGCACCGTGGGGCTTTGCAAGGATTAGTGGGCCAGTAGATGTCATTTTCCATCCCCATAATATTCCTTATTTCATTTTAAAGGCTTATGATTAATTTTAATCATAAATTGTCTGGGTGTTCTTGAAAACACATTTAAAAGCAATATACTGTCAGCATTTTTTGAAATAATTACTACGTTTAATTCCACTCTTATTTAATCCACCACCGACCATGGTTTCGCAAAATGCACCATCAGTAAGGTGTTTTAAATTTTGGTCTCGGGCCTATACCGAATCGGATTATATTGGATGTATTCTGGCCTAGCCCAAGAATTAAAGGCACTTTGACAGTGGCTCGGATTGCCGAAACCTCGTTCGGTGGTGAGTTGGATTAAAGGGTAGAATATAAGATAGCATTTCTTAAAAATGCTGGGCGATAAATTTTTCCAGGGAGTGATGTCTTAGACTTTTTCTACCAATTTATTACCCTTAAATTTAGGTTGGTAGGTGCATTTTCCTGATAGTCTAGTCAAGATGCTGAAATAAAAGAATCCAGGACATAATACAAAACTCCGCTCAGATAACATTTAAAATCCTTGTACATAATTTTGACGCCTCGACAGTTTCCCCAATTTTGCCGTGCTAGAGTGGACTCCCATCTACTGGCAAGGATTTTATTTTTTACTCCGTACCATACATTTCTGTTTATTTTATTCCTAAGTTGATTCAATCACCCGATTGATACAATAAACAGTAGGATAAACTCCACATTGAAGGTTTATTACTCCAAAGTGAATCTCGATATCAAATATCAGCGCTGTTTAGGGAGCGTATGTCTAATAATCCATCCAATAATCAGATAAATAATTTTTGCGTTATTTTCTATTCCTGAAATTACATATTTCTTTTCAAGATATAAAAAGTCTACTTTCCTCGAGAAGAAATATGTTTAGGGTACGAAACTCAGAAAAAATGCTTTTCGTTATCGTGATACCACTTTTACCGTTCATCGATCCATCGATCCGCACCCACTGACACTGACGCGGCATTACCAGAACAAATAATCTTTCGAGATATCCAAAATTATAAGAGTTAGTATTACTTCTCTATCGCATCACATAAGCTAGATTGTCGAGGTTGTGGCTCTTCTTGAATGTAAAGAAAGAGGTGCGGAGAAATTTCCCGGACACACCTATTACTTAGTTCCTCTTCGCACTCCGGGAGAACCGTGAGGCGGAGGAGTCTGAAATAATTCCCACCTTTGATCTGTGCGCCTTGCCGACGCTAACCACTGTCTCGCACAGCGATGCTAATTTCCTTCTACTTATCAAATTCGTTGGAATTGTCCAGCTTTTTCTTTGCAGCATGAATGGAAATAATCATGCTCATGTTTACTAATAGATATTTTTGGATTATAGTTGGAAGACCAACTCTATAAATATACTAAAGAAGTTAAGACGACCAGCGGAAATAATTTTTGTGTAATATTTAACGATGCGGGATGATTTTTAATCCATCGAAGATGCAAAATTTTAGTAAATCCCCACTACTTAGTGGAAACTTTAGACAAAGTACTACTCATAACTTCCTCGAAGTGAAGCCTGCAACAGTGAAATTTTATTATTACTAAGTTCATCTGGTCTGTTATGAAAATTATTTGTGATCCATTGTCGTAACCATGCCATACTTCAGCTCATAATTTGTTATTTTGATTTCGATTTCTGCTCTTTCCTGTAATTATTTCATCAATATTCTTTTATCGTTAATCAATTGTTGCATGAACCCTCCCAATCAATTTTCATTCATTATATTCTATAGGCTTTTCTCGTACGCTCGATGAATGCTTTAACTAGCAGAAATCATTGAATATATTTTCTGCTAAATATAACACTCTCTAGTTCCATTGAAATCCTAGGTTGATATAAGTTGAACAACTAATTCGCCGAATGAAATATTTCTTAAGTGACAACATTTTGGTAGTGTTAGGAGTCATAGCACATCTTATTCACAACTGCTGTTCTCACTGGGTGTAGATATTATTCCCAACAAATCAAACGCCTTTTTATGAGTCTTCTAATTAATATTTGCCAATTACAACTCATCGGCAAGGAATTTCCTCATATTACCAATTGGGTTCCTCAAGGATATGATTTATTATTCCAAGAATCAAGCTAACAAAATTTTTTGTTACTCAACTGACACTTGCACCTGGTGCCTACCTAGTAATTCTGAAGTAGTTCTCCGCCTGCCTCTCATTTGGGAAGGTGTATCTGCAAACAAGAGCTTATATCTTTATATTAGTTGACAGTTCGTTTTTACTTCCTCACCTCGATAAGAAAAACTTATGTAGGCCATAAGTGTGCAACTTATGGCCTTCATCATATTCATCTGATTTTTTTCTATTGGTGAGACTCTTCGGGAAACGGCTCCATTTCCCCTATTTTTTTCAAAGACCTAAGACTCAGTTTACTATATTTTTAATATATTTTTATATTTATTACTCAGACTGAGGCCCATCCAAACTTTGTCTTGCATATTTTGTATGGATAAAACACTAGTTTTGGTCAATTGATGGCTTATTTCGTATTATACAAATATTTGCGTAATTTAACCTTATTAAATGACAGGGAAGTTCATCGTAGCCTGTTTTTGCCACTCCATGGTTTTTTTAATGATTATTTTTTTTACTGACAGGGTTCAAGGTGAAGAAAGTGTAAAGGAACGCATCAACCTGTCCTTTTCATACTCAAAGGGGCTCGAAGGCTTTAATGGTAAGTAAATTAGGAATCACTATTCCCATATTTAAAACTAATTTACTTAATTTTAATCTGGTTTTCCAATTACCAATGCAAGAGGTAATGTCAGAGGAGAATATTTGCACATATTGAGTACCTAAGCGGTTTTTACTGTAAACTAGATCCTCAGAATTCCATCCGAAGGATAAATTACTCATTTACCTAGAATACCGACGCAATTTCAATGTACCGGATGGTAAAGATCATGAGAGATACAAAAAATTTGTGGATTCCAAATAATGTGCACAAGGAAAAATCACATTCAAAAATTTTATACTGTAAAAACAACAGCGTTAATAAGGAACCGAGGTTGGTGTAATGCGTTGGTAAGCCACTCATTTTCGTTGAGACTTTTATCAAGAACTTAAATATCTCAAGAGTAATGAAATATGGTGGAAAAATAGGAACAAGTATTTAAATCACCTTTGTGTTAGATAGAGCAAAACTCTCTGCTAACATTCCGGTCTTGTTTGCAAATTTCCCTTACCGGTTCATGGTCTTTCGTCAGCGATCCTTCGTTTGTTTGACTCAATGTGGGTTTGAATTTTTGATGCAGTTTAATAGTTAAATTTTTGTTATAGAATACCTTTGTTAGCGTTTTTCGGGCTGGGAAAGTTCAGTGGTGACAGCTTACATTATTTTTTACGATCACTGCGTGTACTCCTCGTAAAAAAAATGTAACCACTGTTATTAAACCTATGATTTTTCTTGAGTGTTGATAGTGACAAAATAAATTAATAGTTATATTAACAATTATCAATGTACTGCATTCTTGTGTAATTATAAGCCATGCAGTGTAAGCTTGTAAAGTCATGTACCTATTTGATCATGTCATTGAATTTGCTGTCACAAAATGGAAATATCATTGTTGAGGGCTCCGTAAATAAATTTTGGCCTACATCTCTGTGGCATTAATGTGCTCCTTAGCCTCCGAATAGCTCTGGCTCAATTAATTAATTGTTTAAAGACTAATAGTTAATTATGGGTCCATAGTGTTGTGAATTCCGCGTTATAAAGTTCCCAGACTTATGTTTTTCCTCATGACGCGGATAGGGTAACTGACCAAAAGCGCAGCGATGGTCATCCTTGGTGTGGGGGGATGAAAAACCAACTCTCTCGTCCGAGCAGAATTTACGTGATTTCTGGGGTCCAGGAGATGATACTCGCGCGGGCGAACGGTCGGAACGGATGCGAACTCTGAGGCGGGTCGATAGGTTTGCGGCTTCCATGTGGGAGGACACTTCCATAAGCAGCTTACGATCGTTGGTCTGTAGCGGAGGATATAGCATTTCCTCCTCTGTCCGGTTGCTGTCCACCTCGACCCTTGCTTTGTCCTCTCCACCTCCCATTCTCTGCCATCCCCCCTGCTGTGGCTACTTTTTCCTTGCTGAAGATGATCGGGATCTGTCCCCAAATCTAAAAAATAGCCCGTGCAAGGTAGCACGTTAAGAGTAGCGATTTATTGTGCGTGTGTGTATAATATCCTGGCCACGTGGACCTCGTTTTCCCCGGAGTCCATGGAGGGGTTTCCCAAATCGCTTTTTCGGTCTAGAGGACCTGACCCCAGATGGGGGAGGGTTGCCGGAATCTTGAAGATCCCGGGATGTGCCTCATGAAAATCGAATAGATGCCTTTTTCCTTATGGGAGGGCTTTAGAAGGATGATTGGATGAAGAGGGGAAAAGGGAAGTGGACATACGACATTTCATATTCCACCGTATTGCCATCAGTAGGATCCACGTGAATGTGCAATCTTGGACAAAAAACTTATGGTATTTCGTTGCAGCTATTCTCTTTGTATGAGGACATGCATAAAAAATACAAATTTTTTGTGCTTAAAGCTTTGAAAATGTTTCACTTGCTCGCGGTCCATGATAACATGATACTGATGGCTATTGTGGATAGATAAGTTCCGAATCGTAAAACGACTAAACTTGCAATCAACCCTCGTGTGAAAGTAGCAAAACACTCTTCAGGATTAAGTAGTTTTATTCGTGATATCCACTAGGTAAGAGGTTCCATGGCTTCCAGCGTTTAGACAGACTGCTTGGGCATCGAAACATCGGAAACCATGGAATCTCTTACATGGTGGACATCCGAATAGAATTTCTTAACTTCGCACGACGGGAAGCCTCAGATCTTACTGTAAATAATCACCTAAGTGAAAATGTACTATTTACACCAGCCACTATCGTCATTATTTATTTTTTTCAGGCATTCCGAAATTTGATAACTACTGAACTAACAATTCACAACTTCGTCTTCCCTTATCTTGGCCTGTGTTTGCGAACTAGACGGAGGGGGACGGAGGACGGATCTTCTCTTGTTCGCTCAAAGCGCTTCTTTCCGATTTGAGGTAGGTGAAGTGAACAGAAATAAAAACAGGAGAACTCTGGAAGAGCAGCGAGAGATCGACTTGCCGCCTATATTTGAGTGTATGGTTTATTGTAAAAGAAAATGTAGAGATCTCTCTTTCCGGCCGATTAACTTTGAGTGTATAAGCATTTTTGTTTATATATACACGTATTGACAACAACGCACTCGAATTCTTGTGGTGAAAAAGAAGGAGAGCCACCATACACTGATGCGAAAGAAGAAGTCGCTTCCGAATAATTTTCATCGGCCTCCTCCCTTCCTCCAAGCCTGTCTAACGCGCGTTTTTTTGCGTCTGCATCTCAGGCTCTCTCTTTTTCCACCTCTTTGATTAGCGCTCATTCTTGGGAACTTCGCCGAATCCTCATTTCTTGCATTTTTTCCCTTATTCTTCACCATAATACCTCAGCTCCTCTAATTTTTTTGACCATCATCTCCGTGCACATCTCTTACTGCATTAATCTACGTTCATGGACAACTTTTTTATTTAGTTTTTGTGCTGTGCATGTTTCATCTTTCCACCTTTCACTTCAAGCTTTCTCCGTGATTCGAGTACCTCCACTTGTGGCTCTTGCTCTAATTTCCTGCGATAGCCTTCCAGTTTCTTCAGACTCCAGCACAATCGGCTGTCGCAGATGACACTTCAGTGCACCAGTGTGTTTGCGACGAGTTTGACAAGAAAATAACCAGTTGTTCAGAAAATACCCAGTTGTCGCTATTCAAGGCGCGTTAATTCTCCAATATTCGACCGTAATAATTTATTTTAACTTAAATGCATGCTTATGATTTTTTAAAAGAATTACTCCATTAACAAGCATCACGATATCATAATAAATAATTAAATATAGTATTAACATAAAGTTATTTTCAATGAGCTTTTAGGTAATAAATTCATGATTAATCTGTTCTTCTTTTGCCAACGTTTTGCATATTTATTATACTTCATCAAGGCTACAATGAAACTTAATATTTGTATTGTACATGAAATGAATAAAGTTTACAATTTAAACATATATTTTTTTAAAATCTACCTAAATTGTAAACTATTTTCATTTTATGTACAATACAAATATTAATTTTCATTGTAGCCCTGATGAAGCATAATAAATATGCGAAACGTTGGAAAAAGAGTAACAGATTAAACATGAATTAATGACCTAAAAGCTCCAGGAAAATAACTTTATATTAATAAAAAAAGGGGTCATGGAAAGGAATCATCTAGATATTAAATAGAGTATCACCAAAATATTAGGCGTAACCCTTACGCAAGACTCGTGGGGGAAAGGCGTGGAAAATTTGTGGACAAGCTAATCACAAATAGGAATAAGAAATAATTCAAAGAACCCTGGGAAAATGCGACGGAAAGATGAGGGTATGTGCCTTTTCTCTTGTTGTTAGACTCTACTTAGATCCTCCCACTAGTATGTTTATTTATTGAGTTACCTGAGAAATGGACTTAAAACTAAGAAGAGAATCTAGGTTTGTTAAAAGCTGTTACGAAAAATTTTGCAGCATTAACGAATTTTGGCATTAATATGGCCGGGAATTTGAGGCAATCGAAGGAGAAAAAAATGTGTGGATCTTTGGCGTGATTTCTAAGCAGGCTATTTATTTCAGCATTTTTGCTAAAGACGTGTTTCAGCAAAAATTATCGCAAGAATATGGCAAAGATAAAAATTGCTGAACCATTAGATTTTAAATGCCTCTTTCCCGTGGATGATTAGTGGCCATAATTGCCATAATGAATATTTTCTACGAAACTATCACTCTCAAAAGGTAGAATAGATTTGGTGTTTGTGTTCAAAACTTAGTATTGTTACTAACACCACTCTTGGACTGTGTATTGCAATGCAATGCTATTGCATGCCTAGTGTGAAATCAAATGGAAAAGTGTTTCTCTGTGTTTCCGTCTTGCATTTCTCTCCTAATCTCAGATAAATTTTATCTCAATTAGAATGAGCTACTCAATACATTTAAGAATTTTTCTGGTGTTTTTTCCTGTACTAAAATTGACAAATGCTCTGATGGAATTTTCTCTTTCAAAATGATTGTCGCTCTCATACTCCTCTAAATTTCGTTGGGATGCTTGATCATGGACTAATTTTCATCGCTATTGCTCCAACCTGGGCATCATACTTCTAATTGTGTTCTGTAATTTATTTTAGGTTGCCTGTTTCACCCCAAATGTCATATCTTGTCGGCTACACTTTTTGACTTTTTTTTTACAAGGAATGCCTCCTAATATACGACGTTTTGGTTCTGTTTCTTCTCATACACTCCCTACATAGAAGGTATGTAACTAATTTTTTTCCTTCCCAAACTCATCCGTTTCATTTCTTCATTTCGTCCTTGTAGATACAGCCGCCCATACCAACCCATTTATTTCTTTCCCAACCCTATATTTATTTCCTCATCTCTTGACCCACCCACCCTCTCTACCCTTCCGCTTCGTTCTCTTACCCCCCCCCTTCCACTCTCCTGAGAACCCCTCCGCTCGAAAAAGTACACAGAAGCAATCAACCCTTTTTCTTTCTCATCCTCCGCGTTTATTGGCTTTCGAACAAGTTCAAGGAACAGAGAACGAGAGGGAGGGAGAGAGCTATAGTATGATGCAGCACATCCTCCTCTTTCCGAGATCCTCTCAATCCATCTGACCCTAACCGATGTGCCTCCCCTTCTTCCCTTCCCCTTCCGCAGAGCTTATTTTTCCGAGTTTTATTTCGGTTCCGGGGAAGAAGAGCGGAGGTGGAGGTTATTCTCCGCGTGGATTGGGTGTATACAGTTTCGAAGATATGAGGATTATTGTGTACGGGGAGGAAAGAATGGAGCGAATGAGAATCGTTCGCCCGCTTTCTTTTTGTTTTATTGAGGAAGCACTTTTGTCCTCCAGACAAGGGTCCGAGAATTAAGGTTTTGCGGATGAGGAATCAGTTGATGGATGCGAGGGACGGAAAAGATATGAGAATTAGCGGAGTGAGAAATGGGAAGTCACGTTTCTCTTATTGCTAAATGAATCACTTTTCCCCTTGAATTTTACCGCCTAAGTGGTAGTTAATTAGTACCATCGAAGCTATGCAAAAATTTTGAAATTATTTATATTATCCTGTGAAATATTTTCTTCCGAAATTATCACAATATTAAAATCATATTTAATGAATTTCCGGTTAGTGTTTATAGGTTACTAAAATGCATTCATCTCTTTCCTATCGCCAAACAAAGATAAGACAAACTTCCCATAGTCATAGTCTAATTTCGTTTAAATTACGTTCACCAAGATGACGCGTTAACTGTTACAGTGTGGTAAACTCGCAGTTCCAAAGAAATTCTTTGTTAAGGCTATAAAAGAGAGCTGTCTCATTTGGGTGTTTTGGCAAACCCAATTAATACAAACTCTAGCAGTGCTGCTCATACCTTGCTTAACCCTCTTAATATGTAATCTATTTAGCAAACGATAAATGAAGGCGATCATTGCTCTGTTTTTATCACTAGTTTTTATATGCCAATCATCAAAATATAATCTTGTGGGTTAAATCTGCTTACCTGATGTTTTTTATATCATGTATAAACAAGATTTCAATTGAGTAAGGGTAAAATTAAGCCAATTATTATTTAGTCTGATGGAATAATCTCTAATGTGAACGATTCAATACCTTGCGAGGGAGAAATTCTCCCTCGGTCCGTTGGGCATACCCCATTTAATGGAATTAGTCAGTGAAGTTTCTGTTAATTATATATGGGGCTCAAAATGTCAACACCCGCTCCTCTAGCCATTTTTATATAATTCTGCTACTGTTGAATATGCGATTGAATAACAAAATCTTCCGTCTCTGAAAAAATCTTTGAAGTTTATCTGTAGCGGGTAAGATTACATTTTATATACCTTTGGTTTGACGGTTTTCATCCATCGTCCATGTTGGATAGATATAAACCTGGTGAAAGATATCTGCATCTACATCTACATAATACCCCGCGAGCCGCTGCATGGGCGTGTGGCAGGGGGTGTTAGGTCACCAGCCGTGTAAAGGTGTAAGTTTTTTGGAGATGAAATGGTGACATTAATAATAGGAGTGCATTTAGTGAGCTTAATTTTTATTGTGATCGCTTATTGTTCACGGAAAGAACGAGTTCTTGTACCTATCTGTTCGGCAGTGTATCTCTCTGATATCTTTCATCATAAGTGATAATTTAGTGATCAATGCACCTTTCTCTTTGTAATTAAATATAATGTCAAAACATTATACCATAATGAGTATTATTGAATTTTCACAGCTTTATTTTTCGATCTCTACTATCAAGTCTCACTCTCTCACAAGTCTCACCTTCGTTCCTAATTTAATTGCAGTCTATTTTGATAATAATGATTGAAGTATATATTTATTTTAAAATGTAAATTATTTATTCTTGTAAGAGGGAGGCATTTACATTTTATTGCCACTCAATGAGAAGACAAATATCCATATAAAAATTTTCTATTTTAGCTGTCCACGGTATAACAGTTAGCCCCGTGCAAAGCTATTCAAACAGAATCAGCTAATGAGGATTTGAAAATGAAAGGTATGAGAGCAATGATATTCCATCTTGCGCCGGTAGGCCTAAGTTTAAAACTTAAGTTTATTGGGCAACCTTATTGATAGGTTTTTAGGAAAAAAACTCTTGGAAATTTTTTATTAATAGGGAACTAACGAACAATAATTATAAAATGTTGCAACTTATGTTATGGAAGTGGTGCACAAAGTCATATTAATCACAGTTCTTTTGGATGAAAACTGTTACAGTGGTAATAATAGTATTAAGAAAGCATATTTCTGATTGCAATGAAGAAAATCGCCGAAAAGTGAAAAGTATGCTACATAACTGTTTTTATTTATTAGTATTGCTTAAGCAACTTAAGTTTATTTGATAAAGATGAAATTCCATGTTTTGGAAAATGCAGAGTGTTAGATAACATGCTAGTATAAATAGGTCTATAAGAAATTTTTTCCTACAAGAGTTTATGCTGTAACAAACGCTCAAAGGATGGGATTGTTTGATCCGGCGAAGCGTGCTGGAGGAAGCAGGTGGAGGGACAGAGGATTGATCGGACAATCGGGGCGATGTTCGAGGGAAGAGAGATCAGAGCTGGGAGGGGTGACGGGATGGATAAATGGTACAGGAACAAAATTTACACTCGGCTTCCTCCTCTGGCCGTGGCGGTTATTACCTTTCAATATTTGCAGAGCACTCTTCAATCCCAGGTTCCCCTCCCTCTCCCCTATCAGCCAAATAATCCACGACCAATCTTACGCCAACATCCGACCGATCGATGGAAACCCTTTGCTGCTTTGATTTCGATGCCAACCACCCCCAGCTTCCCAGAAAAAGTTTGTACATCCCTCCTCGTTAGTTTTCTGGATAGCCTTTCCGTTATTTTGTGCTCAAAATGAGATATTAAAAAAACTTACTATGCATGTCAATAGTTAATGCATGTTGAATCCATGTATTACTACCAAGTCGAGTGATAGGATAAAGACCTTAGGCTTATGGAGCATGTTTTCGTAAATGTATGACAAATTTATTTTTGCTACCTATTTCTCTTGTACAGACCTTTTAATTACCGTACAACACCTTTTTGAGGGTACTATATATAGAAAAAAATCACTACCACAATCATTTTTTTGAAAATCCGATAGGCAGTCTAATTTACGAATTTAGAATTTTAATTACGAGGATAATCAAGCTGGTGAATGTGTTTTGGTTGTTATTTTTAATTTTTATCGTTCATCTGATGAATAGAAATAGTAAATTGTATTTTTTCTTTGAGAAAAGGCTGCGAAAAAATCCCGAGATATTTCACGGTATTGGAATTTGAGGATGTGCCGGTGGTGCTCCCAAATAATGGACAAAAATGCACAGAAATCAAACTTTATGTAGCCAAGATGATCTATGGGGCTTAATTCGAGTCAATCGAATCGATAAGTAGAATTCATTTATTTACGTCTAGTATGCACTACTGCTCCAATTGAGATGGAACGGTTAATATTTACGTGAACATTGAGGGACGAATCATGTTGACATGCGCTTTAATTGCGTTCCTAATGCACTAAATATCTTATTCACTTTATGTAACCTCACCCCTGTCTCAAAATAATGCGTAAATTCTGAAAAAAATTAAATGTTCTCAAAGGTTATTTCTTAAAGGACAATCTAATCTCTTATCAATACTCTCTCCAGCACCTGCGTGCCCCTCCTCTCGACTTGGATTTCTCTCCACGTAAGTTTCCACAAATCGTTTCCCTTTCGCAATCTCACGGGCGGGGAAAAAAATTCCCATTGCCTTTTTCCTGTTCTTCTAGTTTTACACGATCCCGGGGAGACTCATTGGCGGATCCCCTCTAACTCGCCAGGTTTGATCTTCGGAATTGTAAATCAGTCTGCGAAACGGCGATTTGCAACCGGATATCCTCCTCCTCATGGGGAGTTGGTAGGGGAGGAGTCGGGGAGGAAATAAGGCGGGAGAGGGAAGAGAGTATGAAGAACCTTTTCGGCCCTCGACTCCCGCTTATTTGGATCTGAAACAATCACCGGAGAGAGAGGGAGTAGGGTTAAGAGGGCGAATCGAGCGGCGAGGCAGGGCCCGAGTCTCCCCTCCCTTCACCCTCTTCACCCCGTGCTGCGCGTATTCTCAGCAGGCTGGAGAGGAACCCCTTTTTTCGTGGGCCCGGCCAAGGGGTGCATGTTAAGACCGGAGCTTCGAAGATGGGCCCTGAAGGGCTGGAGGGATTAGGAGTCGCTCCGGGGATGACTGAGGAATCGCATTGGGATGGAGTCGAGAGGGTAGCAGGAGGAGAGGAGGGTACAGGGAATTTCAGGAAGGGTTATGCGGAGGTTTGGGGAGGAGGAAGAGGAACGAGAGAGGGCCATTGCGGTGGAGGAATAAGTCTTTATTACGTGCTCAAGTACTTCGCAAACCCCTCGATTGGAGTTTCATGAAAATTAGTTCGGGGGAGGGCAAGTGGCGCCCGCTGACTTCGCCTCACCCCCTCCCCTCTGGCTCTCTTGGGCATCCGAAGTTCGTCTTTCCATCACTCCACTCTGGCCAACCCCATGAGGCCAAGAGAAACCTCCTCCCCTTCATTCCCCCATCTTATAAAGCGTCCTTAACCTTTGGCTCGCCATCAAAGCCTTCCACCACCACAGCCATCTCCTTCGCTGTTTGCTTTCTTCCCGTTGCTGATTGTTCATCTCCTCCCCAATATCTATCCCTCTTCGAAGTATCCCGATTCGTCCGTTATCATGTGAGTTCTTATTTATTGCATCCTCTCGTCGAACCATCGAATCTCGTTCGTAGACGGGGTTTTATTTGAGTTGAGATGTTGTCTCGTGCTTCCGGAGGATTTTAATTAATCCGGTTGCCTTCCACTCTTAATCAAAACTTTCGACGATCCGAAGGGTAGTAGGCACCAGAGATTTCGCTCTCTTTTAGTGAATCGTGATCCATAATTTTGAACGCATGGGTTCAACCTGGTTTAGGTATCACTGAAAATTGGATTCGAGGTGATTTTATTTTTTTGATGCTTTCGTGGTAGTGGTTTCATTGTGAGGCAAAATTAATTTTCAGAGCGGGCCAATGGACAAGAGTTTTCTCATTTCCAATACTCTTTAAAGAGAAAAGTTGGCTCATAAGCGAGAATGAGAGCCCTAATTTGATTTCTTGAAACCCGCGAATAGCGTAAAATGACATTCCCTGAGCCTAGAATATTGGTGTCGAACGGCACTATTTTTCAATATTTACTATCGAAGTCTTTTTTCCTAATTCTTAAATCTATCGATGCAATTCTATTTTTCTTTGTTTTTATAAGAATGCCGAAATTTACGCAAGTTATTCTTATATTTTTCCCTTTGTGTGCCTTTAGTTCCTGCAATTGTTAAAAATGTAGGTACCTTCAATATGCAATCCGCAAAGATTTTTCGCTATGATAACTGTGATATTAGCGATCTTACTCGAGGAGATTTTCGACTATCGTGGCATGAAATACCAACTGCTTTTTATAAGTTTTGCGACGTGAATCCTGGGAACTTGTCATTTTAAAGTAGCATTGGGTAAACTGTTTTCACCCTCCTCTGTGCTTGTAGATTTTCCCTATTTTCATCAATTTAAAGTTGATCATTAATTATGCTGCATAAATTAGTCTTGGAATTTTCCTATAAGATGACATTTAGTGACTATTAAGGCTAAACAATCACTATAAAACAATAGATAATCATATTTTTTTCTGTCCGTTTTTTTAAAACTAGAAACCATGTGTCAATTTTAATTTCGTCTCCTTTTCTGTCTTGTCTTCCAATATTCTTTCATCATTTCACCATGCCTCTTATTTCTTTCGTCAGACCACATCACGCCTCTCCTACTATTGCTTTGATCTTGGAATTCTTCTACTTTTATTACTTTCTTTCTGAAAACATCTCTTCCTGCTGCTCCTTCTTCTTTTATATTGTGTATTTCAACATCTTTTTTTAACCTCTCGGATCAAACTAGTTAATATTTTTCTCACAGATACTTGAAGAAATTGAAGAAATTTTTTTAGTCAGCCTATTGTTCTTTATTCTACATAAATTTCCTTAAAAAATTCTACATAAATTCTGCATAAATTTCCTAAAGAAAGTCTTCTAATTATTAGAAGATTGTTTATTTATATTGATACATAAACAGCTTCTTGGCTACCTCTAATTAAAAAATGATTCCACATTCCGTTTTGAGAGATGCATTCATTGAAAAATTGATGAATGTATATATTTCGGTCGATAGCTCCTGCTAAGTGTTCTTGAATTATGTGAACCAAAATTAGTTTGATGATCGTAATTAACGTTTCAAAAATTTAACCGTAGATACGTAACTTTATTTAATACGTAACGTACACGTTTTTTACTGTAGTAGATATGCAAGTTGGGCTAATTCCATTTCCTTTTTTGGAATATTATCCCTGTCCACTTAGTTGTTCAGATCCTTTACACCTCTCATTCCACAGAGCATAACTTATATACCGTTCCTGAAACAGCATCCGTTCTTTATGCATTCAACTTTTACAGTTTGCCTTCTTATCTCCCAGATGACGAGGGATTTGTCTGTCCTTTATCTTGAACACATCTCGTTACTCTTCCTCCTTACTTCTCCTTCCACATTTAGTCCCTCCACGTCATGAATATTAAAGGAAAAAATACAAAAGAAGCTTAATTAAAAACGGGATGTACACCCCGTCCTCTCAATCTATCTTTCTTTCCCTATCCTTCACTCGGTACGACATTGGAATAATTGAATGCGTCGCCCGTCAAACGGAGTGATTTATTCGGTGGAAAGACTATGAGTGCCTTGAGTACTGACCAGGTGAAGAATGAGGCGGAGGTGGAAGTCAAGAGGCTTTCATAGTCTCCTTATAAAAACATATATAATACTAATGCCACTCTGTTTTCATACTGTATGCCCATTAGAGGTTTCCACTCGAGAGAATTTTCTTATTATTTCGTCTCAACAAACGCAAGCTAAACCTTGGATACTCTTCCGCAAGGGTTAATGAATATTTATGGGGTGTCGAGTGGCAGATTTGGTGATATAATAAACGTCAACGTAAATAACCGTCTTTAAAATAAATTTGTGGGCTTCCATCTCGTGGAAATATTTTTAGTATATTCCTTTCAAATGAAGTAGTTTTCTCGAGAGTGAACAGAAATATAAGGCATTTGTTTGAAAAATTTTCTGTCCATACATGTCGTAAACTTTGTAGTTTCTGACTTAAATTGGGAAACAGCCTACTACTAATATCGTAAGCAATGTATAACTTAGAATACCCCCCTAAAATTATTTATTCTCGACTCTCACAGACTCGATTTTGTTATTGCTTATTATAGTCATCTAATGATATTGTACACACCTTGGTCAAGAATGATGAATTATGTGGATGCTCTATGTTATTTATTATTCATTACTCTAAATATCTTATATGTGATAACTCACTCGCATTTACTAAACCACTGAAAAATTTGTATTTTGTGGTTTAGCTGATGCCCTTGCCTAGAAAACTGGGGCAAATGGCTGTCCATTAGCGTCGTCGCCATAAAACGTTCATGTGAAACGTTTAACTCTGTTTGTCTTCAAGCTTGTGGTTAGCTTAACTCTCATTTGTTTGTCTTTGAGTCATTCATTTGAGCTAGCTTGTGAATTTTCTTTAGTTTGTACTGTCAACTGAAAGTTTAATTGACGATGCTTACTAGTCAGCGCTCAAAGCTCTAAACACGTTTGTAATCCCGTGCCGTCTCTGTTGACAGAGAAATTTCGTGTACGCTTCTTTACAACTGCCAGAAACAACACTTGATTAAAAAATAAATTGTTTACCTAAATAAAAATCTCATTGTTGGATTAGTTTAGAATAAACGGTTGACTGTTATAGAACTTCTATTGGACAAATAATATTTTTTATTTCAAGTTTCGAAGCGTCATCATATATAGTCGGGTAAGTCTAACCATGACAAAGGAATGGCTTCCTTAATTCAGGCACCGGCCCTGGGTTACTTAAAAACTGGCTAAATTTAGGGGTGAAAAGAAGTAAATAAGGGATGGAAGGTGCGGAGGTGGTGTCAGCATTGGTCGTTCAATCTTAAGTTTGGTTGACTGCAGCCCTCCACCCTCCCCTATCTAATGGAAGTTCCCTTACCTCTGTAATCTCTTCCTATGTACTTTCCTATATATTTGCTCCATGAATTTATTCCTTTGTCTTCCTCTGAGGATATTTCCCTCTATTTTAATTTCAATTATGTTCCTCACAAACCCATTGTGTCTCAAGATGTGTCCAATCCATCTCGTTCTTCTTTTCTATATGGTGTTTCATGTGGTCCTTCCCTCTTCTACTCTTCTGTACACTTGATTATTTCTTATTTTGTCCGTCCATTTTATCTTCAGCATCCTCCTCCAGCACCAGGTTTTAAAGGCTTCTAGACTATTTTGGTCAGCTTTTCCAATGGCCCATGCTTCCAATCCATAGAGTGCTACGCTCGACACGATGGTTTTCACATACTGTTTCCTGGTTTGTAGTCCTATCTCCTTTGAGCACAGCAGATGTCTTTTTCCCACAAACGCCTTCTTAGCTTGGGCTATTCTCAGCTTGATGTCCGTTGTACTTCTTCCGTCCTACGTGATGGTACTTCCGAGATAGGGGAAGGAATCGACTTGCTGTAATTTCTCTCCTCTCAGGGTGACTTCTGCATTAATCTTCTCTCTTCCACATACTAGGATTTTAGTCTTCGTCTTACTTATTTTCATGTTATATTCTTGGAGAACTTGGTCCAAGACGTTTAGTGAACTTTGGAGATCTTCGCGATTTCCAGAAATGACTGCGATATCACCTGCGAAGGGGAGAATGTTTGTTTCTTCCCCCTTTATCTATTTTCCTCTCAGTCCCGTTTCTTTCGCTTCTCGTATGGCCTCCTCCAAGTACGTGTTGAACATTGCTGGGTAGATGTCTTACTCCTTTGTTAATTTTAGTTTCTATATGGCTTTTGTCTCTCATTCGCATTGTGATGACTTTCTTCCTGTAAAGTTGATAGATAATTCTTCGGTGGTCGTAATCCCTTTCGAGCTTTTCCGGCAGTCTGAACATCTTGTTTTATTCAACGTTGTCGAAGGGTTTCTCTAGGTCCACGAATTCGACATACAATGGTTTGTTCACATTTATTGTTTTCCCCAACATGACTCAAAAGCAGACCCTGGCACCCCTGTTCTTCCTTAATCCAGACTGGTTTTCCGAGGTTGTCTTCAATTTTCCTTTCCATTCTTCGGCCTATTGTTCGTGTGAGTATTTTTGATGCATGTGACACTAGACTCAAGTAGTAGGAGGTAATATGTGCCAAAAGAATGGAATGATGAAGTACGAGACTATTTGAGTGGGTTGATAGATTGTTGACAGCATCTAACACTGAAGAAAGAACAGATTAGTAGAATAAGGGGCCTATCTCCCAGAACTGCTCTGGAAAGTCAAAAGAGGTACAGCCACATCAACTAGCATATGACCATAATACGGATTCATGAATAAGGCAGCTGAATGCTATAGTATAAATTATGTAAACCACGTTGCCAGTAATCTGGATAGTTTGGTATTTTTTGCCTGTCATATCCTCAAACAAATTATGTGATACGGTGTTTTATATTGGATATGTACTAATCCGTCCAAATGTCCATTGCAGAGGCAGCAAAGAACTAAGTGTCACATTTTCCACGAAAATTTATTTTCACTATATTTACTTAAAGGAGCTAATTTCACTCAATTACTGCTTAATGTAAACAAAATTGTAATACTGTTACTATCATGTAATATTAAGTCTAAAAAATCGAGTTAGAATGGTGGCTAAACTTCCTTGCTTGAAGGTCGGGGTTTGAAGCGCGGCGGTGTTGGAGATTTTCCAATGGAACCTAGGTCACTTCTTGGATATCACATGAGCAGGACCTTAAGTGCAGTACACCATCAAATGCGACGCTAAACCGTGGTCCCCTTGGAACCATTGGTTAAGAGCGAGCGAAGTCTGACGCCGGTTTCGCCTCCATTCTTCCTCCATTACCCAAAATAACTCTCTCTATGTTCATATACTAATTGCCCAAAATTTTTGTAAGAGCAATCTTACTTATGAATCAAGAACAATTCAGTGCAAACTGAGTTTTTTTGCTCAATCCAGTGCAATTGTTATGATTGTTCTACCTTATTTGCTTGCTTTTGGTGCCTTTTAATCCACAATGACGCCAGTCGGTGTTATTTTTTTCCGCGCTAATCGCAGAAAATCTAACTCTAATGGCGAAAATAACCTTTGTTGTAGGCCTTCTCCTAAAAATAAGAAACCAACCAAGCCTCTTTCCCTCCTGAATATTTCGTATGCACCAACCATATCGTCAAACTAGAATTTACTACCAAGATGTTCCTTGTCTCTTTTAGAACAGCAAGATCTTTCTGATCGAGTGCTCGTTGTCAGATCCTTACTTTTTGCCCTTCTAAGCCATCAACAGAAAAGACTACGATGGAATTCTTCACCACTGTGGTCACGGAGCGTCCGTTCTAACTTCAGCCTACCATTATGGTACTCGGCGCTGCATTTTTCCAACAAAGGGGAGTTTTTTTCCATTTATGACTTACTAAGCGGTATGGCGATCAGGTAATAGAAAGAAAGTGAGGCTGCAGTTTGGTCCTCCTTGATTAAAAGAGAATATATTAAAGTGTAACCGATAGTTATCCTATCATCAGAGATGGCCCAGGAAAGCTAACATTTTTTGAGCTCCCAGCGCCAGACTGTATTAGCCGCTGGTGTACTTTGTCGCAATACTTTATCAAGTAACTATTCAATATCTCTTCATTGAAAATTCCTTGCTCTCATCAATACATTTTTATCGATTATTAGATTCTCTTCATTAAATGACGAGCGCAGTCTATTTCCACCAACGCCAAACATAATTTAAAATTTCGATTTAGTCACCTGTAATCAATTGAACATTACATTTTTTGAGTCAGGCTCAATTGTCATACTAATGTGGCATTCAATGGATTTTACTGCATTTTCTCACTCTGCAGAATTATTGGTGTAATATTGCTTGTTTAAAAGATTTAAAATTATCCGCCTTTTTTAACACGGAGCCATTATTTGATGCCGTAACACGTTTGTCACTTTCTATCCAATATTTTTATGTTATCTTAACAAAATAAAATAATTTTGATGTAATTGTTTTAGACTTTTCATAAAAACTGAAGAAGACTAAAATGAACGCCTTTGCCTCCTATTCTTATAAAAAGCATCCGGAAAAAAGCTGTGAAATTCTCCTTGAGAGTGACATGAAAGGCCTCGATGTCGTCTGAAAATAATTCGAATATTACCATTATACTATTATATCAGCCCTATCAGCAGTCGTACACTTCTCCGAGCTATTCAAGCTCGTAACTTATTTCACCACATTACTCTCGCGGCACGCGTGCCTAAATTCTTTGATTTTTTTTTTCATGAGTCAATTCCTTTTCCGGTAGTTGTATATTCATCAGCGTGGGCGTAAGATGCTTCTATTGCGTGTGCCTGTGTACGCATTTTTCATTCATCGCGTTTATCGACGAGGACAGAATAATGTGGGATGACCGGCGTGGGTGTCTCTGGGGACTTGAAAAGTGGTCGTTTCAAAAGCGTCGTCGTTGGGGTGGCCCTGGGGGAGGGTTGGATGGGGGTTGGCAGATGGGGGAGGGACAGGGAGGTGGGGGCAGTGAGGGAAGCAGCGTGCAGACGATGGAGGTAAGCTTGGTAGAAGGTGGGTAAAACATTATCCTCCCAGTGGTGACACAGGAGCTGAAGGAATGCCTCCAGCATGAGAAATAAACTCTTAAACTACCCATCATCTATCATCTCTCTATCTTATTTTTGTGTCTTAAACTGTATCCCAGCCCACGATTTTTATCGAGAGGCTCTAACCCCTTCTTTTCTCGGTTTTTTTGGTCATCCTTCTATTGCCATTGCGTGCGGTGTTTTTCTTTTCATTTTCGTTTTCATGATCTGAGCAAAGCCAATGTCATTTCTTTGATTGAATAAACGTCAAAATTTCCAAGTAATTTGCCTACCAAACCTGTAAAGTGATAATGATTATTCATAAAAATTATGTGAGGTTATCAATTCGATGAACTTACGCTACGAGAGCAATATTACCTTGATTTGGTGCCAATATTGGTAAGTAGACTATGTCACTACTTGTGAGGTCTATTCATTTTTTTTTCTGACAGCCTTCTTTCCATTTTTAATTTTGTCTTTACTTTTAAATCCGTCATCTAAATGATAAATAATATTTCAGTCATAAGATAGTCTTCAAGAATTTCTGAAACGGATCATCAATTCCAACATTAAATAATAGGGATAATACCGATCGAAGAAACAAACTAGTTAAAGTTAACAACTTTAACCGACTTCTTGCTCTAAAGCCACTGGAACCCTCTAAAAATCCACTTATTTATTAATATTTCACTAAGAATCCCTAGTCAAGACATCCACTCTTTCCTTCTCCACATAAATATAATATGCTCTCCTCAGTGGCCGATCTCGCTGTCATAAACCGCGAAGTATTTTCAAAGAACTACGGAATCAGCAGCGCAGTAACTTCAACGGAGTCACCCGCTAGTGTTTACACAATTGTGTGAAATTCACAGTGGAAAAATTATTCGCCTGGACTGGGAATGGAACCCAGATCCCTCGATTTCGAGCAAAGTGCTTTGATTAATTAAGCTACCCAGGCGTCCTATTCCAGAGCGAATCCACTGTTAAAGCACTTGCCGTGAATTCGAGGGATCTGGGTTCGTTTTCCAGTCCAGGTCAATGATTTTTCCTCTGTAAATTTCACACAATTGTGTAACCACGAAGTGTTTTAATGCCCTGAGCCACACTGCCTGGAGGTTTCTTACTCGGTACTTGATAGGTGAAGATACTTGAGCAATTAATGAGAGATTCTGGAAATAAAATCAAATTATTGATATTGCCTTGAAGCTATGATCGATTAATTGCTGGAGAGGGTCTGGGAAGCTGATTTTAGCTCGAATATTTGGAATTATACCTTGAATAGTGACTCAAAATGGTACTAACTCCAGACAAACTCAAGGATACGTTTAGTCCTCCTTTCTAGATCCTACTTTTGATAAACTTATGAAATTTTTTTTGACGAAGCGCATAGCTCCGAAAAAAAACCTCTCGAAGATCAGTCCATGGCTCTGAAATAAGCCAAACAGCCGTTCAACAACTCGTCCATTCCCTTCGTTCGATGCTGCGTTGAAGATTAAGCATCCCACGACTTACATTCCATCTTCTCTCGCTACACCGTCCAGACATCCACCCTACTACCTCCCCAACAACTTGCCCGATGGCAAACATCCTTTCTGCCTTCACTTTAGGGCCTCACTGTTCCCTTTATGTAGGGTCCGGAGGGGGAAGAGGGTGGGCGGATGACAAGAGAATAACGAGGGGGGGAATAAAAAAAATATGCGAGTGGAAAGGAGCGTAAGTGCGGAAGAAGAAGACGGAGAAGAAGCCGAGGGAGTTGGAGTAAGTGAGGAGGGTGGCAGGCAGTGCGACAGGAGGGATGAGAAAGGGTCCAGCGGTATGGGAATGGACTGCAGCGGGAGTAGGCACTCTCGTGGCCGGCTGGCTGGCGGTGGACGCCACGAGAGGGACTTGAATAAGAAATATGCGCGCGGACCCACAGCCTCCCTGCCCCGGTCAATGGATGCCTCCGTCTCGGGACGCGATGCGGGACAAAAATTTATTAATGTAATTGCGGTCAGGTATCCATTCACTCGAGGGTGGTCTTGGCGAGTCAAAAGAATGGGAGAGAGCGCATTTGCGTACGTCTTCCGCAAGTTTCCCGAGTTGCTCGTGTACCGCCGTTTCATATCCGCAACAAAAAATAACGGATGCGACGTATATAAAATTGAAAACTAGAAATCTTCATTTGCATAATGGATGCATTTGAATGGGAAGTGGGCCACGTCTTTATTTATTTGTAACTGTAATCTAATATATGCTGCTTTGGATGAGGAAGCGAAATAAATCCTCCTCTTCAGTTGTTTTCCTCGAGTCAAGTTTTGGTTTGCGGTTACGAGTCGGTAAATCTGCTCACATAAGCAATGCTTCTCTTTTTTAAGTAAATTTTGCATATTACTATTCCTTCATTTCTCCCTTAAGTTTATGAGTTTTTGGCGATTTTTTATTGCTTTCAAATCCATTTGAAAATTCATTGACATCATGCTTTACACAGTGCGTACTTCAGAGGCCAGAATTATGACAGTCTCGATCATGGTTCAGAGCTTTAACGCACTTCAACACTACAAAAATTGAATGATTTGGAATGATTGCCCAAACATTTAAATTTTAGAAAAAAACAGTTTTATCTTTAACTTTTCCGAAAATATGATGGGTGCGTGAATTAGGTGTGTCAGTTTCTTGTAATATGAAAATTACTTAGTCTTTGGATGTAGGCAATTTATCCAGATTTCGGGAAATAATGAGGTACTTGTTTCTCAAGCCTCGAACAATCATCGAGGATAATTCACGGCTGCAGTAGGAATTTTTAAGGTTTTACCTTAGAGCAACAATAGAGAACGATAAATACATCTGTTCCTTGGTAATGCACCTATGTTATAGATCTATGTCAGAAAATCCTCGCGCGCGAGGTAACGTGGAACCGACACTGACCCGGAGCTTAGTTGAGAGTTCGGCCATTGGAAGAAGAGGAATGATTCTCGCAAAGGAAAGGTCACACGGTGTGACCAAAGAGAATGGCAGAGTGGAGAAGGGAGAGATGTAGAAAGGGCGACGGGAGTGACGAAGAGGGAGAGAGGTGGGATGGAGCAAGGAAAAGTATGATCCAATTACACGTTCGCGAGGAGACCACCTACGAGCGACAGTTCCTGTGATTCAGTGTTTTACAGGAACAATGGCACATGCTCCCCTCCCCCGTTCCAATCACCCTCCTCCTTCACCCATCGGGCCCTGAACCCACCATCCCCTCTCACCCACCCCCACGACCCCTCACCATCCAATTCCCATGACGCTGACGTCATTGAAAATCCAGCCATCCCCTATGGCCCTTCCCTTTCTCTTGGGGGCCTTCTGTTTTTTGTTCATCTCTGACCATCCCCTAGCCTTTTCACCTTTTCTTGTGTGAGCCATTCTCTTCCGGAGCCATCATCTGGTCTCATTTGTCCAGCTTTCTTACCACGTTCTCTCTCTGCAGTCGTTTCTTCTCTCACCATATCGTCCTCCCCATTCTTGGACTTAATATCACACCACTTTCCTACTACATGTAAGCACTCTTCACTAAACACACCACTTAACTACTGTATGCAAGCACACTTCTGATGCGTCTTCACCGATAGAATCAACTCTGGAAATCCCTAGTTACCACATTGTCCTTCCAAGAGTTTAGGTTATGATGGAAATGCATCTATTACAGTTGCAAACTTAAATCGAAGAAAAAATCGTGTACACTTTTTTACCCGGCGATTTTCGCTTCCTTATACAGGCACTTATTCCTTGATATGCTCCATATGCTACCTACCACTTTCCTTCCAGTACAAAAACATTCACTTGTTCCATTATTTCACCATTCACCCTCATCATTCAGTTATTCTCCCCATTCTCCTTATCAAAAACTATTTTAGTCTTGCACGCATTTACCCTCAATTCCATTCTCTTTCTTGATACACAAAACTTATCTAGGAGCTTCTGTAACCCCTGTGGGCTCTCTGAGATCAAAACAGCATCATCCACATATAGTAGAACTTGCACGTTTACATTTTCAATCAGAACACCGTCGTTGTCACTACATGTATCTTTAACACATTTATCCATAAATATATTAAACAGCCATGATGAAATTACGCATCATTGCTTTACACCCTGTTTTATAGCCAATTAATAACTCAGAACCCCGTCAACCCTTACACTTGCCTTACTATTATCATACCTTGCCATCATAACATTCAATAACTGCCCACTCACTCCATAGTGGTCTGTTCCACATTCAGCACCCCTCATCTCTCTTGTGTCCCACACTAATTCCCTCAAACTCTCATCATACACAACGAAATCAATCATGCTTTTAGAATCACCCCTTTTCCAAGTATACATGTGTATTCTTTTATGTTTAAATCATGTATTCGACTCAAACGATCCTTTTTCCAAGCACACACCAAGTTTTCACCATTTCACCTGTTCACTCGAGGGTCGCCAAATGGCCCAACCACTCTTTGAGATGCATACCGCCTCACACCAACCCAGCCATTCATGTCACCGTATAGCAACTACGTAAACGACACACAAGAGTCGTACAGGGATCATGAAAATCGTGATTTTATTGCTACCTGGTAGATTTAGAAGCAAGGATTAAGGTGCATATAAATTAATCAGCTACCCTACCAGTCGACCAACCTACTTCAAAGTCTCATTGGTAGTCGTTTTACTCTCTCTTCGATCGTAGGAAAAAAAATTTCAAACCAGTCTCTTCCTCAGTCAATTTTTCTAATTTAATTCTCATGATCTGATTTACCAAAGAATGCTATAGTTCAAAAGATATTAACAACTTCGCCATAAAATACATTAGTTTTGAATTAAAATAAAAGATGAGGTCTAATTTTTTATCGACAGTCTGCAAGTGTTTCTCATCCCAGTTAAAGCAAGGGGCCAGTAACTCTAACGAGACTATCGTAGCGGCTCTTTACAATACCTGCTGATCTTCTCTGCGCGCGTTCTTTCCCTGTTCTTAAGCCAACCTCATGGGGATCACAAATACAAGTAGCGTATTCCAAATAGGGTCCAACGAGGGAGAAGTAGTTGATTTCTAAGGCTGAATCGTCGCACTTTCCGAGTACTCTTTTAAGTAATCCTAATTTATGATTTTCTGATCTGAGCTTAGGTTTATTAACTTTAGGAATCTGCAAATGAGGGAGTATCTCACTTTTTAAAATTTATTCAAATTTTAACTTTTTTAATTAATGACTTTCCAGCGTAGTGGTAGCAGGTTAGTGTAGCTGCATTTAAGCTAAACGCTGAAAGTGGAGGTCACTGCATTACAATCGGAAGAGATTTGCGTATGATCCCTAATAGTTTAAGTAGTTTTGGCATAAGACGGTATAATGATCGAGAATTGCTGCAATTACTCCATTATATAATGCATGTATAATACATCTGCGTGAATTACGGTTTCAGGTTGAAAACTTTATCGCTTATGCTCTTTGCGTGTCTCATAACGAAATCAAAGTTGATTCTGCTCTATTCTCTAATGAGTACATTCTAGTATAGACTCAGTTTTTTGGCGTCCTTATATGGAACTTTTTTTTAGGGAAATCAGTATTTTTTTTGAAAGGCAAAGTTTCTCTGCACGTCTCTCCGCAGATTCTATTCCCATAAGGAAATACACGCACAAGTTCATTTTATACGCTTGGAGTCTTCTTTTCTCAAAATATCGAGTGTAAAAATGTTAAAACATCACGTGTTACGTGAATTAGTTTTTGCGCATTATAATATACATATATTAGAAAAATGTAGGTTTTTTTCTGTAAACGTTTAAATTCAGTCATTCTTGAGCCCGCAGTAGCATATTTCACAAAAATATTGCCAAGCTTGTTGACCCATATCGATAATAAAAAATATTTCTTTTAAAAGTACACTAAATGGTGTAGTTAAATTTTATAAATTGAAAGTTTAATTTGAAGTTAATAACAAAAGAACTAACTCGGTGGCATGTTCATTTTTATAGATATAATAGATTTTTAATATTCAACTTAAACAGAGTATCTAATTGTTGTATAGTGTTGATCCGGCTGATCAGCTGGATCAATCGATAATACGTCAGTCTCAAGAGATTAACGAAAGCTTTTCTTAAAGTGTATTGTTGATTGCAATGTGTGTCTCTTGAGGTTTTCTTTTAATCTCTTGCAGATGATGTGCTAGCGTTGCGGCAGAGTTGGTTTTTTTGAGGGTGGAATTCTACCAAGCTAATTCATTTGCCAAAACTTTCTTCTTTGTACCTGCTAAAGTGAGCTTTTAGCTATTCACAGTAACACCTCCGTGTCCGCCTTGATGCATTCAGGACTGAAAATCTGTTTTTTTGCCATCCAGTCTCGCAGACGGGCAAAAATTCAATCTCGCCAGCCGGGTGAGGAAGTGAAGCGTTGCTCGCGGTCACGTGATTCCCCGCGAACACATTCCGGAGCACGGGCTGATTGGATTCGGGGTCCTCGAGAGGGAGTGGGCCGGCCGATGCATAACGCGGCGAGGGAAAACGATGACGACTTCGGCCGCACGAGCATCGTAAAACACACACTTCACTTTTTCATTCCGTTCAAACAGATTTTACGTTTTTGGCGTCCACACCCGTGTACCTCGTTCCAGGCCGTATTTCATTCCACATTGATCCGCGAAGATGTTGACGTTCACACGAAACCTCTTTTCCAAACGCCTGCGAAATTAATCCCAGTGTGTCTACTTTCAACCTATAACCCTGCTAAACACCGGTATTTGCGATTAGGTTGATACAGAGTGAGGATTTGCTCTAATGTCATGCCTTAGTTTTCTGTTTTTCAAAAAGATCGAGAGTGAGGCAATTTTTCACAATTCTATTCGACCTAGGTTTCGATGTACTACATCATCATCAAGCACAAATGAGAGAAAACATAAAAACGTATGTAAGAGGAAAATTGCCTTTTCTCTCATTATTTATGATGAATTATTTCCACCACATCAAACCTGAAACTTCTCTTTTTGTTATTTTTCTGTATTAGGTTTTTTGATCCCTAGACTTGTACCTAAAAGTTACACATTTAGACTCAAATGTAAGTACAAGTTCACGTCACATTTTGAGGCGGTTTACAAATATCTACAAGACTAATGCCGGAATAAGGCATAATATTGTATTTCATCATCCTCTAATGGAAAATTCTGTCATTAAATGACATATAAAATGCTATTTATGCCAAAAGAGTAGCTCATTTAAAATTATTTTGTTGTTTCAATTTAACAATGAAAAAAATCGTGAAATATTTGACGTGGATTTTGATATTTGCTAGGCAAATTTAAATTTATTGTGAATGCAGATATTTTTTTCCCGTTCATTAAAACCGTAAGAAAATATGGAATAAAAAGTATTAACTCTGCATAAAAACATTGTTTGACCTTATTTAATTTGATTTGTTTATCTTTAATTTAATTTGATTGAGCTAGAATTACCCTGAAAATTTTTTACATGACTATTTAATGCTTAGATTGAATGTAAAGTAGTAGATATTCAAAGTTTGAACATTTATTTGTGAGAAGAGAACCAACTCTTAAGGGGCAATACCTGTTCCAAGTATAAAAGAAGGAAATCTTGCTTCATCTCAGAGAAATATGTGCATCGTCCACGATTCCCGTAAATCATTTGCAAACATTTCCTCCTTGCTCAGGAACGCGGTTTCGTGAGATGAAAGCAAATTGATATGTTCAAGAACGTCCCTCGAATGGTATAGACACATTTTTCGAGAGCCTCTTCTGGCGGTGAATTGTTGCCGAGACTTAATTGAAACCACCTATCCAGATTTGTCGGAGACGGCGCGCGGGGCCGAACGACGTGCAAACTTTTCGCCGTCGCATGGTTTTCTCTTGTCCTTTTGATTCCAGGATGGCAAATCATAAACAACGCGGCATCACCCCGTGAAAATAAAAATTACGTGCGCCGCGATGTGTTGCGTCGCTATCCTACGCGACCCATCACACGCAGAGGGATAAGGGTCCCTCTCCGCTTATGACAGAGCTGAAAGATGATAGGCGGTGATAAGTCGGAGTTATGACTCCGAGACTCCGCGAAGGTTGAGATAAAAGGTGATATGTGTGTGGATAGAGGGCATGACGCCTCGGGAGGAATCTCTCGTGATGCAAAAATCCTCGGCGGTCGGCGGGGCAGGGATGAAGTGGAAAGGGGGTGGATTTGGGGTGGGAAGGGAGAGAATTGTGAAAGGAATCGATTTATAAGCACCACTGTTGCTTATGCCTCCCTCTCTTGTTGGTATGGATCTTGATTCCTGTGTTCTCTGAAGCACCGAAGAGACTCATTCGTGGATCACCGACCATAACGTTCTCATACTCCTGCTGCGGGTCCTCCCTCATGCCTTTCCTCTCTTTACCACTTGCTAACTCGTCCCTTATCTATTATCCATCTTTCCCCTCTCTCTCCTTCCATTTGTACATCTTATTCTCTCACTTCCTCCTTAAATCAGCTTCATCCAGAATCTTTGCTTGTCTTTGCGCCGTAGGACCAATTTGCGCTCGGTCATCTTCATTTTCTGCTCAATTTTGTTGAAATTCTAAACACCATTTCCTCACTGGATAAAAAATTTTCTCTTTTGATTGGTTGTTCATCATAATAACTTGGCTATCATTAATTATTGTGGCAGAGTAGCTCACTTAACTGAGTTAGGAATGACTGCCTTACTTGTAGACTACTTTTGATTCTTGTATCTGCTCCTATCACATGCTCCCCGTGGGCTTGGTATGCCATAAATTATTTCTGTCAGAATGTTACTCGTAGGTTCTGGTGTAAACATTGAAATGTGTGCTATGCATAGAATGAAGAGTTTCAAGAATTGATCGCATACTTATTTAAAATTATATTCCTATCTAAAAATAGTGAGATAAATAGCTGATGGAATGCCTGAGACAAGATAACTTGGACGAAACTTCGGATGAAAATGCGATAATATTGGTTGTTTGGTCTAACTAAATCATGCTGTCTGCTAGGTATGGTTGCTATTAGTATATTTATTCCGTGTTTTATTCTGGTATATGTTACTAGCTAAACACATTGCTTTTTTAACACACTTGAAATTTTATCTTCCTTTAAAATCCCTTAATGGATTTGACGAGTTTAGAATATCTTTCCAACAATAGGCTGCTGCATGAAGCCATAATCACGCGATATTTTATTTATACACGCGGATTTTTTGCACCACTTTTCTCAAGTATTACTCTCTCTGTCATTTATCACGCCATATTTTTGCTAACTTCACATTTTATTTGGAAATAGTCACCACATGAATAGTTACCTGTGTGATATCAATGTTAAAATCGTAGTATCATGCAAAAAATGACTTAAATTAGTGCTCAAGCATGAAAAACCTCCTTGTTAAAATTGCTGTTTGGCGTTCTGAGCTCAACCATTAGGAAATCACTCAGTTTTCCCATTCTAAATAACATAAAATTACAGTATACCGTTATTAATGTTTTTCTCCGGAAATATAATCTGAAAAAGATTTAACAATTTCCATATTCAGACTTTAAGAAATCCACTTTTTAATGATGTGAGATATGGCATATAAAATAGAGAAAATTGGTACCACGATACCAACTATATGTCATCTTCCTACAAAAGTCGTGCCTTAGTGCCTATCATTGAAGTCATAATTTATTGTAACAAATTACATATGATATTTGAACAGCAACTGTGATTAGTATAATCGATATTAATGCAACGGAATAGTTTCTGGGGATTTTAGTACAATTACGCTAGAACATCTCCATCGTACGGCGGCATAATCATTTTGTGGGTTATTTGATACTAATTGTAAGTAAGGATTAAAACAAATTTACATACCTAAGTAAGTTTTTTGCATAATTTTATGCATTGAAATTTCATCAGCGTAATATTTGCAAAAATTATCCATCATTGCTTAAGAAAGCCCAAACTTACGAAGTACCCATTGCTTAGTTACCATTAGCTCAACAAATATGGCACTTAATCATGAAGTTCAGAGAGTAAATTCCACCTTCAAGTCGCCAAACATTTCAGGAGAACAGAATATATGCGGTTGTATTGACTTAAAAATGCCTATATATTTCAAAATCAGGGGCCTGCATCACTTTCTTCAACATTAGGAATACAAAAAGTCGGTAAATGATCTTGATAGATATGCTATTTATCTTTCGTTCTTCGTGTATGGGCTCTGCATCGTTCAAGTGGTCGGTATGTGAAGAGTCTTTATTACGTAATTTCAATCTCTGCAGCTTTTGACGACCTTATGAGATGGAATATAAAGAATAGAAGTAGTTGTAGTGGAATATTTCTCGTGTGATTGATTTTCTTCCAACTCATTGGCCCCACTTTAACCAATCCTATTTTTTCCTGCGGAGAGAATTTCGAATTAATGATCGTCATCAAAGAAGTAACTACATAAAATATTTTCAGCGTTCCAATGTTTGGCTTAAATATTTATAGATAATGTAAAAAACTTATTCTTGGATTTATAGTCTACGAGTTAGAAAAAAGTTAACTTTTAGCTGGGCTGATTGGACTTTAGCCGTTAGTTCCAGCTTTGAATCCCACCTGAAGAAACTAAACCTTTCTAAAGACCCGAGTGCAGTATAGGATTCCTTATAAATTTTTTTTGGGAATATTAATGTCATATGTGTTATTATTTTGTGCTCGATGCTATATAAAAATTGCCTCTTTTACGGAAATTCCAAAGATTGTGAAGTGATATCTGCATGCATCGATCAGGCATCATAATATAATCGTCAGCCTTTCAGAAACATTGATTGTTTCATTTCATGCTCGAAGTACCCCCAGGTTTAGGAAATGGTATTCGGGCAAAGAGCCGCAAAAACTACGAGACTACCCACGCCTCCTTTAATAATCTTTAATCCTCGAGTTGCGGTGTCGTACCGAGGTGCCCTCCCTTCTATCCACCCCCTTTCCTTCCGCCCCTCCCCCACCTCCTCCTCCTCCTCCCACCATCACTTCCTTTCCTGACTCACCCTTTTGCCCATTTCCTCCGTCTCCCCCGTCATTTTTTATATCTCCTCCTCCTCCTTTTGCCCTCCCCCACCTCAAAAATCCCATTCCTTCTCTCCACGAACCCAGCGGGGCGCCTCTCCACCGAGCAGAGAGCGAGAGGACCCTCCGACGATGTCCGTGTGCGTGAGCGAGAGAGAGAGATAGAAAGAGAGACTGGTGGTGTGCTTGAGCCTGCTCCCACCGAATCTACATATGCATTCCGCTTGCTAACTCCGCTTATACGGAGCTGCTGACAGGGCTTGACCAATGTTACCTGCGCCCACCGCGATATCAAAATACACGCGGTGAACCTCTGTCCTCTTAGCCCGAAAGAGTCCGGGCAGGACGGTTGGAGTGGGCGACGGACGCTGGACGGGGGAAGAGGATGAAATACATAGCATACATACATACCCCACGAAGGCACGGATATCTCCGGGTTACGGCGGGGAAGCGGTAGCACACTTTCGTGGGGTTGAGGCGAAATAAAACGGGATGGGAGTAAAAAGAAAGCGAGACTTAGGAATGACGAATAAGAGGGGCAGAAACATAAATGCGGGTCGCTCGTCATTTCGATATATCTCGAGATTTTTTTACGACACCGATCTTTCACTACACTCAGTATAAGACGAGGAGAATATTTATGGGAGTGCTGTAACCTACCTATTCTCTATCTCTCTTCCTACCTCTCCGGATTTCCTTTATCCTCTTTATCATTTGCCCGCTATCTTATTTCATCGTCCTCAAAATTGTCTTCATCTCCTTCCATGATCTCATACATTCATACTCTTTATTTATTCCTGCTTGTTCTTCATGACCCTGCATGGTTAGCTGCGTAACATGAGACAGTGCATGCTTGACTGCAGGAAGGCTTACTGGTCAGGTATGGCAAAAATTGCTTTTTTAAACATTTGAAGATACGGATCGGAAACTCTATCCCATGGCAAAAACAGCACATTGTGTATAACATGAAATACCAAATGTTAGCAAAAGCGGCTGAGACCAACGTATTTTTTCCTTAAGAGTCATTGCTTATAATTTACGTTCTATGTACTGATTTTAATTTCAAAAATTGAGAATATACAACAAAAAATGTCCTCTTTAGCGTATTTATTTTTTAAGTGCTCTGCGAATGGCATCTATTGAAAATAATGGGTGGCTACGGTTTTCTATTTCCAGATTGAACATGCTACAACCTTTAATCAAAGCTTGAATAAAAAAATTCTCGTGTGGAGTACTAGACGCTATTAGGATTTTCTCCTGATTTAAAATTGCTCCATATGTAAACACCAATTTGCTGACTTTTCCATTAGGTACGCAACTCACTGGAGTACTCAGAATTTTGCACATCCTTCCTGCACCTCCGTCGACTCACTTTTCTTCTGCAGTCCAATTTTAACCTCTCGCCTTGTACATGCTGCCATCTTCTTATATTTTTTGCATCGCTCCCCTGCTTTCCACCCCGTGTTCTCTCTCTTTCTCTTCCTTCCCTCCTCCTATCGGCGTGTCCTCTTTCCATATCACCTTCCATATCTCCCTCCTCTCCACCTCACATCCCGAACCTTTCCTTTCCCACTTCTCCCCTCCCTCCTCTCAGTCTGGCGTATATATTGGATTTATGGTGCTGCCACTGTGGGATTTATTTTGTTTTTGTTTGATGGCGGAAGGATTGTGAGGAAATGGGAAAGGTGGACTGCGAGGCGGGAGGGTTTGAGGCGGATAGGGGGGGGGGGGACAGTCTCTCTGAGGCTGTACATAAGGGAAAGGGGGGGAGTGGATTCGAAGGGTTGGCGAAATGGGGGAGGGGAGACGAAGAACGGCCTATAGTGGTCGGGGGGGGGGAGGTAGGAAGAGTTTAGCGAAATAAAGTTTTCATGCTCTGATATTGGCGGCGTAGGTTGCGTCGTGAAGGGAGTGGGGGAAGGGGGGAGGAAGGGATGAGAGGGGTCGGTGGGGCAGGGGTGGTGAAGAAAGAGGAAGCCTGAAATTTATGCGCATATTATTACGAAAAGTTTCTCCTCAATTTTTATCCGCGAATCACAAGGGGGTTTTGGAATAAAGTATTTATTTTCTTTTTTTGTCCTTCCTGACTGAAATTCGGTTCATAACGGTTTTGAAGGCGGTTTTCTTGCCATTTTTTCTCCAACAAACCGAAGTTACCCTGTAAGGTTTGACAAGGAAAATAATGCGCTCCGTATGGCTTTGTTGCTATTTCATTAGCGAAAGCTCGTGATTAATTGGGGCGTTAAATATATGGGGACTCCGATTCCTGGTCAATGCCTACTTCTTAGTTTCTTCGTGAGTAGGAAATGACTTATCAAAGTAGCGTTTTGAATTCTGCTGTTACGATTGACCTCTGTGACATTTATTAGCTGGGAATTAAAAATCTTGATGAAGGAGGTACCTTATTGTGTATGGGTCAAGGTTCTGGATGGTGAAATTAAAGTAAATAGTTTTCCTTTTCTTTAAAAATCTTTCTTCTGCCACTGTAATCTTACATTTGCATCTTGTTAAAATAAATATTAAGTCGTATTTTCTACATTTTTTTACCAGTTTTAGAAATTGGTTTGAAAATATGCATTTTTTATTTTTATGCGTTTCTGAAAGATGATATTTCTCCCTAAAACTATACCACGATCTCTGTAACTCAGAAGAATATTTTAAATATTTATTATCATTTAACCTGAGCTTCCAATTATTATTTCTCAATCTTCACCGGATGCTAATTTAATGTCGTCGTTAATGCAGCATTGTCCTTCAAAAAATCCTTACCCGTGTTTAACTATGGTATGACGCATCAATGACATTCCAATGTAATCACTTCTCCACGTTTTTTACCAATTTTTCGTTTCATATAGTTCAAGTTGTTTTCCTTCCGAGACATATCTATGGGTAATGAATGTCCCAAATAGTGCATTTTTGAGGAAGTAATTTTTTTTTGCCCACCATTTAAGTACACAATGTTCACTAAAGTTCTGCCATCTCTATTTATCAATACTCTGTGGGTTTGGTGCAGTTCTTTGTGGTATGCTATCATTCTACATACAGTCTTTATTTTCCTTCTTTATATCTTTTCCACAATTCTCAGTAAATGTTCGGTGGATCTCATTTGTATCTATCTTACCATCCATTCCTTCCATCACATTTTTGTATCAATAAAATAGAGGGGCCTTGGCATATCAATGAAGCCACAGCCATCAATGGCAATTGGTACAATGTGACATTATGATTCCGGCGTGAGTTCTTTTTTATCGCTTTGCATCAATTTATCACCCGATTTTCCGCTCGGAACTCTCGCGGCGATGCACTGCGAGTGATTGCATCGGATCCTTCCCACCACGTTCCCTGAGAATGGACTCGAGGTGCATTCGCATCATTGAGTTCGTCAATCACTCCGAACGAATATGCGCGACTGCAAAATGACTCATGATAAACGACGCGTTTAAGCCCCGTCCGCAATAATTTTCCTCTCCGATGGCGAAGTAATAGCGCCCTTTGTGCTCCCACCGACTGGGTTTACCAAATCACCCCTCCCTTTTATACACATTACTCCCCCTCTTCCCAAGCCTCCTCCCACTGCCACCCACCGCCCTCCCATCTTTCTTCGCCCCTCGCCGCCTCCCCTTTTATCGCCAGCGAGCTATCGCCGCCGCGCCCTCTCACCCCAAACGCGTTGCCGCACCACCGCTCAGCCCTCCGCCTACTTATACATTCCTTCATTTCTGTTTTTTCTTCTTCTTTCTCCTCCTTCGCCCGTCGCCGCATGGGAGAGGCACGGCGTGAAAGGTGGATGGCGGGGGGTGTGCGCGGTGGTCGGTGTGGGGGAGAATGACAAGTGGGATGGGGTCTAAGGGATTCCGCCAATGTGGGATGGATTTCGAGATTCCGCAATGTGTTATTCAACTTTTTTGTCTCGATTACCACGTCTGCTTCTTTGAGAGGGAGAGAGGGAGAGAGAGATAGAGAGGCCGTCTCTTTCGCCTGCCATGTACCACATGATCTTGAATTTTTTGTATGTCATTGTTTTTTTCTCTCCACATCCGCCGCTAGAGCGGAATTGAAGGAATAGCGCGTCGCTTAAGAACTGAAAAAATAAATCACTCACCGTAAAAAATATAATTTTGTGTTTCTGGTGAAGATGTTTTTCGATTGTTGAACCATTGATATCTTAAATTAAATGACACAAAAAGGAAATGTGTGCTTGCACCTTGATCGATGTCTTCTAATAGAAAACTGGTTTCTTACAGACTAATATACGAATAGGTAATCTGATTTTTCTCTATTACTGCGTATTTACTTTTTAAATCATAATATTATGAACCAGTAACTATATGGAAATTATTGCTTTTCATTTGGCTTGGCATCATAATCCATCCCTGCAAATTCTTTTAAATGTTTCATAATAAACTTCTTTACAATTATATCTTGCTGATGAAGATCTTTTGAGATTCATCTAAACGGGCCACGGGTTCTGTTCTCCTTTTTTTGTGCCTTACAACTTCGTAGTCTTAGATAAAAGTAACTCCTAAGACTACATTTATGAACTTTTGTGCGATTCATTTATTAGCAAAATGCATTTTGCTGTCATAAAATTAGGAGAGTGAACAGATCCAAAATCGATGCTGACCTGTAGCATTTTGTATATATTCGTCCCACATGCGTGAAAGAAAGATGCTATATCAACGCTGCATTGCAATTGCCTATACCAATAAGCCACTTTTCTGAATCGAAAGTTTTTAAGACCCGAAATATGATATCATGCTCCGATTCGCTTCATTGAATTTTTTCTTAAGTCAGAGTGTATTAAAAATAACAATTTGATTTATAAGGAAGAAATCCAATGGTGAGCTAATGAGGAAAACATTTTCCCGTCCACTAAAAATTTTACACCAGCCTTGACTGATCCACAGGTACGTCTCTACTCTCCTTATTACTTATGTAACACATTGATTATAAAAATGCTGAATATGTGTGCTTTGGTATTACATTTTAGTAACTTGGTCTTTCTCAATTTCGTTCCGTTACTTGATGGGCACTTCATGTGGCATTAGCGAGAGTGAGTCATGCAAAATCCCTTGGGACCGGGTTAGGCATCATTATTCGTGCCATAGATTACTTTTTGAATGTATGAAATCTCAGTTGAAGCCTTAGACTTCAATTTCTAACCCAGGATGAAGCTCATTAGATCCTTTCGTTAAATTACTATCATTCATTACTTTTAGTCTTTAATTATGCATAACAAACATTTTGATAAAATGTGACTAGTTTAATAACATGGGCCCATTATTAGACATATTGCCTCTTTGATGCTACTTGGCTCTAGCTAGACCTCGAATTATTTAGTCCTTACTTCCTTTTGCATTTAAAATACTCCTCGAGCATTTGGAACAAGCGGAGAAAGATTTAATCGGCAAAGGAAATAAAATACAAAGGAAAGCTGAACGCTTATTAGTTTAAAACTACTGCGAGAGAACAGAAATAGTCTCACAGCTGATGGAAGGATTGGGTTTAAAATCCTTTGAGACGTGGAGACTATACGATAGTCTTAGATTACTTGAGAAACTTCAATGACGGGAGTGTAAATATGACACGGAGAATGTTGTTTTAACCCCGAGCTGTACGTCTACAACTGATACTTCCCCCTTCCACGCACCCTAGTGGTGGCTTGCACGGTATTTCGTAGATGTAGTTAATTCTGATTCCAAATGAGTGTGTGGGTACCCATAGGTCTCAATTCAAATAGCATTATTTGTCTCTAAAATTATTCCTATGACTGACCAATAATATGTACGTGATGTTCAATTTCATATTCCGTGAAGTTTTTGATCGGGACGTGGACTCGATCTCTGCGACATTTATATTTCATTGCGATACTCTTAAAAACTGAATTTCTGTAATTTGCTGTTTCTTCAAAGTTAAGTGAAAATCACATTTTAAGACATAGGTTCATTAAATGTTTATCTGTTGGCTGATTTTATTTTCACCACTGGATAGAGCCAGTGCGTCGAACTACGGAGAAATTTTAGGGAGCTGTTAAACACTTATTGTTGTTACGGTCGATGTTATGCAAATTTTAGTCAACGTTTCCTAGAGGCTAACTGATTCAACGTGTTATTCAACAATTTGATTAAATATTCCTCACAAGGTTGAGCAAAATATAAGGATCCCCCATGAACTCTTTAACCATTGTAACTGAAATCCCTCTTCTCAGCGGAAATAAGTGCCATATGCACTACAATTAACCGGACTCTGAGCATACTCATTCATGGATTATGGACTTCTGAATAAGTCTCAATTTCTAGATTATTGTCTTACTATGGCGTGATTAAACCATCTTTGTAAAACAGTCATTCAAAAATCATAAAAATTCGTTCAATTTTTTAATTTTTCCACCTCCCTCGAAAATGTAAAATTTGTGCCAGTTGAAGGGTTTTCAGATTGTTGAGAGTTATTTGTGTGATGTGACTTACCACGTCTAATTTTCGAAAATTATTGAAATAATATGTACTTCTGAGATTAAAAATTAGCGCGGCATTGTATGGTTGAATAGCATTACTTAACGCGTGTTTAAATGATGATGTGCTCGACGCGTAGATAGTGGCGACAGCACGTACACAGAAGGAGAACAAGAGCTATTTTGTGAACGTTTTCCCGCAAATTATCATACCCTAAGAACTGGTAGCAGTGAAAAAATTTTGATCCATAGAATGTCGATCACCAACACCTTAAGTAGAGTAAGAATGAATGAATGAATGGATTTGTTCAATTCTCTGGGTACATACCACTAAAAGCAACAAAAATATAATGTACGTAACATTTTGAATTGTTGTAAAATAAATACAAAATGAATACCTAATTCGAATTCGAGTATGTACATGGAAAAGTAATAAAAATAGAATGGAAAAAAATTCAAGGAGATGGAGGCTGAAGAGCAAGCAGGCATGAGAGCGGGTAGACCTACAATAGATCATATTCACTGTGCAACGCCACTTGTTGAGAAAAAGTTGTCATATAACCAGGAAATACTCTCACTTTGACCTGAAAAAATCATATGAAACTGTGCTTCAAATCAAACTTTGGAAAGCCCTTGAGAAAAACTATTATAATTACGAGCTTGATACAAACTACTAAAATTTTAAAGAGAAACTGTAAAGAGAAAATGCACGAATTGAAGTGGGCAATGGAATATTTCAGGAACTTTACATAGACAAGGGATTGAAACTGGGATGCTGCCACTCACCAACACTGTTTGAGATAGATTTACAGTAAGTTTTAAAATCTTTTGAAAGAAAATATGACGCCATGGAAATCCCTTTGAAATATAAGAACCTGTTTACTCTCTGTTTCGAGGATGATCAAATAATTATTTCACAGGATTATAACGGCATTGAGTATATGACCCACAAAATTATAGAATAATATCATAAATGGGAATCGGAGGCTAATATTAGAAACACAGAGTGCATGGACATTAGTGCAACACAGTACAACCTTGTTCTTGAAACTAGACAGCAAGTACAGCACTATCAAGAATTCAATTATCTAGGGTTAAAAATATCACTGTAGGGAACGATAGACTAGGAAATCCAAGAACGCTTCACAAAGGTTAGGCAACAATTATGTTGGACAAAAGTAGACTCTTAGACAAAAGTTGACTTTTAGACAAAAATAACTCAGAGAGAGACAAACATAGAATTTTCATAGCCATTGAACAGCCTACATCAGTGTTATCCAAACTTTTCGAGCCACCGCCCCTTTTTAAGCTATAAGCTAAGCATAAGCAAAGTCATGGACTACATGAAAAAAGCAAGATGTTTGTAAAAATTAAGCTAAAACAATTACGTTTAGACTATTGTTTATTTCAAATTCTATAGAGAGATAGTTTACTTATCCCCGGATATGTATATTCGGTATGAGCCCAGCCTCAAGTGCATCCTTGCAGCCTCCTAAGATGAAAGCACCGCCCTCCAGGGGGCGGTAGCGCCCACTTTGTGAACCACTGGCCTAAATCAACAGATGGTAGTGAAGTCTGGCCATTGAAAGAAAAATTTGAAAGAGCGGTAAAGATGGATTTTTGGAGATAAGCTGCAGGACATCTAAGGGATAAAGTCAGTAACATCATGATTAGAGAAATTATGGACGTCTCGCTTGTTATTACAAAGAAAATAAGAAGAAAGCAGCTGAAAAGGTATGGACATGTCCAATGAACGGACAATGAAAGGCTACAAACGCAAGTCCCGCTGTGAACTCCCTTTAGGAGAAGGAAAAGAGGAAGACCTAGGAAGAGCTGGATGGAAGGGATTACTAGATAGATGAGAGAGTGAGAGGTCTTGAAGGTGAACAATGGAATGACGGACAAAAATATAGATTGGGAATTTGGGACGCCGTACAGTGTCATAAACCGATGCGCACATACAGAAGTGAAAAAAGTGATAATCTGTTCAAGCGGTGGTAAATAAAATTTACCATTCCCACGTATTACACATGGCGACAGAGAAAACCGATCACGCTCAAATCCGCCAAAACGCATTTCATTTATCTTCTATTCTCTCGCCGATACCTCTTCTCTGTTCCCTCCCATCCTCACAGCTGATATCCCTCTGCCACTCTCCCATGCGGTGGCTCCCATTTATGATTCAGATGTGTAGTTATGCAACTTTAAAGGATAATTTGTTCCCGCATCCAATTACTCTAGTTCATGCATCGTGTTTAAAAACATTTAGACCAAATCTTGTTTGAAAATTACCTGTAGTTAAAAATCAAATCTTCTATAATTCCTGCGGTGGTTTAATCACCATCAGTCTGATTCTCCGGAATCTATACGAGGATAATTTGATGTGCGAGGGCTGAGCTTAATTCGCACCAACACGGGACATTCTCAGCTCAGGGGTCTAAATGCTTCCTTTTCTTGATATCTGCAAAACTGGTATCCAACAGGAAAATAATCAAATACGAATTTTGAAGGGAATATATGAATAAAACTAACACAGTTTGACCTGCCATCAAGCGCTTTTGCGCACCGCACCTGATCAATATGTGAGGTAAATTTTATTTCGGTCGACAGTATTGCCTTTCGACCACATTAATAATTTGTAAAAGTTTCAGCTCCAATATAAGGTCTCTGATAAATCATTTTCTTGCCATGATATGTAACTTGGATATTCTCTCCTATCCATAATCTTCATGTAAACTGGCAGTTAGATGTACCATACGGAATATGATATGTAAGTGAATATCGAATTGATTTGTCTGTGGAGGATATGGCATGTGGCGGTGATGGTTTACCAGACATTGTGAAACCACGCATTAGTAATTCTCAAGAAAAATGATATTATTTGTCAACAGGCTATCATTTACGCCAGTTATATAAAGTTTAATTGTATAACACCACAGAAAATCTCACGTTCGTTTTTATATGATAGCCAAAGAGTTATGTTTAAATAAAAATAAGTATATCTTACAGTTATGTACTGCATACACGCCTACTTCATACATGATACATATATCATACTTACTGGTTACAAAAATTAATAAAATGTTAACGTAAAGAGTATGGTAAAATTATTGCTACTGCCTTATTCCAAATTGCACTTCCAATTGACCGCTCTGTCAAACGCTTTGTTTGGCAGGAAACTATATTCGGTATCACTCGCCAAGTTAAGCCTCACGTGAGTAAATATCTGTACGGAGATCAGTCAGTATTTACCGATAAGACTACTCATTGACTTCTTCTAAACAAATATGGCACATGCTCCTGAGTGAATTCTTATCACAACGTATCGCGATGAAAATATTGCGAAGGAAATTGCGGTATCGCTGAGGAGCGACAGTACAGAAGTGTATATTTATTTGCCTCTCTTTCGTTTCCGACAGTGTTCGCTCGTGCTTTCCAATTTATTTATGGCGTTCTAACGACCACCTTTACAGTTGCTCGATTCCTTCACGTCATAGTCCGTCTCTCTCTCTCTCTCTCTCTCTCCCTCTCTTAACAGCAGGCGTTGCCTGCCATCGCTAATCTATCAGCGAATCAATCTCCATCGGCCTCCTCCACCTTCCGCAATTCAACTGCCTCCCTGCATTCGCAATCCCCTTTCGCCTTTCATGGCCCTCAACCCGCACGTCCGTCCGTCCCCTTGCCCCCTTCCATCCCTTAATTGGCGAAGGTTAACATCTAATTCTCCGTCTAGCTTTGCCACCTGGAAACCCCCACCTCTCCCCTCTCCAAATCCACTGTTCCCTCCCCCCCCCTTGCCCTCATATATTCCATTTCCCACTCATAGCCACCGCGGGGGTCTTGCAGCCCACGCGTAACTTCCATGCCATAAAGCTCCCCTCCTTTTCTCCGAAGGCACCTGTCTCCATATTCTTTTTCCCTTCTCGTGCACCACGGTTTGAAGGATTGGTCGAAGCCGGGAAATGTGGAAGGGTGTACTGCTTACTCTGTGACATTTCCAATTCTGGCCTTGCCCACCATCTTTCACTCACTCAACCTCGACTATGATTGTGAAACAAAAGGTACCGATATTCCAAGGGACGGTTTCCATTCTTGATCGATTGCTGAATCTTGCTTGGTATAGATTGGTTTGGCATTTCGTATTAAATCTGCTAAGATTCCTGAGGGAGATTTCAACTCCCAGTTCAAGTAATCATTAACATTTTTCAGCGCTATTACAGTAATGCTGTATTGTGTGATGTATGCTGTGATGTGATAACAAGTGATTGCCTTCGAAAAAATACTCAACTTGATCTAAATGAAAAGAGCGAGTAATTGGTTCACCAAACCAAATGCGAAGACCTTGACCATTACCAGGATTTCTTATTCTCTTGACAATTTTAGGATCTAAGGGAACTTGATACTTTGGCTTTGTATTAAAGTAATCCCCCCCTTGAAATGAGAAGAATTAAAATAAGCCGCAAACGTTATGTAAAAGCCTGTGATATCCTGCTAGGTAATATGATGTGCATATAAATCTAGATCTTTTCTTTTCCGAAATTCCGAATCCGGGTGATAATTCACAACAGAACTCAGAACCATGGGCCCTAGCTTCTTTGATGCCATTTTGTTCATCTAGCGTAGCCGTAAAAGAGCCGGAAGTATGGCCACGTAGCGCATTCCATGCATTAAAGCTCCCCTCCTTTTCTCCGAAGGCACCTGTCTCCATATTCCTTTTCCCTTCTCGTGCAAATGTCAACTCATATATGCAACTCATATATTATCAAAATGGTGCTAGGCCTCCAACGATTTATTGTCACTGAAGTGTGCATTTGAATTGTGTTTTATGTGATAGTGGCTTAAAGAATCAAAATAATTTTGGCTTCAGAATATTTGTATAATAATCAAGACTAGGAAAATTTTCAAACTTCACGGCCTTGTATCACCAAAACGTTTCTCTTTTTATACAGTGTGAGTAATGGAAACTTTAGAAACTCATTATGAAACTCTATGTCAAATATATATGCCTATGCTGAAGGAATTAAAATCTTTGTGGGCAATCATCAACCTGTAATTATTGATTTTCTTAGCGTCCGCTTGAAGTTATGAAAGAGGTAAAGGGGCAAGGAAAAGGACCGAAGAGGAGACAGAAAGGGATAAAGAATTATTGGAGTGTGGTGGATTTCCCTAAATCTCTTACCAACGCGCCCTTTACTTGTGGTACCCATTTCCTCCCCTCCTATTTGAGTTAGACGGAGATATTGTGCTGGGCATCTGTGCTGAGCTGACGTGAAACGACGAAACCCAAGGTAAAGTAGAATGAGAGTAGGTAAGATGACTTCTTTATTCGAAGATAAATTACCGAATTTGTGAAGCATTCACGGAGTGATATTGGCACCAAACAGGAAATAATACAAAATGAAAAATATTATCACATTCACGTAGAGTAATTTTAACACCATTTTTAATTATAATATGGCTGCAGCTTATAACCGGTAGAGTGACAAAATTTTGTTTTTTTATATTATCCATCAAATTTCTTTTCTGCATAAGGATATTTATCTAATAATTACGTGTAAGCATTGCTGTGCATAAAGATCTAATAAATTTTCACTGGAAAAGAAAAATAATTTCAACTTCTTCTTTAAAACCGTTACCAAAATCCTGGATGTAATTATCGGGCAGTATTTTGAGCTTTGTGATTCTATGTACTGAATAAATTAAAAGCTATTTACTAAGATTTCTCTCGAGGCAAATTCTAGGAATAGATAGATCTACATCTACTGGTTAGCCTGTAATCCTAGTGTAAGGCTTATACTGGAAGTCAACCTTACATTATTGGCTATTTTCCTGTGAAAGAGATAACTCAAATTCTGTAATGTACGGGGAAATTTCACTTTCGAATCACCTCCTATCATCATTCTACTCTTGCTGGATAGAAAATGCCCTCAAGAATTTCGGTAACCATTTCCTTAAGTTGAATACGTGAAACACCAACAGGCAAAACGTGAAGAAATGGTTACGAATGTACAAACTCAGAATTCATATTATGAAACTAGCATCCAATGCACTGATATAAAAGTAAAATAGCAAAGCCTGAAAAACAACTCTACTAAACGTCACCATGTTAGATTAATGGCGACTTGTATCATAGCGATTGTGGTACAGTTTTACAGGGAAAGACTCATCTCATTTAACCCTTTCCTTTTGTAATCTATCATTTAAAATTCTAACTCGTAATATAATCTAAATTTGATGCATATCCTGTAATACATCTTAGTAGGTACTGCGAGTTTTTTTTAATATGTTCATAATGACTTCGGATAAGTAGTTCGTCTAAAATTTAATCATGGGAATGAGCTTATATTTTAACCTATGCTGTCATAGTTACTCCCATTCCAATTTTCCTAATAGGTAAATTTATTTCAGGGTTGTCAAAGTTTTGTCCTGGTTACAGCGGTTTACGATCTCATGCTCTGGTGAACCTTTGAGTTTAAAATTTGCTCGTCACAGGAGGTATAGCTTGCTTTTCTCGAGAAGCTGTGTAGACTTTACCCGGAAAAGCATTAATGTATGAACCTCTCCTTCAACTTCTGACTATTTTATTGCGCAGTTTGTTATTTGCATTCTTCATGCCTCAGCTGCACCGCCTGCTCACAAATTCAGAGTATTGCTCGGGATGAACATCTTGGAGAATTGTGTACGATCCCGCCCAATACCTCGCCCTAATAAGAGTGATCAAGACAGGTATTGGAAGGCAGGGATGAAACAGCCTTCCCTCTTCATTCTCTCCGCCACACCCAGAATGTCTCTATGGATGACTCCGCCCTATCACACATGCAAACGTAGATTCGTGCCGCGCCTTCTCACTGCGCCTCCCTGCTCCGCTCTTGTTCCGCCGCGGGAACAACGCTTCCATACTTCTTCTGTTTGCTGGCCGGACATCAATCCACGGCAACCTATCAATCACGAGCAATTTTACACGCTTACCCATCACGCCGTTCCCTTTTGGGGTGGGTACAGTCAAAATATTTCACTCATTTATACATTTTTGTACACCTAACTCTTCTGCAATAATTTCCTCCATACTGACCTATCCTTGCAAACCTCTTTTGCCTCATTTACCCCCATACACTGTTTCATATACGCCCTCCTGTTTTTAAAACTCCTAATATTCCTCCTGCAAAATATTTTAGTGCAAAATATTTTATTTTCAAGAGTCATCACTCACGCATTTCGGAGAATGTTAAATGAATTAATTTAAATCAATTACGCTATTATTTTAACACGTTTACTCATTTGCCGCTATGTTTTCCTCGGGAATGCAGGTTCCTCGAAAATCTTTATGGAAAAGAATCGCTCTTTATAAATCATGGTGACTTCAGATAAGCTGCACTAATTTAAGAAAGTAAAAGTGCTAAGAAAGGCAAGTAATGGCTTGTTCAACTAGCATGCCAGCTACTCTTTTACCTCGGTAATGATTGCCATAAGAAAGGTTCCTCAATGACTTTTGAGTTCGCTACAATTATAAAATTCTATTTCTAAGTATTTCTTTTAAGGTCCAAGATTTAAATTTTAAGCATATGAGTGTTTTTAATGAATAAATGAAACAGTTGATGAGTACAAACTATTTTATGGTTGATATTTGAGGTATCTTCCCAGTCTTATGCTGATTCCTTTTAAGGCGGCTGTACCACCAAAGATTTACGGATCATTGCTGCTCTATTGAATCTAGAAAGTATGTGTGTGTATGCATTAGTTTGTCCTTTAATTTGGAATGAGAAATTGCTGTCGTACTGCGTTGCGCGAAATATTTTCGAATGCGTCATTTGGAACTTCACTTGAATAACACTCTAGACTACTTCTTTCTAGGAACTCGATCATTGGACTGTTTACGTCTGCGGACCCACGGGTTATACGCTTCCATATTTACCATGGATTGTAGTCCGTATCAGAATCATAAATATTATTCCCAGAAATCTAAGTCTTTAATCTTTCATTGCCTGGTAAATTTTCCTTACGTAGGGGCATTTCTAGCATTATACAAGATTCCATACCTTGCCCTGAGATCTCTTTTTCTTTCGTTATAAATATTTAAAAACAGCCATCAATCTGCTTGTGTCCTATATCTTCATCTTCATCTACATAATACCATGTGAACCGCCGCATGGGCGTGTGGAAGGGGTGTTATGTCACCAGCCGTGTAACGATGTAAGTTTTTGGGAGATGAAATGGTGACATGTATTATACGAGTGTATTTAGTGAAGCTCAATTTTTATCGTGGTCACTTACTGTGCGAGAAGAGAACGAGTTTTTTTACCTATCTGTTCGGCAGTGTATCTCTCTTTATTTTATCACATCTGTCAGACCTAAAGATGTAGTGAGGAGTCATGATAATATTCTCTGTGTTGCTATGAAAAAATATCAGTTCTGACTTTCTCAAGACGGCTGTACCGCCAAAGATTTACGGATCATTGCTGCTCTATTGACTCTAGTAAGTTTATTCATAAAGCTTCTTCAGAAAGAATATTTTGAGGTTTCACATCTATACGTTTCAATTGTAATTCTTCCTTTATTGACACATTCTCACTTTAGGTATATTCCTCGAACGATTATCAATTTTCTTCTCCTTTAGAGCTAAGCACGAAAGCATAACTAATTTGATATGTTTACAACTACTATTGTACATACGGTTAACTTTTAATTGAAAAAAATTGCTCGATTAGGCGTGCATATATTGTTAGAGATTTGCATTGATAGCGGCTCGGACTGAAGACTGCAATACGGATGAATTGATGAATAGCTTCAGCGCTTAAAGAAGGAAGCCATTGCGGTAAAGGTGTGAATCAGCGACTGCGGAAACAGAATCTCTGAATAGTGGGCGTCAACTGAGACACTAAATATTTGGTGACCTTCTTATGCTGATACTAATAAGAAATGGCGTCCCTTGCTGCGTATTCCATTCACTTTAGGTTATTGGAGTTAATAAGTAGATCACTTCGTGCTGACACAGGACTTTTAATATGCATTAAATCCCTCCTCTGGATTTACTTGGTATTTCTTATGGTATATCTTGGTAACAGATTTTATTCTATTCGAATGTTAACAGATCAAACAAAGCTCTTGATATATTTTGTTACCATATTTATTTGACATTTTTGCCGTTATGTTAGCAACTTAATTTCTCATACTCTCGGGAATAACACTATAAGCATCATTTTACCTCTCACATAAATGCGCTGCTTTGAAGCGCCATAAACCTTGGGGCTACTTTTTGACAGTTTTTTATGCAATGGTAAATTTTCTAGATGAGTGCATGAATATGTAAAAAACGTGTCATTGGTGAGAATCATTGCTCGTCTTTTAATTACCGATGAGCCTTTTAACAAATCTTCATTTGGACGGAGAGTATTTCACAAAATAAATATCACAAGGTTACCCCTGCTTGAAGTACTATAGTGTGACTGTCAGATTTTCTTCTACTATTGTCTATATGACTACTATTATTCTATTATTATCTATATTATGATCAACTTCATATCATAAAGTTGATCACAATGTGGTTATCAAATGTTCAATCGATGAGGTAGAATTTGGGTTTCGTTTCCCTCATTGCTTAGAAGTTCACTCCTTAGTATTTCTATACCTTCCTACCCACTATTTCTTCATCTTGGTATCAGATTTTGTCCTTTTCAGTAAGCAATCCAATTTTTCATGAATGCTCCATCACATTCACTGAAGTACGTTGTTTACCAATTATGGTGATCGTTCCGGCACTATATTTACCCTCAAAACTGCGAAAACATAGACTCCATTTTTTTATTTTCCTTCGTGTCCACATGTATGACATTGGCTTGTGATTCAGAATTTGTTGCGTACCAACAACTAATACTAGTACCAGATTCTCCTTAAACAACAGACTCTACATCAACTTCACAAAAAGTATCAAATGATCGGTCGATAATATTTTTGGCCCTTATTGTGATAAATGGTTTGTATAACTGTTATATAATAATTTCATACGCCGTGTATCGGGGTTCAAAAAGTAACTAATTCATGTATTTTCACAATCTTTTTTAAGATTCATCTCCGTGATTAAGCGCACTGCGCATTCATAAAAAATGTAGATCTACCGTTCATTTGATGAAAATCTCATCGCGGAGATAATATTTCAAATTTGAATGGATAAAATTCACGTAAATGCTTAGGAAAATTCCTCGATTATTTCCAGAATTCCTTCTTTTATTACATACATATCATGCTAAACACAGCTATGGTCTAATGCTCGCAATTGCCATGTTTTTGAAGGTTTACAGCGAGGAAATGGCAAGACGAAATACAGATGTGAACTCCGTAGATATCGAAGGTAGCATTATATTTTCTCTAGAATAATAAATACCAATTCACGAACGTTAATGCTCAACGTGTACCAAGCATCAAATTCGCAAATCTCTGACGAGAATCATGTCTGACACATGACTGGATGTAAAATAGTATCAAGACTTGATGCATAATTGCTTTTCTTAGGCACGCTTCTGTTCATCATACGTTTTACTGAATATAAGGCATTGCAGTTGTGTTGAGATTAAATTAATTCCTACGTAATGAGATTTGAATCGGCAGGATTAGCTAACATGCTGCGTGACAAATAACAGCGCGTGCTTAGTCCTTGGAGAGAATCTGAAGTTTTCCAAGAGCAGTGAGGAACTCGGAAGAGTTCTTATTAATTTCTCGAGAGATTCTTATCGAGTAAACTTTTTTCATCTAATTTAAAAGCTATGTCATCGCCATGATCGATGGCTCAGCCGTGTGCCTTTGCTGATATAGCGTGTGTTAGCGTGACCTCACGCGTCTTAACTTCATAGCATATAAAAGGTTGAAATTTGACTCCGGTCTTGTGCTGTGCTAATTTAAGCAAACTCATTGGATGGTAACCAAGCATTCCTTAACTGATTTGAAAGTTTTTTTGCGTAATATTAATCTTCTTTGGGGAAGTAGCACAAGGATTAGATCATTTGACCAGCGATATATTCTGTTTGTTCAATTTAGATGTGTGAAAAATGATTGAGTTATAATGCACTCACAATTACATAATTTTAATGTTTTAAGGTCCCAGTTTCCCTCTTCCTCATAAGAGTTTATCATATCACTGATTCCCTTGAGCATTTTGTCCTATGGAATTAAAAATGTTCACGTCAGTTGTGTTGAGAAAAGTTTACTTTTAAATTGATTGGCTTAATTACTTTTGGAACGAGTCCATTAAATACGTGGAAGTTAATATGAAATTAGGGAAATACTCTTAGCAACCGCGCTCATGTAAGCATTTTTAGGGACTGTGACTTGAAATTACAAAGCTTGGAGATGCCAGTATGAATCTCATGTTTCCTAAAATCTAGACCATCGATCGGGTCACTGAAATGACGAAGGTATTTCTTAATGGTTGCTTCATAACTTTTGTTATGCCCATATCTTCTATCCTGAGGTTTATAAATTTTCAGATCACTAAAGCACCACCCTAATTTCTCAAATAACATAATACCATAAACTGCAGAAATAAACTATTTAATCGAAGTTCATTCATGAGGCTAACGCAAGTTTACGTTAGCATTTGTATGTAAAATAAAATTCATAAAACATATAAATGAAATACTTTATTATATATATAAAGTTCTTTTCTACATTTTAAACTGCAAAGAGCTAAGTTCAGTAATTTTTTAAGTCTACGTATTTTAAGCCAGCATCCGTTGAAATATCTCTTTTTCCTGGGGAAAGAATATTTTTTGCTGCACTGTAGATCAAACAGCGTCTATTGTCCATTAGTTTCGTGTGTTACTCACTGATATAAGAAACATTTTGATGGTAACTTTTAGGATAGTGTTAAAACTTTACTGTCACATGGCGTTGTTACTCCTTATTCACTGCAGATAATTGATCATGAATGTCAATTTATGGTGCTTTGAAAGATGTAACAGCAGAAGAGTTAAGGAAAATATTACTAAAACATTTTTTAAAAACAGCTGTATAAAAAAATGGAGTAACCCATTCAGCTCGTTTGAAAGAATCGCTGAAGTGAGAGCGGCAGTCAAAAGTTTCACCACGACCATTGAATAGAGTTCTACGGCGTGATCTTTCAACTGGTGTAAATACCAGCAAAGTGAATTAAAGAAAGTTAATCGGCGACTGACTCCTGGGAAAAGGTGCGCTCTGGAAATAAGGAACGAGGAGCGAGGGAAGATGCAATCTACAGTTCTCTGCGGCTCTCTTCTCGCTCCTCTCGGCATCCTCCACCCCAATACTTCGTCGCATTCCACAGATCCGCCTTCTCTCTCTCACCGAACGCCATACCCACGTTACTCCCTATAGCATGAGCGTCGCTCCTCCTTTTCCATCCACGGATAACTGCTTCATTCCGGCGGAGACGCCTTCTTGAATCAGAAGACGAGATAGAATCTCAACATACACACGCTTGGAAGTTCGAGATCTCCTTAGTCAAGTGAGGTTCTCGCCTCGTTAAATTTATTTTAGCTCAAGTGTCTTTGTTTCCTTGCGAGAAAAGTGAATGGCTCTGGGATATTGAATGAATCTCACCTCATTGCCTATTTATGTGTTATGTGCCCAAAGAAGGTATGGTTATCGAGAGCTGCCGTTTACGATTTACTCTTGATGCTCTGGATAATGTGTTTTAGAGTAATTTTGTGCTGCCCGGTCGTTTTTTTCCGAATGGATTCTTTCGTCAAAATATAATTATTACCTAATACATGAAAGCCGCCCGTAATCGAAATAATGGCTTTAAAGTAAAGTAAATAGATCTAACTACATCTGATGGTAAATCTATTCTATGTATGATAAATACGTTCTAAGAATTTTATTCTCGTTTTAACTTGTCATTTTCGGTTTTCTCTTCATCCTTCTTGCCGTATTTCGGCGGTTTATATTTTTCAAACTTTTTCTTTTTCTCCTTCACTGATATTGTAATACTTCGGTTGACGTTAGTTATTACATCGAATGTGTAACTTACGCATCGTGAAAACATTTTATATCTTGCCATTTGTCTCAGTGCAACTACTAAATCTAGAATAAAAATGTTTATTTCGCTTCCTGAAATCAATGGTGAAGTTTTTACTGCCTATTTTGCCCTGTATTTTCCATAGTTATTACTTGAGCATAAATATTCAAAGTTCCTCAACAAAACTTATCCGTATTCGGGAACAAATGTGCTCTTGTGATTCGTTCATTTCAGTATGTGACGCTGGTCGAGTCAACAGTGCATCTTCTTTTTTTCACTTTGAATCTTACTCCAGAATTTTGTAACAATTCCTTTGAGAATCATAACAGTCTCCTTGAGGATTTTTAACGGCATGTGACAGAGTAGTGTCTGTTAGGTTTCGTCTTGCCTTGCATCGTTCCAGCGATGCTCATTCTCCGATTGTGATAAACCTTGAGACTAAATCGGTCCTTAGGTCAAAAGTTCGTCTCTTTCGTGTGTCAAACAAATCGTTATGTCGTAATGACAAGTTGACCATAAATTTCTCGATAAATAGGGAACGCTTGTCATACTTTTGAAGCCATAAATTTACTGTAAAATCACCCTAAAGTTTTGTGCGTTATCAAATGGCGACCGGAAAGTTAATTAGTTGAGACGGTCATAAATAAGCGCCTCCTATCTGGCGTCATAAATAAACACTCGGAAGATAACACGTACGCCTGTTAGGCCAACGACCTACATGCTCCGGTTTGGGGAATATTCTTCGGAGAGAGTTGATGCAATTAGCTCTTTCTTATGCAATTAATTTCTTCTCTACATCGAAAATCATCATCTATCCCAGCAAAATGTCACTTATTCTTTGTTTCCGGCAGTGTTGATGGAGATATCTGGGCGTGACACAAATTTCCGGAATACGGGTCGTGAAATGTGAAACATGGGATGAATTTCACGAAATTAGTTATGCGTCCACTATATGGCAATAGTGGTCATAGTAAAGCCAAAACAGTAGCATTCAATTAGATGACAGCTATTTTTCTTATATGAATGGGAATTTGGCGATTTGTTTTCCTAGAGAAATTAAAATTTTCGAGTTTCATGAATTTTCTTCAAAATAAATGCAATCTAGTGGAGCACAGAAAGAGTCAACTATAATTCATAGGAGACCCTCATTGTTTAACATTATGAAAACATTCATTACACTGTGTACAACGAGAAAAAATATCGTGATAGCGTCTTTATTCCACCCCATGATTTAGTTCGAGGAGGAGTCTCGATAACCTGAACCCGAAAAAACACTGAACATGATTTTATGAGGTATTCAATAATGTGCAGTGGTAATTTTTTAAAAGAAATTTTCTGCATTGAGAACGTGTCACACATTCTAACCGAGGGTACTTTTTCCTTTAAGTACTCCATTCACTGTGGGATAATTGGTGGCCGTTGCCTGAGAATTCTCGGACAAATACAATTCGGCTGCTGTGCTTCTATAGTTTCCTTTTTTACCCAGCACCAGTGGCATGAATCGTGGGGAAATCGTGTTTGAATGGGTAGAGATCGGAGAAGGATAGAGGGTTGTAAGGCAAGAGAAAGGTGGGGAGAGGGAGGGACAGGAAGAGGGTGGAACTTTAGTGATGGGGGATGCTCCGGAAAAAAACGACTTCCTTTTTTTATTCGGTTCGCGTCGGTGTCGGCTTCTTTGTTGCCGAGGGTCCACTTCCAATCAGGGTTGGGGGCGAAGGGGACAGTATCGACGCCGAGGCGGCGACATTTTTCGGACGGGACGGAAACCATAGGCAGTTCCTCGAGGAGACACGAAGCAAGGGAAAAGGGTGGGAATCAAAGCGAAGGGAGTTGGCCGAGGAATAAAAGTGGCTAATGGGAGTGACAGGCGAGGAATGCCGAAGTTGAAAGACGCTGAGAACAGAGACCGACTAACATGATGAAAATGAAGTCAAACACCGATAAAATATGTATCGGAGTTTGCTTATTAAGATGATGACGAATTATATCATCATCTTGGCCAATCAATCTTTGTCCACGTGGTATTACCCCGACGCAGATTTTTAACCATTCAGCATCATCAAATATGCATAAGTCTTTTTTGCCGCATAATTTCTAACGCCTGAAAGTAATGAGTCGTTCAATAGCTTACACGGTGAAAATAAAAACTTTTATCTTTCCTTGGACGCCTAAAACAACTCTAATTTATGTGATTCTTGTACATTTTCCTCTGTTTTCCAATAATTATGTTGTATTTTTAATAATAAGTAAATATATAACTAATTTTATATTGAAATGGCCTGTTTCATGAAAATTCCAAAGATATGGTAAAAATGGGTACAGTTTTCCCATTATAAGTTGTATCGTAAAATGAATTTTTGATGGTTTCAATTTTATATATTAACAAGGTTGGTGTGGTTTAATCGCTGAAAATTTTAAATGTGCGTTGGTTCCTTTGACCTCGAACTCAAATCTGTAGAAAATACGAAGTTGCAGATATATTGTACAACGTTATTCAGTCGGTTGATCTCCGCAAATTCATTTCTATCTCATACCTAAAAACAAAAGTATTGGTGAGTGCATTAAAAATACATGGATTTCCTCTTTCACTCAGTACCATTTACTGTATTTAACAGTAAATTGAAGGAGGAAGGCAAACTCATTTCAATTCTAAATTAATATTATCGGGTGAGATGGTGACAGTCAAGCCGCTGTCGAAATATCTGAAGTAGAATCAGTAACAGATATTGGGATAGATGAGCATTTTTCTGAGCATGCTACTAATTTTCATGCAGATCATTTTACTGTCTCACGTAGATCTGGATAAATACCTAGGTCATATCCATGCTTTCGTGCTTTTCATATTCATATATATGATACTTCTGTTATTACAAATTATTAGTTTAATATTAGAACTGGTAAAATGATTGTGATTTGTTTTTTCTACAACTGTTTTTTTTAAGGTGTAGTCATGCATGTACTCGAAAGAACATTAAAAATGGTGGTTGGTCTGAATAAGGCTGATTGATAGCTCTTATTTTAACCTTTGAAGAAATGTAAATCTTTAATAGAAAAGAACCGTAGCTGTTGTCTCTTACTTGAAAGAAAATATGGTGTTTATAAATATTATAATGATATAGGATTCTAGTATTTACTTCTTTTTTATCCGAATATGCAGCAAGTACGATTTAATTATTCAGCTGTTAATAACAATTACCTTATTCGATTGGCAGTGTAACCTGAAGGCTTGAAATATATTGTTCCATGAGTATGAGCAACATTGGCCACATTTATATTGATATAATCGGCTGATTCCGGTTGAATTCCTGTGATTTTCCACTGCGTATTTCAGGAAATTAATAATCGCTGCCTCTAACGACCCAGGCTTAGTAGTTTCAGCCAATAAAATGATTTATTATTGGTGTCCATTACCAATTGTACATAATAATTTTAGCCCTCCCTTTCCAATAAAAAGGAAGAGACATTTTCTCTCTCGGTTCAGTGCAAGATTTCTGTCGCATATAACTTTAAATTACGTCTGCGATCGTCTCATAACTCCGTCGCTTTATTCTTTTCTTATTTGGTCTTTTACTTGTCTTTGAAAACCCACCTTCGGCTCCACTTCAGGAGTCATTGACAGTGATGTCAACATATCCTCTCAAACAACCGGCTCGTCCTTCATTTCTCGTCCTAATCCTTTCGCTCCTCCTCTCCATGCCTCTTGTATTTTTTCTCCCCCACCCCTTCCGCTCCTCCACGCCTACATCCCGAGTTTTCCGTGCATCCATTCCGGGACCGCGAAGTTCCCATCTCGAAAACACCAACCCTTTCTCCCCCAACTCTTTCTCCAGAGCGAGAAAACCTGTTTCAAACGCAGCGTTAAGCACTGCCTTGCTCATAATCGCATATGCTCGTATTCGAGCCGAATGCGAGCATATATTTATGGGTTTTATAGGCTTGGAAGTGGCCTCTTGTGCACTCCCGAGTGAAGAAACAAGTGGTGTGGGAGTTTCCTTCACCCAACTGAAATATCTTTCTGGATTCTGTTTTCCTGTACTTCGTTCGTTGCTCTCATCTCACCCTGCTACCCTCACATGCGTTAATATCAGTTCCCTATGTCTCCCCAATTTTGCTTGAGGAAAACTAAAGAGTTCAAAGTTGTTTATTGCCATTAGCAGGAACATTTTGTCGTTTATCAGCGAAGATGATCCACAAATAAGCCAATTTAGAGCTGAGAAGTAGTGCAATAAAGCCAATGTGCTGTAGGCTCTATGAGGTCTTATTGATTCTTGATATTCTTATATTTTTGTGAGATTTTTTTACGTATCTCACTCTAACCCTAGTTTAAAACACGCAGTTTATTAAACGACCCATTTTATTGTGGAAAAAGTCTCATGAAACTAAAAATACCGGAATACGTTTTTCTGCATTCTGCGTTTGGAGATTTAAAAAATTAGTATATTGATTAAAACTGTTGACTTCTTAGAGTCAAGAGACTTAAGCGGTTTGCAGTGTCTGAAGAGCCTCCAAGGGTCATTTAACCTAAACATTAGCAATCATGATGTTTCTGCTGTATTCCGACCTCTGCCTAAGTTATGTAGCAAGAGCAGCTACTTTTTCAATATATTTCCGTAAATTGTATTTTTATGCAATAAATAGATTTCTCTGGGAGAAGATAAACATTTTTTCCCAAAATTATTTACGATTTTTCAAGGTTTTACTGTTATAGAGCCTTCATATTATGCTTATTTTATTTCTCTGATTGCATTGCAATTTCTATGCATGCTACAAAAACGTATCAGCTTGTTTTCCTCTAAAAGAACAGTACTCACCAAAATCGCTGTTACAATTCAGTAACTTATTATATTTTCAGGTAGTAACTTTTTGTATTTTTCTTTATAAAGAACTAAATCTCTTACCCTCGAGTTTTCAGAGGAAGCTAGTGAGAAACATTGCCTGTGGAAAAGTTCCTCATAGAATGGAAAATCACTTTTCTTAATTTGCTTAAATCAGACCGAAAACTTAATGGCAGTAATTGAAACTTAATAATAATTTGCCTTATAAAATGTTAAGGAAGAATCCCTTTGATCTATTAGATACAACCAAGATGTAAAAAAATCCATCACAATATTCAGACGCTTTTCATCCCAATATAAATTTCGTTTGGTTTTTTAATGACGATTTTTGGTTGCCTTTGTAGTCATCAATTTGAGAATCCATGGTCACTCATCCGCTTCAAGCTGTTCACTTTATTACATAATCGGTGTTTTTAACGTTATCCGATGCCCAACCGCCATTGCTCTCTATTCATCCTAAGGCCTTCTGGCAACTGCTTATCTTATTGCCTCTTCTATGCCTTCTCTCCAACTAATTCTGGGCTTCCCTCTTTCTTTAACTTGTGTATAAAATTAAAATCTGCTTAGCTACTCTCTCATAAGTCAAACATTGTATTTGACCATACAAGACTAGCTGCTTTTTTCAATGTCATTGAACATTGTTTGGTTGACTCCCATTATATTTCTTATTCTCTCATTCGTGATTCTTTCTCGTCTGGATATACCCGCAGATCGTCTCCAGTAATACATCTCCTTAACATTTAGTATTGGTTTTGTTTTCTCCATCATCTGCCATATCTCACTCCCATACGTGGTATGCTTCTTACAACTGAATTATATATATTGTTTTTAATTAGCTTTGTATATACTTTGGTTCCATGAAATAATATTCAACATGGATATTGCCCTTTTTCCTTGCAAATTTCTTCCTTTAATTGCATAATCCAGGATTTCATTTTGAGTTACTTAAACACCAAAGTAGTTGTATTCTTGGCAGTATTGTATTTCCTGTCCAACTTCCAGCACTATATCCTATTATGCTCCTCCAATGCACATATTTCGAGTCTCTGATATTAATTTCCAGACCCCAATTTTTGTATTCTTCAATTAGCTTACGTTCCATGTAAGATAAGTCTTCGTGGTCCTGGGCAATCAGTATCTTATCATCTGCAAAACTTAAAGAATATAATGTGCTAGTACTATTTAAAGGAACCCTCCATTCTTTAGATTTCATTTTTCATTTTGTTTGCACAAGTATATCTTCAATAATATGGGGAGATGGAGCAACGCTGTTTTAAGCATTTGTAATGGCAAATTCCTCGGATGTTCTTATGCATATTTTTATTTTTGCAGTGGTATTATTGTATAACGGTTTTAAATCTTTGATAAGATTTGTATTCACGTTTATATCATCAAAGCTTTTCAATTGTCGACTGAGAGGAATACTGTCATACACTTTCTCCAAATCGACTTAAATAGGTGGGTTTTCTGGTTTACTGCCATCCTTTTCTTAATTGTCTGAGTGATACAAAATAGATGGTCAATACTGGATCTTCCAGCTCTAAAACCTGTCTGTTCTTCTAACTCGAATTCTTTACAATTGTCTTCAATTTTTTTCATTTTCAAATTTTTTTATATATTCTGCTGCTTATGCTGGTGACTGACATCCCTCTGTAATATTCACGTTTGTCTTTCTCTCTATTTTTGTGCAAGATTGAAATGAAAGATGTCCTCCATTCTTTTTGGACCTATGCTCCATCAATACACTTTTGAAATAGTTTTATTATGTGACGGTATAGCTTTGCAGTGCCATATTTAATTAACTCAGCATTGATGACACCTGGGCCAGGAGATTTTCCATTCTTAAGTGTTTTACAAACTTTCTCATCTTCAGTCTCAGTTATTATCAAAGGAGAAGCTTTTGAATTTGTTTTATGTTCTTCCACATAATTTGTTGTCATGTCACTTTGTAACTTCCTAATAAAACGTTTCTCATTTCTGAATTAGGGAAGGTATTTCATTCCTAATTTTTCTAATTGATTTTTTCCGGCACTCTACCAACAGTTACTGTTATTGGGAGGCAGTAATACGCAATGATAAGTCCCAGAATTCGTCACGCCTACATCAACTTGTATTTATTAAACCCCTTACACCCTCGTCTTTGAACGTCATTAGTGAACAAATATCCGCTTTATATTTAACGTTTAATCTAGCTAATGTCTCGCTCAATTCCTCGTTATTGTTTTCTTTTCTTATGCTGTTATTATTCTCACTTCACATGTTTCTCCACTCCTATTGCTAAAGTAATTCCTTATTTCCAAACTTGTTTTCGTAGATTTTAGCAGGCTTTCTTTGGATTCAACGCCTTACTTGCCGAGGCTACTGTGTCCATCACTGTTCTCTCTTATTTGTTGGTCACTAAGGATCCCATTTTTTGGATAACAAATTTCTTTCACTTTCTCTCGTCTTATCTGCTCTCGTCTCATGGTGACTTGGTCTTCCTGGTTTCATTCACTATTTACAGCTTCTTTTGACATTTATCTTTAAGCTGTATTTCATCATCGTCTTCTCCCTTAATAACCCTCGTCTGAGCTTTCTTTTTGACTAATTTTTTTCATTTATCTGCGAAGCGTAACAAAGTTTTAGCCCAGGCATGAGTTACTGCACGCCATTTTAAAGTTTCTCTTAATTTCAAATACTTATGGCGTTGCATTTTTCATTATTGGTGATTTTGTGGGACTCTCTCGCGGCCCATTCAGGTTCTCTTGAGCCTTCATTTATTCGTACTCTGAATAAATTTTTTTCACAAAGTGATACACAACTGCGTTTTACAATCATCATCAGTTTTCCTTTCTTGTGCACTTTTAAGAATGGTTCCTCCAGGTAAAATAATCCAGATGTAATCGCACAATATGTAATTTTTAGCCTTTCTCTATGGATATTTTCTGGGTTAATATACCTTTTTCTGTTGCCTATTTTTTGCTGAATATGATATGGTCTTCATCCAGCAAAATTTTCAATCAAAATTTCAATGCTGTATCAATTCAAACTCTGCTAGCAAAAGTAAGGTGTCTAAGTAGAGTTAAGACAATAAACGGGACCTTAGATTATCTTTTGTATACATGGAACTAGTATATTATTTCTTAATGTTATTCCTCCCGTTGAGAATCAACGGCCATTTATGCGTGTATTTAATAGAAAGATCAAAATTAATTATTTTTTTGAAACTTTCGTATATATTTACCCCGCCTGTGTGTTTTAACAGCTTTTGCATAATATCTGCATTTCAAATGGCTAAAATAAGCAAATTTCTCAAGCCATCTTCGTCAAATTTATAAGCATATTTTACGTTGTACGATAAACTTTTCTAATATTTAAATCTACCCAGAATTTGATAGGTATGTACAACATTTTACAAATAAGTTACAAATTATAGTGTCCTTCAACTATGCCATGACCCTAAGAATGGTATTTTTCTTACTACAATGTGGTAGTAAATCGCATGTTTGATCCAGCTTGGTTTTGGGAACATGCTACTTTGGTTAACTGACTTCAGTGGTAATATTTTCAATGTTTAATTTTATCTTTTATTTTAAAATGTCGGCCGAATGTAGGTTAAACGCTGAAGGTATTCATTCATGTAGACCAAACAAATATGCTTTTAAGGCGCATCACTCTGGTCAGGGACTCCCATGCACCAAAGATTGAATCAATCACACCGTCAATTTAGATTGGCATCATGCTTCTACAAAGGTCTCACCTCGTAATATTTCTTGGTATTTGAAAAACAATCTTTGTGAATCGGCTTCCATGGAGGCTTCTCAAGGAGAAAATGGCAATTAGCCCCAACAATCATGCAGGGAAGAGGTTGAGCGATGTCTTATACTGAAAGAAAAAGTGATGTAATCAAGATTATTCCGATTTTCTACGCTCGATGGAGTCCACCCGCAATACGTTCGTCCTCAATTTGAATGGAAGGAAGTTCGGCGCTGATACAAGAATAATTTCAGCATAGGAGAGCCAAGTTTTTGCGTGTCCATAACCCTGATGAGAAAGGAGCGTGATAGATACAGATGCATATTAATCTGATCCCATGCTCCCCTTTCTTTGCCGGACAACACGCTATTAATTTACATCCGCCTCGTCGCCCAAATTTCCTTTCTTTTCAATAGACGCATCGCCAAAGTATAATAAAAGTGTTCCGTCATCTCCATCTTCTCATCCTTAACTCTTTCCTCACCCTCTCTCTAGCCTTGCTAACACCTTCACCTAAATTGCCTCGGGTCGACTCAGAAGCATTGAGCGGTTTTGTGATTTCTTAATTAATCCGAATCATATTAATCATCGCATTTTTCCTATCTCATGCAATCTTACTAGATCCTCTTCCGCCATAGTGTCTGCTTCCCACTTACCATTACTTGCGGAAATGTGGCCTTCTAACAGTTACTCTCGCTTTCTACGCTTAGCATCAGCCATAGCGTGAAGACTAAATGTCATAAGCAGTTATGAGCCGTGGAATTTTTATGCTTTGCTAATTGCATTGTATAATTGGTTTTTCGGCTTCAATGTGATTGAGCATCAGCTCATTATCTAGGTGTCATGTAATCAGAAATGATTAGAACCGGTTAATTTCACATGCCAATGCACCGTTCAGAGGCGTTAAAAATAAGGTTAATACAAAATAGTTTGGAATGGCATTATTTGAGAGGCTTAAAAGATGCTGATTGAAGTTCATTTCAACTATGAATTATAATTAGACCTATATGGAGATAATGGGAATAAACTTTCCGCTTTTTGCTAAAAGCAGAAAGACGATTGAGTTAATTTGCAATTGTTAAAGAAAACAATCATAGCTAAAATTTGGGGAATGAATAGAATATAGGAGGACGGTTTGATTTCCGTTGCTCGCTTTTTATCGAATTACTTTTCTGTTTCCGAGTTTATGATGGATTACTTGAAATTATACTTGGAAATGGGAATTTTGTCATATGTATTTTCCATGCCAGTATTTTTATCGCCGTGAAATCAGGTGGGTTTTTGTTGAATGAAGTCATTTGAGAGCGAAAGTTTACAACCAATGTATAAGATTTTTGAAAAATATGATGAAAAAAAGTAGCATATACCGTGATCTACCTAAGATTCGCCTAATGTCTGCCTCACGGCCTTCATACATCTGAAGATTTCTTCAAGGAAACTATGACCATCAGTAGTCACATTTGAGCTCCCATTTAATTGGAGTTTTATCAACTTGAATCTATGCCTGGATATTTGAACTTTTACAATGCCCTTATTCCTGGTATATACATGACTACTCATTACTAATTTCTTCATTTCTATTTCTCCCCTACACCTGTTAGCCTTAATAAAATGATACAAATTTGACCTGTGAAAATGTGAATATTAGCTCAATTGTTATTTTATGAAATTATTTTCATATTTTCAAACGCATTGTCTTTTGCAATAATTGAAAGCATGCTCATGTAACTAGTAAGTTGAAATTCATGCCGATTGGAATGCATAAACATAACCTTGCCGTCAAAAAATCACGTTTAAATAGTATATGGCAGCATTTATCCATAGGAGGTTGTTAATATTTGGACAGTATTTTGTCTTTTTTATATTTTTGACCAGTTTGACCACTATTTGTCAAATTTTTGTTCTTGACCATATAAGATAAGTTTTTTGGAATTGCTTTGATACGGTATTCCTTTTTAATTGCACATTCAGAAAAGAATATTTATTCCTGACTTTAGATACCTTTGATATTCTTCGCTTTATAGTATTTTCCGTCGCCTCATTTACTCGCCTCTTAAAGCACTGTGAACATTCCCGTACTTTTCTTCCGCCGTTTAGCCCAACCCTCCTCGTCCCTCTTACACCTCAATCTGCCTCGTTAAGCTACCTCGCGCTCTCCAGGCATAATTTACTATCCACAAATTGCGTTGTTGGGGAAAGAACACCGATTCGAGCTTCATATTTCATTTATTGTGAGGTCGTTAATTCTAGATCGCAAGAGCATAGTATTTTTACCGAACCCATTCCTTTCCACCCACTTCCTCTGTGCCGTCTTTCTTTTTTCTATGTTTTTTATTTTGTTCAGCTGAGAGAGGCTTAAACTTAGTACACTTGCACTCACGTCCATTCGTCTCAAACGATTTACCCATTCGCCTCCCTCGCACCCAACCCCACTCTTGTCCAGCATCCTCGTTCAGTTGCCCCTTCATTTCCATCTCGATATGTATAATCTGTTTTGCCGTCCTTTATTTTCCCCAAGCCAATATTTTTTCTCTCCTCCCGGGGTGTGTACAAAAATAAATTTGTAGAGGGGATTCCGCCGTTTCGTCCTCCTCTCTGCCCACTTCCAAATACAAAATACATTCTCGCGGATGCTCGACCGCACATCCATTAGGTCAGCGTTGGGTTTTCAGATTAGGTTGGGTGAAAGAAGGGGGTGCATGGGGGAGAAGGTCACTTCAAATAACCGAGTCATTATTTCAGACGCTCACTGTCGTCGCGAGCGAAATAAAAAGACCGAAATCGGGAAGAGATATGAGGAGGGGGTGGATTTGGTGGATGGAGGAGGAACGGTTGGTTTTGGTGGGAGGAGAGAGAGAGGGGGGAGGGAGGAAGATGTTGCGAAAAGTATCCTCGCGTTATTCCCAGGGCCCGGCAACTCCCACACACTCTACGACCATCGACAGATATTTCTTGATTTCTTTATTGCAGTTGGAACGATTCTCCAAGATCTTTTATTTTTCTTCAACTCAGCTCTCCATATGTGTAGGAGCTGGTCGTTGATTATTAATTTCCTTTCTTAACTCAGCCTCCTTTCCGTAGACTTTCGTCTCATTTGATACTGTTTTAATTGTTTCCGGAAGTTATAAATATCGTCGTACGAAGCATTGGTTCACGAGAGAGTGGCGTGAGTCGGTTTCCAGGAATGAGATATGAAACGCGTTCCACTCTAGACTGAAAAATGTATGCGAAAAAGACAAGTTTTTTTGGACTTTTTTCTATAAATATGCCATTGGAGAGATTACTTAAAAATTACGAGATCGATTTATAAAGACTGTCTTTGTGATCGTAAAAATATGATATTTATAAATAATAAATGAGTTGACGAAGTGATAATTTGCGATTAACTTGCTATTATCGAGCTCATTATTGTACGACTACGAGATTATTAATACTCATACTCATATTCTTGCTCCACCTTTTGCATGAAACATGCGCTGTAAATTTTCATCTAAATTAATATTGAAATCATCGAAATTTGTAAATTTCATTATTGCACAGGAAATTAAATTAGGTTTGAGAAGAAAATAGCACATGTTAATTTCTAGAAATCTCTTTCCCAGTTGTCATACTATTTCTCTTAAAACACAGAAAACAAGACTTAAGTCTACATATTGTTTTAACAATTCATATTGAGTAAATTTTTGTAATTTCGATGCTAATGTGTATTATACTGGTTTAGAGTAAGATTTGAACAGTTAATTAAACACTTTTGCAACCTCTATCATCTTGGACATTCTCCCGATATTTAGTCGTTCCGTTGGAAGTAGATATTCACGGTACTTTATAAAATTCCATTTAGATTTTAGGCTGTCTTTTATCCTACAAGATTATAAAAATTACTTAGATTGATTACTTTCATTCATTATCAAATCCTATAGAGCAATTGTGCAGTGGAGACCTTTACATAAGTTTTTTTTCAGATTTCTTAGAAAAACACCTACTAAAAGGTTTGTTGGATCCAACCTACGATGGTATAGATGATACACTTTGTTTGAGTGGATACACTTTTAATTACACCTTTCACATGAACAAATTTCTTCATTAACGGGTAGAATAAATTAGCATGAAAAAATCTCTCAAATCAATTGATAATATAACGGCGAGAAATAGTTTTTCCTATTCGTAACTTGCTCTAGAAATTTGCAAATGGCTCATATTTATGATATGTACCTTTTCTTCTCTTTATATCTCAATTGTCAGAAAATTCTTCATTTAGTTCACCCGGTTAAAATTGTTGAGGTGGACTGCATAAATATCCTGTTGTGGCTGTAGTTTCTTTAGATAAAATTGTATTATTTGTGTTTTACAAGATTTGGTAATGTTTCGCCGTAGGCGTTTGAGAGTACGTAATAGTAGTTTTGGAAATTGTGAAAATAGAAGGATCTCCTTTTGGAATGAGTAATCACTGGGTAACTGATTTGTTAACCATTTGACAGAATACAAACTAAACCAAATACATACATCATTTACCAGCCTACTCTAATGACTTTCATTAATAAAAATAACGGTATTACTAAGTTGTTAAAAATCTGTGTACTCATTACTTTGTGTATTTGTGAGCTACTTTTACCCTGGTTGAGCCTTTCAGATACTTATTCTCCTGTGAAATCTATAGATTTGCTTCAATCAACAAATAAGTTTCGGCCAAAAGCGATGATACACGGTTGTAAAGTTAAGTAAATTTACATAATCTTGACACAAGTTCCTTTCATAGCCGTTTATTGGCGTGGTTATAATCGCTTTCCTCCTTGCGTATACAACGTATTTATAGCACCTTACCTAAAGATGATGAGAAATTTCTCGTAATCGCTAAAACCAGGAATAAGCATGTATTGCAGTATATTTTCGATTACATTCAGCCTCCTACCTTTATTATAAATGCCTTTAATTAACTTAAAAATTTTTATTAACCTACTAATGCTCGAAATCATAAGTTGACTTCTAATATAAGCACTGTGGATCTGCCTATATTCCAATCATTCCTTTCCTTTGTAATCGAGTACATTCTTTTTGTTATTTTTACCTAATGGTTATGAATTAAACAGTCAAAATATCCAATGCTTGTATCGAGAAATAAACTCCTCTCAAAGATGAGCCAGTAATGATGCACCAAATGAGGTGTTTTGGATACGGCTTCAAGTTTCTGCAGCACATTTGCCTCTTTGTGTCAAGGTTTTACCGCCATTGTATGCAGCATCGATATTGTTCTTCATATTTCTTTTCTTCAATGGCTGCAAAATTCTATGCGGAGGAAAAATATTTTGCCAAAAACTGAAAGCGCTTTCAATAGATGGGGATCGGGTTGGTGTGGTGGCTAGAGTACTGGCTAACCATACGGACGGTCAGGGTTCAAATCCCTGTAGATGAGGATTTTTTCAGAGGAAACCCGATCCCTACTTGAGTGTCTTGTGGAGGGCACTTCAAGTACAGTACTCCGACTGTCGGTTAAGATGTTAAACCGTGGTCCTCTTGGCGCTTATCGTTTAGGGCAGGCTAATGCCGACGCCGGCTTTCTATCCACCCTTCCTCTCTTACCTATCCCCTATGGCGCAAATGACCTAAGCTGTCGGTCGTCTCCCCAAATATCTAATCCTTTCAATAGATTCGCATTGCTGTAATAATTCAAAATGCGTTTTTAATTAGCCTAAACACCAGATGGATGGCTTTACATATCTCTTCCTAAATCCGTATCAATTCACAGTCTTTATTTAATGATAAATGCACATGCAAACTTATGAGCTTTCGTTTATGTCCCTTTTAAATCTTGGATTAATGAATATTGAATTCATGAAAACTTTTATGCTTGGTGGACTGTTTGTTTGCTCTTAAATTGCCAAGCCACCACTTAATTGTCCATCTCAGATATAAAATGTTGATGGCATCCAAGCAGCTATAGAGACAATGTTAACAATTTTCTCTCTGAGCATAAGCTCTGTCATATTACGGACAGGTAAATATTATTTAAATCGCTTCTCGAGGAAAACTTTTCGTCTATTTCTCGAAAAGTGGACGTCGTTAGAGGTTAGAATTTCTAACTTGTATCTCTCCGTACTTCGAGGGATGGTACTGCGCATCTAGGCGACGGGATAACGACTACCATCTCTTCCAGACCTCCTCCCCTTCCTCTCATCATTACTCACCCCACCCACCGTCGAAGCTCACATTCCCATTCTCTCACCCTCTCACCCTCATTCCTTCCCACCCCTGCACCTACATCCCTCCCAACCCCCACCTCCTCCCTCCCGGCCATCCGAAGATGTACCGAGAGAGAGCCAATCCAAAGACTCGCCCTCCTCATCCTGCCCTCTTCACCTTGGTGGTCGGGTGATCCTCCACCTCGGGGAGCCAATCAACGAACGGCCCTCTCTTTTCCGCTTCTCTCCTTTTCTCTCTTCACCACCCCCCCCCAACTCCTCCCGCCCTCACCTCTCTTCCTCCCCCCCTTTTGCCCCCCCCTCTCATCGTTGCCCTCTCTCTTTCGCCTCAACTCTCCAAAGACAGAGAGCCAAGCGGGGCGCCCACTCAACCAGCCGGAGACAGCCTCGCAGCACCGATCACAGCCTCCGAGAGGGCTCGTGCACCGCCCGCGACGTATCCCAAGCCTACGCTCTCCCTCGCCTTTTGATTTATCCCACTGCAAATTCGCACCGCTCATGAGCGTTATGACTCCTGTAGGAGGGCGAAACAAAGGCTCCCCTGCACCCGTGAGATACAAACTCTCCATGTTTTCCTTTCGATTCGCAGGAGAGATAAGCCGATTAGGGCAACGGCATTGTGATGGGTTGATTCCGTGCCTTTCCTCATACGTTAAAATGTCAAAGCTACTTGGTATATGATAGATGAAGGCTTACAACTTGCATGCCTTGAATAAAAGTTAACGGGAAGTGCTAGACTCAACGGTGGGCACCTTTATCCTCACAATGTTCCTCATGTGCCTGAATCTTAGCCTTTATTTCAAATGGAACAATCGGTGGTCCAGAATTGGATAGGTTTTTATTTTGTTTTCCCCAAAGATCATGAAGCATTCTTATTAAATAATTACATATTCAAGTGGCAGTCCAATTAAAACCTTCACAGTCGGTGAATGGATTGAAAATTCAAAGGAGGGATTATAGCCTTGTCATTTAATAGGAAGAGGTAATGAACTACAAGAATGTGAAAAGTTTAAAAATTCTGGTGGCAAATTTTCATCGCTTTCGAAATTGCTCATAGCCGATTCACAAGTTAGAATTTTGACATTCATGTCAATCTGGAGGAAAATGCGTCACGGAATATTTTATTTCATTTTTTTTATTTGTATTTACTATCCCGAATACAGCACAATGGGCCAATTTACGTCGGGAGAATAATAGTAACTACAGACGAGAGACAAACACATAACATTCTACCCATGCGGGACTCGAAACTGCGACCCTCATATTGATTACGAATTAAATTAAATTAAGAATGTAACTAAAAAACTGGAAATAACATGGCTAGTAGAGAAGCCCGTATGAATGAACTCTTGAAATGGTAGAAGGTAATGACCACGATGGATCGCCAAATAAATGTCATATAAATAGGAAGAAGGAGAAGACCCTGATTCACTGAAAATAGAAATTTTCCTTAATGCATCAATTTGCACACGAAAGACAACTAACAGGATGTAACGAACTAAATAATACACCTCATGCCTTAAAATACTAACAAATATTTTTTATTCAACAGAAAAATATTGAAAAAAATCGTTCCGGTGAACATCAAGGACGATGTACGAAAAGGATTTTCCAGTAACAGATATTTCAGCTGAGGTCAATTGTATTAATAATTTTTCTAATGTCCATCGAGTCGTTTGAAAGGGAATATATCGATAACAAATACGGAGTATGGCATAAAATTTGAAATAAAAAACCTACCCATGACTCCCTCACAGACACGATAACCCAAATGGCATAACCTTTCAGATTGAATGCATTGGTGAGGAGATTTATTATATCTAGTACTCTCCAACTGCATTTTGGTAAAAATAGTATGAATTTTTATATAAAAATATAAGGAATGCAAGTAATCATTCTAACTTTTGAAAGAACGAGAGTGCTGAAATATGCTGCCTGGCATTCGCAGATTGTTTTTCATACCTTCTGGAAATATTATAAGCGCAACAATACATTCTTATGTCTAAGAAGAGATAGGCAGTATAAAAGGTAAAAGATCTCTGGAGAGAAAACCAAATGTACTACGAGCATAAAAAATGCACCATAATTTCATCAAGCACATATTGGTTGAATATAAAAGACTAACAAATACACGTCAATACACTTGGAAAATAAATTCATTACAATGGTTTTTAAATGTGTACTTTTGAGGTAAAGAAACAAATAATCGAAATAGCGCATGTTATTTCTAAGGATAATTGCAGAAAAATTTGCGTTTCAAAGAGAAAGTAAATAGTTAAGCAGTAAATAGTAATAGTTAAAGGAAGTAACACAGGATAACTTGTGCGATTTCCTGGCATTAAATTATAATACACACCAATAAGAAACCTGGAGATGCAAGAAGTGAGAAATGAAGACGGCAACAGGATGGGTCGTGAGCCCTCCAGAGAAGAATTAGAGGAGACCATCAGAAAAATGAAGAATAACCGTTCACCAGGAGAAGACAGCATAGTAGCGGAACTTCTGAAACATGGAGGCCAAGAACTTTTTACCAAAATCCATGACCTAATTTGTAGTGTGTGGCGGAATGAGGCTGTGCCGGAGAAATGGAAGACGGGTATTATGTGTCCCATTTATAAAAAAGGTGACAAGTTCCTCTGGGGAAACTACAAAGGTATCTCGCTGCTGAATGTAGCCTACAAGATTTTCTCCGGAGTGCTGAATAAGAGGCTGACAGTACTTGCGGAGGGCATACTCGGGGGATACCAATGTGGGTTTCGCCCCAATAAGAGCACAACTGACCATATTTTTAATGTAAGACAAATGATGGAAAAGTTTTATTAGCATGACATTAACATTCACTTTTTATTCATTGACTTTCGGCAAGCATTTGATAGTATAAACCGCTGGGAGCTCATGAGAACCCTGAGCCAGCTCAAAACCCCTCGAAAACTGATCAGGTTGGTAGGAATTACATTAGCCGATACGAGAGCAATGGTAAAGGTTGAAAATAGGCTCAGTAAGGAGTTCAGATTCAATGCTGGTTTTAAGTAGGGTGATGGACTGTCGGCCGTGCTCTTCAACTTGGCTCTTCACAAAGTGGTGACAAAAATAGATCTGAAGGGAATGCTCTTTGAGAATTCAAGTCAGATCTGCGCATATGCCGATGATATTGCCATTGCAGCCAGAAGAATAGTGGACTCAGAGCAGATCTATGTAATACTGAAAAGAGAAGCAGGCAAAATTGATCTCAAAATTAATGTAAATAAAACCAAGTGTATGGTAATGTCTACAACGGAGCATCGAAGAAAACCACACGACCTAACAATTGACGGAGACACTTTCCAGGGCCTAAGCAACTTTAATTACCTTGGCACGCTACTAACCAGTGACAATAACCTGAAAAGATGCATCCAGGACCGAATTGAGGCCGGAAACAGCCTACTTTGCAAATATAAAATTATTCAGGAATAGATTAATAAGTAGAACTCTGAAGATGAAACTTTACATGACACTAGTGCGGCCAGTGGTGACAAATGGATCAGAAACCTGGATTATGACTCTGGCAAATGAGAGAACACTCAGTACCTTTAAAAGACGGATCCTCCATAGAATATATGGGCCAGTATGCGACCAAAGAGAATGGAGGATAAGGTATAATGGAGAAATAGATATTGATTGCAGGAAAAATATAGTAAGATTCATTAAGTCCCAGAGGATACGCTGGTTGGGCCACATAGAGAGAATGCCAGGGGAGGAAATCCCAAAACGCATGCTAAAGGGAAGGCTGTACAAAAAAAGAAGACAGGGACGTCCTAAAAATAGATGGATGGATCAAGTGCAGTACGACCTTAAAAAGATGGGAATTCGTGGATGGCGAGACAGAACCTCCGACCGGAATGACTGGAGGGCAGCAGGCCAAGTCCCACATAGGGCTGTAGAGTCACTGAGAAGAAGATAAGTAAGAATCACTGGATAAGAAGAGTTGCTAGAAAAATTTTGGAGCCATGTAAAACGACAGAAGTCAGGAAATGAATTAGTAACTGTGAAAAATATCAAAATTTTTAAAATAAATTAGAATTAGCGCGAAAAGATTGATATTTTTTGGACATTTCTGCCACATGGGTTGAAATAGATTAGCTAAACAGGTCGTCAGTTATGAATAGGAGAATAGGTATTGTGAGTGCAACAATAAACATATAAACACATAAAAAAGAATATGAAGCAATAGAAAGCAATATTTTTAGAGAAGTATAAAAAATGGAATGCATCCAAGGCAAAAGAGAGAAAAGAACTTGCTCATAGTCCGAGGAAAGAAAAATGAGACAGAAAATATTAAAGAATGTCAGAGGAAAGGAAAGCAAATACTTATGAGGAATTTACATTGTCAAGTGGGTCAAAGATGTGCTGAGCGAAACTAAAAATAACTGATTCCCGGTAGCGCGGAAGCTAATATACCATTTAAGAACTCAACCGACTAAGGAATAATATGGCATTATGATGTCCTATAGGATTCTATTGAGGAATTTTTTCCCTCTCAAACCCCTTCTTATGCTCTTAATATGCCCTATTACCGCTATATAAACACCTACATTAACTTTTTACGCTAAACGTGAGATTGGATCAAAGCTTTAAAGGCTTCACATAAAAAGATTCCAGTGGAAATTATAAATAAGGCGTTGACTGGAAGCTATTACACATTCACTTCATTCAATCAATTAAATAAGAAAATGGAAGTTAGCTCAATTATCGATTGACGTTGTGATCAAGTTTTTTAATATATTTAATAAAACGGTAGGGAGCGAACCGTTTCAGGGTACTGCGGGCAGGATAGGTTTAATTTGGGGATACTGTGTCCTTTCGGACTCGCATCAAATTGCGAATCCGGAGAGATACTGAAGTGTAAAATATCAAGCTCAGATTTTGGCCTTTCTCTTCATTTCTGGATCTCAAAAATATTCCAGCTACGAGAGGAACCTGGGAGTTCTCTCACCATCTTTCGTAATGATTTAGTCTTCATATTTCCCCATCTTTACTTCAGTCTTTTGTCTTCATCGTAATGATATAAGTGCTGCTAGCACCTGCTTCCATGTCAGTGCTTGTATTTTAATTCATGTTTTGCTATACAATAGTGCACATTAACCGTATAATTATATTTATGAAGAAAATATATTTGAATCCAAACGGTTATTGTTTGAAAATAGCTTGGGCTTGAGAGGATTCCCTTCATTTAAGACTTATTTTATACATGTTTGAAATAATGGTTCAGTAATGTTTGATATGCCTCTTCTTTTTATCGTATTACACTGATGAAATCAGTATTTATCTATAGCTATTCATCACCAACAGTATATATTTTGGTTAAGCCGTGACGAACAAAAATTTCAAGTGATGTTAGCATCATTTGAAATTTCTTCCTGTTTATTTCAGAGGAGCATAAGAGATTTATAACTGGCATATTTTGACGGAATTCGATTACATCTAAGGGTATTACGGAATTTTCAGGCCCATTAACACCAGAACTAAATAAAGTATCATTTACTACTGAATAGTACACCTCGTCTATCGCACTATGAATTTTGAGTGGCCAGATAAACATTTTTATGCATGAAAATCACTTTTACATTATTCTGTGTACTCTCAAAATCTGTATTCATCTTTGTGTACAGCATGATTTCTAATGGTTGACCATTTTTTACAATATATTACATAGAAATTAGTTGGTTGGTTATTGTCTTAACTCCTTAAATCTGATGTCTTATTTACATTAATGTGAATGTTTTTTTTAATTATACCTATAGGTTTGAATATAAGAATATTGGGTAAGTACATGCTTATTTTTTTATTGGTCTTCCACTGCGTTCATAGAAGTTGTTCAGTACTGTAACAAATGTTTTTACAACTGCTTTATTCCATTAAAATTTACTCTTCTATGAATATATTCAAAGAAAAAATTCTAACCATTAAATTTATAATCATGCGGGTATTCATGTTTCCATAAAATCGATATATATGATATTATTTATTTGTAATCGCCTACATAGTCTCGCGTTGTTAACGCTTTCAAAGCCTGTCCATGGTGTTTCTATAAGCATCCAGAATACCACAACTGAGGCAAGGTTTAAAAATGCGAAGACTTCTAGTATTTGGTCTCTCTCCGACGCTTTCACTAGAAGTCACGGAAAAGCGTAACAAAACTTTTCAAAATGGCCTCGGAAAAATGCGAATCTCACACGCACTCAGAGAAGACCTAAAGAATGGCAGCTTTGGTGAGAATGAAAGAAATCTGCGGTCTTCATTTGAACTTAATTTTGGGATATGATTTTGCAGAATATTGATACGTGGCTATTGTTTTTGAAGCAGCCTACATCTTCCACACTTCTCTATATCATGTTTAAACTGGTCAATTTAAAAAATGAAAAATGTAGTTTAACCCAGTACAATTTGATAGATTTGACCTTTATGGCAGTTTGGTGATTATTGAACATTGATTGGAGTCAAAGACATACTTATTGTCTTAAACATATTTAATCAGCGGTTCTTTTGTGTATTTTATTCTCAAAGATGTCGCCACAATGGTGTTTTCTGTAAAAAGAGAGACAAACAAGGAGGACCGTATGTCTCAAGAACTGCTTGCTTCCGTGTAATTGACACAAAGTCAAGTAAAACAAGGAAATATGAGATGGTCTATGATTATGTTATTTGATTATTTTTTTAAACTCATACATTACTGTGTTATATTATAATTTTGAAATACACTTTCACGTATGGGAATAGATATAACCCTGCTATAGTTGATGGAATTCAAGATAGCGAATTTACATCCGTTTTCGTTGGTGGGAATCTTGGAGGAACAAGATAAAATGGAAAAGGCTTTCATAATGCGAGCACTTAATTAGCCTATTCTTTCGCGATCCGTGAAAAATCTGACACATCGTGATGAATGAAAGAGAATTGACCCGAATGAGATTTTTCTTAAGCACGGTTGTGGCCTTAATTACATATTTAAACACTTCTTTTATCTCGCCTAAATATGCAGGGGAATTGTTTTCCCCTAATCTTTCAACATCGACATCCCTTAACTTTCCGTCTCCAACGCATGCAACCGTATGGAAGCGTGATTTCCACATTTTCTCGCAGCTACTTGTTAGCTTCCGCACAGAAGCATTTTTTTTAAACTGTACTTCCAATGCTATTGCATACGTGCGTGATGACAGTGATTATACACCTACTCCTCCTACCCGTTATACATTACTCTTGGAACGTAACATGCTGATTATCAGATTCTTGAAAAAAAACTTTGAGAATTTCAGCTCTTCGGGATATAAATAAATGGCACTTAATAACGCTACTTGGCCAAGTATATTCTCATGTGACGTAGAAAACGGTGCAGGGCCCAATACTGTGGAAGTTATTCCTACTGGGGAAATTTAAGAATTGCTTGGTCAACTCCACTTTACTTATTATCAGTTTTGTACAATGTTATGTAATTACTCTGAGTTAAATGAAACTCACCAAGTTATTTTTCATTTTCTCTGATTCTCGAGTTAGTCTTTTTTGCATGTTGTCCAGAATGTTGGGGTACCAGATTCATGCAATCCAAAATAGAAAAACAAAGAAGAAATTTTAGTGACTCGATTTTGAGCTAGAATCAATTATTTTGAAAAAGGCATAATTGGCTTTAATGTGATGATCTAAGTCAATCATTCTTCCTCACGAAATTTACAAAGGACCAATTTCAATTTTCATCAAAAGCTCTCTACAGGAAAGATTGATTCAGGAAATAATTCGGGTACGGAGTTGATGTGGTGACCAGAATACAGCCAATTTGAATGTATTGAATGTTACATTTGCTGAATGCTTGCTTTCGAATGCTAAAGATATCCTTTTTAAGATCACAAATACACTTAATATAACTGTCTTATTAACCATGGAAAGTTAAGTTACCACACCGGAATTAATAAAAGCACAGTCAATGATTATCATAAAACGGACATTACACAATTCTGAACATTCTATTGTGGATACGGATAAATTAACAGAAATAAATTAACTATTTATGTTATATGAAATTAAAATATCAATTTAACTCAATAATTAGGATTGATATTGCTAAAAGTCATTCCGAAAATTTTTATTTATTTTGAAACGGATGTCGCACTTTTTTTACCGATGTTACAACATTTTCATCCTTTATATCTATACCATCAATTATTATCCCTATCAATTATTTTTTAGATTATACTGCACCTATTTTACGTTTTATTTGTGTAGTAAAATCTTTTCCATTGCATTTAATCCACATGCTGGTTGTAAAGAAGTTGTGCTTGACTTTTCTGTTCTCTTTTTTTTATTTATTCTGTCCATGGAACAATTCTATCGTTGTGATAAAAAATAGTTATGTATTAAATTATTCATAATGAAGTAATATATATTCATATTTTATTTCTTCAATGCAGGTTTAATTATTGAACTATTTTCAAACGAGATCTTAATCGTAGTATTATGTTTAATGATATTATATACCTACTTTTTACTGGAATCTGTCTCATATGCTGATTGGCTGAGCACCGCTTTTAACATATCTCCGACTCAAACCCCTGAAGCGGCGTTTATTAAAAGTGGACACTTTGGCGCATGACCTTCCCTTGGTGTACCTTCCCTTGATGAAGCAAATGACTTCCTATCACTTGAATGCAAATAACGAGCAGACCAGCCATACAAAAACTGAAATGCAATGACATGTTTTTGTATTAATCAATAGTACTTTGGGCATTCGATTTTAGGGTACTTGTCCCATCATTCTTATCCGCAGCACTTAATTATCCGAGGTTATTTGAGAAAGTAAAAGGTTAAGGGGCAATAACTGTGGTGTAGTAGACAAATTATAATAATAATTATAGTAATGTTCAATCCACATTTAGCAGTGCTATGTTTGGAGAAATGTCTATAATTTTGAAGGTCATTCATAAAAGAAAAAAGAGATTGTTAACAGGAATTTACCTTCATCAATATCACCCTAAGTGGGTGACAGACCAGCCAAGATCGACGCCGAGTCTTTCTCCATTCTCTCTCAATTCCGTTAATACCTTCCTAATGCTGCCAACCAACTTACATGCCATTTAAAGATCAAATTACCTTATTTGTCGGTTGTCACCCTTAGTAACCAACCAGGGTTGTACTATTCGATATTTCCAGAGCTCTATCGATATGATTCTTTGCAACCACTTCTGCTACACGTCCGCCAGTAATGTTATTACTGACCATTAAATGCCATATCACATCTAAGAAAATCTACGACTATGCGGCGCAAGCAATAATTTCGAATGCAAATTCACTGCCCATATCACAAAAACGCTGAAATACCTATACTATGCTTATTAAGATAACACCAGAATATGTGCATTAATGTAGAACTGGTTTAAGCTGCAAAAAACCTTATCGAAGGAAAAATTCAATCGATTTTAACGACCTTGCAACAAACCTGGAAATAAATATCGTAAATTCGTCAATTTTTTCATGTTATCTAGAGTGAGCATGGCAAACTCTCCAAAATCTGAAGTACGATATATTCACCATTTACTGAATTATCTGCTTGGGCGTGATCAAAACCTCTTTGTATTACATGGGAATACCTTTATATTGGAAGAAAGCTTTCACAAATTTTGTGGGATCTTTGGTGGAATTTAAAGTATCCTTCCATCGTTATAAAATTTTACGGAAGTCTTAATGAGCAAGTTACTGAAGAAAATTTCAGAAAATATTTATTTAAATAAAATTAAGTTATGTAATTAATCTTTCAATAGATGAAATGAATAATTTAGTTAATACTTTGTCTTCTTCAGAACTATTAATTCGCCCTAACGATCATGAAACTATCAATAAAATCTCATATAGGAATTTAAAACAATTATTTATTCAGCAAGTTAAACTATCACATATTATTGTATTTGTTCCGATATCTAAATAACAAAACCTAACTAGAGGTTTAATGGATTATTTAAAACCACACACTTAAGCAGAAGTGTAAAACATTCATAATGATCAGCATCAAAGCAAATTTAGATAATATATAGTTACGTTGCATGTGTGTATGGATAAAAGTTTGTATCAATTCATTAATGAATGAGTCACTTAATGCAAATATTTCAACATCTTTGCATTTTAAAGCCTTTTTGGAGGTCTCCGATTTTTATGAGGTCTAATCATGTCAATTGAATCTTGGAAATGTGCGTGGCGGATATAGAAGTGATTCCAATACTATGGAGTATTATGCCATTACCTGCATTTTCAATACAGCCGAACAATTGTAATGTTTCCGCAAGAATTGTATCTCTGTTGCGAAACCATTGCAAGAATTAGATCGTCAAAAGTGCGATTCATTGGTTGCTCGCAAGCACATCTTACGGGAGAGAGTGTTGGCTCGTAAATCGATGGTATGACGTATGATCCATTTTATTTCAAATCTCGTCCCTTATCTGAGTGTATGGATTGCGTTCTCTCCACCGCTACCATCATGTGTCATTGAACTTATGAATTTGTTGGAAACTGGGCTCACGCCATTAGTTCTGCTTTATTTTCCTGAACAAAAATTTTTCGTAAATCTTTCCTCGTACGATTCTTGTTTATTTATTTCACCTATCTTTCTCTTTCTCGAGTTGGTGATTTTATGTGTATCAGTCGTTGCTTTTAATTTAAGCCACGTAAGAGGCTATTCAAATGATTGCGTTTTAAACTAAATTAAATAAGCATCAAATGGATGTTATATGATGCACTTACGTGAGTCTATACTGTCATTGTATCAGCTACGATAGCATCTTCGCATAAACAGATTTTGAGCTCAAAAATGTTTTACTCGTAAATAAATACCCTGAAAATTTTCTTTCGTTTCATCAGTTCTACATTGATTTCGACAAAAAATTTAAAAAAATAAATTCATGGATTTTTCTGTTTCCTAATTTTTATCTGGCAATTCAAGTCAGGTTATAATTTTATCAAGAATACAATTCCTTACAATATTTTTCATTCCTTTAGTTTTCCTCTTAAATATCTAATCACAAGTGGAAACGTTTATATTACTGAAATAACTTTTTTAATTCCTTTTACCAACATCTGTTTTTCTATTAATGCCTGGAAATGGATGAATGAACGATCAATATTTTATTCTCTTATTACGCTGGAGTATACGTTTCAAGTATAACATCTGCTCGAAAATTCATGATCTTATACTTACAATTTCAGTGAAGATATTCATATGAGAGAAAGAGTGCTTACAATGTGGTGGTAGTTTATGCTGATATTGGCCTGCTAAATGATACAGAAGTTTTGAAAGTTTCCTTTTTATTGCTAATTTTAACAGTTTTCAACAATGTTTTTAGCATAATTGGCTGTAAACATCACGTAAACAAGCGGTGAACAATTTGCATTGTCCAAAATATATTTTTGCGCTCAAAATTGACCCATCTGCAGTGAACCGATTAATTGTTATATGCCTCTACCTCAATGGAGACCGTCTAGAAGTATCCGTTTAACCCCATTTCTTATTGGCCCCCAAATATCATATAATAAACGGGGGAAGGATCCAAAATGACTTTTCCTTCACCAACCAATGGAGCTGGGCTTCTAAGAAAGCTATAAACTTCCCCAACCCCCTTGGGTCTTGAAAAGGTTAGGCGTGAGGAAGTCATCGGAGCGAACAAAGAAGAGCGGAGTCGAGGAAGAAATGGCTGCGAAAGGGTCGAATCATCATCCTCGGTTAACTGTTTTGTTTTATGGTAACGGTAGAATGGAGGAGAAATTGTCGTGTGTGTGATGTTTTTTTTCTTCCAAGAATGCCCCGCGGGGGAATGAATTTGAATTGAGTCCAAACATGGCTCGAGGTGAATTGTGTGAGGTGGTGGGGAGGTCGTGGGGGTGGTGGGGAGAAGAGAGGATCACACCGATTCGTCACGATATGAGCCGTAAATTTTAATCGTGACCAGAGCTCACGCTAACCTGAACACTATCGTCGCTCTAGACATTCCCTCTCTCTCCCTCCCCCGGGTTATCTGCATGTGCGAAGGCCATGTTTGAGGCGGCGGAGGGTGTAGCGTGCTCGGATGTGCCGGCCGCGTCCTTCTCCTCTTTTATCTTTCGTTGGCATAGCTAACTTTGCGTGGTTCCTCCGGGTGTACCAAGCGCAAGGGCCACCGTCCCTCATTTTGACGAATTTCACCCGCCCCCTCCTACTCCCCTCACCTCACTTCATTCTATCTCTCTCTCAGGCGTTTCGGGACATTTTATTTATTTTCATTTTTTTAATTGTCCGCGAGCACGCGCGCTTCGTGGTAGACAAAAGTCCTTGTTCCATATGCAATTCTTTATCAATAGGTACTGGTGGATATAAACTCGTTCACAGAGATTTATGCAAACCCTGAAAATAGTTTCATTCGTATAAGTACGGATTGTTTTAAGAGTGTAGTGATTTCTATCCTTGTGGAATTTTACATGCTTTATTAACTGTATAAATTGAGGCGTTGCCTTAAAATTTTCAATAATTCTTCGCAGAAAATACTTTTACACATAAAATTCATTTAAGAACCCGCACATAGTCATGTTGCATGTCATTTATTCTCCCGTCAGCAATAGAGAATAATTTGTTTAAAGCTTGATCAGTGTAACTGTTAAATAATGGTAACCCATAGTTGATACCATAGTCTTTTCTTGAACACGTTTTAAATTTATATAACTACGTTACAAAGAGTTATTACTCTAAAGTTATTATTACCAATGAAAAAATAAAATACATTAGTTGCTCCACGAAGTGTTCCCAAAATGGTTGCTGATAATTGCTATTTTTCGTTGTTGTCTATGCCATTTCTAAGGTTATAAGTGGGTGTGGGGACGTTATAAGAAGCGTCTACTACCTGGATAATTTTAATGAGTACTAATGCCCTGTTATAAGTCTAAATTACGTCCCTTAATAGACAATGTAGCACTGAAGCATTGGATTAGCTTTTGCAATGTCTTATAACAGTAGTACAATCTTTTGTTGAAACATTAAGGCAGGAGGTGCAAAGTGGACCTCCCTAGTGATGGAGACTTTGTAAAAGCTGCTCCTGAAGTGTTGACACCCATTGTGGAAAGCGAAAATTAAATAGGGTAATTACAAATATGTTTGACGATGAGAGCGTAAGGTGTTTGTTAAAAAGGTGAAAATTCATCGGCCGTAAGATTACCTGAATAAAACTATTTCAATGGGCTATAAAAACATAGCCATAATTATTCTGTAATGATCTCAATTATTTGTAACACAAAAGAGTTAATTATGGATCAGCAGATCAACGAATTACGGATTCAATACCTAGAAAAACAACCCATACTATGCAATGTCCACTCTTATTCAGTCTTATAATATTGAGCGAGGGCTTGGAGGAAAGATGTTAATACAGTTCGAGATAAAGTCCGTTTTAAGAGACTGGAACGCATCAATGCATGTATTGGCTTAATGCTAAAATTGGAAGTATTTTGGTTCCTCGAGGACTCTCCTCGAGGAAATAATTGAAGGATAACAATTACATATCTATTTAAGGTTATCTATTATGGGTGAGTTATCATGTTTTTCTCCTGGCAACATATTCGCCCAAACAGAGCGTATCGAGAATCGGAAGACGCTAAACTTTTTGCACTGGAAACTAATATTGATGACTGTCATCTAAGATTTTAAAGTAATTCGACTAGTTTTCACCAAATAATAGTTTATTCAGACATTATAACACTTCCCATCGGAAAAAGAAGAAACATAACCTCATGTTTCTTCTTTTCATACATACAATGATACTTTTAGCAACTTATGGATTTTATTCAGTCTCTAATACATGTGCAGGTAAAGAGATCAGACTCTGGGTAGCCTCATACAGTTCTATTTACCATATTTGTTAACTTACAGAGACCTTAGGACATCAAAAAGTGGCTGTTAACTCGAGGATGAAGTTGCTTCTTGTGAACATAGGTGGTAGCAGGGTTACTTATTTAATTATGCAAAACGGGGATTATCTCAATATACAAAAAGTGCAAACTAAAAGTAACAAAGTGTTTAGAGTACATAAAAAGGAAACAAATGGGATACCAAAAAACTTATATTTTGCCTGCAGAGAGATAAAGCATTAACAAAATGATAAAGTCGCTTAAATAGTAGTTACCAAAGTATTATCAGGATGAGTGTCATAACAAGGTATTTGAAAATTAATCGATCATGTACAGGGATGATTATAAAAAATGAATGAGGATAAACTAATGACCAAATTTTTATGCATGGATAAGAACATTGGTAAAAGTTGTGATGATTTGTTTTTCACTTCGCTGATGATGTAGAAAACAATGTGGAAGAAAAGAATCAAAGTTTTATAGACTTATGGGAAGAGATTGGACGTAATTTGGATAAAGCGTGATAAGCAACCTGTAGCTGGTAGTAACTTTGTTTGTTAAAAATAGTACCTACCACTAAAGACAAGGCCCCTGGTGATATGAAAACTACGAAAATTAAACCAATTCATAAGAAGGGCTCAATTCTCGACTAAAGAGCAAAAAGAACAAAAGGCCTGATTTGGACAAGATTTTAGTGAAATATGTAGCTTACAAAAACCTTGAAATATTTAGTTATCAGTATGAGTTTCTGTTAAAGAGGGGGAAAAAAGATATTTTGGAGCACTTTGCAGATATCATTAATCTGTTTAAGTCCTTGGGTGGTAATCACATTTAGTGGCAATGAAAAGCGTTATCATTGTTAGTCATAATACATTTTTGGATGACGTGCAAAAGTTGGGTGTACAAGGTTTAGCCTTAGCATGGTTCAAGAGTTACCCAGAGAACGGAATAATAGCTGTAAAGCTGACACAGTTTTATTAGGAGAGTACAGAACAAAAATAGACATAAGGATTGAGGACTCCATGCTAAAAAGTGTTTCCTAAAATTCTGGACGTAAAAAAAAACAAAGAACTTTGTCAATCGTCGCGCCACCACTCTGGTATTACTGGTACTTTGATGGTTTAAATGTAAATTCTGTCAGCAGAACATAAACTGTCACCATTGACCTGCCTGTACCCATGAATGTAGAGCTAAATAAATATATTCTAAAATCAAGAACGAAAGCATTAAGCCATAATTCCAAAACAGTCAAAGAAAAGCCATTTTTGACCGTGTATTTTGTTGTTTATACTATTGTTTACTAATGATTTATTATTGTTGTTCTTGATATATGTATTTAACAGAATTAATTACCTTTGAAATTTTTGCTTTATCTTCATTTTAAGCATGTGAAATGGGAAATAGTCCTCCGTAAATCTTATAAATACATTATGCATTTACAAATTGTACATACAAGCGCGACAATGTAAGCTGAGTACTTCGTTTGAGGTTTCACCATCACAGAACACGTTAGCGCGGGAAAAATCGATTTTAAAAAAATCTTAGATAATGACTATACGAATCCAAGTTAACACAACTTATTTACATGTACAAGGAGCATGTGGCTATAATGAATAAGACCAGAATGAAAAAGTCAATTGCTCGGGGTTTTTTACGATCTCGGCTTATTTTAGTCAATTTAAGGAAATGTTTGAATTTACTAATCCGATCTAAACTTTACGGACGCTGAAATTAAAAATATGAATCTACCAACGAAAGATAATCCAGTAAATTTGAATAGTCTTCACACACCGTCGTCGTAAACAAATCCTCTTTGTTCAACTGAGTTTGGCATTTTCGGTCCTCGTTTGCTGGTACCCTGTTTTCCAGCCTGGTGCTAAACAATTTCTAAATGGAGAAGCCATTGCAAAATCTTGAATTATGCCGAGCACACGGAAGTTTGATTCGGTGTCCGACGACCATCGACTTGGGCTCAGAATGGAAGCTTCATAAGACTCTGGCTCAATTCCTATAGCAGATCTGTCCTCTCCAAAATCCACAAAGTTACTTGGAGATGTCAAAAATAATCAGCTGTAATTTAAAAATTTTCGCCCTTTCCGTATTTATTCAGCAGCTAAGTAATAACCAACACAGTCTCTAGTTAACGACAATCAACAACGGCTATTTACGAGTCGACAGAGAAGACTATTTTCAAGGCAGCGCCAAGGACTGAGTGAATTAAATGCGGAAATTTAGGCAACATGCACCCTAGGCAACGAATCCAAACATTTGAATCCATTATGTATATTCATGGTACAGAGTGAGGGTCTCTCCAGGTTTCCATTCTTGTTCCTATGCTGTTTATTTTGTACATAAATGGTATAATGAAGTTCACCAATATTAGTAAATCCCGGTGAATGCTGTCGACGTGGTTCTAATTTCATCTTATGAATTCATAATGCTATAATTGTACTTTATTATGTCATAATATTATTCGAAATTATTACTCTGCCCATAGTTGTATCTTAAAGTAGTGATGAACATATTCATTTGAATTGTTCATCATTAGATGTTATTAGGCGTGGACCCAAAGGTGACACAACGGAACCTACCGGTATGCCTTATAAGGTTAGGCAGGATAGTATTATGCTACTGCATGAATTTTATAGCTCTTCATATTGTTGATCAATTGCTTTAAATAATTTTGTGTTATTTTAGATAATTTTATAAAATATCTTTATTTTTAGTATTTTATTTTCACTTTTAATAGACAATTAACCTAAGACCCCACTTATGCTGTCTTTCACTCATTCGTGGATATTATTTTGTTTTTCGTGTACAATTCCTTTCGTTCATTCACAGCTTCTTTCTTCTCTATTATTTGATTCCTTGAGATTTTTTTCTGCTTGTATTTCTTTATATAAGTTAATTTATTGATTATAAATACTTTGCATTGAATAACCACTGTGCGTAAAGCCCAAATCTTAAAAAAATATAGAGAAAACTGTTTCAGGGTTTATATTGCTGAAGTTATCCCCTACACAAACTGTCATAACTCGGGCTGTTTCAAAAAAATCATTAAGTGAAGTCCGCAAAGTTATTTTTCATTGTTTAAAATGCAGATTTGATCCCCTGCGCAAAATTTTTTACGCTAAGGCACTTCACAATAGCTACTTCGTGTGAACAGGTTAAAAGCGTTTCGTAGCCTTGTTTTTGGCATCTTGACACCTGTGAGTGAAATCAACACCACATCGAATAGTCTTCGGACGTAGATAAACAACATATTTGAGTAAGAAATTTTGGAAAAACAATAAACTTTTGTGCCTACATTGCATGAGTTATCAATTATTTTATCTGGTAGTCTCGTTCACAGAGGAATAATATTGTCCAATGCGCTGTTTAGGTCTGAGTATTAATTAATGAGCTTTGGAACTTTATCTCCATTTTTATTGATGCAAGTTATTTTGGGTTTAACGCAAATATCTTGCGCATTGTGTTTTCTTAGAAATATTCAGAAAAATAATGTTTTGTTTTTATTGAATATTGCATCGATATTTAGTATCGCGGTATTATTCTTCGAATTTTGCCTGAATGTCGTGCTTTAAAATGGAAAGATAATTAAAGATGAATGTTGCATGTAGCGTCTTAGATGCGAAACACTCTGTAACGTTTTTTTAAAATTTTATCGCATTAGTATCACAAACTCGGAAAGTCAAACCCTAACTTTTTAAAGACCCTGTCAAAACATTTATAAGAGAAGATGAAAATAAATTCGTCCAAATTAAACCATCTGTCATTAACATAAATGTGTTTTTAGAAAGAGTGATTAGAAGAATACATTGTCCACATTGACTTTGACACAAATGTTTTAGGGTTGAAATAGGTAACATAGGTACAGCGTTATCCTTCCTACATACCTGCTCTCAGTGAAAAAAGGACAATTAGCGAGCGTAGGCGGACTTGCTGCTAGTCGAATAGCGCATCTTTTTTCACTTAATGAGTGTGGACTCACGTACCCGAAGCCGCTGACACTGCTAAAGGGGAGTTGGGTGAAGCTGAAAGGCAGAGATCGAAGACAATGGGAAACTGCTACCGATGCTGAATGCTTAATGGAAATAAAATGGACGGTGTTGCCATCCGCTAATTAAGAAGCCCTGTGGTGACCGAATGAAGACGGAAATCGATGGCTTTATACCTGAGGAGATAACGAAAACTGCGAATGAGGCGAAGGACTTAATGTGCCAATGGTGATATGAAAGGGACCGGTGTGGTGGAGGGGGGAGGGAGGCCTATCCTAGGACACGGCTGTTAGCCGATGAGGGCGGATGAGGTGGGAGATAGAAAGAATAGAAAATGAGTGGATGCGGAGGAGCAGTTGGGGGATGAGGGGCGGCGCCATCCTCGAGGAGAGGCGAGAATGGAGTGGGCGGGGGGTGGGAGAGAGGAGGCAGGGAGGGTGGAGACAGCGTCGCTCCCCAGCCGAAGCTTGTACGAAGCGCGGTTTACTGGAATCCTAAAAAGATGCGGATACGGAGGGAGGGCGGGGGGGGGGAGGGCGGAGAGCGTACGTAGTTTGAGGGCTGGAACACGATTCTCGACCCGCGTGATCGATTCATCTTCCGCTCGAACGGCGTTGATGAGAGAGAAAGGGTGGAGGGAAGGAGACGAGCGGAGATGGGGTTAAAAGGCGGGTCGAGGGGGGAGGGAAGGAGTGTTGAGCCCCTCCCCCCATCCCCCCGTCCACGACTACCCACCCCAATCCCTCCCCGAACATTTTTTTCCTTTGTGACTCGCCGCCTAATGAGTGGACGCCTGGGTTGGGCGCTTTGGTTTTTATTTTTCTGTCGTCTCGGGAGAGCGCGTCCCCCTGTTGGACGGTGTCTGGTTGGGGAGGGTGATTTGGGGGGAGGGGAGGAGGGAGGGTAAGGTGGGAGAGATGGTCCTTTATCGTAGGGGGAGAGAGTCCTCGAGTCACCGGGATGTCTCTCTAATGAGAGACGCAGCGCCTCGAATGGATTTGACGGCCCATAACGGTGTTGATCTGTCTGGCCCGACTCCTCATCTTCTTCCCTTAGGCTGGCCTATCCTGGGCCGTCCGTCCGTCCGTCGCCCTTCCTCCGTCACCCTTCCACCCTTCGTCGTTCCTCTGATAGTCCTCCCGTCACACACCTCACTTCAGATCCCTTCCCACCCGACTCGCCTCCTCGCCTCAACCATCGGCTTTCCTTTCTCCTCAACCATCGTCACATCCTTCCTCGGATCGTCATACGCTCTCTGATCTCCCCTTCCACATTATCATCGACTTCCTCCTCTATCTCACTTTACATCCTATCCACCTCATTTCTCTTCCTTCTTTCGTTCTCCTCTTCCCTTTCGTCCCAGATTTTCCATCCTCGCAAACTTCATCGACTTCATCCGAAGGCCAACTCGCAAGAATACGGCGAGTGGTGTGGCTCTCCGTTGCCGGCGAGGAATGAATATCTCAGGGACGTGGTCTGTGCTGGTCACTAAGTCTCCGCGAGTCATGATCGCATTTCAGTGGTCATTTTTCTACGAGGTTGTCTGGAAAAGAGGAAATGGGCGAGTATATAGGTATAATCCATTCATAGGAATACGTTGGGGGAGAGATAAGTGGGGGCAGACATACAAAGGTACCTAGTGGGTACTGAGAAACATGTAAAACAAGGAATGCCGACAGCAATTTTTAAAAGCGGTGTGCCGATGGCCGATTTTTGGTGCAATGAAGAAGTTAGTTTCTTTTAAACATTTAAATTTAGAGCTCAAATAATAGCATTGTCAATCAGATCTTATAATATTTAAAATGCATAACAACGTTTGTGTTTAAACAGCATGACGTACTTTAGATGTATACATATTTTAAACGGTTAATGTATATGACTTTCATCTTATACTTTCACTCAAGATGTTTGAAAATTCAGTCAGTCTTGTCACGAGCGTGAACAGTTTCATTTCACATTAAATTATAAACGAGTCCGTATTTGATGAAAGACATCCGTATTTTGTCATCTCAGCCATTTCATAAATTACGGATTAATCAAGTTATCGCAAAAAAATATTTCACTGGCTTTAACTCTTCGTTAGCGGTGATAGCTTTTTAAGGAGATGGCCTCATCTTATTTTGCAAAATTTAAAAGAGTAGGTCATTATCTTAAGCAGATTTATCACCACTGGAACCTCATCTTTGCTTCCTTTATAAAAACAATGCACTTTATTTTCGCTTAGTCGAATGAAATTCGATAACTTTTGGCTTCTGGCAAAGAATTACTTCTCGGGCTTTAATTTTCCTTTATTTTTTAAAAAACAGGACCACTTGAAAGACTTGACTCATGTCAGTTCCTTGTTTTTGGCTTTCGAGTCATATCGCTTCGCGTCCCCCCTGTTCCCTTGTTTTTGATCATTCGAAACCTTCCAAGTTCGAGGAAAGGCTCTTCTGCTTCCAAGTGTACGTACCACACTGGGCTCGGAAAAAAAGTCGAGAACGCCGAAGCACTCGCCTTTGAGACGGGGACCACTCAAAGGTATCCGTTTCTCCTTTCCCATTTCAAATCGGTGCCTGTTGGACTTCTTTTTGGACATTGTCACACGCTCCCCTCGTTTTTTTCTCAGCGTTTACCTCGTTCCCATACCCAGTAGCTCAGCCTTACATCGGAAATAATGGGGAATGAAACTGGAGGAGAACATAAGTTTGGGGTGGACCTAAAAGATTAGGAGAGGGGCTGTCCTAAGTTAAAGGAGCCCAAAAGGTTTTGGCGGTGGGAAAGGGTGTTAAGTTAGGATCGGGGGGAGGACGAGGGAGAAGGGGTAGGGAAGTGATGGAGAGGAAAATGGCAGGGCTTAGTGAGGGGGAGGGAAGGAAAGAGGAGAGGGGGAGGGAGGGAGGGAAGGTTAGTCGGATGGATAACGAACCAGGATAAGAAAGAAAATGGTGTAACGTTAGATGGCTCAACCAAATCAAGGACATCCAGCCGGGGGAGGCGACAGGGAGGCGGAGGGGATTGAGGGGGGGGTTTAGGAGTGGGGGAAGTAGGGGGGTTTGTGAGGTCCTCTCTGCGTGTGAGAGAGTGTTAAAGAGGGAGGGAATGAGAGAGAGGAAGAGTGTGGGAAGAAGGAAAGAGTGATTACTGCGGCCACAAATCTTCCTTTGTTTTCGTTTCACGCCGCCGCTTTACTGCCTCTTTATTCTTCCTCGCCCTCCCCTCCTCCAACTCTTGTCATTTTTGTCCTATCCTTTTTCTCTCTGCTCTTTCGTCACAAGCGCCCGGCCTTTTCTTTTCCAACTTTCTCCCTCTTGTACACTTCCCCTGCTTCATTTCCTCGAGGCATTTCTCTCACCTTTCCCGTCGCCTCCCGGGGGACCAAAATAAGTGCTCTCTTCGTAAGCATGCTCTTTCTGCCTTCCGGTATTTCTTGTGGTCTAGTTAACACATTTCTAGTGTAGCTTTAGTGAACAGCTTTCCTCCCTGTAACTACTCTTTGGCTGAAATGAATAGAAACATGACCTTTACGATTAGTTGAAAATAATATGATAGAATTAGTAAAAATCATAGGTGATGATATCAGTCAGGAAGAATTTTTGTATACCCGTAAGGAACATGTCTAGCGAATTTTGGTATTTGCATAAACATGTTTGTTTTCATGATTTAATTCAATTTTGCCATTAACAGTAATTTGATTATTTCCTCCTTGTTGGGGAATATTCCAGAAATACTATGAAGAATAATTATATCATTGATATTTTTATGTCCGCGGCTATTTTTGATTTTGAGTAAAGCATTTTAGGAATCGCAAATTGGTTTTTTTCTTCTGACTTATCAAAACCAATTAAAATGATATAAAGTTTAATTTCTGCAGAATTTGTTTAGTAATTATACTTTATGTATTTTCAACTGATTCAGCTTATATTTATGTTCTTTGTGGGAACAAGGCTGATATTAAGGAAATTATTTACACTTAGGAATGGGTGAGCATTGTAAAAATGTTAAAATTTGAAAATAAAATCGCGGAAAATTTGACGAGAAGTTGATGAATGTAGAACGAAATAAATATTCCCTGACAATGATTACTAATGTAGGTATCCGAATGACGTGGTCCATCATGACTGGGGCTTAATAGATTTATAAAATTATCGGATAGTGATAATTTCTGAAAAGGATTGCAAGGATTCCACCTCTCTCTTTATCCACCCATCCCAAGTGGAGGTAACCTCTCCGAATATGAAAACTGGAGATATTCTGGTACATGATACTCTTTATCTGCTCGTGGCATTGTCTGAAGTAAGTTTCGCAGTTCGATCAAGATCGTTTAATTTATTATTCTTGCGATAAGTCCAATGTAACGAATCTCATGGAAGAAGTTACCCATTATGTAAACTTCTTGATTGTGACCTAAATTTGTAATTGTATAGTTTCTAAGCACTTAATTCTTAAGCCCATTTCTTGGTATTGAAAAAATAGGGGTGAATTTTTTACCTCTGAACATACTATTATTATTATTTAATTTTTTTACAATGAAATAATAATAATGCTTATTGTATTTGAAATATTAAAAGTACAAAAAAGTACAAAAAATAACAAAATTGCTACTTGCGACAAATAATAATAATAACAATTGGCAATGTTGGCAATGATAACAGAAAAAAATACATGTAAAAAAAGTGTGTTTTTTTTTATTTTTAATACAATTTTATTTTCTTGGTCCTGCTAAGCCAAATGCTTGTCAGCAGGTGCCATCGTTATAGTGATCGGATATTTCAAATATGTGTTTTAATGTTACAAAGAGACATAGTTATTCATTTTCCAACCATTCCTTTTTCCTTATTTTTACTTCTCTTTTTGTACTTAATGTTTTTAACTCTTATGGTATTTTATTAAAAAGTTTAGGCACAATTACCGCAAAGGTATCATTACCCGATCTAGTAATTTTCAGTGGTACCATATACTTTCTACAAGTTCTTAACCTTTCAGAGTTCTGTATGGGACGGATGTTTTCATATGTATTGCAAAAATAATTATCTTGAATGATAATAAATCTGTATAAATTATCTAGTCTTAATACACCTAAATATTTATACATATCTTCCCTGCTTATATCTTTTTTATCTATTTTTCCATAAAGGGCTTTAATAAGGTTATTTTGCTTTTTATTAACAATCTATGGTATACACTATTTGTATTACCCCTATTGTAAGACCATACCTTAGTAAACTCTCGACTAATCCACAATATATTAATTTTAGTACAGAAAAGGGTAATAGACATTTGAGGTAGTACATTTGGTATACAATCCTTCTTAATCTTGAATTTACTCCAATCATATGGTTTGAGGTAGTACATTTGGTATACAATCCTTCTTAATCTTGAATTTACTCCAATCATATGGTTTTTAAATCTAAAGGAATCATCAATTATTACACACATGTTTTGAAAATTTATATCATAAAAGTAACAAATGTATCTTGAAGTTAAAATAAAAGTATTTTTGGGTGGACGAGTTTGAAGTTTTCCCTATATGTTATGGGAAGAAAGCGCAAATTTCCAACATTTTATTGGAGCGGTACGATACGTTTCACTGCGTTAGAGCAGTCATTTGCAGAGTTAATAAACTTAAGCCATGACATTCACCGTGAAATGCCGTTTACCTCACTCATGACCAGGCAACAGTGTGATGGTGGTAAAACGCATTGATCCACTTGAATGTAATTGTAGAGCGCTGATTCTTTTATTTATTATAAATATTTCGAAACATTTAAAAGGATTTTTGGAGTCGTTAAATGATTTATTGAATACTTAAATAATGGAAAAGACTCCTAACATCTAGCAACATCAATTTGAGTCTAAGATAATACCTACTCAAGATAATTGTGTGGTTTGTCTTGCTTTATGGAAGTGAGACATGGACATATGGCAAGATTGGAAGATAGAGAATAGAGGCCTTTGAGATGTGATTGCTCTGTGGAGAATCTGTGGATCAGTGGAGAATCCTCAAAATATTGAATAGTGAGGGTGACTAACGAAGAGGTACTACGGAGAGCTGAAGAAGTGACGTGTCTGTGAAACCTGATGAGAAAGAGACAAGACTCCTGAATACGTCATAAGACGTGAGGGACTATGAGCAACCATTCTAGAGGGCTCAATTAGGGGTACACATGCGAGAGGTAGACCTAGAAAGGAATACATGGAACGGATTGGAATGGATGAGATTTAGATGGAAAACCACTGCTGCGAACCAATGCATAGATGGTAGACCAGAGAAGAAGACATGATTGGATGTCAAAGGTTGTAACTATTATAGACATGCGACTTTTCATTCGATTTTTTGCGTGATAAAAAAGCAAATATGTTAATTGAAAGTGATGTCATGTATCTAAATCCTCTTGCCCATTAAAATAAATGATACGTAGTGCTATCTTTTAGTCCAGTTTTTGTTTTTCGGTGGTTTGTTACTAGAGGTACAACTTATATAAGTTTATAGATGAAAATTAATTTAATTCAAAGAGGAATATCAATCTAACTCAAAGAAAGCATATCTCATGCTTATATGGTGTTAAGTGATGGGTTCCCTGAGTCGATAAGAGGAAGGTATTTTTAATATAAGGTATCAGAGCCAACTATTTTTAGTCTACTAGAATAATGCGATATCAATTGTAACTTCATGAAACCGATAAAGATCGCAAGAAAATTCTGGAAATCAATGTAAAAATGAAAGGATTAAAGGTACTACTATCAGAAAGTTGCCTGCTCACTGTTTTATTGTGAAAGTGGACATCTACAAGTATTATTAGCAATAGTTATGAGAAAGATGATTGATTAGGGGACTTATCTGCGTCAGATTGAATTCTCACTGCAAAAAAAACTTTAATTATCAGATCCTTATGCTTAAAGAACGACAAATTTTAATTTTGTGCATGTCTGAAGTTGTTGTTTATAATTTCGTATTGGTACCAACCCAAGATTGATTGAGTATTCTTCTCACGAACACAAATAATGCAAAAGGAACAACGAATATTTCGTTGAGTAACCGATAGAAGTTTTCGAAAAGGGTGTGCCTAATAAAAACAGTAGATGCCATTGTTTCCCATGGTGACTTTGGCGAAAGCGATAAGGGTGTAAATTAATGAAATAATTAAAATAATGGAAACCCTAAATAATTGACTGGACCCTTTGCATGAATCAGATTGCAGTTGGCCCTGATGGTCAGGTGATTAAGATGTTCATACTTTCTCCATGAAAATCATCATATTTTTATTACTTTAATACATGCATTTCTACGATCCCCTTTACATGAATAATTGCGCATTTCTTCATTGGAATTATAATTTTTATTTATATATTTCCACAAACTCGAATACTGCACCATTGGCCTTTTAGAGTGAGTGCATCAGCTCAAGAAAAATTCACTCAAGCAGGACAGGAACTCGTTACCTGCGTAATTGTAGGCGAGGGTTTTACCACATTGCCGGCCAAAAATTAATCATATCTCCTCTATAATGCAAAGCTACTGATAAGAATTTATAAAAACGACTAAGCAGCTTGGATAAAATTATTTGCTCTTTCCCTCTTTTTTTAAAACTCTTCAATCCTTTGATTAGAACACAAAATTACGTACTTGACTCCGTTTCAAATTGGTTTCGTAAATTGCTGTGATTGCTGATCCATTAAAAAAATTACGGCACTTTTCTTTCCTACTCTACATTCTTTTTTTAGCTGTTAATCTTCAGCTAATTTATTTTTGAATCCTCCATTAAGCCATAAAATAATGTTTCTTTTTTATGATTAATGTACATTGTTTCCCCTCCAAATTTTCTCCAGTTATTGTGCCACAAAGTAATGAGATGAGGCGTATTACGTCTGATTCATTTTCATCTTGCCCGCCGGCAACATTAACGTACTCGCTCGTCCTCGACTGAATCGTTTTCCTCCCCCGCCACGATGCCTCTCCTTCACCGCTCGCTGTCGGTCCCTCTGATCATTGGAAAGAAAAAAGGGCACTTCTCGAGTTCCATGTTCTCATCCTCCCTCCCCCCCGCAAGTGCCTCTCTCCCAAAGAATCCTCTTCTGCCACTATCTATCTCGCCCCTCATCATTTCTTTTTGTCCTCGCTCTCCGTCCCTCGCCACCATCGCCAACCTTTTCTAGCGAAGTGCATGGGTGCAGTTTAATGAACGATGCTTCTGTTTATTTCAGCGACTTATTAATTGTTTTATATTCATCCACTTACTGTGCTTGTTCTCTAAATAGCTATTTGCAGTCGATGATTATTTTCTGGTGCAAACTTGCGCGACGGGTCTCTCGCAATTCTGCATTTATACAGATATTACATAAGCTCCCTGGTCCGGGTCTATTGTGTGATTATAAAGTCATGATACACGAGAACTATTTATCCTCTCACTAAACCTTCATTCCTACTCTGGAATTAGATTTAATGCTTCGGTATCATCGTCAGCTACTGCGTCAGTCACCTTCGTCATCATCAGTGTATAATATCATAAGGTAGTCGTCTTTTTACATTATACTCTGATGAATAAAAGGTGCGATTGGCAGAAAAGAATTTCACTGCCTGCTTTATGCAAAGTTCATATAATTTTGGTTTTCTTTGATCCCAAAGACTTTGCTCAAGAATTTACAGCAGTTCTGGAAGAAATAAAATTCTGTCTGAATGAGAAGTCAGCGTGAGTGAATAACTGACCAATTTTGCAAATAATTCATAAAATTTTCAAAATATGTGTCGAAAATTTTGTTAGTAGGAGCTATAGGCTCTACGCGATGATTTCACTCTCGTGCACATGCCTGCACGTTTTGATTGTTAAACCCTGTTTTCATCATTGTCCATTTCCTTTTTACTGTGTACATTGTAAGATAGTCGAATTTAATTTTACATGCCCTAGATATGAAGGTTATATGATTAATTTTATTTTCAAAGGAAATAATATGGTAGAATATTTGACATGTCACTCTTATTAGGACTGGTGACTGAATTAGGAGATTAGTCCTGTTAGGGCTCGTGAATTTAATAGAAGTGATTCCAACAATCGTAAAAATGAAAACTTTTCATGGGATATGATTTTTATTGCTGTAGCCAAGATCGTTTGATTCTAAAACACCTCTCCAACAGAATGAACAAAATCCTGCGAGCGAGTGGACATTTATCGAAATTTATTTAAGTCACCATGATAAGGTCTGTAAGAAGAGAATTCCCGCAATGTTTACTTCTACGTTAAGAATACTGCACAATTTCAACCATGAGATTATAGTATGCACATAATTTAACTTTTGAGTGCTTTTTTATTTTTCTCTCATTGCAAGATAGTATTACTCCGTACCTATACACACCAAAACGTTTGGGAACAAACTGTAAAAATGAATGCATCTTAGGGTCGGTTTATCCATCTCCGAGTAAACTTCCCGGTAACTATCCGCCGGATATTGCTACCCGCCAATAAATCTTATGTACCGTTTATCAATCATAATTTTTCCTCCGGATAGTTACTCGATAGAAAGATGTGGCAACGTTTGTGTTGTGAATCAGAGTGAACGTGAATTATCAGAGTGAACCTGAATTTTGAAGCGACCGTTGTGATTGGCCTCTGAATGCTCTGAACAAAAAAATTCCGATATTCGCAAGGCTCGGCACGAGCTCGTTATGGATATGAAGGCGTATTTCAATGTGGTGTATTTTGCTGCCGTTTAACAAAGAGCTATTTCATGGTCGTATCTTAAGCATTTGTTTGGTGAACATTGTCTCAAGCGCGAGGTTGATCTCAGATTCTTGTTTCAAAGTCGTTAAACGTATGATTGTACATGGCGACTTTGTTAAGGGTTGTTCAACGTTAGTGTTAGAAGGATGCGATATCATTTCATGCCGAAGACTCGGTGGCTTTTGTGTCTGTTTCTTTCTGCTAAAAGTAGGTATCTACTCTTTCACTCGTTTTGAATGCCGTTTTTTGTGTTTAAATATTTCGTGTGAATAATAAACGTGAAACAATATAGATATGTGAAAATCTGTGAACCGAAAAAGAAATTAAGCCCTTGAATTACCTCTCTACGGAGCTTCTGAGTATGTTGAAATAACATGTACCACTGGGATGTAAATAAAAATGGTAGAAATGAGCCTTCTGAGGCTATCGGTAAACTGTTATTGCTCTTTTGCTTTGCTTACTGAGTGGATATTTTTACGATGACCACTAGTTGAATTACATGCTTATTGGAAATAAAACTAATTAAAAATATTATTCTATCAAGGCCAGAGCACGATAAAAAGGATTGAGGACAGGGCACCATGAAGGAAATTAATAACAGGGACCTGGTTTGATAGGGAAAACAACAATAAATATGTTCTCACTTTTTGCCCTCTTCAAGAGGGAATGGCTTGATGGATATTTAAGTTTGCATTATAATAACAAAATAGCAATGCGAAATAGGAATTACATTTAAGTGTAGTCAATAATGACCATTTCGTATAATGTCTAGCAGTAGCAATGCAGTAACGAAGTGAGAACCCATATTTTAAATGTCAAACTCGAATTCATCTAAAATTAACCACTGCCTTTATAATTTGCATATTTTTACCGTAGTTATGCAAAATCCACATGAAGAATTCCTGTGAATTTTTCTTAGTACTTAAAAACTCAGTCACAATTCGTAAAATTTGTAGAAATCGATGGGACATTATGTTTCTTTCATATTATATGGACAAATTTCTAGTTTTACTCAATTTTCTATAAAAATAGTGACATCCACTGCCTAAATGAAAAACGACATTGGTATATATTCAGGTAGCAGGAGTTTGGTGGCAGTCATTTTTCTTCATATGTATTCATAAAGATTTCTTTATATAGTTCAGTTTATTCCATAACTAACAGAATATGTGTCTCCTTGTGAGTATACGACTCTCCTTGGCCTCCCCTACCGCTATACAGAAATTACAGATCCACTTGCGTTACGCTCATACTTTTCATCTATTGTCCTTCCACTCATCAATTATTGCTTCCCCATATGGTCCATCTCGGCTCCATCTAATATTTTAACTCTTGAGAGTGTTACTAATTTTTTCTGCAAAATAGTAAAATACAGAGTGCTCCATTTTCACAATATGGCAACTGATACCATTTTGTCTACAGTCTCCTTGCCTGATCTCCCGAAACTAATGCTCAAAACTGACCTTAAGCTCATTCATAGCATTCTCAACTCAACTATAGACTGCCCTGAACTGATCTCTAGCATCAGTTTTCGAATCCCATCTAGACCCACCTGCACGCACTCTCTGCTCCACCTGCCCATTCCCAGGTTATCCTTAACCAAACGCTCCCTCCACTTCCGCCTCTCCTCCCTGATAAATTCTCTTCCTACCAACATTGATCCGTTTTTGCTTTCATCCAACACTTTTACACAACTCGCTGTTTCTCATTTCGCTAGCAATACTTAATCGCTTCTCTCCGCTGGGCCCTTAAAAAAATGTTAATGAATTGTTATTGATCTTAGTTTTGTTTGAATTGTATGTGTCTATCTTCTGTGTTTGTTATATTGGGCCACTGTAAATTGGCAAATATGCTGTATGTGGACAAATCAAGTAAATAAATAAATAAATAAATCACTAGTGGTCACAACTCAGACCAATCATTACACATAATTGTGTGGACTTTTGATATGATAATCTTTTTCCAACAAATAATGCAAAAGGATGGAACTTACTCTGTATAGACTTTTATTTTTGAATTATGAGGGACATCAAGGAGCAAAATAAATTCCAGAGAATGAGTAGGTATTAGCCTCAAATGTATGATCCCAATATTAGTGTCTGTTGTCCTTTATTCTTCTGCACAATCAATCCACAATTGATTATGTTGCTTTCTCATGACCTTTCTACTTTTACGTTTTTACGTTTTTTTACGTCTTTTTACGTTTCTACTCATTTTTCTTTTGCAACATCTATGTGTCAAGGCGGTGGTCACAATGAACCCTTAATATGTTGAAAGTCTAATAGAAATTGTCATGAGCATTGACAATATTCATCCATCATCGCATTATTAATGAAAACATCAGTACAGGGCGTCACTATTCTAGATAAATACCGGGTTTGTAGAATTAAATTAGTGCAATGTACCACTAACACCTCAAGAACCAACTAATACACATATATGTAATAACAATAACCAAGACATACGTTATTTGTCGGAGCTTGTTTTGGCAGTGACGTCCAGCTCAGTTTACATTCACTTTTTAGCGTTTTTACGAATCTTAAGTACTCTTAAGGACTGTTCGTTGTTACTAAAATTAATGAATACCAGCGGTGGTCTGAATATAAAATAATTTGCCACAAAAGTTTTCCGCGTCACTTTGTTCATTGACATATCTGACTGCCGAGCATTTATGAGCAAAATTCTCAGTTGTTGAGGGATTGTTTAATTTGAATCATGGAGCTTGAATGTTACATCCGTTCACATAACGATTTTAATGCACTAATGTAATAAACTAAAGACTTTAAGTATTAAATAAACCAAAATAGTGCCCTAGAAGACCATAAAGTGAATGTATTCATACCGTAAGTCGGTGACCATGAAATACCGTCACTATCGCGCATTCCCCAATTTTTCAGGGGCTTCACGATGGTTTCGGCCAATTACATCATCTTAAATTGCCTTAAAAATGAACTTTGATGCTTCAAATTTATTTAAACGAAAAGCACCATGAGCATTCCATTCATTAAATATTCAAATTCCTTTTTATTTCGTAGTATTGTAAACAGGGGACATGACAAATTTAAAAGACTATATAATGTAAAACATTACGGCGATTGATGCACGAATTTCTCTCAGAGCAGTCACACTACCAATAACTAGGATTACTGAAGAAGAATTACACGAGTAAATCTATATTTGCGTCCAAAATAACAGTTTAAACATGCCAGGTGATTGCGGCAGACATCTTGAAAATGAGTTTATCCGGAGGAAGAAGTAGCGGGTAAATGTGTTTTCCGGATAAAGCTTAAACGACGGTGGATAAACGCTTTCCTTACGTTTATCCGGAGGATAAGCTATCCGCCGGATAAATTGCGTCACCCGGAGATGGATGCCCTTATTCGTGAAGATGAAATAGATGCGCAAACAGCTCTTTGCATTTGGTAAATTTCTCTCGGGCTTCACACCGGTTTAAATTAGTTGTTACTGCCAACTTAAAACCAGTGTGAATCCCAAGAGAAATTTACCAAATCTATTCTCCGGGAAAGGGTCAGATCTTTCTTCAACTCTTTGCATTATTTACGGGATACCGCTCTTGTCATGCATTTGTCAGTAAAAGGACTTATTTTAAAGGTTATTGTAAACTGTAAAAGCTTCAACGAGTTCATCAGCGACAACTTTCGTTTTTAGTTCGCGATTGTATCTCGGCCGCCGTCTACTAAACCTCCCGTGCATACACGCCATTTGTGAGTGTTCAAATTTTCAAGTTTGACCGGGTGGAGGACGGAGGAGGTCCTTAATGACTCCACCCGGCCACTCTGGGAACGAAAACACGTCTCATCTAGCCTCTAATTTATTCGCACACATAGACATTATATATCTCCACCAAAACTCTGCTCCCGGTTTGTCCTTTTACTCCACTAAGCAAACGTCCACCTCTGTTTACACCTCCTGATATTATTGCTTTGCTTTCTCGTTAAGCATATACACCAATACATTGCGATTTTCTTCGTTCTCTTCAAATATTATCAAAAAAGTCTTTCCCTCTCGACATCAGAATCTATAAGCTAACCTTGCGGCATTTGTTTTTACTTTTATTCACATGCTATACTGTGATCATTTTAATCTGTCATCCTTTTCCCTCGAAACAATTGGTTTTGAATCGTATCCATTTCTGAGGACCATAATGATGGAAAATTTCCCTGTAAATTCTGACGACCATGTGGTTTATGTCAGTGTTTTTTCTCGGAACAATTTAATTTTAATTTTTTTCCCAAAATATGCCACGTATTGCTAAAATATAATTACCATGCCGCTTTATTAACCTTCTCTGTACTTAAAGTTGGCGAAGAGTCCGTTCGCCCACCTCTTTATTTCATAAACGGTTTGATCTAACGAGCATCTTCAACTGCATTGGTTTTAAATCTCAACTCCAATGCAATACAAGGTGTTTGTTAGATTATACTTATTCCGGAAACCAGTTTTAATTTTTAAATAATTAAGGTTCGAACGCTGGAAACAAAAGTATTTTCCTGAAGTTTACTTTGGGTTTTCTAATTTGAGGAGTTTTTTTATTTTTGCCAAGACGGCAAAACTATCTCGAGGTTGCTTATTCTTATAATGTTTCTCCCCGTGTTTCACCCCCAATCGGGAGTTTGTAAATACGAAAATATTGTGAAAATGTCGGATTTTTTTATCATTTTTCATTGCTTTTCTTGGTAAACGCTATTTTTTTCCTCCGATTCGTTCACCGTAAATTGAACTTAAAAATTAGAGGGATGAAAAGCGTGATTTATTTTTTATGAATTAATTAATGTGACAACCAGAATTATGCATGTATAAACAAAATATGTAAGCCTAATTAAGTATGAAAAAATAGGCAACTTACACCGTGATAAAATTTATTTCGACCGGTTTTACAGCATCTTCAGGTAAGAAATATCAAATGTGCATTGCACACTTGATACCTGAAGATGCTGTAAAAAGCGAAACCGGTCGGAATAAATTTTATCACAGTGGAAGTTGCCTATTTTTTCATACCTAGTTATGTTTCGATTCCACTCCATCAAGCCTGAAACCACAGAGTATATGTAAGCCTATTTATCAGTTAAATGTACAAAGGAAGACTTTGCAACGATTTAATAAGCGCTGTTGTATCAGACATATGTCAGATCGATTTTTCATTCAATTCTTCCAGAAAATTCTGATCTATCATTCAGAATGACATTGTCCATAATTAAGGCCTACCCTGTGCAAGTGATCTGCCTTAAATTTCTTCTGTCCAATTTCCATTCTATGTAAACTCCCTATCTTCTTTGTCTTTCAGTCCTTCCAGGTACTTCACAATATTTAAAAACTTGTTCGACCATTTTTCTTTCCAGAGCCGTCAGAGTTAGTTTTCTTGATAGGCCTGATATTCTTACCAAAACAACCTTGCATTTTCTTTCATTATGAACCTTTCACCAAGGGCATAGATGATTGCTCTTTGCTTATAAGTCCTAGCCAACAGATTACTTAACACATTTTAATCCTTATCCTAATTTTGTGTCACTCACCTAAAAAAAAGTATCTTTGTCTGCCTTATTATATACAAAATGTCTATAGAACTTCTCTGGTATATTCAGTATTCCTCTCGTGCCCTTCTTCCATTCTCTATATTCTTATAAACACCACTCGGCCTCTGACCTCATTCATATATTTATCAATTGTTGCGTTACCGTTATTGTCCATTTAGCTCCCTCTCACTTCCTTTTAATAAGTATAAGATGGGTTTACATTCCCATTCGTCAAATGTTTTCAACTTTCAATTTTTTTCATATCATGTATATTCTCTTTCTGTTCATTCCTGATTTTTTTCATATATCAGGTTTCATATCAAAAATTCAATTACACAAAACTGTTCTGAAGTGGTAGATCTGTTGCGGAGAGGCACAAGAAGCATAGGCAATACGTGGTATGGTTTTAAATGTGCCTTTTGTAATGTAACTATGGTTGGGTGAAATACGTTTGTGGGAATTGTGTTAGTATTTTATCAAAAACTTAATTTTTCCTCGATTATGTTGTTTTTCTCTCGGATCGCAGTGAAAAAATATACGTCTATGAGTGTTCAATTCACGGAGTAGTTCTCGTTTTATAAAAAAACTACTTTCTGCAGTGAATATTATTTAATTAATTATTTCACTGACAATTATTTGCAAATTTTAATTCTATTAAGCAGAAATTCTGTTTGTATGTTTTGTATTTTGTTAAGATAAAATTCCATTCATCCATTCATGCATCGTGGGATAAACCTTATTCCGTTCCTATATTTAATGTCATGTTAAGACGAGTCATTGGAGTTTTCTAGACTGAAGCAAGAAGCTATTTGCTGAGCTAGCAATCGTAGTACACACACAGAAAGTCAATAAAATATATTAAAGAAGTATGAAGAATGGGAATGCTAATCATTTAGTTCTTGTCCCAACGCTTGTCGACGGCGTCCCATGGCTCCATTGGCTAACACGGAAGATTCCCATATATATTAAGCAATGTTAATTATGTGTACCAACCAGGGAGCTATACCCAACCACCTTTAAAGCCGCTTTACACGGTACATTTTATTGTAAAAACGAATGTATGACAGATTGCACAAGAAACTGAATGGAATTAGAGCAGGTTCTATTTCCCGTTAAGTCATTCAGATAATCATACAATTTGCCGCTTTACACGGTACAATTTTCTTCATGAAGAAATTTCTACATTCGTTTGTACAATAAAATGTACCGTGTAAAGCAGCCTTTACACTCGATACAAATGTGTATGGCTGTTAAATGATGACCTATGGTGAAAATTGCCAGAGGTTTCCTCAGCAGAGAATCAAACATTGGGAATTTTCTAGGCCAATTTGCGGACCACTCATGGTTTCCTAATTTTTCCGAAATTTAAATGTCCATGGTTAGATTCCGAGACTATGAAGCCTCTTTATTCTACTGCGATTATTAACGTAATGACTGCTGGGAAATTATTGCAACCGTGATAAATTGTACGCCTGCATTCGCATTCTTCAATGAAATGTGGCTTTGGAAAGATTATGTCACAATGATTATTAGCTATAAGAAACACACTAATCTACGAATTTGATTAAATGGTCTTCACAGTAAGAAGTTTTGTATTGTAGGTCAATATCATTGGAATATTCCTTGTAGTCGTAGCTTGTGAAAGAATCTGGCCGTCTGAAATTTTAATTGGGGTTACATCTATAAAAAAGCAATATATATGATTATCTCTGTCCATACTTATCAACAACATTTACAAACAAATGAAAAAGTAACCTTGTTTCCTTCCACAGATTAATTTTCCTGGTACAACATGTTTCCACACAGCGGTGTCATCATCAGGTACCTAAGGATTACATCCCCTGTATCGAAACATGTTGTACCAGGAAAATAAATCTGTGGAAGGAAACAAAGTTACTTTTTCATTTGTGAAATTGAACTTCCGCAGAGTTGAGCCTCAAACTATGGAACGTATCAATTACAAATTTGATTACAGTTATTGTAAAATGAATATTACTACCTTCAATGGCAAAAAATATTGATTTTAGAACACAATTTAAACTTTTCCGTTTAAATTTAAAATTCCAAGACCGGAAAAATAGAAAAACTTCTCTTCTCCAAATTCTCCGCATTTTCCGTGGCCTTACATTCCTAGTTGACTATCAGTTATTTTTGCAATTTGAATAGACATTTTTTCCGAGAAACATCAAATTCATTGACTTCCATGAGACACATCCTTGAAGCTGCTGGGAGAGTACCACGTTGGTGTAGATGAACGGCACATTTCATAATCATGGTAAGCTCCACAATTTGGCTTCTATAGAAAATGTCATCGACAGTTCTTCCTGGACCTCATCTTTGAATTGTAATGCCTATTGTATCAGCCCAATATCCACGCAAAGGCAAATTTTTATTTCCTCTTTTTACCAAATCTTTTGTTTCATTCATCAAATTTGAATGATTTCATTATAACGAGGAATTAGTGGTCCTGACTAAATGGGACAGGCAAATGTGAAATTTGGACCTAAAGAATTCAACTAGTGAAACATCCCAGTTTTCAATTGGAAGCATACATAATGTAGTTACTTTTTACCCTTACTTTCATCGTCTTTGGCTGAGTTTTCTGCTATGATAAATAGTTCCTTATTTGAGAAAAATGCCAGTTAGCTCTTCCATTGAGAGCACGTACATATCTTTGCTCACATCATGGTGTACTTTGCAGGATAGAAACCACTCAGAAACGTCATAGTGCCTAGGTGTATGTTTCACACTCAACATATCTCTTTTTCTGGCATGCTTAAAAAAATTTATGCCTACCCTGCAAATTTCCATCCTCGCTAATGAATTGTTCACAAATGTTTTTTTTAATCTGAAATTTGATTGTGATATTTTCTAGAAATAATTTAGTAATTTTATGGTGTTTCATATATTTCCAAATATAATCTCAATTAACAGAGTCAAATCTAAACACCGACCGGCGCGTGTACCATTTTCGCCCACGATTTTGGTAACCATCATTCCGGCTCCGTCAAGGGAACGAATATCTAGAAATAAAGTCCCTCTCTCATTGTTAGATTGAGTATTGGGATGAGGAAGCATGAAGGAGGTGGGGAATCGAGAGGGTGCGATGTTTTTGGCGGAGGGAGGGAGGTTTGGGAGGGGGGGGGTAATCATGCCGTTTTAACCCACATGGCTATGGTTCAGTGCGGCGACATTCTGTGGAGCCAGAGGGAGAATTCGTTTGCATACATTGAACGTATTGATTCGAAAAAGGGTGAAAAAGAGTGATGGGGTAATCGGGGGGATGCGGAAGGGAAATGTTGAGAAGGTAACAAGGTTCAGTCCTTCCTTGCATATACGTCCATCCTGAATCACTGGCTCCGTTGAGAGATGGTGAGGTATCGACACTAATGAAACGGAAAAAATTACCACTTGCCCTACTATGTTTTTTATATATTAATACAAATACTTTTTGTCATTGATTGGGTAAAAATACCCTATCAATGGCAAATGCGTAGTAGGGGGGTTGGAGTAATAACTTTTCAGTAGCTTTTTAATTTATCTTCAATTAAAACGAAAAACAAAAATTCAATGATTAATTAGCAGATACAATAATGATATAATTAATTTACTGTCACTTTGGTTTTTAATTGAATCGATCCCATATGGTTGCACCAGAAACTACCCATAATTATTTTTATTTTACTAGCTTATGCTCTCAGTAAAGTGATGCATTTTATTATTCACTTGGTTGAAAATTCTAGAACAATTGTAGATATGTTTTATTGAAACCTGTGGTGTGTTAGAAAGATTTTTAGCACAATAGGCTTCTACTCACCACATACATTTAGTGATAACTGATGGATATCCAATAAAATTTGAAGAAATGAACTTTTCTTTCTACTGAAGTTTTGCTGTGAATTTTGAGCAATGAGCTCTTGAGAAAGAATACTATACGTATTTAAAATATGCTTCTGAAATTGCATTTTATTTCAAATCATATACAGCTCCCGTAGCGTAAAGGTAAATAAATATCCTGGAATGATTTTACTCTTAAATAAAGCTCAACCATTAACCTCGGATGAATCATAATCCTTCAATAACACGACCCTTACCCTTTTTTTGCCAAAGATAAAAATCATGGTGCTACGTAAACGCAAATGTCCCTATCCTTTCCTGTTATCCACATGATTTTACTAACTTTCATTTTATACAAGTCGAAAACCAAACTTTTTTGTCATGTCTATTGAGCCCTCTATCATGTTAAATTTCTGTATCAACCCTGACGGTTTTGAGAATGTAAACTCAGGAAAATGGCCCTCCGATTTGAAAATTTTTTTGGGTGGATTTCAGATGAAAAGGGCTATGAGTTCGGAGGATGGGAGGGAATGATGAGTGAAAATTAGATTGGGGACTTTGTCGTCGTTTCTGCCGGGCAGCTCCCTCCTGACAGTCCCTTCAATTCCAGGTCCTTTTTCATCCCTTGGCTGGTCCTGAGATCCACCCCCAAATTCCGCTCATTCTTTTTAATCACCACTGGTTTTTTTTCTTTCCTCCTTTCCTGATTATCGTCGTGTGCATAAAAAAACCCTAAAACTTAACTTTTTTCCTTCCCTCTTTGACTTTCCTCCTCTTCGGTCCCTCCCCCTTTTTCTGGTTCACTTGCTTAGCGATTCCCTGAGTCTACCCTCCCCCTTCATTTTCAACCCTGATTTGGGGTAACTTACACCCTCCGTCTACAACCTTAACCTCTCGTCTGATTTTATTTTTCTTGGCCTCACGTGCCCCACCCCTTCTCGATATCCTTTCCCATACAATATCCTTCCCACTCTTGCCCGTGAACTCCGTCTCTCTTACTCTCTCTCCCCCCCTCTCTCTCTCTCTTTACTTTCCTCGCGGCTCATTAAGCTGACCCAATAGATGTCTCTCGAATCCTCTCTTTCTTTCTTCTTCCCTCCCAGACACACTCTTTCAAACGCGCTCGTTTTTAAAAACAAAAGAAAAACTGGTATCGGCAGAGTAGGTAAACAGTTGAGGATCGAAGGCGATAAAGATCGGCCTGCCATGTGTAGGTTTATGTATATAAAGACCATAGTATGCAAATTTGAACTTTCGAGCGATATGCAGAGGTATTCAAGAGATGTGGTTGAAAGGCCTCCACAAATGATGTCAATTGATAGAGTTAAAGAGGTTAGATTTGATACATTTTGTTTATTTTTATAGCTCCTTTCCCAAAATGATAGACTGCCGTAATTCCTGAAGAGAGAAAAGTATCCTGTGATAACGCACGACTTCCATTCAAGGTGAAATGCATTGGACTTTTGCTTTTCGCCACAAGCTATGCAAGATGCTAATGCAATCAAACTCATTTAGTGAGTGGAATTTTCATACATTTCCAGTGAAATTTTTTATTATTCTTATGATAAATTCATCGGTTTTGTACAATACTGATTTCTTTACTTAGAATTTATCTAAATATAGGAAGTGATCACCCTAGACATCTGAAAGTTGTTCCACTATATGGGCGTAACTTTTCCACTACCATGGGGTTTCCTATATCACCAAAGCAGTTGCAGTATTCCTAACAGAGTAATTATTAAATTTGAATAAAGCAACTTCACTTGAATACCTTTCAAAATATTAAGTTTCACTCTAAACATATTAGTTGAAACGGAAGTGGCATAAAATGTATGGCGTTAACTTTGGCCTTGGAATTTGTCAGGGCCAAACGAATAAGTTGAAAAAATATTTTCCGAAGGATGAAACACAAACTCAGGGTTAGCTGTAACAACAAATACAAGAATGAAGGTACTGTTTATGTAAATATATTCAGATACACATATATTGTAGATAATTCTTGCTGATGAAATCAGTTTGAATGGAATACTGATTAAGTGGGATCCCCCAACAACTTACCTGTAATATGCCGATAAAAATAATGCAACCAATTCTATGTCTCATTATTTGCATGCAGTTAAAATAAAGCTAAGATTTTGATGAACGGCTAAGGAGGTCATTTATTTTCAAATGTATCATGATCGAGATTTCACTCTTTCCATGAAAGAGTGGAGATTTAAAATTCCAGGAACAGAGAGAACAGAGAGACAAGGAACCGCGAGTGCCTATTCGAAAAAATAAGCGACTTTTAAAATAAATAGAGTAATGGTTGTGGTAGGGAAAAAGGCAAGGATAATGGCCGCATTAAGCAATGCCGATGCCTCGCCTTTTTTCCGCATCCCATCTTCTTTTAAACCCCCATCCCCATTCCGCCCTCCTCTCTTATCCTCTCCCCCACCATGACCACTACCTATACCACTCTCCGTGCCCACAAACATTCACTCCTGTTTTCCCTCCATCCCACCCCGCCACATCTTTTTCTTCTCGTAAATGGTCCATTGATGTGCCTTCCCCTTCCTACTCCCTCACGCTCTAAGCCTCTTCTCACTCACCTCTACCTTTCGCATATAAAAATGAGCTCGGTTTGAGCAAATCGTCCCTTCATTCCCCCTTTCCCGAAAACCTCCCTTAGATTTCCTATTTACGGACTCCAGAAACCCAAAATAGGACAGAGTGGATGGAGGGGGCTGCAGGAGGAAAGAGCCGGTGCGATTAATGTTCACCAACTCGCACCAAACCCCTTGAGCTCCTCACATCCCTGGTCCCCATATCACTTCCCCATCCCTGGTCCCCCTTACTTTTCTCTCTTACCTCACCCACAATTTCGGTCTCCGCCTTCCATTTATTTTTGCACCCTTGGCCTTATTTTTTTGCTTCAAGGCTGGTCCGTGCGAAGGTGGGCTTATGTGAGCCTCTAATGTGTGCATGCACACACGCTCAAGGTACGTACCCACTTACATAAATGGAGAGTTTCCTTAATCGGCTGTGCTCGAAATGGCCCATACAACCGCGGGAGCTCGAGGATTTTTCCGTCTTTTTTTTCGGTGCAGGCCGAAGGTTTTTTAGTTTTTACGTGGCCCGGGAGAAAGGGACTTTTCCTCTTTTCCCTTAACTTCTCTTCTCGCATTTTATCCTCCTCCCGTGCCACGACTTGTTCCTTTTGAGCCCTCGTCTCATCGTTTTCTTTGCTTTTTCCTCGCCTTGCCATCAGCAAAAAATCGTCGAGTGTGACTCGGCTCACCTCGCTCATAAATTCCGTGGATTCCTTTTTGAAAGGAAACTCACTCCACTCCTGACATGCTTCCATTTCCAAGACCTTTCATGTACTCCTTGCGCTTGTTGTAGTTCCTTCCTCTGCTCAAACTTGTGTCTTGTTTTCTCTAGTTTGATGAAGGAATTTAAATTTTTATTCGCATAAATATAAAATTTACTGCAAGCCAAGTAGTGAGTTTCTGAAGAGTTGGTATATTATCGAAACCCAGGTTGAAATGCATTGTGTTTTCATACCAGTGAAACTAAATACTGGATACGATATATACTTGAATACACCTGAAACCTCTATTTTTGTTTACCTCCCTATCTGTACTTATACCAAGTGAAATCTTTCGTCTCCAATGGCTAATGTAGCGTCCCTTGCGTTTACGAGCTCTTAAATCTCACTCATCGCCTTTTTCAGGGTGAGTGAGGGAAACAGAACAAAAGCCGATAGTTAAGGTATAAGGATCTCTTTCTCTTTTCTATTTCATTCACCACTATTTCTATCTAAGCCCGCTTTTGTGACTTGATTTTGGTGAATTTCTTGATTCATACCAGTTTTTACTCGAAGTATCTAATTTACTATCACCCCCCATCGCCCATTCATTGGTCATTCAAGGCTGAGAAAAGTTAACTGCAGCCCTCCATCCTTTCCGACCTAATGCTAGCTCCCTTACTCCCTGGAAGTTCTTCGAATGTATTTTACCCGTTATCTGGTTTGCGTTACTCGTAACCCTTGGTCTTCCTCGTGGGACTTTCCCTTTATTTTTTCCTCAGTTATATTCTACACAAACCTATTGTGCCTAACAGTGTGTCCAATTCATCTGGTTCTTCTTTATTTTTTCTTTCTATTCTCAAATCACCTAAATTTGGCACAGTTTTGTAATAATTTCCATACCTACGTAAGCGTGAAGGTAGAATGCAAACATACCCTAGGCGATCCAAGTTTTACTTAACACTTAAGAGTGATTTGGTATGTTTGATGACGTTAATGATTTGATCTATATTTGTATTGGCAGTCTTCTTAATGATTCACCTATAGTTCTAAATTGTTCTCACCGGAAAATAATATCAATAATTCCGCTCATTTCTGACATAATTGAAATGCTTTTTTGGTGATTTTGTGTCTACTTATTATATTTTCCAAAAGTTTCGCTAACGTTCAAAGGCAGTTCAGGCCTTCTTGCTGTTACAAATGGTAACTAATTTTTGCAACACACCACCTTGAGTAGTTATAAATCCACTGGAGGATCTTAGATGTCCATTTGGGCGCTTAAATGAATATTATCATAGTTAGAGAATTTATAATCATCTATATCGAAAGGTTCAATCTCTTTGAATGAACCATTTTCTCGACGTATTATTTTATTTCATCATTATTTCTAGTTGATTTTATTTTTTTTCTTGAGATGTGTTAAAAATTTGTATTGAACGCTTTGTGCTATTTATTCAAACTCTTCCTCATCGCTATAATTCCGATCCCTGGGGAACTGCAATGATTAGAATTTGAGTATCTGATAACTTTTTATTTCAAGTCATCGTAATGGTTTCTCCTACCTTAGATATAAGACACTGCCCCTGGGTCTACTATGTGAAATTGTTCCATTGTGATTCTTTCTTATATTCGACTGCTGGCTAGTTAGAGCATACTCTAGTAAATTCATCCATGTTTTCGTATGAAAGTAAATTTAAAAATGCAATCTGCCTCTCCAATAGCTAATTTGACGAGTTGATACCATATTGGAACTTATTTATCTCTTCCATCGTCTGCCGTGTATTAAAACTTTTCATACTTTTGCTTTTCGCTCTTTTGCATTACATTTTTTCCCGATCACCGCTCCCATTTCTGTGGTTTAGCGCGCTATCCTTCTAGCGTTTCATGTAAATTTCTGTCTCACCACTTTTGCGCCCCCAATCGTTCCATTGTCATTCCCTTGTTCGTCTCGCGTTTCCCCTCCCTCCCCGTCAATGCGATGCGCCCTCCTCCCGAAGAAGGAAAGGGAGTGGGCGCGGAAGAGGTAACGATGGAGATTATTGCGGAAGTTTCCATCCCCTCCGGCCACACCGGAGAAAACATCCATAAAGCCCCTTTTAACGTTACCTCTTATGGTATTTTCTCTCCCTTGGCCCGTGAAGTGGGCCTCCGACTCCCTTCCGCCCGTGTCCGATCATGATTTCGCCCGTCTTAATGATATGTGTCTGGCGGGAGTTTGGAAATTCCCTCGGCCACCAAGCAACACGAGATTGGGGACGGTGGTAAGGAAGGTGGGTCGCATGGCGGAAAGGGTGCTGCTCTTGATATAGCGGGGAGGCGATAAGGCCGAGTTCGTCGGTGGCGGTGGATGCGGCGATGGGCCGATGTAGAGGGAGCGGGATTCGTGAGCAGAATAGCCGTGGTGAAATCCAAGCGGTACGAAACAGAGCTCTATTATGACGTAAAACAACGACGGTAACCGACGGTTACCAGTCTACGACGACCACTTCGATTACGTTAATGCTACTTCATTAATAGTAATTTGGGAAGTACACCGGTGTTTGTGACTAATTTTAACATTATGGAAGGGTGGAGAAAGATTTGGCCTTTGCCAATTGCTAAAGAAATGCGTTTGGGGAGCGTTCAATCCGCCGAAACTACGGCTATCCTTGTAGTGTTTTCCGCGAAGAACTCATGAAAGGACCAGTAGCTCCACTGAAAAATCACCTTATTTTATATATCTTGCTTGCTTAGATATCTTGCTTCGAACTCGCGACTTCGGAATTATGCAGTCAAGCCAACATTGTAAACCCCATCTCCGATTGTGAAATATTTTTCGTATACCATCTGGACTATGATCATGTACACTCGTTTTCGCTTAGTACTCGAAAGACCACTAATGACTCGGGAGTGGATATTTCGAAATTTAACATACATATTAGGTTACTGTGCACTATAAAGTTACTTGCCAAAAACTTTCTCCTGCCACTCTGTTTTTTAAAATTAAATTCTCTGTCTAATGTATTTACTTCACAACCGATTGCAAGAGAACCAATATCAGTTTTTATTAGCCTTTTTCTTTTGGCGTGATTTCCCGGTAGATTTTGAAGTATTTCATTGGGGAACAAATTTTAGTTGGGAATTTACAGATTTATTTCAATCGCCAGCTAGTCTCATCGGTATTATCTGCAATATGATTTGATTAGTACTAGTATACTCAATGTTCTCATTATGATGTTGCAGTTTTGTAGGGAAGGCACAGAGTGAGACTAAATTGGAAAAGGCTGGTGAGCATTTATAAAATCAAGAAATTGGCTGAGAATGTCAATCAAAACTATTATTCACCTCGCAATTTAAATTATGATATCAGTTTTCCACCATCAATAACAAGTGCATAAATAGCAACAGAGTAAAGTATGCTCAAAGCTCTTGAAATGTTTATATCTCAAGTATTTGGTGTAATTGTGTCAAATTCACAGTGGAAAAATCATTCGCCTGGACTGGGAATCGAACTCAGATACCTCGATTTCGCAAAATAATTTGGTGTATTTCAAATATTGTATATATTTGAAATACTTATATTTCAAATGTTTAGTGAAAATTTATTTCACAGTTGCTTATGCAATGTTTTGCAGGAGAAATTTTCCGAGAAATGTAGAACCAAGTATAATTTACTTTCCCTTGAAATGTTCAGGACCACCCCTCGTGAATAGGTAGAGTCCTCATCCTCCTACACGTTACCTCTCTAGGTCTATGAATGGTTTTCCACATCATCATAAATCATATTTCTTGGAATATGAGGCAACAATTTTTAAAGTTTAATTTCTGGACTGATAATTAATTGAAAGTCAAGATTTTTCCAGTTTATCAATTGAATTTTACGCCTAATTTTAATGGCTAACCTGCATATTTTTAATTTCAACCTCATTCATTCATTTTTTCGTTATTTTCATTCATTTCCGAGAATATCTGTTAAGCCAGCTTTTTCAAACAAAGAAATAGAGAAAACCCTAACACAGTGGTGGAACATACTCTCAGGCTGGATTAAAACACGTAGTTAGTAGGCGGCTAATTTTACTTGCCATCACCGAGGATGGCTATCCTCGTGTTAATGTTTATTCAGTATTATAAATTATTATTTTGAAAATCCTTATTCAATATCATGGATCATTTCCTCCATTCCATTGTGCCTGTTACTCTTACATCAGCATTTCCTTTTCGGATGCCGCCACCGGATGAAGAGAAGTGGAATAGAATGAGGGTTTCGTAAGTAGGTGGTGCTAGTGAAGATGGGAGGCTGAGAATATCTCTTCGAGGTATGACTTAGTGTTTATGGAAGGGCACCGTTGCACCGGCGCAATTGACCACATCCCTCGGGGTCCGCCTCTCACGGACATCTGCCGCGTCGCCGCAGACGCGCCCGGGGACGCCACCCACCCTGTCCCCCGGCATCCGCCCCCTCCCGCCCCCGTCCCCTCTTCCACCGGCGGCGGCGTCTCCTGCGCGTTCGAACAAGCGTCGCTTTAGTTTTGCGTCGTACGGTGGCGTCCCCGTCGTCATCGGCGCCCACGGCGCCCCCTATACGAATGAGAAACGCTAAAGATGTGTGCGGTGTGTGGCGGGAGAAGTATGAAAAGTGCGGGATAACCCGTCGACCGCCGCGGGGAGCGGAGACCGGGATGGCAGATATAAGGGAGAGAGCGTGGCCGGTGCGGTTCGGAGTTCTTCTCTCCCTCGCTCTCCCATCTCCCCGTTCCTCTTTCCTTCGCCTGATGCGCCATCTTTCCGCCACAAAAGGGATTTGGGGGGGGTGGGGAGGGGTTGCATGCTTATCGTCGCACCTTTTGAGGTTTCATAAAGCGATCATAAACGCGCGTGCGGGCCGCACTTGCGTGAAATCGAGGATGGAGGAGTTTTCTCATCGCCCAGTGTCCAGGCAGTTAATAAAAACCGATGAGATATTTCGCATGCAAGCCTGCCAGTGGTATCGTTGGGCCTAGCATAATTTGTGCTCCGGGTGGTTTTGCAAGCGCTGTCGTGATCGCTTCGTCAGGGAATCATTCTCGCATATCTAGGATAAGCCGTTGTGTGGCTAAAATTTTCAAACTACAGCCAATTATTTATTTAAATCTGTTTAAATAATGAATGCACCATTCAATTTCATCATGAATCTTAATTTCGATGATGGCAGTGAGGGATCACTAAAATAAGTTTGAACTTTATACAATCGTTGAGATTTTTTTAAGGAAATAAAAAAATTTCCCATGCTAACAATAATTGAAATGAAGGATTTACCAACATGGAAGCACATAATACTTCCACAGTTTTATTTTTCTCACACGTCTTTGATCTTAGCATTTTGATTCATCAGGGGAAAATTACAATTATGCAAGAGGACTTTTAGAAAATAAAAAATAGTAGAAATTAAAATTCCGGAAATTCATATGTTACTTAATATGCAGGAATATTTGAATTAGCATCAACATTTTCAGGATTTCCAAGTAGAGAAATAATATGTTCTTTGATTTATCTGCGCCCTTCTTTATTGCATGGCCCACTTAAATTCAAGCAATTTAATTCTCACCCGTCACACAAAAAAGAATAATCTATACCGAATTGCTGATCGATTACCACCATGAATGCCTTTCCAATTGTGGCATCCTCGGTTACCGCCCATCAATTTTTGCGATGAAGACATAAAATGAGCGTTGTGCGGCTAGAAAATAAACAATATGCAGCCAAGAAACCTGTGCACATATCTTCTCGAGAGCATGAGGTGGAATCATCCGAGCTTTTCCTAAAGCTGAATAATTTGAACACCCGACTACCGTATTGATATTGATATCTCAGCTAAAACCAGGATCACGTTTAAGATATTCTCTCTTCACAGATTTTTGTGTGTGCTTCTTGATGAACTTTTAAAATTACTACTTTCTTGCATTACATTTTCTTAGTCTATATAAACATCCAGGATTCACCTTTATGCCGCCCGCCGATCATATCAGAACTTAATCATCGAAATTCCAAGGATCTCTTTAGTGATTCCTTTTCTCCCAACTTCCCAACGGCCAAAATACCCTTCAACTCTTAGGCGGAAACCCTTTGGGGTCCCTAGCATCACCTTTCGTTGGAGGAGCGCCGCGCCGGTTGTTGTAGCCTATCCTCTTCCCGAAAACCCCACCCCCTGCCTAACGTCGAAAGTTTCTCTGTTCAATGGCGGCAACGCCCGCCGCCGCGCACATCCTTGTACCAGCCCTCTCTTCCACATATCTCCCTTCTCACTCCTCCCACTCTGGCCGACATCACCATACTCCAACCATCCGCCCACCACCCCCGCATCATGTAGCCAGTGCTCTTCCCTCTCTTCATGCCCGCCAATCCCTCCCTCCCATCTCGCTCGCTTGCTCACCCGAGGGGCGGCCGCGGTGGTTCGACCCCCTCTTTACCGCGCGAAATGTTGGGGGAGCCGATATTTCCACGAAATCATGCCCCAGTCGTTATCCACCTCCTCTTTGCTTTCCTCCTTCCGGCTGGTGCAACCGCCCTCTTCCTCCCGGTCGGCAGTCTTTTCTCCTCGCCACCCCACCCCTGCCCCCGTCCTTATCCACGTTTCCCGCTCGCATGGATGTGGTCCTCCCCCTTCGCGGGAGAAACCATCCAAGGAGGGTCCGAGGAGAGACTTTTTTCGGCGTCCTGCAAGAGGGGGTATTTTGGCGTAATCTCAATCTGCCGCACATCGGAACGTTTTCCATTTGTTTTTATTGAAAAAACCCTCCCCGAGGGTTACGACTGGCATCAAGCGAGTCTGGGCTGAAGCCCCCCCAACGGCTCTCGTTGTTCCATTCGGGGAAAAAAGGGGGCTTGCGGTATAAAATTGTAGTTCACTTTGCTCTGGGGTTTACGTTCAAACGAGCGCGTCTTTGCATTCGTGAACAGTAAGAACATTTGTTTCTGATCTTTTTGCAGTGGTTGAGACACATGCCTTCTCTCAGTTCAGTTTCTGCCATCATCGTTTTATCTTTTTACTTGAGCAGTGTTCCTATTAAGCCATTCTGTCCTTTCGCGGATTAAAGTGTGCCTATCCTCATGACAATCCTTTTCATCTCTTTTTGACGATAAATGTAATTACAGTAATCCATTTTCAGGCTTTAGCTCTTGGAAAATGATAGCTAGCATCTTGGAAAATGATTGAGTTGCATATATTAGGTAAATTCTTAAAGAGAGTTTGTGTTTTTAACAAAATCGTTTAACCTAAAATACTTTTCTTCCTTATAGTATACGTTACTTTTTATCATGCTTTGTTCTTCTATCCAATATAATGGTACTTAATTTGAGCAGAATTTGAATTCTACTCAAATGAAAAAAGGGCCAACTTCCTTCAAAATGTTATAGCTAAACTTAATTTCACTCGCACTACAAGAAAAATCTCGAAAGGTGAAATAAACATTAATGTTTTGTTTTTTAAGCGTGTTGGCGAGTCCCAAAAATGGTAAGCCACGAGGGATGGTCTTGAACATATCAGCAAAAACTCCATTATGCTTGGTTCTACAATTTTCTGAAAATTTCTCCTGCAAAGCGTTGCATAAACCACTGTGAAATCAATTTTCATTAAATATTTTCTTTGAGCTTTGAGTATTGTTTACCCTATTGCAAGAGGCTATTTATGCTCTTGTTATTGATTGTGTAAAACTGATGTTCACAATTTAGATTGGGAGGTCAATAATATTTTTGATTGACGTTCTCAGCCAATTTCATAATTTTAAGAAATGCTCACCAGCCTTTTCCAATTTAGGCCTACTTTGTGCCGTACCTGCGAAACTGCAATATCATAATGAAAACACTGAGTATAACTAGTGCTAATGAATTAACGAACGAACGTGTGGCGCGCTTATTTGGAAAGTTTATGGCCTACTAAGAGGGAAGTTGAAACCTTCCAAATGAAGATAGTGCTCGAGATGCTACCAATGCATAAAATTAGCCTTTATAAGGTCATTCTCTGTTAGACAGTACGACACTTTAATTAATTATTCATCTTTTTAAGGCAGTGGAACATATTAGAGCTAAGTTCTGCGTGGGGTAAATAAATAGTGGGATTTGGCAGCGAAGTTTTTTGAGAGGTTAAGTCTGCTATGTTACATAAAGGCATAAATCTCTATGAAGGCTTACGCGAAGTGGTGTAGTTCAACCAGTGAGAATTCCGGATGACCTTACGCATTTTTTCATGTTCTGCGGCGACAGTTCTGTCGAAGTTGCAGCAGATTTCTTTATTTATGAGGTGAAAGTCAGTCTCTAGACCTGAATATGCTCGCTGAAATGGCAACACAACTGCTGTGCGCATAAGATTAACCAAAGTTGAAGACAACCCAAGATTCCCATTGCTTTTCCGCAGAACAATTGGGGATTGAGAACTATGTTAACCATCAAAGGACATCAAATTTTTACTCGGGCATTGCCATAATGTTAATAAAAGGTGTTTCAATAAGGGATTTCCAATTTTAATATAGTGAGTAGCCAAGAAGACTTGAAGAATCGTATAAGGTGTCATTCTTGGGAAAAACAGAACAATAATTTCATCGGATAATCATTTTGGTACGTTGCGAGCCCTGTTCGTGATGTGGCAGGCATCCAAACATGAGTCAGTGTCTTGATAAACTTGTAGATCGATCAAGCATCACTGGGTCTAATCTGGGGAAGCGAGGTTGTCTTGCAATTGGCCCTTCACGAACTAAACAGAGACATAGGAAACGACTATTAAGGAAATTCTGGGAGACCATGCCGCGCAGAATAACCAGTCTAGACTAATTTATTTCATGAAAAGTCACTTTAAGGCCTACTTTGAGGATCCATACTGCACTGAGTGCGAAAACTATGCTGGACTTGGTCGCGGAGTTTGTTTCGTGGGCATATAGTATGCATAATCCGCAGAGGTGAAAGTATTTAATATGGATTATGCAATTGAGGGTACGCATTAATTGGTATGACCATACGTGAGTTAACCATGATGTGTTTTGGACTAATATAACACCCTAACCAAGTCGGTAAGTTGCTTGAGGTAATTACCATACCATTTTGAATTTTTAAAGTCCTTATTGAGAAACATATCATTCCGTTATGGCCACGGAAGCCGGGGATGGCGCGATAAAATGCAATAAGTTGAGGTAGTCTAATGTTTTCGTGCCTAAAGTTAGACTTTTTTGCAATTTTCGTTTGCTATTTAGGTCAGTTACTCCTGTTCCCTCATCGTTTTCAGTAATTTTGTATAACTGACGGTAAAATATGAAAAAAATTATTGTCGCCTATTTTTTTATATTCTAATGGTATCATTTAAATGTAGCTGGTAGGTATTTCGAGAAATTTTTACATCTTCCTGCTGGCGCTAATTCGAATTCGCAATAATTTCTCTTCATTCCGCATCCTTTGCTCATGTTGCAATAGATTGGGCGGAAGAAGGCAATTATGTCATGCAGCTGTGTACACAAGTTGTGATGGAATTACTTGTTACTTCACTCGCAAATAGTACTCTAAGCGGTATTTACATTTATGCTGAGGTGGCTCAACGTTCCCCTCGCGCTGGGTGGCGAATCTTCAGGAACGAAGTTGGTAACTAAGACGCTCGCTGCACCGCGTGAGAAACAGTAGTGGAGCAGTTCACTCCAAAACTAGTACAACTCACATCCTCACATCAGTACAAAATCCTTAGGCCAATGATTTTAGGATTTTAGACTTCATATTGCAAGTATTACGGACGATGGCTCTATCATTAACCAGTTCTTGAGTAGTACCTTCTCGTTTTACTTCGCATAACTGGTTACATAAAAATTATATGTTCAACTTTGGTTTTAGAATTAGCGCAATAAATTGGTTTCATCGGTATTTTTTAATTGTATCCTTTTATGTCAATTTTGTCAAGTTAAATTATAAGTTTGGAATATTCTCGTATTGCAGCTTTAAAAATTTGTTAGCATCTATTTTGACTCAGATTTCGTTTGAGATACTTTGGGGCATAGAAGCCTTTTCTGACATATGGTGAAATCATGGGACAAAACCTTCTCTTCCGTTAGAGGAAATATATTATTTTAAATTAATTATATAAAAAACTTTTATATTTTGTCATTTGAAGTAAATCTTGCAGTTTTTCTACTTATGTTTAATTTAAACAGGTATTCACTTAGGGTTGTATTTCACTCCATCGTTGAGGAATATTAATCTTAAATCTATGTTGGGACATTTTTTTTCTAATCGAGTTTTAGCATGGCTAAAGGACGTTCATCTGGCTTCAGACGAGCGATAAATTATTTCCTCCTAAAAATAGGAGAGCGGAGGGTGACTGCCGTGTTCCATGCGGTAGGATTTTTTTCCCTTGATTATGTAAACTCGGGACGTAAAATCAAGATGAAGGCTGTGTAGTGGCGCAGCGAGGGGCACGCTTGAGAAGAAGTGAGTGGGTTTGGGGGGCGGGGGGCGGGGGGGGGTGAGAGGGGGGGATGGGCGGCGAGGGAGCCATAATGACGATGGTGAGGCCATGTGGAAAAGATGCGATTGGCCACCGCCGCTCTCCGTCTATAAGGGCAGACCGAAATGGCGCAACTGAAGTAATATGCAGAGAGCGGAAAGGAAAGGAAGGGAGGAGGGAAAAGAGGAGTGAGTTGGGTTGGGGGGGGGGGAGTTGGGGAAAGGAGAAGGCATAGCAGCACATGGGAGAGAGAGAGAGAGTTGAGAAGTAAGCAAGTTTACAATGGCATGTGACTTCCGAGGTGAGTTCCCTCCTGCAGACCGGATGAGATGGGAGGAACGGGTTCACGGGAGATGAGGAGTGGAAGGAAGGAGGAGGAAGAGGCTAAGGTTTTGCAGGAATAGCGAGGGATATGGGATGGGTGATGGGAGGAAAGGGTGTTCGCGAGGAGGGGTTGGGGGGAAGGTGGGGGGGGGGGCAGGAAACAGGATGGGAGCAAACGAAGTCCGACCGTAGTTTCCGCAAGAACACAGCCCCGTGTTCTTCATCTCGCCCGACCAAGAGACTTGTTTCCCGCGCAGCGGCTGCCGCCAGGGCCCTCCGAACTCGAGGAGAGTGAGAAAGGCGGGAGGAGAAGGGGGGGGAGAGGATCGTGGAGTGGGGGCAGAACTCCTCGACCCCCTTCCCCTACCTCTTGGTACACCACCTCCTTTCATTTCCAGCCCCCCCTGCTCACCTCTCTGCTCTCCCACCCTCAGACCCCCACCCCTGCTACATATATAATTCCCAGTTTCGCTCATGTTTTAAATTTTGCAGGGTTCCCGTGCCAGGACGACGTGTTTTCAGCCAAATGGTGTTTTCATCTCTTCCCACCCCTCTCAACCTCCCCCTACACTTACCTAGTTTTCAATCCTCCTCGCTGTTCGCCTTCTTCCGCCCCCCCAACCCCTCGACATTTCCTCCTTCATTTTTGTAAGAGGGAAGTTTTCGGGAAGTGGAACACGGAAAGAAGACTAGAAGAGATATGAGTAACGAGATAAGAGGGCGGTCATGGGGGACGGGTTGAAGATGGCGGTTGGGGAGAGGAGGGAGGGGGAGGTTTTTAGCATAATTTCCAAAGTTTTTCTTTATTTTTTCATTCTCTCTTTCTCTCTCGCTTGATAATGGATGGGGCATTACTTCTTCTCTTTTCCCGCCGCTCTTTTTTTGCCTCGCCCGCGTTCCGCAAAAATTGTTCGTATACTTTTGTATTTTTCTCGTGTTCTCCTCCTTCTTCCCCTTTAGTCGGTCGGTAGGGACCGCCGCCGCTTTTTTATGCTTCCCACCCCCACTACCCTTCCCGGAGATGACTGCGGTCGATTTAATGTAAACTTTGTTGCAAGTTGAAATGAGTTTCTGGGAGAAGAGGTTGTGAGGTGTTGTGGAAACGAGCAGAAGAAGCGAATCCTCTCAGCCCTTTTTCATGGGAGCACCCTTCCCCGGGCTTATTTAAAAGTTAATGCGTCTGATGTCAAATAATCGGTGAGGCGGACGCGGCGTTTAAGAGAATTTTCAATTCCGTGGAAACCTATCCTTGTTCACGAGTTCCCGAGCCGCTATCACGAGTTTTTCGAGTCACGAGACATTCAAGAGCCGGCGTGATTAAGTTCAAACGCTATGCTATTGCTTTTCATATAATGCTCTTCAGTTGTTTGGGATAAATCATGTGAATAGAGATCATTAATTGTTTCATAGAGAACAACAGTGGTAGCTTGTCCAAATATGAGAACTTTAGTTGGCCAGTCAGTCTTCGACATTCCTATAGCATCAACTGCAGATGTGTAGCAGATTTATAGGCAAGTGGACAATATGATTCCAGCCTAAGAAGTGAGTATAGTAAACATAAAGAGCAAACTGAAGTTTTTGGTGGCATTTGCATGTGTCCATTGTTAAGTCCCAAGCTCATCCTGGATATATTAGAATAAAATAATACTATCTTGAGCTCGGATGACGTCATATTTAGAAATAAAATCTATCTGTCCAAATTATTCTTAATTTTACTTCTACGGAAGGATCCCAGATTTCATTGGCAACCTGTGTTTTAATTTTACGTTCCTGCAATATGTTGAACGAGACGATTTGTTATTTTATTATTAAAAGATTGCTCGAATTTCTGTCGGGCAATTCTTATCGAAGACAGCATTGTGGAGAAAAACAGGCTTGCGGTCAAATTGATAGTTAGAAATGAATTAGGTAAGTATCTACATCTACGCAATACCCTGTGAGCCACCACGAGGGTGTGTGGCAGGGGGTGAAGATCACCAAACAGGCACTGTTGACATGCAACTAGGATATTTAATGGAGACATGCTAGATAACAGGGCCACATGCAGCTAGATGGTTAGTATCTACATAATGAGAAAGTGATAATTGGTTGTTATTACATGCATCATGCACTACAGACTACTCTACATATATTTCACCTGCCTATCCCTTTGCTACGCTGCCTATTGTTCTCTCTTATTGTTCGCGGGAAAACTGACATTTTAAATCTATCGGTACCACAATCTATCTCTCTAATATTATTAATCTGATCAAACCTAGCATAATACGCATGAGTTCTCAATATACATCTAATGTCATCTGTGAACAAGTCGGTTTCGAATTTACTTAAAAGGTTTAACCTAAATTTTTACCTGCGTTCTGATAGTAATTCCCATCCTAGTTCTTCTATTAAATTCGTAACACTTATACAATTGTCATAACGGCCTTTAACAAATTAGCATAGTGTCCTTTACTGAATATTAGTCCAAGACCACCCATTTCTCCAACTAGCGGCTGTCAGCTTCCCTCTACTACTGGTTCTGTACTTAAAACACCTCTTTGGGATTTGTAAAATTAAAAAGAAACCTTTGGAAAATGATGATTTCACAAGCGGTGGAATCAGCGACATTTGTAGTCACAAAGTCGCTCATAATACGTTAACCCATGGCTTCGAAATTGGCTGTAAGTGTTTGTGGTATTGTTCTGTGATCTTTTATAGGCTTAACGATTAATAAAAGCCTTTAAAATAGCCCTTCAAAGTTTAGCTTATGTGCGATACTGATGGCCTCCTTACTGTTTATTAATTAGCAAGCTAAGACAACAAAATTAGCATCTCATCGGAGAATTACTAACTACGTTGCATTTGAATTTATAATTGTCACCTGGTTAGGAAGAAGAAATTAGAAATGAGAAAGGATGCGTAGCAAGTGAGGCAAGAGTAGAATCTGTGAAGGATTGGAGCAATCACAAGTATACCTTACGTTCTGAGACAATTGCATTTCTACATATTTTGAAAGGTTAATCTACCAATCAGCTGGTAGAATACTTATAGGCATTAAGAATGAATGCAACTGTCGACATTCGTAATCCAGTGCAACACTATGATAAATTATTCTGAAACTTTAAGGCGAGTACTTACTCCTTTAGGATAAATGGTACGAACCATAGAGAAGAATCAAACCCCCCAAAGGAGTGGATGTTGAAGGCAGTAAAAAGAAAGGAGATTGATGAGGAGGCTGGCTTGAGTGATGGCTTCCTTTCCCAAAGCCTGAGTTCGAATCCTAAATGTGGCGTTTCATTAGTTCGCGTACTTCGCGTTCGACGGAGTACCCACTCCGTCCGTGGAATAGGAATTCAGACTGAGGAGCTACTCACGCCTTTGGTTATGAGCAGTTTATTTCCCACGCTTGGTTTCTTTCATCTCCTCTACTCTCCACATAATCTTGCCGTTCGGAATCTTTCCTATCTCTCTTCCTTGGAATTAAACACATCAATTCACAGCGTCTCTGGAAATTACTCAATACCTTCAGCAGCCGGAAATCCGAAAGTTTGTTTGCTGCAACTCTCCACTCCGCTGTATCATTAATTCCTCTGTAAACATTGATTCCTTCATAACTTCTCATACTGGCATAATACTTGGTTTGCTTATCGTTTTCATAGTTTTGCCGCCTTGATCTCGAAGTAAATCTCCCCGCTCGATCCTTCCGTAATAGTTTTTAGGATACCGCTACGCCGCAATAGGCGAGAGAAAATTATTAGGTCCCATTGTTAATTTTGGCTGAGACAAATGTTCTTGGGTGCGTTAGCAGTCTAACCACTTCATTCCGTGTGCTCTACCCATCGCGGAAGTGTTCTGACTCATCCGCCGTACCTTATAGACGAGGCCCCGCTCGTATGTGTCTCTACAGCGAAAAGCTGATAGAAATTACACAGGCACACACTCACCCCCGTCAACCCCCTCTTCCGTCTCGCATACCTCACGTGGAGATCCTCTAACAACCGCTTGTCGGCCGCACGCGCCCCCTTTCCCCCCCTTTCTCCCGCACGCCTATTTACGGCGGTCCGGCACCAAGAGTTGAAGGGGAGTGCTGGCACGGGCGAGGGTGGCGGAGTGAGGCACGGGCTTAAAGGGACGACGCACACCTGAGATAATCTGAAACGGAATATGAATGAGGTCAATGCCTCTCTTTCCCCTTACCCTCCTGCACATAACGTCCCGTCGTGGTGCTATATGCGCTCCACGCATGTGCATTTTTCCATGTAACCACGCTATTTCACTGGTGAACTCTTATCAGACGTGCGAACTCCTGCTTTCCCAGCAACCAATTTAATACTCAGTGTCACACTCCTGCGTGAAAATTTGCATCGCCTTAGATTCTATGTAACGTGTAATGACTAATATCGCATTTTCTCTGATATTTCTCTAAATGTGAATGTTGCACAAAACTAAATCATTTATCATTAAAGTGCTGTTCATTTATGCCACCATGAATTACATATAGCATTGCATCGTAATACATTTCGATTCAGATTAGAACTCGGTGCGTTATATCGAAGTTCCCGGCCGATAAATATCAATAAACCTGGAATCTCGAGTATTTCAATCGTTAAATCGCAATATTGCCCCAACTCCCTCACCATCTTTCTCCCCTTGAGTGGAAAATGCTGATGGAAATGCAGGAAGAGCACTGGAGAGACGGTTGAAGTTGGTCTTTATTTCCGTGCTCTGCCTCATTTTAAGTCGAGGCTGTTCCTCCGGAAATGTCTATCCCTTCGTGGGAGGAGTAGGGGGAGGTCGTGTCCTCCTGTGCCTCCCTCCCACCACGACTGACCAAGTGGACAGGGGTGTAGGCCGCGGGTGACGCGCGTCTGGGCGTTGGCGAGACGGTCCCTTTTCGATCGCGCTGCCGCCGCTTAATCGCATATGTCTCCCCTATCTCCTTCTCCGCGCCCTCCTAAAGGTATTACATTATGCTTGTATTGTATCGAGGGTCGGCACAGAAAAAGGAGCTGACGGCTTCAAGAGCCTGCAGGAATTCCTCGGCATTCCCATTGAGGTAGTTGGCGAGGGGGGTCCCTATGGTGGGTAAACCTTGAACCTGTAATGCGGGCGTGGCTCGTCCGGTACATTGGTATTCACCGTTTAGCCTTTCGGTTTATATGGTGAACACTCGTCATTACAATATTGACATTGTTTTAAGCGACTCTCGACTTCAACTCCTGTGCACAACTTTGCAGGATTTTTTTCCTCCGCATATTGAGGTACTGTTCGAAATGACCACTTGAAGCGCTTATTCTTTTACCACAGGAAATGACGTTGGACAGGTGAATAACTCTGAAAATCAGATGCTTTGACCCGCTTATAGAATGTTTTTTTTATCACTAGAGTTTTCAGCGTCTGAAACTGTAACGCTCTTTTTGCGAGAAAAATAACTTCAGATTTATATTTTGAGATATTATGAAAGCTTTGCATGAATCTGGAAGAAGAATGCATTGAATTCTTTAAGGCAAAAAAGCCTTATTCACAAAAATAACACCGACTCTCTTTGAATTCACTAAAGGGAAGTAAATATCTAATCTGGCAGACGGTGAATGAATGTTTTTGGCGTCATGGCCGCTCAATCCAAGCATACAATGAACTCACTTGCCATCTTCCGACGCACGAACGCCAAAGCGTTGATGCGGAAACTTTGCGCCTCCCCATTCGATCTGTCCTTCATTTAATTTTCTATCTTTGCAACTCTCGAAGCTGTCAAATTTAGAGCCGCAGGCAATTCTTTGGTTGAAACATGGAAATGTGGTAGATGAGGGATGAAATATTGACCGTACTTCGTCTAACATTACGAATATTTCTGGACCCGTGGAGTGCATCCATGCATTGATTCATGCGTTAAGTCATGCATTCATTCATGCATCCATTCTTGTCTGCTTTTATTTAAGGATAAATGGGATGCCTAGGGCTGTATCAATCTCAGCTTTGTGGACTCGCAGCATGATAAAACAAAAAATCCACTATTCCTCACTGGTACCGCTGTGAAAAACTACTATGATGTTGATTATAATCCTTTTAATCGAAGCTTGATTTTTTAATACTAACGATTACGGACTTGAGTTCCCTAAGGAAAAATTATGTAAAATATTGAGTCGTTTCATTACAATTTACTCTTTACTGTTTTCCCTGGTTGATGAGGTTTTTGTCGAACACGTTTCTAAGGGTGGTTATTTTTACTAGATTTTTTTTCAACTCTTCACAGGAGCTTTTTTAGGTGAAGATGTTACACTATGGTTAAATTACCCTTGAGGAGGTAGTCTGACGGGTAGCGTTCGAATTCTGCTGCAAGTACTCGGTTCAAATACTGAACCAAAAGAAGAAGTCTCTTCGAACTGCAAACCTACACCGAAGCAGGTTGTTGAGTACCTGGGAGACATCATTTGTTCATCATTCACGTGGTAGAGGTAATGGAAATTTCTCCTTGCGTATATGTGCAAATGTCACAAACCGTTTATCCTTGTAAATGCTCACCTTTTCTTCGCAATACCAGAACAAAACGGGCTTTAAGCTGATTGGAGGCTGATTTTGCTGTTGTTGACTCTCAGCCTGCGAGAAGCATTACTTAACATTAATATCTGCCTTAATAGTCCATATTTAATTGTACGTTGTATCGTATATATCGTATGTTTAGCACATAAGAGTTATTTGAAACAAAAAACGTAGTAGTTTGGATATCAAACCCGAAAGATATCAAATCCGTGGTAAATTAACGTGATCCACTCATACTAGCTGAAGCGCAAACATTTTTACTAATGGGATAATAATGGCTCACCTTGAAAAACCAAGGATACATGATGAGTGATCACGACAGCTATCATGCTTTTTTTCTCAAGAATTCCTTTCCAATGCATGCTTTTGTATTAAATATTCTTCTTTCCTAAAGGAGAAAAAAATACATTCTCGAGAAAAATATAAATAGTTTTAGGTATTCCAATTTATTACATAATCACGTAAGGAAGGGCCACGTCTAAGCTTTTAGTAACCAAATGGAATAATACAGATTTTACTGGTAACAGATTTGTTAGAAAAATGGAACTTTACAATTGGAAACTCTTAAAAATGCTTGATTATTCTATTCCAAGATTGTTCCCCGAAGCATTGTGTATTCCTGGAGAAAATAATTGTCCCAACTGGACTCCATCGTGAAGTAATGCTTTCATAGTCCAGCAATTATGTTGCCTCTCCGTGTCCGTGCCACTACACTGAAGGACACTCCTAATAAACCAAAGATGGATAGATAACCCTCATAGAATATTGGGTGCAGCATATTGAATTATGTCCAACCATTTTGGCAACAACTTTCGATTCCTCCCGGAGACAATCTTTGAGAGTAGCTTGAAAGCTGAAACTGAGCTGAGGAGAGACGGAATCCCACGCTATAAAGTCTCTTTTAGCGAACACGCGCTTAGCCTTTATCAGATCGGAGAAGGGCGGTTTTATGCGACTCTTTCGAGAAACAACCCTTTAACCTCTTTCCTTCGTCACTCTATCGCTCTTCTGTCCTCTCGGAAAATAACGACTCGCAGAGTCCTTCGATTTACTTCTCCCCTTTCAATTTGATATCAGTGTTAAAGGGAGACTGGGAAATGGGTGCTTGGGCAGACACGCCGGTGGCCCGAGAAGCCGTGGAATTGAGTGGTGGGAGCACAGACTCGTGATGCTGAATGAATGTCTCATGTTTATTGATTATATCTCATGAAAAGGATACTGTGGCTACAAATTTACATTTCACAATCAATTTTTTGTAGCAAGAAGTGAAGTTTTTGTGTAAGTCATGCATTTATATACGTGCAAGTTTCCGGTACTCAGTGTTTAATTGCGTCAGATTTATTTTTGTAATGGATGTATTTTAATTTTAGAGATAGTCTATTTAGTTACAGTTGTACAGTTAATTTTACGGTACAATTTAACAGGTAGCAATTTCAGTGATAGCGGAGTTTTAATTTCTTATTCTTAAAATTTCCAATTAAATTTCTGCTTGTCGCGTCATCTTTACAAGGTAATCAAATATAGTAAGGTTCATTTTAAGCATGACTTATATGACAAATGGGGCCAAATAGGATGTTAAGCGCATAAGTGACTCTGGTTTATGGAAAACCAGGTTCGTAATTTCGTAAATTTAAGGAGAAAACGAGGACATTCAGAAGGAAAAGAAGAAAAAATTATATAAAAAGGAACATTACATGAAAGAGGTGTTTCAGACACAATGGTACCATACTAGCCTTGTCTTTGTTCTCTTCACCTAAATGAAACCTTTTATGAATTCATAATTTAAGGGAACTACTTCGTGTATAGCCAGCTATGCCAGGGTGGTCAGCAGTTTTGAGTCAAATTTTATTTGTACCTTAATTATTAGCCCTAAACCATCGTGAAGGCATTTTTAATGGGATGCATGAACTACGTAAAAATTAAATTTTAAACTCGAAATTATGGAATAAGCACATTATTTTTGCCAATTCTGCGAAAACCAGAGGAGTTGTGATATATATATTTCACTAGCTGAAGATAAAAAGCTACCAAATGAACACGGGGCCTTATTGAGGTATTTGAAATTTATTATCTAGCGTTGAATTTCTAGAAGCCAATTTTTACTTTAGCTATCCGAGTTGATTCCCGTATTTTAGATATTCTGAAATACATCTTCTGTCTTTATCGCTCAATTTTTTTTTAAACGTACGTTCGCTTTCAAGTATATTTAAGGCTATATCATACTGATTAGTCGGAGCGAAAGAAGCGCTAGGGAAATGTTGTCTCGATAAAAATACAAATCTGCCTATCAAATTTGAGACTTTTGGCTATGCTTCACGAATCTACAGTGTTAATAATGATATAATAAGCATCGAATAACATGACTCTATGTGACATCGAATAATATGACTCGATGTGGAAAACTAGAAAACCTCAAATTAGAAATGGACAGATTGGAAATTGACGCTCTTGGAATATCTGAAATACGATGGCCAGAACCAGGAGATTTCTGGTCAGGAGAGTACCGGATCATTTATACGGGCACTAATCAGGGTACTCCTGGAATTGGAGGTGTCGGAATAATTTTAAACAAGAAACTTGGAAATCTTGTAAAAGGGTATGTGCAATATAACTCTAGGATCGTACTAGTCAAACTTGAAACCAAACCAAAGGATACTGTAATTGTACAAGTCTACATGCCAACATCCGCAGAAGAAGATGAAGCGATAGAAATTATATATGAAGATATAAATAATGTAATAAGGTATGTAAAAGGTGACGAGAACTTAATAATAATAGGAGACTGGAATGCAAGCGTAGGAGAAGAACAAGTTGATGGAATTGTAGGAAAGTTTGGACTAGGATGTAAGAATGAAAGAGGCCGCAGGCTAATTGAATTTTGTGCGAAACACAATTTAGTCGTGGCAAATACATTATTCAGCCATCATAAAAGAAGAAGATACACTTGGAGAGCCCCAGGAGACATCAGGAGACAACAGATTGACTACATTCTAGTTAAGTCACGATTTAGGAACCAAATCATGGACTGCCGAAGCTACCCATCAGCAGATATTGACAGTGATCACAATTTAGTCATGATGAAGTGTCTACTTAGGTTCAAACGATTAAAGAAAAAACTTAATAAGACATGGAATAGAGACAATCTAAAAACTGACGAAACAATGATAGCTTATGCACGGAGAACCGATGACATAGCATCAAATATTATTCATGGAGGCGCAAATGAAGAATGGATTCAGATTAAAAATGGCATACATAAAGCAGCTGAAGAATCTGTCGGTAAAGTTATACCTGCAAACAGAAAAGAATGGATAACGCCTGAAATAGTTTTTCTCATCGAGGAGAGAAGAATTTACAAGAATGCCACTGACGAGCAGAGTAGAACCAAATACAGAAAACTCAGGAATCAAATCAACAGAGAATCTAGGAAGGCCAAAGAAAATTACCTCACTGACATATGTAAAGAAGTAGAAGAAAATATGAACAAAGGGAAAACCGACATAGCCTTTAAAACAGCAAAACAGATTTTCAACAAACAAAACAAAAAATCTTTCGATACGATAGAGAACAGAGAAGGAAAAATGCTTTTTGGTGACGATGCACTTAAGAGATGGAAAGAATATATTGAAGAGCTTTACCAAGGAGGACCACTATTAGATAATGTAATGAAATCAAGTGAAGAAATAGAAGAGGAAGAACTAGGAGAAGATATTTTACAGGAAGAATTTGAGAAAGCATTGCAAGATTTGCCAGATAGGAAAGCAGTAGGCTGTGATGACATTCCCTCTGAGCTGATTAAAAAAGCTGGTGACAAATTGAAAGCTTCTTTACTACAACTTATAAGAAAAATATACAAGACGGGTGAAGTTCCTGAAGACTTTCAAAAATGTGTTATGATACTTATACCAAAGAAATCATCTGCTACGAAATGTGAGCAATATCGCACACTCAGTCTATTATCACACGCCTCAAAAATACTTATAAGGATAATCCTTAAACGAGTTGAACGAAAGCTGGAAAACACTTTAAGTGAGGACCAATTTGGGTTTAGAGGAGGAGTGGGGACTAGAGAGGCAATACTCTCTTTAAGACTTCTCATTGAAAAACAAATATCTAAAAATAAACAAACTTATGTTGCATTCGTTGATCTTGAGAAAGCATTTGATAATGTTGTATGGCCAAAAATGTTTAGGATTTTGGAAAAAGTTGGACTTAAATACAACGATAGAAGAATAATATTAAAAACATATCAAAATGAAACAGCCTGAATTAGAAATAAGAATAAAGAAGATACAGCTATAATAAGGAGAGGAGTTAGACAAGGCTGTCCTCTATCACCAATAATTTTCAATGCATACATTCAAGAAGCAATCGATAAAGTAAGGGAAAATGTTGATGTAGGAATCAAAGTAAATGGGAAGAAAATAGATATGTTACGATATGCTGATGATATTTCCATAGTTACAGAAAAGAAAGAAGATTTAAAAATTATACTTAACGAGATGGAAAGAATTCTTAGAGACCAATATGGAATGAGGATAAACAAGCAAAAGACTAAAGTGATGGTATGCGGTGCTCAAGACTGCTGTGAACCTGTAAGGATAAGAATAAATGATGAAGAACTCGGACAAGTTACAGAATACAGCTACTTGGGAAGCAAGATAACAGAAGATGGAAGGAGTAAACGAGAAATTGTGAATAGAATACAACTAGCAAAAATAGCTTTCAATGATAAAAAGACTCTACTGACTTGTAAAAATGTTAGTTTGGAAGTAAGAAAGAGGGTTATGAAAGCTTATGTTTGGAGTGTGGCCCTTTACGGGTGTGAAAGCTGGACTATAGGGAAACATGAAAAGAGCAGATTAGAGGCCCTAGAAATGTGGTGCTATCGAAGGATGCAGAAAATCAGCTGGCGAGACAGAATCGCCAATGAGGAAGTGCTGAGAAGAGTAAAAGGAAATAGAAGTCTCTGGAGACAGATACAGACAAGGAGACTTAAACTAATAGGTCACATTCTACGATGCAATGATTTTATAAAATTAATAGCTGAAGGTTGTATTGAGGGGACAAATCGTAGAGGACGTCCTAGATTAAGCTATATGAAGCAGATCATCAATGACTCTGGATGCGCCTCATATGGTGAAATGAAGAGAAAAGCTGAGCAAAGAGTGGAATGGCGTGCTATTGCCAACCAACCCATGGGTTGATAACCGAAGAAGAAGAAGAAGAACATGACTCGGTTTATCTTTATATATCTATATAATTCTTCTGTACGTGTGTATGTCACTAAACTCCTCCTAAACGGCTGGACCGATTTGGATGAAATTTGTTATGTGTACTTGAGAGGGTCCCTGAATGGTTTAGATTTACAAATGGACCCGGTAGGTGGCGCTGCGATCGGGTTCTAGGAATTTTTTACGACATTTTTGTGGCGAACGTAAATGGTGTAATCATCTTCTATAATGCTGCCAAGGAGGCCTTGCTGATTTGTTGATGTTTATGTAACTAAGTCAGAGGACTGAGATTGTAGTGGACATTGATAAAGGCTCTAATAAATTGATTTGATAAACGTGTAGATCTCGTTACTGACCCATCTCCACATTGGTGACCCCGACAAGGAGAATAAACAGTCAACATTTGGTGAAATGGTTTTGCCGCGCGACGACGAGCTTCAACGCTTACGTGAAGAAAACGCCAAGCTCCATCAGCAACTAAATGATTCTGATTCAAGACGCAGCCACACAGACACCAAGCAGAACCCGCCTGCGGTTCGTCGCGTCGCCGTGAAGCTACCACCATTTTGGCTCACGAAACCGAGTCTTTGGTTTTCACGGGCGGAATCTCAGTTCGTGCTGTCGGAGATCACAAGCGAGGTAACGAAGTTCCATTACGTTGCCTCACATTTAGATTCTCGCGTGGCCTGTGAAGTTGAGGACATAATCACGAATCCTCCGTCTCAGAATCCTTATTCGACTCTACAATTGAAGCTTATAGAACGTCTGTCAGCCTCTGAGAAGCAGCGCGTTCGCCAGTTACTGTCGGACGAGGACCTCGGCGATTGCAAGCCTTCCCAATTCTTGCGGCATCTTCGCTCCCTCGCTGGAACGACCGCTCTTCCGGTTATCCTCTTCCGCCAACTGTGGCTGAGGCGATTGCCTCCGCACGTCAAAGGAATCCAGACTGCCCATGCGGAGTTACCCCTGCTGTCGGAGCTCGCTGGCAAGATCATCGAGGAGTCAACTCCTCATATGGCCGTCCATTCCGTTTCTCCAAACAGCATATCGACGTATGACAAGCTGCATCTAGCCATCGAGGGTTTGTCAAGACAAGTCGCGGTGCTGTCGATTTCACAATATCATCGTTCCCGGTCGCGCGATCGTCGGTGGTCAAAATCGAGAAGCCAGTCGCCCTCTCGAAGTGGTAGATGGTGTTGGTACCATAACCCCAAAATTTCACCCCCTACCACCTCCCCAAATATTTTTAAAAGGAAAAAAATCATAAGCTTATTAATAATTGACCGTTAAAAACCTTCTGAGAAGTTCATGAATAATTGACCTTCTGAGAATAATTTATAGTTATGTTTGTGTACCATAGGTGTGTACGAATTTTGTGCTATTTGAGGTACATATCAATACATGCTCAAGTCGTCGCTCTTGCGTCATAGCTTGGCGTTGTTTTGACGAAACGAATTGAATTGTCAGAAAGAAGATTGAATTGTCAAACTCAATGTCAAATGTCACTTAGTATGTAGTTTATCGAAAATTCAAATATCGAAAAAACGTTTGCTGAACCCGCTAATAGCTGGCAAGCCAACGTTTGGGCAGGACAACGTCTGTCGGGTCCGCTAGTAGTCATGTAATAAATTATGAATCAAAGATTGTACTTTGAGGCTGACGTACATGTCTCGCTTATTTATTATACGTTCCTCATTAAAATCTTCCAATACATTATCATCAGAAACACATTTCATGTATGGTGTACAGTTTTTTACCAAGATTTCACCCAACGTTTATCGAGACCCATAAGGTTAAACCCAAGTGTGACCTTTCATTTATCCCAAGGAATTTTTCCCTCCAGTAACATCTGGGTAATCTTCCATTATAGCCTAAATGCTCTATATTCACTTTTAAAATGCATGACAAATGAGTGATAGTATTATTTAGTTTCTTCGGTTTGTTAGGTAATTTCTCCCTTTTAGTAGGATATGAAATGGATACAGCGCAACAGACCTGCGTCTCATTTTGTATGTACACAGTGGTTAAATTCCCATTAAATTTGGTATTAATCCTTAGATACGTCCGTTACTAGATGAGTCAATATCAAAAGTACTCTGCTTAAACTTAACTTACGATGATTAAGGGCATAAATCTGTGCACTTTCTAACAACTTCTGTTGGCTGTTATCGAACTGTTGGCGCTATTGAAAACTTTTTAATTGTTATAAACTTAAACTCGACGGTCATATTCTTCGTCATTTTTAGTCTTTTACAACACAGATGGAAACTTTTTTGTCTTCATTTTAACATGATGTTTGGTAATGTGTTGCTTTAAATTACATATCACTCCTTCAAATGATTTGAAATGAGTGATGTCTATCGTCATTTGGCAGAGGTGAACATCTGTCGTGTTTTAGGCGTGCTGACTGGATGAATCCTCTGGATTGCCAGCACATAGGTAACTCCATGGCTGTCAACATTTTTATGTCCAAATTGTGTATCGTGATCAGGTCTGAGTAGGATGGACATTGGCGCGTTGGCAGCTATTTAGTTCCTCACCTAATATGTTGAGGCATAGATAGTTGGATTGGTTCCTCTGGTGTTTATACTCTCCGCGTTTCGTCGCTAATTTCGTGGTCACAACAGAATCTAGGAGAAAAACCTCTAAATTCAAATACAGGGTGTATTGTAGACATCAGACATCTTATTCCTCACAGAAAAGGCCTGGTGAAATTGCATTAAAAGCATAATTGACCATGGATGGAGATATAAACGGTCAACCAGACAGGTGCAACAATTCTATCTTCCTTTGCATCATTAGCATCCATAGCAAAAACAAGTGAGGAAAATAAAATCCATTTGCATGCAGTTATAACTTCCGCCCTTTTCCCCTTCCAGTCTCTTTCTTTTCTTCTCCATCACTTTCTCACGAGAGGCGTCCTTACACCCCCCGCCAAACTCCCCTTGGATGGCCGGCATGGTAGTATGTAGATGTACATGAACGCAAAATGTAGACGTAGATCGTTTACTCGAGAAGGTTCCGTCCAGAATTAGGAGATCCTGAAAGCCTTTCTTTTTTTCTCAACTGAAAATCGCTTGAGGAATAAGATGGTGCCGGCATAAATTTCGCCGGACAAACACCTAATGACTGCGGAGACACCTCGTGGCAGTCAAAATTTCGCGCCGATCTCGGGATCATCGGCTGTGGGCAAGAGTCTCCTGGTGGAGGAAGGAAGTGGAGGAGGGGGAAGAGGGTGGGTCGCGATGGCCGTGCCGTGAACGGGGCATGAGGAGGGTTAAAGGGGGGGGATGGAGTCGCAGACGGCGCCGAAGTGGCGACCCGCCGGCCAACACACCTCCTCCACCCGCCTCCCTGGTCGGGGCGACATTCACACACAAGTGGACGCCTTACCGCGCGGTCAAGGGGCGATCGAAGAGACGAAAGGTTTTCGGATGGAGAGAGGGAGTGGGGGCAGGGGGAAGTAAAAAGGGATCCTGTCTTGATTTTTCACCTCCTCAGCCAATTGGATGGTGACGGTCAACCTACCCCCCTCCCACCCTCAATCCCGCCCTCCCCCGTCCAGACAGCGGCTCTCCTCATTACCGAAGAAGTTTTAGGAGTTGACGGGGGACTGCTGAAGGTAGGAGGAGGGACGGTGAAGTGGGGAAGAAACGATGGGAAGGTAATGAAGAGAGGGAGAGGAATAACAAGATGGAGCGAGAGAGCGAAAGGAGGTTGTTGTTACGTGCGAGGGGTGGCCATTTAAATCGCGGAATGGCGCCGTAATTTTTAAAACCGCGCGACCCACGGGCTCTCTAACCCCTTCCGATCAGCCAGCGGCGCTTACCTCAGCCTTACTTAATTGCCATGCATAGCGTAAGTTCTTTATTGCGCGACTGAAACCTCCTGCAGTACATTATTGCATCAGGGATTGTTGCTGTTTTCACTTTTTCTCACACGAGCTATTTTCAACACGAGCGCCGTTATTCCATTGTTTTGTTTTAAGCGTGGCATGAGCGCATCCGGAACAAAGAATTGTGTGGTGCTCTCGGCAAATTGAAAATTGTGAAAAAAGTACTTATGTTTGCTGATGGTCTTTCCCTTACAGAGTGGTGCTCATCAACTATAATCATTTTCGAAGTTGCCCTTACTCATTTATTGAGGATTTGGAGGTGGCAAATGACATACTAAGTCATAGGGGAGCCATTTTTCTAATAGCTTTGTCATATGGTTCATCAGATGAGTATTGAGGGTGGATTTGGATCAACAAGTTCTGGCTTTATATAGCGGAGGGAATCCATATCAATTCAAACCCAAATTCTGCTCTGCGTCTCAGAAGATGAAAATGGCATGGCGTAGAAGTATTAAGTTTTATGAAGAATCTATAAAATCCTGAATTAAAATTTTTTGATGAGGGAACTTGCCCAATGCATTAATTGAATCATTCATGTTCACAAAAAGGCGATGGAATATATGCTTCACCAATCTTTCATCACAGAATACCCTCATATATTCAAAACTGATGTGAATGAATAGGTGAGAAAATATCTGAAATGTTACAAGGAAGAATAGCGTAAATCGAACAAACTTATCTGCCTTCCTTAAGTTTCTACCATATTGTCTGTAGTATTTATTTTTGAGTTAAACATGCTAGCGAGGGTTCTCATCGTAGCCATTATTTTGTATTCAAACCTAATATACTGAGTGATCCCTTTTAAATAAATGAGTTACCTATCTACGACTGACGTATACGATTGCGGCTAATTTTCATACCCTGCTGGTAGACACCTGCCCTTATTTTAAGTCCTCGTGGAGAAACTGCGTAGGAATAGAGAGTCAGATGCTGTGTACTCTATCCGGTAACTGACTGTAAAAATAGGTTAACAGTGAGGAAAACGAAAAAAATCGTTTATTTTTTTGATAAAAGATGAGAAATGAACGAGATAGAAATGAGAAACCAGGAGGAGTGACGTTGATGGAGAAGGAGTGGCGGATGGGGGAGAGAGGTGAGGACATCAACCTACAAAGAAACGGAAGTGACGAAACGAGGTGATTGGGTATAAACACGGAGGAGGAGGTGTTGATTAGCACACTCACGTTCTTGAATCGGAGATAACGAAAGCAGCTGGTGAGCATCTGGCGGGCATAACTGGCCGTATTCATCAGGAGACGGCTTGTTTGTTTGATCGCGACCCATCAACCGCCTCTCAAGTGGCTGAAGACATGATATCCAATATTTCTGTATATAATTTACAAAAAAATCTACTCGGGAATGTTACATTAAAATGAAGTACAGCTCTCCCTAACAAGCTCTGGCTTTATAAAAAGAATGCCGCTGACGTCCCACGTGAATGTTTTCCAGAGGAAAAAGAAACACGTATGTTTAGGGCCAGAGTTTGCCTTCAGTAATATAAATTATTCACCTTTTGTTCAGCTGTGCTCCACCAGACATGAATTAAAGAGCGATAATCACAGGTTTCATTTCCTCAAATGGATAAGAGTGTAAAATGGATTTCAAGATAAACATTAGCCATTTGATATACGACTCATAATCGTGATCAAAACGCGAAACATATTAAAGAAAAACTGTCAACACCTCATTTAAAGGAAACAGCTTGGCAAATTTCATCCTAATTCCATACCCCGTGCGTGCACTCGGTCCTGGAAATTTGAACTTTCTGAGTCAATTCTCGACAGCTACGTCTAAAAAAATGTTTAGACTCCTCATTTTATTCTCGTAATAATCCGCGTTTTTGTGTAGCAGATTTTTTGTGCGCACCTGCTGGGTTAAAATGTAATTGGTGGTTTGAGGAGTAACCATATGGAATTTATTTAGCATAAAAATAACTTATAACTTTGTTTTTCCATATGTTTTTATTTGAAACGACCCGGGTTTCGACGTTCAACATCATTTTCAGGTCATGAAGATGACGTTGTTATCATCATTGGGTTTAAATGAATGATACCACAGCATTTCTTTGGCCAAATCTAGCAATTCACGATGCTATAATAAATACTAAACTGCAAAGTGTTGCAGCCTATTTTCTGTGGAATGTAAATTGGCACGTAGTGGCTCAGAGTACTCAGTTTCTCCTGTGAGGTTAACTTTTGTTAACTTTGCTTCATTGCAAATCTTTTTTCATTTTCTTGCTGATATTTCATTCTCCGCCCTCGCCTACGTTTCTGGTGTCTGAAATAATCTCCGATGATTTCGGAGGCCACTAAATAGAGTTCTTTCTGCTAGATCTTCGGGCATCAGATGATAGGATATTCATCTATAGAGAGCAATTGTTGGCTCTTTTTGCAATTTTAGCACGAAAAAATTTTATTTTTTAAATTGAACCTAAATTTCTTCTGTCGCAATTAAATGAATCACGTGATGTGTAACTTTGTATTGTAATTATTAGTATTTGCTAAGCCTCACAAAACGCTAAGGTTACTTTTATTAACGAATTCATTCCTCCCTTTGCTTGGCTGCTTTAATAAATACCGAAAATATTTTTGAAAAATCCTTAATTTAATTTTTTTCCCGTACCACCCCATGAAAATTTGCATCATGATAGGTCAATCACACTTTAAGAAAACCATCACCCATTTTCACTTGCCATCGTCCGTTATAAAAGAAACTGGAACGTGACTGAACAGCCTCATTAATGTTTCTGTTTTGGGTATCATTACCCCTTTGTCGAATCGCTTTGCTTGATTCACACCTTCTGCAAAATCTGGGGCTCAGTGAGCAGTAAGCATGTTTCACCACTTCCAGTACCCCGGTTCTGAATATGCCAATCATAAAATCATAAATCACACGCCATGTGATGAATTGCGTAGCCGTGAATGCATGCTAATCTGTAATGCTATGACAAATTTTGGCTCCGTATCTTCCTGCATGAAACTTACTGTAAATTCTCCTCATTAATTGAATCGAATTCAAGAGAGGCAATTGAGGTGCTAATTCAAGTGTGTTCCACCTATTTTTTTTTAAATTTTATTCAACATATCAAGTTCCAGTATTTTTTCACTTATGTATTACCACTTTTAAAGAAGTAACAGCTTGAATTTGTCGTGCATGACTTTTATCTTGGTAGTCAAACAAACAGTAGCCGCACTATATATCATCCATACAGTTTTGTTACTTGAGGAGATATGACTGCTGTGATTTTTCGTCTCGATTAGATTGTTCACTGACGATATCTTTCTTTAGGAAGGACAGCGTTAGGTGCTGCCGAAGCAATAAATATTTAACAATCAATACACCTTAAAACTGTCTTTTAGGTTAGTGCACATAACTAAAATTTTCAAGGTTAGATTGTACTTAGTGGTGAAATCTAACGGACGATGAGCCACCAGAGGAAGGTATTCAATACATTAACCTTCATGCTTTTCGATGGTCGAATTCGACGATAAACTATCTGGAATGCTCATAACTGATTTTTTATTCCATTGTCCTAATGTAATTGGTAGATCCTAGGAATTAATGAGCGTTAGAATGGAAGAAAATTGAGGACTCCAATACGAATTCTGTAGAATACATGGAGGAAAAATACTGATGGGTGATTTTTCCTCCGTGAATTTCACGCAATTGTGTGACCACATGCAGTTTACAGCGTTAAAGTTACTGCGTGACCAGTTCCACAGTTCTTTGCATGGACTGGAATACTGTGATAACTATGGAGATATTTTTGAAAGGGTATGTGAACAATGCGTGTAAGATGGTTTATTTGCAAATTTTATCCCATCTGAGGATAAATGAAATGAAAATTTATCAAAAACTGGGGATAAACTGTTAGGAGATATTTGGCTCAGCGACGAATATTATCCTTACATTAGGCCAATGATTGCATTAATTCAGTAATCATTCCAACACTCTATGAAAATACATAATTTAAATTGCATCACCACTATGATAACGACAACTTATTACAACACCTTCTAATTAGATGCTGTAGACATCGAGGTATATTTGACCGTTTATGAGTCAAACGTCGGAGTACATGGCTAGGTATGATATGATTTTTTTCAGATTAGTGTTTTTCTTGAAAAAAAGAAATGAGAATTTTCATTTTAATATGTTCAAGCCGAGAGTTTGCAGGCACTTAGAATTTCCTCTTGCCTTCCCCAATGTTTCGCAAAGCTTCTTTAAAGCCCATTTGAAAATAAACTAGCCCATTTCGATGGCATTATGGTAATGTTCCCATCTTCCCGAGATTGTTCGTTTAAAATTTTTAAGCATCCTTTCCTCTGACCAAAATGATTTCCTAGCAGTCACCATGGGCTTTCTTTTTTAGAAGAATCGGGCATTTAGTATTTTATGAACCAATCCGAGGCATCTCTTTTGGTTCGCTCTAAACATGTCAATCCTATCCGCTCCCAGCTCATCGTTAAGCATTTATGCATCGCCGTTCTAAGTCCCACTGATTTACGATCTCTTCGAGGTTTCTTTTTGCTTAAGACGACCAACACGACGTTAACTATTATACGGCACAATCAATCATCAACTCTTCCTTCATCCTTTCATCGCCCTCGCGCCTCCCATATCTCTCCCCCTTTCTCTCTGGTCCTCTCAACTTCTTCTCTCATTCCACCTCCCCCCTTACATTGCCTCCCCCTTCTACTTCCCGAAACCGCCACTCACTCCCTTAACAACCAAGTCGATACTCGCCGTAAAGGAGCTGGAACATGAGTTAGTGCCCAATAGCTTCCGCCGTAATGACGTTGACGCAGCTCAAACACTAGACCTGTAGAGGAGGCAGACTCTTTCCCTGAGAACCGATGGAGGGTCCAAGATGGCTGAGGAAGAGAACCATTATGACGTGGAGGGTGACCGGGCGTTAGATGTGTGTACTTTCCCCTTGAAGCATTTAATAATATTTAATGAAATTAAACTCGGTTCAGCTTTGTGGAGTTACATTTTAATTAGGAAAAATAACTTTTACACTCCACTGGTCAGTTCACAGATCACTTAATTGCACAATCCGAATTTAGATGCCTAGCAACTGACCAGTGGAGTGTAACAGTTATTTTTACTGATTATTTAAATAATATTGATGGCCACATATAGAATATATAAATACGTGGCCCTTTGTTCTGGTTCTGTCGGAGAGATAACCGTCAGTTTTGGCTAATGAAATTTTAATGCTTAGACCCAAGTCAAACCGAGAATGAAATATTTCCTCGTAGCTGGAGATATTTTCAATATCGATTTCGTAGCATAGATAACTAAATGATAAAGTATAGAAAGGATACTTTCATACATATTATTGACCTGTTTATATGTGGCTTTACGGTATGTGAGCTGTAGTTCCTACATTCCCACCTCTTCCTTCCCTTGGAGATAAGCGAAAGCTTCCAGTCCAAGGGGGAAGTTGTAATCCTGTGGCGAGAGCCGGATTCCGAAGAGATGTACCTGTTCCGCCATCAATAGATGAAGCGTCGCGGCTTGTTGAAACCATGCTGAGTTCCTCACCCAAAATTCTAGCATTTACAATCAACTCTCCTTGTATGCTGATAAATTTTTCTCAGGTTTCCTAGCAGATCAGGGAAGCGGCTGCTGCCAACATTCCAATGGCTAAATCTGCTATCGTCATCATGACCGAAGTTAGGTCCATGAACTTCTCAGTACATGTATCATCAGGACTTAAGTAGTTGTCCCTCCTGATAGAATGAGGACCCCACAATTTCTTGGGCACGATTTTAGCCCTTATAATGATGGAAGAGTTAGCGGTCGAAACTTTGGCGGCAGCTGATTGAAAACCTGAGAAAACTTTATTTCATTGGACGGCGGGAAAACAAAAGATTCACGCAGCCTTGAATGCTTGATTTTTTGTGAATAACGCTATTCTCCTCCCAATTTGTTCAATATTGTTTGTTCTCCGTCGGGTTGCAAGGGCAGTGCCCAGTTTCATACAATATGGTAAACCATAAAAACCAGCCAAACGGCTCTTCTCTCTCCTGAAATTATAATAAGAAGGAAAGCCATGTAATAAGTCGCTGAAAATATATTATAAAATTTGAAGAGAGGTTAGGTGACTTTGTTCTATTGCAAAGTTATTACTTCTAATCGATTTAGCACATCCAATGATAAATTCTAAAAATTATAAAGCGCTGTTATTCGAGCATTAATTTCAAGTTATATTACTGGTACTCTTTGACTATTCACCTTATATTTTCATCTTCAACCACCCTGCGAGCTGCCGCTGTGGCGTGTGGAAGGGGGTATTAGGACACCAGCCATGAAGAATTAGGGATAAGGAAAAGGAAGGAGAGATGACAGATGTGAATTGTATGTATTGGGTGGACAGATGGAATATTTGTACGCGGCAGTTCAGCTGCGTATGCCTTTGATCTCCTCCACCACTTCTAGAGATATAACGTCATAGTAATCTCCTTTTGCGTTGCTCTAGAACTCATCTGATCTGATTTTTTCAAGTAATCTTAGCCTAGCTTAAACTCTCTAAGTGTCTAACGGTTTCAAAACTAGACCTTCCATCAGCTGTATAACAATTTCTTTGTATCCATAGAAGTTTTTAACGAACTGTGGGGCTTTCATTTTTCTTTATTTACTTGCCGAATAAAATCTATATTTCAGAGTCACAAGTGCCTTAGGAGTATTTGATGAGGCGTAACCAGAGTAAAAGAGCGTCTCTCTTTCGTCTTTCAATCGGAGAGCCCACGTAAGATTCGCTTGATAAATCCTAGTATCCTTAATTCAGCGCCACAAATGTTTTGAATGGGTTGCCCCATCGATAAGCCTAAAGTTACAGTGGCTCCCAGGTATTTAACTTTATACGTTTCCTTTATTTTGAAATCTTATAAGTACACTTATGGCGTTCATGCGATTTTTTTGTAAGAATGGAATTGCAGTGCAAGGATGACTTTTATGGTCAAAATGCATCAATTCAATTTTTTTATTTTTAGAGGGAATGTATGCCGAACAAATACGATTTTGTGAGCGGCATTTTGTCTCAACAGTTCTATCTGAAATGACGGGAAAGTGTGATTGGAATTTTACATTGTGATCTCAGTCAGAACTTTTCCTTGTTTAAGAAAATAGAAGTTTGGGAAAGATGAAGTGCTGATTAAGGTTTTTTGAGAGCTGTAGGAAGTTTGACTTAGCTTCCATTTAACAGTATTCCAACAATGAGCACACAGCCAGATTACTTCCGTAAATGCCGCAAAACTGATATGTATACTATGGCTTTAGGTCAAATTTTTTCAATGGTAGACTTTACAGTGATCTATGAACCAAAATCCAAAGCGTTCCAGAGCCTAAAAACAACCAAAATATAATTGTTGGGTCAACTATTAAAAATAACTTTAGTCTTTCAGGGAACAGTAGGAAAGGGACAGGTGGGCTATTTCAGTAAGAACCAACTTCAGGGCGTGAGTTGTGTACAAAGGGATGAAAAGGGCATATATGGGTCTTTGTGTGGTCGGCATAATGTTTAATCGTGCGGATTCGGGGGGAAGAGGCTGACGGTCGGGGAGGCGGGCGGTTGGACGGGGGGATTACCCTTCTGTTAGTATGCGGTGCGTTGCTCTCCGAGTCTAGCGCCCGTGGTTCCGGTGGTGACTCACGCTCGAGGATTTTCCGTTGCCACCCTTCCCTTGTCTAAGTACTCTTCCCTTCGTTTTTTGAGCGCCGTAACATTGCTGTGCGCAATGTCCATGGCTCCCCTAGGAAGTGCGCGGGAACAAGGGGGTACCGATAGCAACTTCCTCGTCAGTGATAAAGGAGTTACGTGAGAGGATTGCTTGGCATTGACACACGAGATCATTTTGCTGTTACTGTAACGTCAAAATTCTCTTTTACTCCCGCACTACTTTTGCCACAACTATTAACCTAAAATCTTCTACAAGGATGAAGAGAGACATTAGCATTGATAACAGCAAGGAAAACAGGGGTCTGGTTGGTGTGGTGGCTATAGTACTGGTCAACCATACGGACGGCCAGGGTTCAAATCCCTGCAGAGGAGGATGTTTGTCAGAGGATACCCAATCCCTACTTGTCTGGTGGAGGGAACTTCAAGTAAAAGAACTTCGTCTGTCGGATGAGAAGTTAAACATTGGATCCCTTAGCCCTTTCGTGAATAGCATTCTAATGCCGACGCCAGGTTTCTCTGCCCCCTTTCTCCTTCACGTTAGCTATCAGTCACCTCCCAAAATATCCAATCTAAACCAGCAAGAAACAGAACGTGATACTAAACAAAATTAAAGACATAAATGTATTTAACACTCCACGGGCGCACAGTTCTCTCTCGTCCTCTTCGTTTTACATTTCTTTTCCGTATTTCCTCCTGTTTTCGTGGGTGGTGTCGTGACCCTCCCTGCCACTACTTCCTGTAGCGGTTTTTAGGGTAGAATGTGGATGTATAGACTACGGTCAAGGCTAAGTGCCTAAAATGTCACTTGAATTAGATAAGGCGACCAACAGCCTGACCTGAGCCGACCTGGCTCGACGAAAATGGGTGAGTTTTTCAGCTGACGATCAGTCGGGGGTTCAGTAAGAGCAGAGAATAATCGACAGTCGACATCAGCCTGTTGGTGACGAAGAGTGAGAGAAGGTCCGCTGTTGTTCTACGTCCACACCTGCAGGTGGAGCTCTTCTTTTGAGGCGCTCATAGAGGGATTTGGACAATACTAAAAAATCTCTGCCACTAAGTCCATTCACTACGCGACCCTCAGGATCGGAACTCAATTATTCAATCCATGTGCTTACATGTCAGTAAAATTAAGCGTGATTATATTTGCGCTTAACCTTTCTTTTCCTAACAGTTTTGAAATATTATGGCTGGTGTCCCATTACTCCCTCTTAGACGTTCTGGTGTGGACTCTCCGGGTTCTGCGCTAATATATCGTTGATGTTAGGATTTCTTGGGCAGAGTAAGTATTGATAAATTTTAAAAGCTATATTTCTACTTGATGTATTCGATTACAAAATTTGGTCTTACTTTACGACCGTCATTTCATATATTTACAAGATTATTAAGCACAAAGTACAGTGCTACTTTTAAACAATTTATTTTTATGAAAGACTTTCCTTTTGTAAGAAGACTTTCCCGGCGAATACTTAGAATGTATAGCTCTCGGGTTTCCAACCGGGTGATATACATTCTAATTTATTTTTATAATTTATATTTTTTGTATAACATCAACATGGAGGAGAAACTCATTTTGTTGTGATAAACACGTTATTTTTTAATGCAATATTGTACCTCTATGGAATTCATTTAGAGAGCAAGGAAGCTTTCGCTGTGCGAAAGTAATAGAATGAGTCCTAAATGCCTTCCACCGCAGTGACAAATAAATTATATTTTCACTAGCCTATAAAGGTCGCTGGGAGAGGAGTCTCCAACATAATTGCACAAAGCTATAGGGGAGCGGTCTCTTCAATTGTTATGTACAGCTGTGTAATCAATACAATTCTTAGACAGAAAACTACGCCTATGAGCTTTCTGGTGCATTAAAGTTAGCAAAGCATCCAAACACCGGAGGTGAGTATTGAATGAAATTTCCCTCTCACCTGCTGGAGGTGGACATGGGATTCGTCGTTGGTTGTCATAATTATTGCATTCCTGGTAATCATCACTTGACGAGTTATAGCCAGTCTAAATATCGACTGATTAGTATTTCTTGTGGATGTTCAGTTATTTAAGCATTGCTGGAGATATTTTAATTACTCGGATAGTTAAAATTCAAATTGCTGCAAAATTATTTTATTTCGCAGAGACAACGAAAGAAATTAGAATCAGTGCCTTCCAATTCTTCCGCGCTCATATCACTGTATGATCTATGTATAATAAATTTGATGTTTCAAGAATTGTTACACACTTGTCCCATAAAAAAATGGGAACAAAATCTAAAACATTCCGGCTCTAGCATGGCTAGCGTGGCTCAATCTGGTGTTGGTGCGTATGACACGTCATTCACTCTCTTCGTTATTATCACATTCCGATCTGTGGTGGCGATAGTTATCTCTTTTTAGGATAGTGTTTGCAAATATATGGTGCGTCAATATTCAACTTTTATTCTCGTCCGGGCATTAATTTTGGATCCAGATCCTTAGCTCAGAAGACATCCCATAGCTCGCTAGCAAATTCAAGTTCTGGTGGCGTGCGTCTGCTGGTTTTCAGTATCTCCAATGCGGATTGATCATACCCTTTATTTCCCTTGTGGCATGTGCTGTAAATGGAAACAGAAACTGCATGAAAGTGATTATGCATATGTATCTATGAAATGGACGAGTGAGATAAGGAGGTGAGGGAGCGGGGCATCAGAAGGAGGGCAATGAGGCCGTGCCACCAGCAACACCACCTCTTCCGCATGTCTCTAGCCCCTTCGCTCATCGGAAGGAGGGTTCATCCCCGCTGACCCGTGTCCCTTAACTTCCATCCCCGGGGCAGTGACGAGGAATATATAAACTGCTCGCTGATAAGAGCCCCGTGCACCTCGCTGCTTCAACTGCCCTTTCCCCCTCGCCTCCTCCCCAGGTCCCGTGGCGACAGCGCCCTTAAGTCGCACAAGTGGATCGTGGACGTCGTAAAATGAGGACTCCTTCGCGTTACCCTCGTCCCGCTGGAGCTGTAATGAATTTTAATTGCACCGCCGAACCAGGCTAGTCAACATGGTCAGCTATACTTCCCTACATGCATACATCAGGAAGACATGTAGGAGGGGGGGCGGGGAGGTTAATGCGGGGATATATACACTGGCTCTCCGCCGGCCCAGAGGTCGATCTCCGTGAGCAGCAAGGAGTTCACCTCGGGATCCTAAACCCTCTTCACCCTGCGAGGAAGCAGTGGATGATGGAAGAGGGATGATATGGGAAATCCAAACATGGATCGGCTTAACTGAATGGCTCCCGCGGCCTTGTGGGGCGCGTGCAAGTACCGTTGGCGAGTAGAGATGGCGATGCGGGGGGGTTTGGGAGGGGGGCACCGGACGGTGGAGGAGTCCTCCTCTCGCATGCGTATCAACGAAGAACAACGGTCTTTTCTTTCGTTCTCTCTCTCTCCCTCTCTGTCTTATCGCAGAGGTGATTCATAGAAGCGGAGGTCACGAGGTGAGGTGCAAGAACAAACGAAGGGGGAAAAATAAAAGGAGGTGAGGTGATATGCAAAGGCGATCGCGAGAGGGAGGAGGGGTCTGAGAGCGCATGTAGCATGGGACGTAGAGGTGGAGGAGGTGGCGAGAGAGGGCTCGCTCCTTTCAAAAAGCCCTCGCTCCGGCGGCCCGCACGTCATGTGCGGGATTTTTATTGTGGTCGTCCATCACGCCCGATGGCGGTCTCCGGGGAGGGTTTTGTGCTTACGACCCCATCACGATTCCCCGGCGATTCCGTGAAATGAGATTTTATGCATCGCTGTGTCGATCGATGTGAAATCACTGCCGGGAATATTTAATTAGATTCACGATCGGACGCTGGGTGACGGGTAACAGGGCGAGAGGCCTTCTAAACACATTAGGGAGTAATATTGACCCAAGTCTTGCGAAAACGGTCTATCGCCTCCAAGGAAGTGTAAATGAAAATCTATCTTGATAAATCATCTCAGCCTTTCTGCGACATTTACAATGTTAAGGCTAAGTTCGTGTCTGTTACCTTAGTTCATCTATATTGAACCCATATTCTAATTCCTAATGAGAAATACTGATAAGCAAAGTTTAAGGAAGTTTTTAGCGGTTATTCTTGCGGGAAAATGGAATGCATATACCTAGGTGTAATGGACAATTACGTTATATACCTTAGAAGATACTCTGTACTGTTCTAGTTCTACGCCGTATTATTCAGTGAATGTTGCTCTCGTCCAACTTGGCGATTTTGATTCCAATTACACTTAAGATTTTGTGGCAATGTGTGTTGCGTATGATAATCAAATATTGATTTAAGTCTCATTGTATCTATTACTCTGTCAAAAATCCTCAGATCCTCCACTTTCTTCACGCAGTCTTTGGTCTACAGATCTTCATTTGATACAGGAGATATATTGGAAGGTGTGGTATAATTGCATGCAATATGCCACTCTAGTTCCCGATTGGCAGTTTGCATTATTTAAAAACATAATTACCATAAATTTTCAACCAAATAAACAAAATTAAAAGTGGTAATTTGTTATTATCTCATTTCGAGTTTTTTTTTTTCGAGTCAATTATGCTTGGAAAAAATTCATAAGTTTACAATGCCGTTTAAACATACCAGTAATGTATCACAAGCATCATTGTAATCTTAAATGGGCTAATTTTCGAGCTAAAAATTTGTCATGATCGCAGAGAATCACTCCACATGTATGTTTTGATCTCGTCGGAACCTTGTCCACAATAAAGGCAACTCGCGGAAAATGTTAGGGCGAAAGGAAGGGACTTTTTCGAAGGAACCCTCTCTCCCGAGGCATTTCCATTTCGAAACGGCGTTCGTGAGGTAAAGAGCCATTCTCCCGGATCTCCAGAAGAGATGCGGCGGCGTCGTAATATTCGATCAAGGCAATCTCTTCCCGGCCGGCACCGGGCCTCGTGCCACTTTAACCCCTCGGGTGGTCTCGTCTCCATCGGCCATACGATATACACACTTAACAAACGCCGCCTCCGCAAACACAACCCCATCCCCGCGCCTCCCCACAATGCTCGTCCCCATTCCACCCCCTCGAGCCTTTCCCTCAGACACCCCACCTCCCCCCCCCTCTCCTCTCACCAATTCCTTTTTCTTCTCCTCACACCCCCAACCCCAATTTGCCGGTGGCAGGAAAACCTTTATTACCGTTTTATTGGCCCCGTGAGGAAATATGACCCAACATCGTTTCTCTCTCGAATGGCAGTCATTGGCGCGGTTCCTCGTGAGAGCACAAAGGACTTAAAACGATGAGGATTGCCCTTTTCGTTAGGCGGGAGTGAGAGAGACTGGGTTTGTGTCTGAGGAACGTGTGTGTGTGTGTGGTGGTGGTTGTGCGGATAGAAGGAGTGTATATTTAAAATGTTTTATCCCCGATGGTATTCTTCATTCAGAGCGGTCCCCGCTTGTGGTGTGTGTTTTTCTAACCACCTTGCATGCAGACAGGTAGACTAGGAGAGCAAGGAGAAAAGAAATGATGGAGTGGCTGAGGGAGAGTGGCCGAAGGAAGGATTGTCAAAATTCCTTGCGGTCATTCTTGATGGGCAGGACGATAAAAGATATTCAGTGCGAGAATTTTTCCCTCAATACTCTTCAAGTAGAGGGTTTGGAAAGGAAAAGGCGAGTGGGTTTTGTTGGTTTTTGGAATAGATGACGGAATTACCTTCTTCAGAACTTTTCTCCTGAAACCTCGCAATCACTGGACGTTGTTAATTGAAATTGCACATAAAAACTTCAAATTCTAGCCATCTTGAAAAATCACTGGTATATAATTCATTGGAATGCAATTGTTAATGATCCCATATTAAAGCTCATCTTATCAACCGTATGTTTTACAAAAATTTGACTTCTTCAAACGTAGCGGAGGCTTTTGATTCGTACTGTTCTTTCTCTCATATTTTTTCTTTTTCTCACCCTAAATATTTTCCGAGATTCAACTGGTAGAATAACGCTTTAAGGTAGAAAATGTCGTCATTCAAATCCTGCAAATTTATTGAGGACATAATCCAAGGAGATAGGGAGATTTGTACACATCTTCAGAAAAATTCATCATATCTAACAGAAAAATCACCTCATTAAAGTATTTTTATTATAAATAGTTGATACTACTAATGATTTTTATCAACTTCTTCTTGAAAACTCATTTGTTCTCTTTCTTTCTCACTTCTCGATCTTAATCAATATTTCAAAGAAAATTTTTTAAATAATGGATTTGCTACAATCTTTGCTGGGAAATGCTACACCGAGAACTAAATTCTATATGCATTCATTATTGCATTTTATTTCAATAAAATACACCGTTACTTTCAACCGCTAATACAGGATGTTGCTACATATGTATTTTTAACGGCATAGTGTATCTTGACCCTGCTTTCTGCTCCAGTGAGCGATCGATATGGGTTGAAATTATCGTTTTTTTAATAACATATCAAGCATTTTCATAATGTTTTGTCTCAAAGAGGTTGTGGGTGTTTTCTGTGGTGAATGGTGTGAGGTAACCCTCAGTCGGCATTTGAGTCACGAAATCAAGTAAAAGGTCTAAATCTAGAGGGAGCTACCCTTTTATCACAGTATTTTCCAAAAATAATGATTAAGTTGTTATTAAATTTTTATATTTTATTATAATTTTATTCAATATCATGGATACACAGATTGAATACATTTAAAATGGGAGAGAAAAATTGGCCATGACAAAATAGTGACTGTCTCTGGACACAAACGTGGTATTTCATATTATCATTAACTCTTCCCATACTCCTAAACCATTAACCGATTACCCCTCAAGGGACTATGTATAAGACACAAAGCGTTGACTGGGTACAATATATACATGTACTCTAGGTGAGAGCCGCTGTCTGCTGCGATTAAGACTCTCTAAGGCGGGCCAAATTACGAACACACATCGGTCCAAGCCAACCATTTGTATCAAGTAATGGACTAATAACTCGCTGAAATATACTAAGAAAGTATTGCGCTTAGTAGTATGGATGGTAATATTATATGTTGTGGAATTATTATTATTTTTCAAAAAAGTTAACCTAGAGTATTTCCGGTGTCCTCTTCATAGACACCGTTATTTCTCCTGCCAATAAATGAGTCTTTGAGTGCAAGACTTAGAAACTTTCAACTGTTTGACTTTAAATTGCTTCCCATTTTGAGTTTTTATTTAATTATTTATCTATTTATTTATTTATTTATCTTTAATACCCCGGTTAAAGCACAATGAGCCAATTTACATCGGGTGAATAACATTAACAACGCACGAAACACAACAAGCAGGGTAACAAGCAGCCAAACTTCAGCATGAGCTTAGCGTAAAGGAAAAAAAAGCGTGAGAAATTCTCAGTAGGAATAAAATTTGGGCCAAAAAGGGATACTGACGATTGGTTGTTTTCAACCCAATGTGAAATTTATAAACATTCGTATACACCGTAGCGCCCTTCTCGTCCAACCTCTTAAAACCATGTCTTTTGCTTAGACAATGTTATTTTTTCATTTTGAGATTCTTCCATCTAGGAACTTGTTTTGTTATTTTGTTTTATCTCTCAATACAACTATGTATTTTTTAAAATCTTAGTTGTACGCTTTAAACATTTTTCATATTTTTTACTGCCTTCTGAACTAAATGAATCTGTCAATAATTTCACTTCTCAATCAATATAATTTATTGCTGTCTCTCAGCTGAATGTATCTTATAATCCAAACTTCATTTATTTTTAGAACTAAAGACAATATTTAGCGAAAAGCCGATTGCTAATATAGGTACCAGACATGATTTCAACATTAAGAAAATATGAGCTTCCTAGGCAAATATGGTCCATAATTCAGAAGTGATTATCTTATGCTAGATTTGTTTGAATTGGCTATCATCTAAAACCGTTCGAGGTTGTTCATAAGTCTTATCGGAGGCTAGAATAATTTATTTTTCATTGCTGAAAATATTCTTCTATTAGAATTAGTATGAGAATTTATTGAAAATTGAAAATCTACACTATTCATATACATGCTGCCTTGTAATTGGCGCGATAGTTCTTTCATTTATGGTTAATCATTTATTCTGTTAAATTGAAATTAAACCAGGTAGACTAATGCATTAATTTTACTTTAAATATAGCTCGAATATGTCAATAGGGACGGCATGGCAAATAATTCGGAAAAATAAATTCAATGCAGTCATTCACACTTTGTTGAACACCATTTCAATTCATCTTCACTGAGGCAATGATGCTATTTATTTGAATAATATCTATTAAAACTACGTTAAGAAACAGTTAAGCTTACTGAAAGGAAAAAGTTTTTCTTTTTATGTAGTTTCATTGTGAGCGGTATTTTAAAAATTTTTATATTTGTGAGTTTACCTTATCTTGATAAATTTGACACCATCTTTCACCTTTATCTCCGTTTCAAGACGTGGTATTTTACAGTTTAATTAAGTCAACGCGGAAGATTTTTCCCTCTTAGTTGTTATCTCGTCCAAAAAGAAATTTTCACCGTTGAAAGGTAAACATGGTTTTATCCCGTGTTGTGACATGAATCGGTTAAATTAAATAGAAAGCAAAAACTCGCATATATGCGATAAGGTAAGAAGCAAGCACATGCGTGTATCTTTATGTTTCCTCCTTATCCAGAACAACTTGCGCTATCTTTTAACAGCTCAGCGTGACTTCATGGCTGCTTGGCAAGTTTCGGGATTTTTTTCTCGGCCGTGGCATATGCCATAGACAATTATTCCAATCTATTTATCTACCGCTCCAGATTACACCTCTTTCTGAAGCGACCCACTAAACCTCGAAAAAGGTTATTTGGAAAGCATCAACAATGCCGTTCTCCGAATCAAAGCTAATTCGCAGGCAATTGTCAGGATAAAAAACCTCTAGCCTCGGAATTTTTATTAACTTCAAGCAGCGTTGAATATCCTTGTACCCTCGAATCTATACATCAGTATAACACAGGTTTATGGCCAACACTACTTTGTGCGTCTTGTGAGTTTTAAAAACCTTTCCACGCCCCCCATCCCGACTTTTTTCCTTTTATTTTTATGATCTTTTTTACCACTGAGGTTCCGAAACGATCACACCCACCTTTACCGCCATTCGAGGTTGGAAACCCTATCGAATTTCTTCAAATGCGCTTTCCTTGTTTGCTCGCTTTCATGTGTATTTTTTTTCACGGCTTTTTTTCTTTTACCTGGCGCCTCTACAAAACCGCTCATTTTTTATATCCTCCCCCTCTCCACTCTAACCCTTCCGCACCACCTTCAAACTCTCACACCCCCGACTCCTACCCGGCACACCCCACACTTACCTCCGCTCGTATTCTACCTTCCTTTTTCCCCTTCACGATACCCTTTTTCACCCTTTTTTTAGAGAGCAGTGAGGAGGTTAGGTCCTTAACGCCTACTCTTTCTCCCTTTAACACCCTCTGCCTTAGACCACACCATCCTCCCCCTCCTCCGGCCCTCTTGGCGCCGATTCTAAGATACCGATGCCTAACTCGAGATAAACTCAGACGCCACCCTAATCTCCTCTTCTCGCTTTCTTTCTTTTTCATTTTTTGTTTCTCTCTCTCTCCCTTTCGCCCCTTCAGCGGATCCAAGCGGCAGGGATTTGAAGCAGACAACTGTCGCCTTTGCTCCCGAACCATCGTTACAACTGCACACCATATAACTAATTTACGGGACGGGAGACTCCGAGCGCCTTTCATGTCGGCTCCAAATGGCGTCAGCGCGGCAGGCTTGTCTCCTTTCACCGTTGCTCCAAGGAGTTCAGAATTTGAGGAAAAAACCCATGTTCTTGTAGGTCTGATTTTTTTAAAACTATTCATCTGGTCTGTGAATGATTATGACTTACACTCACGTGTAGCCCTACTCTCAGCAAGCTGAAAGCGAGTGAGTGATTGAACTCAGCTTAAATTCAGAAAGAAAACAATTAAGATAGTTTTCTAAGACCCTTCGAATCAATCCACGCAGTTATAGCACAACCGGATCGGTTCTCTGGCAGCGACGAATGCCTTCTAGTGCCAACGATAAACGAACATGAGGACCTATGAACACTTCACTCCGATTACCCTAGATTGTGACTTTAATACAGGGGCTTATTTACAGGCCACGATCAAATTCGCAGCAGCATTGGTGAATGCTGTTGATTGGAAAATTTTTATTATTCATCAAATGATAATTATTATAAACTTTAATATCAGAGAAAGAATTTTAGATTTCTCGTTTTTCCTATAAGTCTTCCTATATATTCCGGGCTGTAAAGTCGTTAGTCGAAATTTCCATTGGCATTTTTTAGTGCTCTAAATATTAATCTATTGGAATAGATTGTCAGGCGTTCAAGAAAGATGGCATATCACTCTCGATAATAAATTTTCAGTCTCTGGTGCGACTAACCAATGGGGTACGGAATCGGTGGTATATGGAATCGTGAAAGAAGCCTCATAATGGTGGATGTGTGGTGGGATCGGTAAACAATTTGCAAACAGCGCCGAACCCAGGTGTAGAATTTACATTAAATCGTAGGAAATGGACTGCCGAAGATTAGGCACCACTAATAAGTTTGGAAATCCCTACTCTAGATAAACATTTAGTCTTAATTCTCTACCAGCTGAAGGTACCATATTACCGTTACAAATTCCTATGGCACTGACACATAATTAGATTTTAGATATCATGAATTTGAATCATGTGAAATTTTCCTACATGCACAAGATTGAATTTCTCCGACAAGAGATTGGATCTTTGGCTGGCGAAAACGCTTTTTTTCCGGAACTGGCTTTTGAAATTAATGTTTGAGACTAAGGACAGAGAAATTTTTGGCTTTCTTTCAGAATAAGAATACACCAATGTTTATTTTAACTCTCCAATAGTTCGATAGCTCCATGGTAGTACTAATACAAGGTAGGTCGATTCCGTGACCAAAATTATCCCGTTCTGCGCATGACGTCACGTGGACTACAGAAGCAGAAGACGAGTAGCTAAATGTATGGAGGTAGCCGGTGAAAGCCGTCGCGTATGTTTTAACTTACGGAGACAAAAGTCAATAGCATCAGTGAAAAATCGTTCGTAAGTTCAAGAATATACGCCAAGCTAACCACAAATGGCCATTTCTCTGCGGAAATGCCACAGACGGAGTATATGAGCCCCTTATGTTAAGTGACTCTGATATGTAAACACCACCGAGGAAACCACGGGAAGCCACGTTCGTGGCACAAGAAATATCAACTTTGTTAATTAGAGATGAGGAAGCTAAGTGAAGAATAATGCGTACTAGTAGGTAGCAACAGCTACCGAGCTTACGCTTGTAAGAAAATGTTATTATCCCAATTATACCTATGTTGCGAAATTCAAGAAAATTAGCATTTCTCTCGCCTAGAATCTTCTTCCGAAATGTGTCTCGGGTAGCGTACATAATTTAAACAACTTTGGCATTACCTACACTAATATTTGACAACCACTAAACAATTGATTCATGAGTAATGAAGATAATATCTAATCTCAATTAGCATTAAAGCGGCGATAAGTTATCGTATTCACGCAATGGCTACGAGCGTCAACAACATTTGTCGTACTTATCTGCCTTCGTAATAAACGACTTACTCATTTATGTCACAAGCTACCAAGACAGAATGTGATCAGTCGACAAGGAGATTTAAGGGAACACACTTCGTTTGGCCAGAAACTTCACGTTGATTATAGCTTTAAACGATTCTTTAAATCACGAGTATAAAACAGGAGTTGGCCAGTAGGGACTACTCAGCCTTAGTCCCACTTCTATTGATATTGATTTCAGAATTTATATTTACCTCGATGGATAAGTTACTCATTAACAGCCCCATTAATCAATCCTAGTTCTATGGAGAATAATTTAAAAGTTGCTGCCACAAACATTAATAGAAATCATCCTCTTTCCAATTAACCGAGCAAATCCGTGCTGAAAAAATAAGAGCATTATTAGGGAAGCAAACGTAGTTTTTACGTGATGAACTTTGACTCTAGCACTCAAGTTATGATGAAAAAATTATTTCATGATGCTAAATTATGTGTTAGCGTAAAGCTAAAACATTAATAGAAATGATGTTACCGTTGTCAGAAATAACTGTCCCACCGCCGGCAGGCGTGTATCCACTTCGCTCACACTGCACACTCAGCAGGAAATCGAAAAAACCTCAGCTTTTGCTTTCGATTTCTTAAGGAATTATTGCACCCAAATACTTCAGACATTGTCAGTTATTTTGGACCTAAGATAGAAATGAAACAGTCACAAACTCAGGAATAAGCACGTCAATAACACTGAAACCTCCAGTTCAGCTCCCGAATGTAGTCCACGTGACGTCACGGATTCGACCACAGCGATATATCGTATCGACGATGATGCGCAACGACCTACCTTTAATATTACAACCATGGATAGCTCTTTTCCATTCACTTATGTGTACCCAACGCATTTAATTCCGCACATTGCTTCAGATATTCCAATTAATTGACCTTTCAGTCTTGTACAGGTAACTGTAACAGACTTTACTTCGTGGAACTGACTCCCATGAAATAATTTCTCATGCTTGATATTGACGTTCTTGATAATTCTATTAGAGATGTAATAACCACGGTTGGTAAGAATAAAAAAGAGTAAAAAATTTAAAGTGAGAAATTATTTATTACACTTTCCTCTCTTATTTTAATTTACATATATTTTATTTTCAGGCCAATCGGGAGAATCTCTTAGAAACACGAAGACTGCTGACGAAGAATGAAGGATTTAGTTGCCATTCATATTGGAACCAGCCTAGCTAGGTCAGTTACCTTCGAACCCCCAGTTACAAGTACACCGTAAGTGCTATATTTTGTCCGTGTTGCATTTTGGTGTGCTCATCGGGAAGGTAGTGTTTTGAAATTCAAAACTTAATCGAATCAAAGTTTCCCATTGAAAAGTCCTATTTTAAAAACTTTCTGTTAAATAAATGGTTTCCATACGCAAAGTATGTGTATACATATGCATACTTTACAGTGTGAGCTGAACAATGGGTGTGTTCAGGGATCCTTATAATTTCTTCATGTCCAGATTATGCCTTCAAACGTAAAAAGCCCAGGATTTCCACACTGGAGCTCGGTTTCTTTAATTTTCTTAGCCTACGGTTTCTAATTCTTTTTCGTGTCATGCTACCTGTACTACAATAAATATATGAAAACTCTAGCAATATGATGTCTCGAGTATTTGCCTACACAGCAAAGTAAACTGGCAGTATCGAGAAACATGTAATAATGACTCATACATTGATACATGCATGCATTTTATCATGGAGTCGTTATTGTTTCCGCTGTACAATATAATAAAACTAGAGGATCATGCGAAATGATGAGTAAATTTCTTTAGGTAACAACGTTTAACTTAGTTTAGTGTGTAGTTTTGGTTTTTACTCAGATGATTTAACTATCAACACTCAATCGAATATTACATTTGATTTTGTTGAATTTAAGTGCCAGAAACACTCAAGGATCGACAAGTTTCAGCGCGAAAAGATGTATATGCCATCTTCTATATCTACGTAACATACTTCGAGCTGCTGCATGAGCAAGTGGCGGGGGGACTGGGACACCAACCGTGTGAAGATAATCGTCAAGTAACTGTAAAATCCTCATAAAAAACAAAAATGCTTTTAAAGGTGTAACTTAAATCATATAAAAACATCACATCCAAGGATTATGGATGAAGCTCATAGCGGAACAGATGACATTTCGCCTCGGGTTAATTACATTTTCTAATTTTCACTAATTTTCATGAGAATTACCATTCCGCATTTTGTAAAGGTTGCGGTTGGTTCATTGACGATTTCATTGTCGTTTTACCTCTTTGCTGGTTATTTAAACGGCCAGGAGAGGTATTATACTAAATAAATTAATGATCACCTCAGCGCATACTGAGAAAATTAGCTAAGCCCTTGGTCTAATAAAGCTGTTGGTAAGAGAGAGTCACTGAATAATGCCAGGTTTTAAATAATGCATTTTAATATTATTCAGCCCCTTCATTCATTTTCTTATAAATTATGCCGGACCACGGTGCTCTTTAGAGCTCGGCTGTGAGTCTTTCAAAAAAAATCTCCCGAGAAGAATGAATGGGGAATGACACGGTAAAAAGTAAATGGCAAGAACAAAAAGGCTTGGTAAGAAAATTAGGGAGGGGGTTGGTCGAGGGGAATACATCAAGAGGTGCGGAAAGGCCGAGTGGATAAAAATATGTCAGTGGCATCGGTTTAAGAAGGTACGTCGAGTAAGAAGGGGCTGGCGATGCTGTCTTAAGAGAGAGAGCCTGTTTTTGAGAAGTTTTCGGAGATGGCATTGATAAGAGGGAGGAAGGCGGTGTGGGAAAGGTGAGAGCGAAAGAAGAGAAGATTTGGTTGAGTGGGGAAGGGGGGCCGCAGTGAGTGGAGCTGCCAACTGTATGAGAGTTGAGTCCAGGAGTTCCCCGTTTCCAGAGAAAGAAAATCCCCAAGATTACTTTTAAAACCTATTTCAAACTACCGCATATAGTGTGTATTCTATATTAATTAACTACGTGCGTGGTGGTTTATGCATTATTATGGTTACCTTCAAAGGAACCCAAGAAATCTACCAGCGATACATGGTTGTCTTAAATATTCTGTCAAAACCTGACCATGCCCGAATGTGTTTTATTATATTCATTTTCTTGGAAATAGTTATTCCTTACAAAATGAAATTTTTAATGATTTCTCTATACCTGTGTATCATAAAAATTACAAATTTTTACCTAACAGCGTGTATGTGTTGCTTTTTCTATAGTCGTTACTCTTTTAACGGAAATGCAAGAAAATTCATATTCATTTCATCATTTTAAAGGTTAATTTATACAATAAATTTTCAGGCTTCACTTCGTGGAACAGCATTGCGATGATTTGTAAATGAATTCACTTTTTAATATTTCACAGTGGTTTTTATTACTCCGACCTAGGTTCTCAACTTCTTCGACTTCTTCGACTCAAGTTAAGTCATTATCAGGGTGACAATATTTCACCACGAGCCACTCATATACATTGCCAGGATGTAGGGGAGGGGAAGTAGGAGAGAGTAAGTGTTGTTAATTTATACATTCTATGGGAAACGCATTTTCAAAAGGAAGAGAATATACATTGAGAAATTTTACATGCATTTGCACCGCCTCATGTATCTTAAGATTTCAACATAGGATATTATGATAGTTAATTTTCTTTTCGAGACCACGAAACTACCCAGGTAGCCTTTTGCATGGTGTGCACTAGCAAATAATGATAGATAAATTTGAGATGGTGACCCTGATCTACGATTAGTGCTCGAGGGACTCATCCCGCCTCCTATCGACCGACAATGGAAAGGATATCTTCGTAACTATAATTCAAACCTACTAACTTGCTACAAAATGCTTACAATCCATATCCAATTCGTGGATACTCCCGGAGGATGAGGGAAAGTTGGCAACCGTGGCCGTGAATGCTCGCCCCCACCCCACTCACGCCCGCCTCTCCACATGTCCCACTCGTCCTCCACATCCATTCTCGCCTCGGGACCTCCTCCCCTCCCCAACCCTCCACTCCCTCCACCACTCCCTTTTCTCACACTATTTCTTTGCCCTCCTCCGCCTCCTCATCAAGCGGGCAGACGGCCGAAAAGACGGTGGTGGGGGATAAAAACAGAAGAGAGAAGATTCCCTCCTTTGGGCCTCGCACAAGAGACACAGAATCCACTTCCTCGGGTAAAATAGAGTTGAGGAGGAGGCGAGGACATAAAGAAGGACCGTGGACAAGGAGTAGAGACTATAACAGGGGGGACTAGAGTGGGGGGGAGTGAGGGAGGGGGGCTGGGGGAGGGGACCCGACCCTACCTTCAAACCCATACCCAACCCGACACATCCACTCCTTCCCAACCCTTCCTCCTCCGACTCCTTTCGGGATCTTCCTCTTCTTCTTCTTCTTTTTATTATTTTTATCTTTCCCTCCCTTCTCCCCAGAATGGAGGTGGGCAAATGGGGATGTGGGGGTGGAATGAAAGAGTTTGGGGGTGGGGGGGAAATGGCGGTCCTCTCTTTGGGGTGAAGTAGTTGGGAGGGTTTTCATCGGGGGTTGGTCATCTAACCCTCCTTCTCCTCGACCCCCCGCCCTCCGCCTCCACACCCTCGGGTCTGATGACGGAGACTGGGGGGAGGGGAGGGTGTTTTTAGTGAAAGGTGGCGTGGTGTGGGGTGGTTGGAGATGGTGGGACTCAAGTGGGAGGGTTTTGGGAAGGAGGAGTGGGTGACGGGGTCCTTTCGGGATCCTCAAAAGACCGCCACACCGTCGCCACCTTTGGGGTCTTGACACGAGGTGACGTATTAGCGAAGGGCCCTCCGTTGGATAGGGGCCTCACCCTCATCGGCGAAGGAGAGAAGAGTGGGACAGGACAGAGAGAGAGGGAGAGAGAGAGGAAAGGGCATAAGGAGGTGAAGAGGAAGGCTTAAGGGAGGGAAGTAGGTGCGGCATTAATAGGAGAATGCGTGATTCTCTCTTGTTTTACCCCAAACCGTCCGTCGGACCTTCCATCGTCTGGCCACTATCTTTTGTCTCTCTTATTCCGTTTGCTTTTTCGGCCAAGGAGAGGGAAAGGACAGCTTGGGAGAGAGAGAAAAGGGGCGATAAGAAAAGGCAAGAAGACTAAAGGGAAATGCGAACTTGCAGCGTCAAATGTGCTGTCGCCGTGGTATGACGTAATTAACAGTCAATTCTTATTCTGGCAACTCAAGGGAAACCGAGTCTTCTGTTAGATATGAGGAACATAACCCTACCTTGACTCACTAATTTTTCCGCACAACAAGAATGAAAATACTCGGTATTATGTGAGGATTGGTGGAATATGGGGAAAATTCCATTACTTATCGTTTCTTGTAATTGTCATTTTCCGCGTGAGACTGTAATTTCGAAGGGCTTATGCATTATTTTTTGGAAAGCAGGTTACACCAACGTATTATTTTTTGGTAAAAAAGGACACCAATCCGTTTAGTTTTTTAAGTTATCATGGAATAGCGGCTTGACCTTAAGTCAAGCTACGTTAGTTCAATAATCAAGGAGTCGCACACTACTCCTATTGATGGATATAGTGCTCATCTAAAGATTTATTATTCCACTTATTTAAATTTTTTTGTCTTAATTTAGTTTCCCGATGGCTAAGTCTGGTCTTCAGTGAAAGATATCAGATATATAAAAGCTCAATGTTTTTAAAACAGTTCAATGAAAAAGCTGTAATTCAGTATTTTTTTATTCAGCCAGCGTCAGTGTAACTTCCTCAAAGAGCGAGGATGCGTGGTTTTCTTTTGTTTCACTCAGATTCATCCGTTTCAGCCGGACCGTCCACCGCACCGTGGCCTTTACCTTTTATTCCTTTTATTCCGTTTGTTTTTTCCCTTTTGTTTTACAACCCTTTCTTAACTTCTTTCCCTCGGTTTCTCCATCTTCTTCTTCTTCTTCCCCTCTCACACACCCTTACATACCTTCTATTCCTCCGACTCCTTGAATTACCATCGGACGTTGTTGCTCGAGGAAAAAAAATAGGGTCAAGGGTTGTTACATGGTATGTGCGCGCCCCCCCTCTCTCTCTGTCCGTTGAGCGCAAAAAAAGAGCGCGCCACTGCGGCGCCCGGGCGACTGAAACCTGTCCTTCAGTGCGCCCCGCCCCCTCCCCCACGCCCCCGCTTGCCCCCTCAACCCCCGACTCCCGCCAACCCCATCTCCCGGTCCTCTGCCCCCAAGAGTGGCATTTTTCTCCCGCAAGAGGCAGAGGGGAGGAGGGAGAGTAATGTATTGCGGCAATTTTTTCCCCCTCGTATGAAATTTACTAATGGTCGGGTCAAAGCGGGTGACACAACGATATCGATAGCATTCTCGGTCAATATATATTAGCAACACCTCCACTCGCCCGGCATTTTTTTCGCACATTTCTTCCCGTATGAAGTCGCGACGAGGTGTCATCGCTGGGGAACTGGTTTTAGCGAGAGTTGGTCATACATTCTTTTACTTAAGAGAAATATCTGTGATCTTCTTGCTGAAGGAGCATCAGGCAGGCCATGGGGAATTTTTAATCATCCCTGTTGCTCGTGTTTGCCCCATGTTTTGTAAATAGATACGGCTGATTGGAGTGGACAATCAATGTAACTTTAAGGTTTTAATTATGGTACATCATTCTATTAAATATTTCTGAATACATTTTAACTTTGACAAGATCAAGAGCATTTTGAGTGAGAGTATTTGAGCTTATTTGGTAAATGAGAGAAGATATTACACCAAAAAGGTAGGCTTAAGCGAGATTCTCTGGCAACAAGAGGATTTTCTTCCCATAATACATGACTGCGAGCGTTTATTCTTGATTTTGAGGAATTTAAGATTAAAAGTCACACTTTTGGACGGTTTTAGGTTTATAAATTGAAATGTAATCATTCTTAAATTAGCCTTTATATTCATAATGAGTAAGCTGAGGACATTGCCTAAAATTCCAATTTTTTACTGCCTAAAAATGTCTACTTTACCTTTTTATGCCTTTATCTGCCGATATCGCCTATTTAAGGGCCTAAAAAAGTAATATTCTTCTCAACGTCTCCAAACTTCTCTTTAGTGCGGTGCTAGTCTGTTATTTCCGTTTCTTTTTTAATCAATCAAGGTTGAAATAATGTCAATAAACATGCATAAATAAAAATTATCCTAAGTATTATCTATTATATAAAGAGTAGAAAAATACTATTGTAATTTTACGAGATGCGTACATGCGATGGTTTCAATTGCCAAAAACTTGTTTTTGAAGGCACAACTCAGTATTTCTGAGTTTAAAGAGATGCTGTCTTAAGTTGCTCTGCCTTCACAGCGATTACTGATATTATGGGGAACATGGCTAAATACTGCATTATATTCTGCAGATAAAATTAGTGAAATACGTGAGGTATGTGACAGGAATAATGTGCGCCTCCGATATATCAGTTCGAACGACTTTTTCACTCACTTAAAGGTACACTATTGTAACCGATTTTGCTCATCGTTTATACTGCGTGTTAATTCTGTCTATGAAAAAATTAAGCCATCATGGCGCATGGGTAGGTTTTCTGTAGGCAACAGAATATCTAAATGAAGAAGAAGCAAACTACATTCTCGAATCTGGAGCAGATCGCTCAGAAGTCGACGCAGATCCTACGTTTATCAGATGCAATTTTGGTTAACTATCATCAATAATGTCATCGTTGGAAGCAAGAAAACTGCTCCTTGAAACAGCTACAGAGAAAATCTGAATTGTGGAGGGTGACCTTTTTGACATACCAAGTGATGTGGAAAAATCCATTGCTCGAGAATTTAAGACGTTATACTGAGACACTGGATGGGAATACAGTAGTAAGGTTGAAGACATTTTATGAGGAAATTTTATGGCTCTAATACTAAAGAAGAGTCCATTAGAACTGTTATTGTTGGTGAGATACATTACCAAAAAGTTTTAATTTTTCTTATTAGGGAAATAAATTTTACGAAGCTATAAATCTATGCAGGGCAATTTATAATGAAAAAATCAAGTTGTTACTGCATTAAATGCCAATTTAATCACTTTGTGCCTTTTTATGCTTATATTGCCGATGTGAAGGTCTTAAATTGCAAGAATCGCTTACCGTCCCGAATTTTTTTTTCCGCGTCTACAAAAGGAAAAGTTATGCAAAGGAACCCTGGTTGGGAAGATATCCAGAAAATTGCAGACATTTTATCAAGGACTTCGGTTGCTCCAGGACCAAAGATGACAGCAGAAGAGTTTGCATCATTTAAGTATTGCCCTATCATCTCGTGTGAGGTTGAGAGGTCATTTTCATACAATTGAAATATCCTGACTGACTCTTGGCATCAGCTTACAGGAGAACATTTTGAGAAATATGATGTTGTAAATTGTAATGTAACTTCAAATAACTAAACCTTTTATATTTTATGTTTCTTCAATTTATAAGCTAATTTTATTTGGAGTTTTATCCTCTTTCCTCTCCATCAGTTTTACCAAAAAGTAATCGTGTATTTCAGCCCAAGCTTTAAATTTCAGATACTTCTTTGCGGAAATTAGCCGCATTATGTTTCTAGCCGGCCACGGTGGCGGCGGGGTGAAATCTTCTCCTGTTAATCTTGGAATTACGGGTTCGAGTCCCACCTGGGTATTTCACCACCTATGGCGTAGATATATGACAAATTATGTTTGTCTGCTCCCTGGAAAACCTGATTACAGGCTTAAGCTGCGTTCGAAACGACACCTAAGTGCCCTTGGAGGGTACTTCCGCCGTGTCAGCCTTCTTGCGAAGGGTGTCCGAAACGATAGGGCACAGGTTAAAGGGCCCTCGGCGAGGGGGCGGGAGGAAGGGCACGAGCGATGTTCCCTTCGCCCCCTTGGCGCAACGCACGGAGGCCATCTTGCGCTTAAGGATCATAGGAATTTCCATTGACGCAGGAATGAAATATTGAAATACGCTCGTGTGACCCTTATGTGTTTGAGGATCTTCCAGTCGTCCGCAAATATTGCACGAATCATGCTCTGCTGCCGGTTCAGTATGCAGTACCTGCCTCGAGCCTGATACAGTAGAAGAAGTCGTAGGAAATAACATTGAAGCACTTCAGAAACTTACGAGGATTTCAAAGGCGTTTTGTTTTTAATTATAGCTGGAAAAAAACTTCTCACCCGATTCCGTCGCTCCATTATTCTCATAATGAGCAGTATGAGGGCCCGCTGGATATTATTATTCCCAACTAATAGAAAATTAACGACTTCCAGGGATTTAAAAAGCGCAGGAAGTAGCACTATACCGGCCTCCATGGTGCAGGTAAATATAATTTAAAGAAAGGCGGATAATAGGCCGAATAAACAGCCAAAGGTTTTTAATTTTCGCAAACACTGTGTACGTTAGGCGCAATTACTGAGATTCGCTCTTCATTTGTCCCGAACACAATTTTCTGCCAACAGTGGCTCTGACGTCAAGTCGGAGCGCCCTTCTGCCCCTTTCCCGAGGGGGCATAAGGGTGCAGTCGTCCCCTATGCACTTATATCCTCCGTTTCGAACGCAGCTTTAGCCTATTGGGATTCCAGGGCCAATAGAATCGTCCGAAGTGCAAAAAATATTTTAAGCGCCTATTTTAAGTGCCTATTTAGGCTGCCTATTTCTTCATTTGTAGTGCCTAAATGTCCTCAGCTTAATAATGAGATACAACACATTCCTTCAGCCTATACAGGTGAATTTTGTGTCCATCATGCGGGGGGCGCGACTTCGTGGTATTTATCACACAAAATCCTTGCTCAACAATGTCTTCAAGAATAGGAGAGAGAGGGAGAGGAAGGGAAAAAGAGCAAGAGGAAAGCAGCGGTAAAAATAGGAACTTGGAACACTAGGACTGTTATGCAGCTGGGAGGCTAGGAAATATAAAACAGAAAATGGAGAAAGGGAACATAGATGATTCGAAGTAGTGCGAGGATATATAGAGACATGGTGGCGCTAATTGATGGTTACGGGGTAATCTAAAGGGGAGAATAAGAGTTAACATGGGGTTAATTTGGTGCTGAATCGTTTATAACTAAACTAGTGAAGAGGGTAGTAAACGTTAAACTGCCGAGAGTCAAGACCCTAGCGATGGAAATAAAAGCATACTCGATGAACTTTGTATTGCTCCTGGTGTACATGCCTACAAGTAACCATTAGAAGGAAGAGGTTTATGGGGTATTCGAGTAACTAGAGCAGGTAATGAGAGATATCTCGGAAAAAAATTTCCCGATAGCAATGGTCAACAGGAAATAATGCTGAGGTATGTTAGGGATGGGTTTGAGCTGGATGGCATGGCCTTGGGACAGAAAATGACTGTGATCAGAAGGCAGTTGAGCTATGTCTGGGAAATTATGTACTAGTTAAAAAAAATAGTTAAATCATCATCTGAGGTGTAGAGGCACGACGACAAAGCCTGGTAGTACCGAGAAATAACAAACTGATTGCATTGTGTTAAGGCAGAGGTCCAGCAGCAGTGTGGAAAACTCAATAAGCTATCCAAGGGTGGATGCGGACCCAAATCATAGCTCAGCTATGGTAAAATGTTGTTTGATTTAAAAGGCCAAGTAAATATCGGAGGACGAACAGTTTGGACGTGGAAGCATTGAAAGGGTTGAAAAAAAGAAAAGGTGCATACCAAGACCTTTGTAACCAAAACCGTTGTAGATAAGGGGAATCACAAGGACTTAAGTAAATAGCCAGTCGAGCAACCAACCGGGCGAAGGAAAACTGGTGGAAAAGACAATGCGAGGAAATGGGAAAGCTACAGGATGACAAGAAATGAAGACAAGTATAGCCGTGGGAGTACAAAAAATTCTTTTAGAGTATTAAAGATTTTAGGAAATAATGGATGACTATCTTTTTTCAAACCTTTGCGTAGGATAAATGAGGAAAGAGTGCGTGCGGAGAATTTTGTGAAAAAGGTCTAAATATCTATCCAGAAGAAGAAGAAAGCGTCAAAATGCGAGGACCATAGAACCATTCGTTTTATTCCTCATGAAGTCGGGTTGAACCAGAATAGGCAGTTAGAGATCGCGGGGTAATGCAAAGGTACCCATTATCGCCTTTACTTTTTAGTATTAATGTTGAGGAATGCTGAGGAGGAGGAATGATTGGAGTGGCTCGGGAAGATCTAGATGTGGGAATCAAAGTAGATAGCTGTTGTCAGTAGATAGCTGCAGATAGTATGTTGGATTTACGATCAACTAACGATCTGCAATTTGCGATGGGAGTTCGTTAGCTGATCATCGAAGGGGTTACGAGCTTTGGAGGGTGCAATAGAAAACCAGTGCGGGGAATTCTGAATAGAGGTGAATGATGAGAAAACAAAAGTCATAAGATTTTTCAGGACAAAGAATGCGAGGCTGGTCATATTAGTAGGAGGGCACAAACTGGAGCAAGAGAGCATTTTTATTAATTCGGTTGTACGCTATTAGGAAACCGTCATATTATTATACACGTAAGGAGGAGAATAGCATCAGCATAGTATTTAAAAAGAGCTGATGCAGGAGACCTTGGGTAAGGATGTGAAGAAGAGGCTGGTGGTGAGCTTGATAGGGTTGGATAGGCCGGAAACGTGGGCTCTGAGGGAGGAAGGCATGACTAGACTGCAGCCGTTCGAGATGTGGGTGTAGGAAAGGATGTGCGGTGGACGAAAAGGAAGACCAATGAGTGATTGATTAGGTTGGGAAGGAGAAGAAATTTATGGATGAGATTTGGGGGAGACAGGGTAAGAGGCTAGAAAAGGCAATGGATAGAGGGCTAGTGGATTGATTAAGGCCTTCATAAATGAAAGGATTTTAGGCAAGAGGGAAAGGGGAAGAAAGAGAATGGGTTTTATGGACGATTTGAAGAAGAGTAGGACATGCGATGAGATAGAAAAGAGAAATATAAAAAGAGTATTGGGTCTGGCTCGTCTTAAAATCTGTAGGATTTTTTCTGATTTCCGTCAAAACTACCTTTGACCCAAGTATAACTTTTATGAAAGCATTAGTGAAACCATTTCTGAAGAATAAAAGTCGACTGGTAAAAAATGGCTAGAGCAACTGGTTGGCAAGGAATTCTTTTCCAAATAAATGCGAAGCAGATGCTCGATGGGCAGAAAAATATAGTTTGGAAAGTAATTCGATGTCATGACTTTTTCTTCATGGACTTTACCAGTCTATGAAGATGAAAATTGTTGTGGAACTAAAAATACATTTGTTTGAGGGCACGTTTTGGATCCTTATAGAAATTTCGTGCTTGTCGTCTCAGCCGTGGTAATAATTTTGGATATTTCAGTTCGCATCAAGCTCATCTTTGGATCAAAGAGAGGATATGGTATAGATTGATTCGTAATTACCAAAACAGAGCAATACGTCTGTACTCATTTGTATACAGATATACCAGTCAATGATCATCCCATCTTTTATACGATCCTTATTTTGTTATTTATATGTTGAATTGTTGGCCCTCAGTCCCGTTCCCTTCTCCTCACAACCTTCTACACTCCCTCCTCATCTCTAAATTTTCTTTTCATCACCTCAAGCAGCTATGGCCCTTCCTCATTTGTTTAAATTAATAACACGAGTTGGATCGCATTTTCCACTTCTTCCATTCTCGTGTTCTTCTCGTCCATTCGTTATTCCCCGCTGGGTGCGCTTTATATTTCCCCATCAGTTCACATTTTTCCAACTCTCCTTCCAATGAGAGATCAAAAGAAAGAATCTAGAAAACGAATTAATGTACTTTAGAAGTGAAAATTTTTATCGCTGCTGAGTAAAATATCTCTTTAAGTTTTATTACTGTTATTATTCAGCATTATAAATGGTTTGCATTACATATGCGGGATGTTCATCGTGCAAAATAATGCTACAATCCAAATCATAATTTCACATACTATCTTGACATATTAAATCAATGATGGAAAAGGCATTTTCTGTATTTATTTATAAATCTATGGCTTATCTTCACAATACTCCACTAAGAGATTCTAATTATTTTCATTTATCCCTTTGAGAATGATATTGACCAGATATCAAAATGTGTAGTTTTCAAATCATCCAAGTGGTCAGAATCGATGCATTATTTTAACTTTCTTAAGGCTAAAATTCCTTGCCACTTCACGGTTATTGTAATTTCTTGTCCGTAAGAATTTAGAAGATTTAACATTAAATTTTGGAGCCACAGGTGAAAATGATTTGAAGAAAAAAGCTGAAAACTTTTTAATTTCTTTCGTTATTATGGCTTGTATTTTTTTCCATTACCATATTATACTATGGTAAACATTAAATCTTGAAATATTGTGGCTAACTTGCACATTCTTTCACTCTTCAATGTGGCGAAAATGCATTCAAACGATCTTTTTCCTTTCCATGGAAAGATTCAAGCTCCAAATGTGAATGTGACTGAATGTTAAATTTCTTAATTAGCATGCTTTAAACTTGATCGCCTGAAGCATGTACTTTTGGCAGTGTGATCGTTATCTTTTATTTTGACAATCTATTAATTTTTTACCTCCTCTTATTCACGTTGTCCCTCTTTTCCTTGATGTTCTTTCATGATTCCATTAACTGTTTTATATTAATTTGGTTGATCTACCACAGAGGCTCTTTATGGAACATCTTCTGACCTGAAGATGTCATTACGAGACGAAATCCGGGTCGTAAATAATTAAAATATTAGTGGACCATTACTTAAAAGTTTTTAATTTCCGGCACATCCAAGTTGTTGCTAGAGGTCAGTAACACAAACGAAATTATCATAAGGGCCACTCAAAAATCTTGCTGATCTTCTCTGCGCGCATTCTAACTCTGTTTTTAAGTCTACCTCATGAGGATCCCAAACACTGGCAGTGTGTTATAAGTGGGGTCTAACAAGGGAAAAATAGCTGATTTCTCTAACTTGATCGTCGCTCTTTCCAAGTACTCTTTTAGCAAATCCCAATTTATGATTGGCTTGACCAGTCATTTCCCGAATATGTTTGGTTCACGAGAGATTATTGGCTTGTTTAACCCCGAGGTATTATACAGATTCTGCAGTCTCTACTTGGGTATTTTGTACGTAATAACTGTACTGAGGGGAGTTTGTCCTTTTCCTGGTAAATAGCGTCTTTCTATGCTGGAGTCTTGAATGACTAATAGTTTTGCCCCGTGCGAGATATGGCTAAAGATACCCGAAGCCTTAAAGGCCGCTTTATGCACGGCTCTTTTCCTACTGCGTAAGCTGATGCAGAGTGGGTTGGAAAGTGAACATTGCATCGCACAAAGCTGGAACGACTGCGCGAATGCATGAATAAGAGCGGGAAATAGATCCCCTGCTCAAATTCTGCGCGCGCATTCTTGCAATTTTTTTCTATGGATAAAAGTTAGGAGTTTAATGTGTCGGCTCATTCTACTCTTCTACCGTTTAGCTTTCATCGGTGTCGTTCTTAATTGTATGAATTGTTGATTTACACCCTTGAGCCTCCCCAATTAACATCAAAAAGCTAATGATTATCGTTCAAATATTACCCCAATATTTTTTTAATTAAATTACCTCACCCTGTGAGACACATTTTCTTCACTTTGGGTTTTGATTGTTGGAAATTTTTAGGACCTCATTCTCTTTGTCAGTATATTGGTCTTATACGTACTTCGTATTATTGTCAGTCTATCATGACAAAATCGCTGTAGTTTTAATGTCTTTCAGACTTCTGCATTAAACCATGAAGGCTCTAAGGTCTCTTTCATTAGATTGGATTGAAGTACCCCACAGATGAGCGTAATACCTCGAGAATATCCCGCTACTACTCCTCAGTATTTTATAACAGACAACTGAATAATTCCTAGATGAATAAGTATTTGGATATAGAAATGGTAGAAGACATTGTGAATCAATTCAAGCCAAAAGACTCCTTTTAGAGAAGTGGAAGCAAATATACCCATGTACTTTCATTCAATGTACGCCTGCATACATTTTATTCGTTGACTTCAAGAAAGCTTTATACATTTGTAATAGCAACAGAATTTGAATTACGCAGATCCCGACAACTATAGTCCTTATAAACCAAAAACAAGAATATGCTTCCTTCGAGAAGTAATTCTTGCGATGATCTGCTAATGGCATAGTAATTCTAGCAAAGGAGAAATTTATTTATAAAGAATGTTGAACTGTGTGGAAAGAATTAAGAAGAAATACCACCGGAAGAGTAATTTAAAAAAAGCAAAATAGTTTTCTGGGAAATTTATCCAGAAGACAAGCTTTCAATAACATCTGGAAATCATAGACAGCTAATGAAAGAATTTTTTTGAAGTAAGTAATGGAGGAAGCAAGACATTTATAATGATACATGGTACTTTAAATTTTTGCATATGGTAAATCTACTGACAGTTAGCGACATAAGCTTAGAAATAAATGGCCACTTCATTTCAGGTGATTATATATGGAGCATCCTATGGTGTGGCAGTAAATTTTGGGTATAAGTGTGTAGCTGCGAAGCAAAAAACATTGGAATTAATGCATATGTGATGTCCTGGAAGAATGACGAAGATGATATGGTCGGAGACAATTTCCGATCAAGAAGTCCTGCAGAGAGTTGGACGGAAAGTATTTATTTATTTTAACTCTTATAACGTGCCACACACTCTAATGGTGGTTTACACGGTACTTCGTAGAGGTAGTTGTATTAGCTCAGGCCAATGGATACATTCTTAGACACAGCAGCCACATGTAAACATATCTGGAAGGAAAAATGAATGAGAAAAACCATCGAGAAATGTGAAGAATTACATGAGATAGCACGCTGAATGATTCCTTATGACGGAATAGAAGATTATTCTGAAAACTGCTAGCTGAACCTTGAGTGGAGTGTTGCAGCAAACTAACCTTTGGATTTCGTACTAAATTGCCCAAAAAAATCTACTTGGACCGAGGATGGAGCCACAGACATTGGGCATTTTTTTTCTCATGGCAATTTAATACATATTTCATCACCATTATTCCGGCAAGAGCTGGCAACTTCATTTACGCTGCCTCTCACAGCATAATGATGCTATAAGGTTTTGTCGAATGGGTAGTGTCTTTCTTGAAGCCTGAAACATTTCCCTTGAGATACTATCATTGACCGCTATGAGAGAGTTGAACTTCAAGCTTAAGCTCTGCCGATGTTGTCCATAGGAACCCTGGGTTGGTAGTGGTTTGCATGATAGCCCGATAATCGAAAAGTTCATGGCTCAATCAATTTCTGGTCCTGGAAAATCCTTATTCGTGAAAATTTTCTCTGTCTCATTACGGCAGCATACCCATTATGTGGTGCATGTTGGTGAAAGTAAATCTTTTCACTGTAGTTCATGTAGGTGATAAGTCAGCCCCTGCCAAAGGCCCTTGTGATGGCTTGTAGGGTAATAAGTAGATGTAGATGAACGGCGGTGACTAATTAATTTTGGAATGATGACTGATGGTGCACGTAATGACCCAGGTTGTGTTTGAGAATACCCGCGGAGATATGATTTTCCCGGATCTGGAATTCAAACACATACCTCTGGCTTTCCTGGCTAGTACACTAGTTCGTCCAGTCGACAGGTGAAAGTAGGTGGTTCAATTTGGAGACTAGTAAGCATACCAGCTCTGGCTAATTCAAACGCATTAATATTTGTACTTCACGGGAACTGCATTTAAAGTTAATACATTTTGAGTAATGATGGATTGTAGAATATGTTCTATGGAGGGTGCGCTCTTAGAAGCCCTACTCTCCCGTGCATATATGCCCCAAATGTTATAAAACTTGTGTAGTTGAGTGGTGAATGTTATTTAATATTTGACTCTTTGATTTCTTCTTCTAGTTGATTCTTTCACAAGAGTTTACGGGAACGGGGAAATGTGATTTCTAGCCCAGTTTCAATGGGTGATGTAAGTGAATAAATGTAGAGAGAAATCTCTTCGTAATTTCCTGCGGATATAAGTCGACTACGAGAGATGGCGAGAATCATAGCGAAGCGAGTTCAATAAAATTCAAATGAAGGAGCTTGCCAAGCGGGGCAGGAAAGCTAGGAGTGAGCAATAGCAGTGTGATCACATGGCGTACCAAGGAAACTGCTTGTTATGGCGATTTTTTTACCCCTACCTCTCGTTTCCATCGTCTGCAAGTTCTGGTGCCAACGATTTCCGTTCCTTTTCCCCGTCTGTGCAGCTGGCGTGAGATTGAAGGCTCGCGCTTCGAAATTGTAAAATGGAAAATATTTCTCACTTTCTATAACCGCTCGCATTATTCTCCCTTGTAATCAAGTCTCACCTCGAGGAGTGAAGTTACTTGGGAGGGATCATTAAAGCTATAAAAATAGTTTCTTTCTCGCTTATCTCACCGTCTTTATTATTTTTAAATTACGATTGTGGGGACTGATGGTTATGGCTGGCAATAAAAAGCCCTCGAGGTAAGGGAGGAAACTGTAGAAATATGAGATTGGTGGGCAAAGGATTATAGAGAAAAATTGAGGATCGAGGAGCAAGTATGTGAAACGTAATTTATTTGTTTCCTCAAGGCACGTAGTGTGAGAAGAAAATTTCCCTTGTGAGAATAAATTAGATCTTTTCCACCATTGTCGAGCCTCCATATATAACTTAAGTTATGGCCTTATTGAGCTCACGCGGGAATTTGTCCTCTTCTTATCCTTTTCAATGTATCTTAAGAGAACGGCCAAAAGAGTTCTTTATTTCATAAATGTAATAATTTATTTCTTTGTGTTGTCGTTTACGCAAACAGACAGTGGTATAAAAGTGAGCTACTCTAGAAAGTGTTCGTTATGTGTCACAGATGGCATTGCCAGAAGACCAGTTCTATGGCTCTAATAGCATTTATTCCTCATTAAAATATTTGACTTGATGAGAGATAGGAAAATGAATGCCAAGCTCATGTAACGCTTTTCTAATGAATAAATTGATTTATTTGCTCTAAAGCCCGAGCAACATTATAAGCATATTTTACTATTAGCTATTTTTCTTTTATTCAAGATGAGGAGATAAAGAGACGTGCAAATGCTGGAAGGAGAGTGATAGGTAGCATGTGGAGCATATCAAGGAATTAGTGCTTGTCTAAGGAAGTGAAAATCGCCGTGTACAAAAGTGTACTTCTTCCCACTTTGCTATAAATATGGTAGTGAAACATGGGTATGCCAGGATGGACATAAGAGTAGACTAAACGCCGTGGTTATGAGTTATCTGAGGAGTATTTGCGGAAAAAATTGGATGGATAGGGTCAGGAATGAATGGTTCATGAATAAATGTGGGTTAAATGCTCCAGTAATGGACGTGTATGAAAGGAGTGTGCTTCGTTGGTTTGGCCATGTTGAGAGAATGACTGAGAGTCGAATAACGAAACAGATATGAGTAAAATGAATGGTGTAAGAGGTAGAGGTAGGCCGAGAAAGTTGTGGTTGAATGTGGTTGAGGAAATTTTTAGGAGGAGGAATATTAGGAGTTTTAAAAACAGGAAGGCGTGTATGAAACAGTGTATGGGGTAAATGAGGCAAAAGAGGCTTGCAAGGATAGGTCAGTATGGAGGAAATTTTTGAAGCAGAGTTAGGTGTACAATTATTTATTATTAAGTGAAACATTTTGACTGTCCCTACCCCGGAAGGGAACGGCGTGATGGGTATGTATGTATGTACTTTTATTCACACCTTTTTGTGTTTCACTTGCAGACATCCTGGCTAAGCACCAGCAGCGCTGAAAACTTTCTGTGGTGCACGCGTACAATAATTCAAAAATTTCTTCGTTTATCGTAATCTGGACATAAATTATCCTCCCATATGAGAATCATTTGCTCCAAGAGCATAAAATTTTTTTCTACCGTGAAGTAGGTAACTTCAACGCTGAGAGCGCTGTATTCACGTATAGGAGATAAATACCATGCGACGGATTTACCACTTTAAGAAACAGTGGAAATGTTTCATCAGCGAGCTCATCTGTATTTGTGCCCCGAAAATATTTCCGTACTCCTCGTTCCGAAAAAACAGGAGGGTCCACCCTAGTTGTCCTCGTTATTTCGGCACTAAAGTTACTCGATTTTTAGACCCCCTGTTCTATATTTGTGATAATTGAAGCAGTTTTCCTTATCATATGGTATAATTCTTTTTATGTTTTTATCTTCAGTCCTCAACACTGCATTTAAGGACATTACATGGAAAGCAATTATTTCTTTTATTTCTCGAAAATCTTATCGAACAAGTGGTATACAGTATTCTCAGGAGTGGAGCACGATCCATTAGTTTTTAAGCAGTATTTTTAAGTTTCGAGTTATATTTACTTCTGTGAAACAATTATAATATGACTAATATTTTAGGATTTAAAAGGGCTTTTCCGATGCCAGTTTTTTCAAGGCGATGCTATAACTTTATAAACCGATATTCCGGTACATGCGGTACAGTACGGATGATGTGTAAAATCACTTTGCGCATGCTGAACATTTAAACATTTATGATATTTTGTCCACGAGAAAATAAAAAAAGTGATTTGTGACAGAATATATTTTATACATACCTCATACTATGAATATTATGCGTATGATATTTATCACAGTGAAAATACGAATTCCGTTCTCCTGTAAGTATTCCAATTTTTAATTAAACAATTACCATTAAGTCAAAGCAATAGTACTGGGCACACTAAAAACTGATGCACTGTACAAATTCCATCTCTAAAAAAATCGACGTCGTAATATAGGTCAAAAATATGGGTTAGCTGCAATGAAGGTATATCCGATGACCCGACATGTATCCGGTCAGTCGTAGATATAAAATTTATTCTTTGATCTCGTCCAACACTAATATTTCTGTATTTCTGTTTATTTTAATATCAGTAATACTTACTTACTCCTCGGCGATACAGCCCTTGTAGGGCCTTGGCCTCTCCGACGATTTTAGCCCAGACATCACGATTCCCGACATGCGTTCTTCATCTTCTAATTCCCATCTTTCTCAGATCATCCTCTACATCACCCAACCATCTTTTCCGGGGTCTCCCTCTCAATCTTCTACCACCAGGATGACCACGAAATATCTTTTTCACCATCCTATCCTCAGGCATTCTCTCGAAATGTCCTAACCACCTTAATTTGTTGCTCTTAATTTCTGTCACTACGTTAGGATTTTGTGGAGTTCCTCGAGTTCTCTGTTTCTCCGTATTTTTCGCTGTCATCCTTCCTTTATAGCACCAAAAATTTTTCTTAGTACTTTCCCTTCCCATCCTTTAAGTAGCTCTTCTTCTGTCGTGGTCATGGTCCACGTTTCTGTACCATATATGACCACAGGCCTAACCACTGTTAAATAAATCTTTGTTTTCAAGTTCCGACTGAGGTTGCGTGACTTGAGCACTTTCAATAAACCTCAATAAGCCCTATTGCCTGCTGAAATCCTGGTTTTTATTTCTTCATGTATTTCATTATCTTTTGTCACCAGCACTCCCAAATACTTGAAGTTGTTACCAGTGAAAACTAACAAGTGAACAGTAATACTAGTGAATAATATTAAAACACTAAAATGCCTATGATCAGTTTCATTCAGTTCTTTTAATTAAAAAGATGTAGACGGTTTAAAATATCTATCAATGTCTAGTGGTTTATAAAATATGTTTATGAAGTACTTTAATCACAAACATCCTTAGGCCTCCCATTATTTGGAGCATGGATGAACAGTAAGAGTGTCGTCTATTCGAGCACACATTGCAATTTATTTTTACCATTAATCGTGATATTTCCATAAATTATTAAAATTCCCACAACTCTAAGATATTCATTAGGTGTAGTTGCTTTTATTTGTATTCTCCAACGATTTATGGCCACGAAAATACACTCAAAATGAATTACATTACGAATCTTCCTGTATTTTTGACAAGGATTAAATTTAGGTAAACGGCTCTCAACGGCCAATTTCCGCCACTTGAGCCAAGTTTCTTACTAAGATTTTGAGCGTATGAGCACCAGGCATGAAGCATATTAGCACTTAAATGAAATAAATGAATTTTATCCTTTCATAAATAGCATTAAGAAGCAAGACATCACCTCGGGGTTATAAAAAGTTATTACTACGACAACGATCCCCGGAGTTAGGTTAAGTTTGCATGCTCTCATGTAACTGAGAAGCTTTGCAGCCCAAAATCTGCCTAAAGACGATAAAACTCTTATTAAAGAAGACCTTAACCTCAAACTTGAGCATCGCGTCTGCTTAAAACTCCGCCTCTCTCTTCCGCATAAATCGCTTGAAGCCACTTAACATGGAATTTATGGTGGGCATATTAATTCTTTTGGCCACCTCCGTGGCTACTTGAGGTACTTTCTGTCCGTATAGCTTACCGAAATCATTCCCCTCTAACGTTTCCCACAGTTCCTGCCTCTCGTGTTGTTCAAGACCGCACGACACCAGTTCCCTCCCTCGGCTCCCGAAAAACAATTTAAGTCACATGTGCTGGGCATAAAGAAAGGGTATCCTCTCTCTCCCCTGCAGTAATTTATCCCGGGTAAATATAAAAACCCATTCATGTCTCTTTCCTCTTCGCCCCTCTAAACCTGGATGAGAACCCATTTCCCTCTTCCTCGCCCCTTCTATCTCACCTCCGTGCTTGGTGGGTGGCCCGTTTTCCTACGGGCGTCGTTATTAAACCCGACCGTACCGGTGTCGCAATGACCCTAACAGTACGGCTCAATTTGTGACATCTTCACTCTTCCAGTAGTAATATCTTCCGCCTTCCCTTTTTTGGGAAAAATGTAAGGGCCACGTGTCAGAAGGAATCCGACAGTTGTCATGGTGAAATTGGCCGATACCACTTGTAGACGTTCCTGTATTTCCTGAGATTATCGTCCAGATTTGTACCATTTTACGATCGTGTCTGTATCACATTTCCGTCAGCCAGTAGCGTTTTGTTGAATAGACCAGGATGAATAAACGCTGTTATCCTCGATTTTATTAGTAATATACTTCCTCTAACAAGTTAGCTTCTATAGTCACGAAATACTTTTGCCATAAATTCCAAAAGTTGAGAATTGAGTCTATCTTTGGTGTGGTTTTTTAAAATCAATACCAGGGCCATAAAACAAAAAAATATTTATTTTGCCCATACTACATACCTACTCCGTCTTTATCTGCCTCAATCATTTATCTTTTGCCCTTATATTATGTAAAAAAGAAAAAGACATGTGAATGTTACATGATATTTAATAGCAAAGAAAAACTAAAAAAATAACTCAACCTCCGAAAGGCTATCTCACGTCTTCCTCACCGATAATAAGAGCATTGATTAGTTTTTTAAAATCATCTATCACATTTCTAGCAAACAACTGTGTTTGTAACAACTGTGTTTTAAATAACGAATCAAACTTTTTAACTCTTAAAAATAATAATGACCTTTCAACCTCGCTGCTTTGATGTATACCAAAAATTTGATTCATTAGATTATCTTTAACGAGAGCAGAAACTGGTACAAAACTGGAACAACATTTTACTATGTTTCAGCTCATTTCATGCCTTGTGCTACACGCACATGTTTGAACCGTGTAAAATGAGCGTAATTGTTAGAGAGACATTCGATTTCAGAGGGTCGTGACTTTTCACCCAATTATAGCCGGAAGAGTTTTCTTTTTTTAATTTCACATTTTCACTTGTCCCATGTTTGAGCATCACAATTACATAGTTTTCCTCTCTCTCTCCATTCGGGTTTCGTGAATTGTTTTACAAATATTTATTCCTCCAAGATCGTAGCAAATCTTCGTGATGGACGACACGGCTCTTGCTCGCTTGATAGTAGACATGGGAGTGGAAAAGATGGAGTGGCGGAATGGGAGGGAGCGAAGTTGAGGAAGGAGTGGAGGAGGAAAAGTGATGTCGGAGACGGTGTAAGTGGGCGGAGGGCGCTAGACGCCGCTGTGGATCGCGTTTCACTTGGCCCGCCGCGCACAATCTCCCCGATTCCCCTTGTCTCTCTTCCCCCCTCCCCGCTCACCCCCTCTCGAACACTACTCCCCCTCGTCCTCGAACTCCACAACTCTTGAAAAATCTGTCACTCTTTTTCATTCAGAATTCCTCTCTCCACGTTCATGGCTGAGCCCTTGAGAACGCATCCTAATTTACCATTCGTGACGCCTGTTTCCTTTCTGCTCGTGAACAGTGTATGCTTCCGTACTTATGGGATCACTTTTGAAATCCATCTAGCCTCACATCGCTCTGCCACGGGAGGAGGTACACAAAGTCGTACGATTAGATTATCCTCCTCCTTTTATTGCCACAAATTCACTATTCATGCACTTATGTATTAAGAAAATTCCAGTTAATACCAAAAGCTTATATATTATTGTACTGTGTTTTTTAATAGTTGACTAGAAAAGATTTTGCATATCCAGATATTTCATTTCATATCATCATGCCATTTTTCCAATATTGTAACAATCAAATCGCATAATCTGAGTGATGGTTCCAATACAATTTCTTTGATTAACTCGCCTAAAATGTTCATCCATGATCATCAAACAAAGCCTACCCTTTTTGCAAAGAATATTTTCAATTAATTTTACTGATCTCTGTGTTTAATTCCCAATTAGATGACATATATCGGACGGATCAATGTGAGTTTCTATTAGTTTATTATTGATAAAAATCCTAATCAGTAGCTCCATCATTTATTTTAATTTTATCTTAATTCAGTCAATCAATCATTTTTATAATTATTTAAATAAATAATTTGGCCAAAAATATATGCTGAAGTGCATCTATTTGAATATAATTCATCGCTGCGTGAAGGGAAATTGATGGTCAAACAGTGTAGGTATCACAAATTCTTCAATGCTCGTTTTCGGTTATTCCATTACTTCTGGTTGTTATTCAATTAGTTTTAATTGGTATTTCTCCTCTCAATTAGCAAACTCATATACTCTACGTTATGATTACCAGATCGTATGGAACGTTTTTTCCCACACCCAATAGAGTACTGGAGCGGCTTGAGAGAGGCATTTTAATTTCTTTCGTCGAGCACTCAATTCAGCTCAATAAACTTGAGGTGGGATTTTTGTACAGTACTCATTCTGCCCTCTTTGAGTTGGTTTCAAGTACACCATTTTAAACTTTACTAAGTATAATCGCAGATTAATGGCAATAAACCCTCTAGCAAGTGGAAAAGAGAGAGCCGAAAGCAGACAATGCACTACTAAGAATTAAGGTTGTATTAGAGACGTTATAACAAGTTGAATCCTTCACCTACCTGGTAATCTGCATGACATGCTTTGGCAGAGGGTCAACGGACATAAACCGAAGTATAGCTCAAGCCAAGAAACCATGCTTGATGATGAACCTGTTGTGTTTTTTGACAATATGATTACATTTATGAAAGCAGTGCCTAACGAAATTAGTGTGCAGTGCTGCTCTCTACGGCTCTGGGACTTGTGACAATGGTATCTGGAACCGAAAAGAAAATAGGCTATGAGGACCTAGGAAGCGGAAATGGAGATCAAATGGACAGATAGGATCAGAAACGATGAAGTATACGGAAAAAGAGACTAGAGGAAGATCATAAAGAATACCATCTGCAAGACTGTCTAGATAGATGACTGCACTTTGAGACACAGCGAATTTTTAATGAACATTTTTAGAGGAGAAAGCCCCTTAAGTAAGAGGAGGACCCTTAGTCCATTACTGAACCGTCTAAAACGGATAGCGTGATAAAGACATGGGTACAAAGACATAAAGGAATTGGCGGGGGAAGGGGTAAATTTCTGCACTTGACCAGTATTAGGGTTGATTAACGTATGACTATCCAACTACATTGTTTGTGGCTTAAAAGCGAAACTCTTTTTTTCAGGGCTTAATTATTTTTAAAGGTAATGTATTATACAATTGTATGAAATTCGCTCTGCCATTTTTCCATTGTTATAACGATCAAATCGCCTAATCAGAGTAATAATTCCAGTTCAATTTCTTTGATTAACTCGCCTAAAATGTTCATCCATGATCGTCAAACAAAAATCACCATTTGCGATACTTCACCGCTACGTGAAGGGAAAGTGATAGTCAAACAATGTATACCAAATTCTTCCATGCTCGTTTTCGATTATTTCATTACCTACTTCTGGTTGTAATTCAATTAGTTTTAATTGAATATTTCTACTCTCTGTAAGCGAAAGCATATTCTTTGCGTTATGATTACCAGATCACATAGAATGTGGGTTGAGCGTGAATCTTTTAAACAAATCGTAAGAACGTGAACGAGTACTAGATCACATCGAACGCTTATGGACTAGCGGGTGACTCCGTTAAAGTTACCGCGCGGCTAGTTGCGTAGTTCTTTGATAATGTATTATAATTTGTTAATAATTTATTATAACAATTTATATATTATTTTATATAACTATTTAATTTTAAATTCATTTAAAAATTTTTTTTTCACACTACGTTCGTACTTCGTTAAAAACGCATACGATGGTGACGCATACCGTATCTAACTCGTCTACACTCTATCATACCTGTGCATTCATGGCAACTTAAATGAGTCCAGATTTATGCTAAGCTACATCATACAACCTTATGATGGAGTCCTTTCATTACTCCCTCGTTTATTTACACCCCGATTCAAAAAAATACCGTGGGAAAACCATCCGTTAACGACCATCTCCTCATCATCACTCAGCGGTCCAGCGCTAAACGTCTTCTTCAGCTGCCAGACCTAACCAACCAGCAGCTCGGGAGCAGAATTTGTGCAAATATCCTCATCTCCTTCTCGGGCACAAATACGCCGAGTGTGGGTTTAGCCTGACGCCGTTCCGGTGTCCTTGCCTTAACCCCAATGCGTCCCCTCCGCGCCGACGTCCAAATCTGCCTCCTCAACCTCCGTCCGCCCCGACGGAAGGGCCTGTTTGTGGTCCACCCTTCACTCCGCCCCGATATTTATTGTTATTATTATTGTTATTGCCCTCTGAGGTTTCCATGCATGGTCCACCGCGTTCCCCGTAGCCTCCCTCCCCTTTCTTCCTCCCGTTTCCTCCACCTCTCTCCTCTTGTGTTAAGTGGTTCCGTTAAGAAAAGAAAAATGGAAGGAGACGCGGCAGGTAAAATGTTTTGGGTGGGGAAGGGAATAATAACTTACTCAAACATATATATTTCATGCTTTATAGGAGGAAGGATGGAAAGGGAGGAAGAAGGAAAAAAATACCGGCACACGAAACTGCCGGAGTTACGCGACAAATCTCGTGAAACTACGAGTCACTTTAATGCTCTTCATATTTTTATTTTTCCGTCGGTTGGGAACAAAGGAGTGTGCTGAGGGGAGAGTGAAGCCGTGCTCGGGGCTGGGAGAGGCGACAAAATATGAGGGGAGAGAATAATAGGACACGATGCAAAAGGGAAAGAAAAAGAGAGTTGGTCGCTCGGGGAAAAAAGATAGGCACGGGCGGAGCCCAAGTGATGTGGGGGGAGGGGTGGGGGTTGGTAAGAAAGGAAAGAAGAAAGCACCCTTTTTAGTAGGGTATTTCTCTGTTTGCGAGCGTCGTTGCGAGGTGTCGCCCCGGTGGCCTAGAGCATTCCGCCAAACATTTACGACTCACCTTCCCATTCTTCTCAACCTCCTCTCCCACCCCCTCCACCCCGCCCCCCGTCGTATATTCTATCGCATCCCACTCATCCCACCACCTTTTTTATATCACCGCCCATTTTCCACGCCACCTCCGTGAGCCTAAACAAGCTCCTTATCCCACCTTTTGCGGACGAGAACTGCATTTTGCACATAAACCAAGGGATTCTTTTTTATTCACCCTACCATCGCTTCGCTCTCTCTATTTTTCCTCGCTTCTTGCCCTTATGATCCCCTTTACCATCTCCTATTCCCACAAGAACTCGCAAGGCATACATACATACTCGGGCATAACGTAGTATGTATCATCCTCGCTGCTTTCCCTATCCCCTCCCCCTTCCCAGTGTTTCTATACCTTACGCTTCCTGTTAGTCGCGTAAGTGACGATTCAGTGTCTCTCCCCGCTTTGCGCGCCCGGTCTCTTCGAGGCGAAGGCGTGGGAAGGGATGGGAAAAGCGAGGAATCCTCCTCTCGCAGACCCATTATTTATTCTTCTGCGTTCTATTTTGTTTCTGTTTTTGATTACCGAGGGAAAAGTCTGAGTGGGATCGGATTTGTATGGTGTCTGGCTTCCCATCCATAGGATTCGAGGTCGAATCTCGGTGTAGCCGATGGAGTGGCAATTCTTTTAATGAACTTCGTCTTCAGTTCCGTTAGGAAAGCACCTTCAGTTTTGCGGATGGGACGTTGGTGAATCTGAATTACTATCGTCATTTTCCACATGATTTATTTAAAAAATGACAATGGGGTTCGACGTTCTCCTGGCTCTTGGAGCCTCTCTACCTGAGGATGACGAGATATTTTGGAAACGTGTTGAATTTAATTTAATAAATCTTGTGGAATGTGGCAACTGAGACTCATTGTTTATCAAGTTGAATTTCCACCATACTTGTAAATGGATCTCGTAGTGGCTATAGATGAGGGTAGGCTTAATTTTGATTGGGCCTATGTCGTGATGAGTCGCGCTCTGGCTTCACACCCAGAGGATCTGATTTCGAAGCCCATTAGTGGTGTACATTGTGTCATTGGGATCACAATTCATAATTGGATGCGATTTCACGTGCAGAGCTCCATTCGTTAAATCGGACGATACATTGTGTGCCCCTGGTTCATATTTGTTGATTTTTTTAGTATATGACCGGCAACTGAGGTCAATTGAGTGAATGCACGTAGGTTCAACTTAACGATGAATTATCGATAACATTTCCACTGAGAAGAATTTTGAGATTTTTAATGCCCGCATGAAATTGGTCAATCCCTCTTTTTCTACAGACTAGCATAGAGATATGCGAAATGCAACTGATGGTTTAGCTTGCAACGGAAAACCATCTGCTTCATCATCATGTTTTCTTTGAGACCTGTGTGCCCTTAGATAAGAAGAGCCTAATGCCGATGCAGAGTTGCTCACCTCACTCCTCCATTCCCGAAATTATCCTTCACAAACCGACCTAGCCACTTTAGTTTCAATGGCACAGGTGATCTCAGCTGTCGGTCGCCACCCCAAATAACCGAAAAAACCAACGATCTCTGTGGGACGGGTGTGCGCATTTTTCACGGGAGAGGTGGGTGCGGCGGCGACTCGATGTGGGGAGTGTAACTCGTGTGTCGAGACGTGTGAATATGGTATTGACGCAAAGGGCAGGGCAGTTCTGGGGATGGTATTTTTTTTAACGTCGTTCCGCATCTCGAGCTGGCGTGGGTATTCTAACGGTGATCCAAGGGCGGTTATGACTGTATCCGAGGGCTTTATTCTAGTGTTGGGACGTTACCGATTTTTACGTCCCATCTCGGATTCAAGTGATGGCGACGTCAAAATCACGTCCCATTAAGAACGCCAATATCGACACTTTACGCGATAACGGGGAAGAGAGCCTCATCCTTTCGAGTGGGATATGATTTTATCTGATCATTCATTACATATAACATACATCGCGATTAGAGCTCTATTAACGGATTCTCTTTGTATTTAAAGTAACTCTTAGACTGTGGGCGAAATAAGTCACTCGCAGGGAAAACAAATTTTACTCCATCATTCGCTTTTCATGTAGGTGCAAGCCAGCCTTTATAAAACCATACACTGATTTAGTTGCTGATATATTACCATCTCAAAATCCTACTTGAAATAAAGCTTATTTGGTGATTATGGTAGAGCTTGCATCTTGAATTTATTCAGAATTTGCATTAGAACTACTTCAGATGACTTTGAAATAAATATTATTAAGTTAAACTTATCATCTTTCATTCTTAGTTTGATGAATTTTTATATTTACTAATATCTATAAAAATGCTACAATACCACTTTTCCCAAATAATCATTATTTTTGTGCTTTTAAGGTTCTAACTTCAGTGAAGGTAAGGTTGCTGTATTCTCAAGTTATGCTGTCGAAATGTAAGGGGTATTGGAGGTATTCTATTGCCGCTCTTATTTTACCAATGAGTTTAATAAAACTCTGATAGTAAATTAATATGAAAAAGAATTCGGTATATTCCCATTGTTGCGGTTGCCACTATTTTAATCCTCGCCATCACTCATCCGTATCTACCGATCGTTCTTCATAATAACGGTAGTTTTACTTTCAAATAGTTACCCTCGTCTCCTATTCATTCTCATAAAAGCCTATTAATCGCAATATTCGGGTATTCTTAGCGAATTGATGTAATCCGAATGTCGTGGATGAGGACTCTTCTCTGGTTTCTCATAGGGATGACATTCTTCATATCTTCCGAAGTTTCGAAAAGATGAATTTATTTTCTTCATCTGGGATGTTCATGTCGGTCCGTTTTGTTTAATGATGAACCCAATATGTTTGTAATAGTTCTAATGACGAAAAGCAAGGTTCTTTTCGAAACTTCGACATGCATGGAGAACTTAAGTCGGTGGAAATCCTGAGAAATGTTTGCATCCATGATTCACCAAGAAATCGAAACGATTATTTGAAACCAAAATACTAGGCTTTGCTTAATACATTGAGATGAGAAGCAATATTCAATTTTTAACCCAAAGGTTATTTTTATTTACTAGGTAAGAAAAATAATATTTTCTAGCATTTTCCAACACTTATTGTTCGTTTTAGTTCATGATTATTTGCCAATAGAGCACTCGGCCTTAACTATTCTGTTATTCATTATGGCTGATCACATTGTTGATTTACTTAAATTTAAGACTTGGAAGGCTTGAAGTAGCTTTAGTGTCACATTTATTGCTGATTTTCCCCAAACCTATGTCTAGATAGCTAGGGCAGAACTCATGTAACTATTTTAATACTTCAATAAATGAAATTGTTCACTATTAAGTTACTTAAACAATTGAAATACATGCGCTTAGAATATCTATTTGTCTCAATTAGGTGACTATTTCATCAAAGAAATGTTCTCATTAAGTCATCCGATCACTTGGATTCACCTAATTGTTTTTATGCTTTGGGTTAAAATAATCGTGTGAGTATTGGGCGAGAAAGGTCGATTTTTCGATTTCTTGAGTGTTACGCCACGTCACGAACAGGGAATGGTGATGGCTCTCTCCGTGTTCGCCCAATCCGGAGTTACGATGAAAGAAAGCGATAAAAGTCCAAAACCGTCGAAGGTATTATATTTAAATATTATTTTCGTCCTTTCATTATTTGCTATTTACGCCCGTAAATTCAGCGATGGATGTATAGATAAAGTATTTGTCTTGTGAATGTTGAGACATTAATACGAGATAAATACACTGTTATTTCTTTCGATATTGATCCTTCTCACCCCATTTTTCTCGCCAAGTAAATGGTTTAATCACGGAAACAGGGCAGATTTACACGCAAACCCTCCGAGTTCACGCAAATGGCGCAAATAGTGAACTAAATATCCTACAGCATTCTTGACCCATGAAGTAACTCATATGTTTATTTCTTAGTCAAAGTAATTTCATTCATATTTTTCTTAATACGCATACTTACTTTTGATTTAATTAATGTATAGCTGAGGTGAACGTCTCAGAGACTTTGGAATACAGAGTTTATATCCCTAATGTCTTGCAGAGTATTCTTCGATACATGATATTCTACTTACATGAGTAGGTTATTCTGGTTATTGTTCAATCTGATAATTTGAGCTAGTCATCCGTCATTCTGGGTTACATACCTATATGATAGACACAATTACAGGTTTATTTTCAAATCCTTCATTTTTACTTGGTAACTTTGATCATGGTGGAGTATTTTTACCAATAGTATAGCACCTTTTTGTGTGTACAACTATTTAATTTTAGCTTATTGTTGCACTCAATACCACAGCTTAATTAGTAGCCGCCTAATTTCCAACATAACACTAATTCATGAATATAATGTACTAATAATTCTCAGTGACAGATGTTCTGTGTTTGATAAAAATGAACTTGTCTATGATAAAACTTTATGTCGTGTCATTTCAGAAACAAATTTCAGTCGTTATATATCACTAAATCTCCCGATATGTGCTCCATGTGTAGGTATGCGATAAATTTCAATATGTTCCGTTCATGGACTCACCCCGGGGATTGACGTCTCGTGAAATCGATTTCCCCGGTAAATTATGTCTCTCGTTCAGACAATATTTTACCTTCGGGTTTCTGACAAGATATACCCGAACTTTTATTGAACCTCCGCTCTGACCTTGCCTCTTGTAACTTCTCCCCTCCTCGTCTCCCCGAAACCTACGCCAAATCCGAACTTCCTCTTACAAGAGTGAATGACTGAAAAGTCCCTTCTCTTCGGATGATATTCCCCATTTTCCGTTGCCGTCGACTCCAGTTCTTTTGTTTTTAGCTTGTCCTGCCTACGTCTGAGAAGTTCCGTGCCAGCAAACCTCAGGGTGTGTGGCGCGGGAGGATCCAACGCTACGTATGCATTATGGTAGAATCGATCACAGGAATAAGACTAAGGAAATAGACTGCAGAACCGATAGATTTAAAAGGTCATTTTTTCCACTCACAATTAGGGACAAGTTTAGTTGCGATAGATCAGCTCTAGGATACTGACTAGGTCGAATATATTTTTTTTCAGTAGTGCTAAATATCTTTACATGATTATTAGCTATTAACCTCACATGTATTCGCCGCCATGGAATACTCTTGTATGTTTTAGTTTCTTGTAGTGCTATTTATCTGTCGCATTAATAATACTAACCAGTACTTGTATCTTGAGTAGTACTGCATGGTAGTATGTCTTTTACGTATCACTGTCCTAGTTTCTGGTCTGACCGCGCACTGTTTTCCTGACTGCTTTTGGCCTGCGCCTGGTATCCAGAGGAACGTGCGCGGTTCTGATTTGCACTGGGATGAGTGCTGCATGCCTGGTGTGGAATCACCCCGTGCTATACACCCAAGTAGTGGCTTGCACGGTATTTTGTAGATATAGATGCATTATTTGTTCCAATTTGACGTCGAACCCTGCTCGATCCTCTGGCCACCAAACTAGGACCAATAAACTATGAGACAAGAAAGGCTAGACCATCAACTACTATAATGTGCGGCTAGAAGCATACTAAAATATAATATAGAGATATACGAGATATATATAATATGTTTACAAACATGGTAGAAGTCATGGATAATGAGTAATTATTGTTATTGTCGCGGGAAATCAAATCACACTGATAAAATGCACGTAATATGAAAATATGAGTTCTATTAAAAATAGGTAGATGATAAGGCTTTGTAATCAAAAGTACCTTGTCTAAGGAATAGTTTAATACGCAGTACCTACTTCAGCTATTCAGAAAAAAATGTCTTCTGTCTAGCCAAGAATGAGCGATTGAATTTGGGGAACATACAGGGCAGGTCCTCTCGCGAGGATGGTAACGACTTACGATATCTCCAAAACAAATACTTTTCGTAATCGGAATCACGCCCACCTCGTTTCGCATGTCCTCGTCCTTTGTCCACTCCGTTCAATCACCGGCTCTCCACTCCAATCCGGACCACCACTCCTTCCTCCCCTACTCTTCCTTCGCTCTTCCATCGATAGCTCTCCCAGAGGGTGTTTGTGGGGAAACTGAGGAGGACCGGGAGACGTGTGGGCTGCAGGGGGGGTTAAAGAAGGCGTGGGTGACCAGCCCAACGCAATGGGGGAGACGGGGTGGGGAAAGGGGGGGCGGCGGCAACGCATAACCGTTTCTCAGGACCGAAAAACTACTCTCCTCTGCCCACCGCTATTTTTCTTTCTCCCTCGCTCAGTTCGGTCCAAGCTCTTATCTTCCCTTTCTCTTTATCCACCCAAAGGAATACGTTATTGGTGACACTTATGCGGCAAGAGGTCTATTACGGCAGTTCTAAGAGCCAAATGGGGAATGTAAAAAGAATGGGATGCTGGGAGGAGTGACGTGATTTTGGAGGGTTGTTAGAAAGGAAAAGAAGCAACATTTAAATGAGAAATTTCCTATTTACGCTTACCTGCTAGTTATGAAAATGCTAAAGCGTGCCTCAGAAAGGATGCGTTTAAATAGCCATCGTGGATGATATTTGTTAATATATATTTGGTTATTTTTGTCGAGTATTTGTAGTGGGTAGAATGTGATGGTCTTGAGCGTTGGATGTTTTTTTTATTGTTAGCTATTTAATCCCATGCCTTGGGATATTTTTTTTGCTAAGAAAGCTATATTAACAAATTGGATTGCACCTACTCTACTGCCTATTACAGCAGCTCCCTCTGTCTAAAACCTATCCCTAGGCTTCCGCCGTATCTTCGCTTCGTCCCTTCGCGATCTACAAGATCACTCTATCTTTCCTAATCGCCCCTATTTAATCCTCATATCTCCGTTTAAGTTGTTCCTCCCACTTCTTTTTGCAACACTATGTCATGCTTCTCGTAAAGTTCTAAGAAATAAGTATTTGCGCCTAAATTTGCAAGAAGACGACAGATTACTTGCAAGGTGGTTAAATTGTGTTGATTTGGCGGTATAGTTTAGCCGAAAAGAATTAGAAAACCTTTTAAATTCAATTATTTCATTGACCAGAATCTTATTGAGATTATAAATTGATGGTCTTGGATATTACTTCATTAGTAGGATTGCGAAGGGATCGAGAGTGAAGACTCCCCTGGTCGGGGGGTTACTTTGGGTTCAGAAGCTCCTTTGGTTACCCCAACTAAGCCTATTGTTTTGCGGGTCATAGATCCTCCTGAGAAAAAGAGAGCATTGGAAAATAGATTTCTGACCAACAGAGCAATGTGCTCTAGTTCACACATTTGACTCGCTGGACTAAGTACCGGAGAAACTCAAGTGACAGATCTAACAGAATTCAAATGCTTATAGTAGTTTGAGCGAGATAGTTCCCTAGTCATAAAGGAAATCATATTCAAGTTATACCTTAAAATGTCAGCAGCTGTAGATAGCATGAATAAACTATTACATTATCATTGGAATACAATAATATACGTTTAAGTGACTGAAATTGTAAGTACCTAATTAAATTAAAATCTCAATATAATTCTTTAATTTGACTCATTTTCTTCACGCGGAATGTTTAAAACTACTTACAACGGAAGGTTTTTTCCGATCCTGAAATAACATCTGTGGAGACATTTTAATTTATTTTCAAAAATAGTTAAGAATACATACAAAATATACCTAGATTGTTGATGTTTCGATGAGATCTAGGTGTTAGAAATGCCTCATTTTCATGTCTCCCCGGGGTGCATACACGTACCATTTCCCATGTAAAATAGGAGGTATTTTTGTCTAAAATCTTGGAAAGTAGTTCGGTAAGGAGCTAATATTTTGGTAATTTTGGAAGGATGAGATATTTTTCGTTAAAATGAGGCAAAATTCATTGATTTCTCGGTGAAATGATATTTCGCTCTAACAGTCTGAAAGACAATCCCGCTGCCCATTCAAGTTTTTATTTTAACGAACAGAACAGGGGTGAATACTAATATCAAGCAGTTTAACTGACTGATAAAAGAACCATGAATAATTAGTTATTTTTTTACTCCATCAAAATCTTTTTCTGCTCAGAATCTGTAGCTCTTCCATTGAATCCATTTTGCCCTTCTCGGGAATTATACCAACACGTGAATATTTGCATGCTGGTTTTATTTTCACTCTTCCTTCTCTCTTTCCTCATTTCCTTTTTTCCTCCTTCGAACTTACTCCTGTATGGCATTCACTCCAACTTGCGTATTAGTCTATTAAATCTTTTTCATGTGAGAAAATTTAGCCAGTTAGAGAGAACTGCCCCCTGACCAGTAAGACAGAAATCATAGTTAAATAAATTATTGGTGGCTTTTTAGAATTAGTCACGTTCAATATTTTCGAGACACTCTGTTCGGCTTTAGACGTTAATGAGCCCAGCCGTTCAAATGACTTAAGAAGCCAATTAACACCCCTAATCTCCAGTACTACTTTAGGGTAATGAAGGTATGAGTATAGATAAACGGCGATGTAGGCGTAAATGCCGAAGATTATAGCTGGTAAATAACTGAGAGTGGGGAAGATTCAAATGGGTTTTAAGGGAATTTATAAGTAGGACATAACAATATTTTGTGCTAATTCAACGAAGGAAAAGAAAATGAAAAGCCGGGAGATTACTTCCCGGCGATCTTCATTCACAATCCCACTCTCACGCAGACACCCATCCGCCTTTGACTTGGTTCAGCAGGTGAGGCAGGGAGAGGCGACGAGTAGGCGTCCGCGGTGAGGGCGGGTAAGGGAGGGAGATGAGGAGGGGAGCAGGAGGAGGAGGCAGGATAGGAGGAAGGGTGAGAGAGAGAGATCTCAGCGGGGATAACGCTCATCCCGGACCATTTGTTCCACTCGAAATAGAGTTTGAATGAGACAGTTTTGTGGTCTTTATATTCTCCTCTCATTTTTTAACCCGTCTTTATTTTGGTGTTTTTTTTGTTCGCCGCTTCCTCTCCTTAATGCCCCTCCTCCTTAAGGATGGCGATTAAACGGCCGGATTTATTATTTCTTTTATTCTCCTCCCGGGTCATTAAATATTTTGAGTACGCTACATTCTTGAAGTGTGGGAGAGGTCCCAAAGAGGGTTATCTTCCTTTTAATGTGTGGTTAACGTCGCTAGTCGGAGGATGTAATTGGTACAAATTCCGGACCAGGTAAATAAGCGGATTTAATGTGTCAGCGATTAGCGGGGATGAACATCGGTGGGATGAATTCCTACGCGTAGAATTGAATATCTTAAAGCTGCAGATAGAATTCCAAGGCGAGAAAATCCTCCGCAAGTAATCATTTTCTTGGTTCATCGTTAAATTTCTCTCTGAAATGCGGTTACTGGCATAGGAAGACTGGGTGAAGCACCTTAAGGCAAGAAGGAAATTTGAATCACAATAAACATCAGTGGATGAGTGTCTTCATTTGGTGCCTCCAAGAATATAATTTTTATTTAGCGGATAGGCCATAATGGAACTATTATAGTCTAAAAATATTCTAACATCCGTTATTGCATTAGCATACCCTGAGGAATAATTGTCTATGAAGACGTGATTTGTTTCATAATTATTTGTATTTATTGGAAGATCACTGTCAGGAAATAAGCATTGTAAATAAGTAAAATGTAAAATAAAACCTTGGTGCTCTTCCAGTCTTACTTATGTTGTTCAATACCATTTATCCTATTAATATTATAAATGTGAAAGTTTGTATGTTTGTATGTTTGTTACTCAATCACGCAAAAACTACTGAACCGATTGAACTGAAATTTGGGATGTATATAGAAAATATATCTGTGGGTAATATGGAATATATTAAAAAGCCCTCAGGGTCCTCTAAGGCCCCCCAAAGGCCCCTCTGGTGGTCCATGCTAAACATTGGGTTCGGTGCAGTGGTTTTATTTTTTGCTTTTTAAATGTAATTTTACTTTACTTTAAAGCACTTTAAAGGCTGGAATATTTTTATCGGATGGCTGAATAAATAAAAATTATAATTCTTCCGATCAATTTTCTTGTGCGTTTCGTATTCGTGTGAAAGTCATGTTTTTAGCTGAAAAATCTCAAATTTTCTCAGGGGCACTGAATGTATATGAAAGATCATTACGCAGTAAATGATACAAATAAAGTAATTAAATAGACTATATACGCGATGAAATGTGCAAGAATACTTACGCGCAGCGAATAGTAATGAAGGAGATCCGTGCAAGAAATTTGGCAATTGCTCTAAGAATCACCATAGATTTTTGATTCAGTAACCAAAACCAATGATTATGGGTACCCTTTACGCCGAAGACGCCGTCCTGGTGACGTAGGTTTCATGGGTCAAATAAATATGGCTGCTGCAAATGCTCCTTTTGACGTTGTCAACCGCTGGATTGTACCCTACTCTCCGATACTGATAAAAATACTCAACGCACATATAAGCGTTGAATAACGCAACTCAATTGGGTCATTGAATGCTAATATATGTATGTACACGAGGGAAGCGATCAAGCTGTCATTCACTCAGAAGATGGCTCAAGAGAACCGGGGAACAAGGGGACAATCTATGAACCTGGGTGCTATTTAAGTAGTAATGAGTCTCCTTGGCCCATTTTTTGATTTTCCGTGCATGAAAGAGGACTAGCAGTCACTCATCTCTGCGTGCCCCTGAGAAACAGTCAGCATGTCTACTACAACGAACACAACGTACAAGATAAGTTACAAACCCCTCAAATGACCACGCTGACTGTATTCTTCAGGGTTTGTGGTTTTCTTATAAAATAAGTTCAATTTTTTTCACACCCGTTGAATTTCAACGGGCGCCTTCGGCTAGTAATTCAGTAATATAATTTACATGCTCCTAATTTCATTTAAGCTTTAAAATGTTGCTATAACTATGAAAATTTTCCCTCTTTAAAAAAAATTCAATAGGACGGTCACCATATTATTAGCCACGATCATTCGCCCTTGCATTACCTTACGATACCTCATCGAAGTATGTTCGTTAAACCCTAGTTTTATATCCTAGAATCAGGTGAATTGATTAAGCAAGTCGACGTGATATCCCTTAATTTAAAGAAGACCCTTGACAAGGATCCTCACAAAAAACTCATATATAAATAGCAATCATGCGGAGTTAATAGAAAAATAGTGAATTGGATAAGGGACTTTCTCAGTGATCGAAAAAAAAGTAGTTATTAATGGTTTTAACTCGGATATGGTCAAAGTCACATCGGGTGTTCTTCAAGAAAGTGTGACAAATACAAATCATATGTGGCACAGCATTAAAAAAACTAGGTTTTGTAAAACTTATAATAGGAAGGTCCTTGGATGAAATAGTCAAAGAGAGATGCTACTTCGCTCTGGTTAGGCCACAACTCGAACACGCCACGAGAATTTGGGACCCTGGTCATAAAGATTTAACCAAAAAAATTAATAAAATACAAAGGAAAGCAGTACGTATCGTTAAAAACTGCAACGAGAGTACATATAATGTCTCACAACTTTTAGAGGGATTAAGGTGGGAGACCCCAGAGACTCGAAGGCTACACGCCAGGCTAAGGTTCCTTGAGAAATTCAGAACTGATATTTTTCAGAGCGACACAGAGAATATTATCATGACACCTCACTACACCTCTAGGTCTGACAGAAGCGACAAAATAAGAGAGATACACTGCCGAACATGTGGGTACAAAACCTCGTTCTTTTTGCACACATTAAGTGACCACAATAAAAATTGAGCTCCACTAAATACACTCCTATAATAATAATACATGTCACCATTTCATCTCCTAAAAACTTACATCTTTACACGGCTGGTGACATAACACCCATTGCCACACGCCTATGCGGCGGCTCGCAGGGTATTATGTAGATATTGTTATTTAAAACATTATTTCCACAGATGATTAATTTACTTTTATGTGAATGATCAAAATGAATGTCTGAGGTGACTGTTGACTTAAATATTTGGATAAATTATTGGGTGCTATTTTCACCCCAGCTAGCGCTTCACATAATAAGTTTTGGCATTTGTTATTGGTGATCGACTATATGCTTAATGGCTTTCATTCCAAGCTAAGCTTACTACACATGTCTATAATAATAATTTGTACATTCAATAAGTGCTTAGTTGATCATAATTTGTTGTCTAGGTACAAAATGAATTTCTTTATCTATCGTGTTCCATCTTGCTCTTTGAAATAATAACACCTTAGAGATTTTAGTAGGGGTGCGCTACGAAGTACCGCGGGTCAGCTTTTGAGGATGAACTTATTGATATGAGATGTTTTTCATGATACCATCCCATGGTCATGAGTGATTAGAAACTGCTAACAAAGTACAAATTCTTACCAAGTGTCCGTATGAAATAGAAAAATCTCCTTTCCAGGTCTCCTCAACATTAGGTACGTAAATCACATCGGCAAGCGAAGCAGTGAGCATGGATTTGATTCCATTAATTTGCGTCTGTTCATTCCTCAAGAAAATCTGTATTTTTGAAACGTGGTCATTATGTCTACTGTCGCTTATACTCGTGCAATTAACAACAGCCTGCGGCTATTCCTACACTGAAGGAGGGAAAATGCATAACCTTCATATTATTCCACCCCTCTTGGTTGTTTTGTCGTGATGAATTTCTGTAGTTGGCATTGTGAACGAGCAACATCGTTGCTGATGCCTCCATTAACCAGCGTCCGCGAGTCATACGTACAACCCGTCGAAGCAAGCCTTTTCTCCCCTATGTTTCCCGGTGCTGACCGGCGGCGCCATCTCTCCCGCCTCGCGCTCAATTGTTTGGCCACGTGTCGTTTCACATTCTGCTCTCTGAGAAGCGTCGCAGCCATTAGGGAAACCCTGCGGCCAAAAAGACCGCTGATGAAAATAAATGAGGCTTCGAAAATCGGGGGAAGTGGGAATGGGACTTTGAGGGTTGATACGAAAACTTTCAAATGATGATTTTAAACTCAAATATATTACATTTCCTTCTGGGTACTTCCTACGATGGGTCAATGCACGTGAACCAGGGAAAAGAATCAAGGGCCTGTATAGTGTAGCTCGCCTTTGATTTAGCCACAGAAACTCTGCGTATTATAGTGCAGTATTTCCGCTGATTTTCAATGGAAAGCAAATCATATTATTGAATGTAGCTCAAAAAAGTGCCACAGGCTCCGATGTTCGCAGCCGTGTAAAGATTGAGAGGAGACTTTTTACTCTTTCTTGGTGATTTAATTCATGAACATTTCAGTGAATGGGTGTCTTATATTGTTTTCAGAACACATAAAAACTTTTACTAGCCATTATTCTAGTATATAAATAAATAAAGGGTAGTTCCACAGTTCAATAACCAGATGAATCATCATTACTCTTCCATTTTTAGTCACTTAACGATGTAAAAATGTAGGCTGTTGTGTATAATTAATCAAATTTTACCCAAGAAAATTTGCTGAACTTTTGTGTAATTCTTTAAATGACTTTAAAGTAAAAACTCATCTTTAAATCCCCTTGTTTATTTGTGAAAATAAGTGACAGCTTTGTAAAATTGTTTGGAAAACGTAAGTTGTACTTCTTAAGAATTTTTATGTAAAGTGACGCATCACAAACTCAGCACTACCAAACATTAAGTATTAAACTCAGCACTACCAAACATTATGTTAGGTATACCAAATTTGACAAAAATGGTGTATTTCGTCGAAGAAATGCCATTGAATAAAAAAACTGAAAGTAATAGAGTATATAAATATGAAAGTAGCAGAAAACTTGGTTATTTAACAAAGTTCATATTTATAAGTATCGAGGTTGAAACTCAAATTCAAAAATATCAAAGTGACGGAATAGACCTTACCACTCGAAATTATTAAGTAATAATCTAATGACTTATTTCAAAGGGCACTCTGCCACTTAGCGTACAATTGAGAAAAATCACGGTGTCGTGATGGCTGAGGCGTAAGAACTTCACGCAATGAAAGTGAGGAAGGGAATATTTTTCTACCCCGACTGCGTGTGCCCTCCCAGAAGGCCTATTGCCTACGAGTAGACGCAGCTTATTTTTAGTCGGGGGCGTCTAAGGGTATCACCAGTTGTTGATTCTGAGCCCTTCTGATCGGCCATGATCCGAAAATAAAACTTATTCGTGGGTATCAGTTAAGAGGTCATCGCCAAGCTGCTCTTATGCCTGATATTTCTCTAGGAATTAACCCATGTACCCTCACTGAAAAATGTTCTTAGAGATGCTATCTTTCCACAACAATCATCATCATGGGAGAGTAATAGCTCTGGAGTAATATCAGGGCTACTTGACGTAATATAAATTCAGTGAACCCTGGTGAATAGGGTGAGATATTTAAAAATAATAATTTTGTACTCATAGATCACAGTAAGAATTCAATGAGCCCGCCAACATTTTTATTGTTATTTTTGATCCTCTGGGTTCTATGAAACATTTTTGGTCCATTCCTTGGCATAAATCACAGTTACCGAGTTGGATGCTGCAGTAGCTTACTCTCACCTGTCCATAGAGAACAATCTTTTATATAACTTTCGGGAAAGGGACATTATTTCTGCAAGTAGTCGAAATAATTGATTTCCCACTTGCCGACGCAATTTCAAGTATAATTTGTGAAAATAATTGTACAGAGAGGTAGAATTCTGTTAACGGAATTGGCTACAGAACGCGTAATTGTAAGTTCTGTATGTCTCTGGATATGGTCTCCCCCTGATTTAAGGTCCTCCTCTCACAAAATTTGAAGCTTCAGTTTTGGAAAACGAGTCTAGTAGCAAAGCTCAGGTGTTGATTCTGAGCCCTTCTGAGCACCCCATTACTTTTTTCCGAACATTCTGGACAAAAATGGAGAGGACTATATCCATATATATATATATATGCGGTAATACGGAAAAGAAGAAAATGACATGTCCACTTCAATCTTCAAATCATCAATATCATGAGCAAAATATGAGCACACTCGTCGAAAACAGTCCGAGCTAAATTTATGGGGGGAACCTCGGAGCAAAGCGTCGTGGGTAATCGGAAATATGTGCGTGCTTTTTTCCACGTCGTGTCGCCCGTCAGCCACTTCCCCGATGGACACAACAATGAAGTCCACCCGATCGCCCGTCGTCCGCGGCGGTCACGCGCTTACCCCCCCGCACAGACTACTCCGCGCAAGCACGCAGTCACTAGACGCGTGCTGTGGTAGACGACGGAGAGGGTGTCTTGTCTGGTCTGCCATCATGCGCGCGGGTGCTGTCTTCCATTATGGATTTTCTTCAGGTTTAAGTGGGGGCGGGGGGGGGGATAGGGAGATGGAGTTCAACGAGGACACAGCTCGTGATGCAAACCGTCTTGACCGATATCCAAACCAACGGATTTTTTTTATTCCCCTTCTGCCATTCATGCGTCGAGCTTGCTCGGAGAGTGAGTAGTGTCACGCCGATAGCTGATTTTATTTCTTTCGTGGAAGTTCCTCTCGAGTGACTCATTTTTCTTCTCGGATCGTATTCGTGTTCGTATTCGAATATTTTTGTGGGCACAGTGATGCATGAAAGCTTTTTTCCGTACCATCTCTCCCCGTGCGAGACGACTTTTTCTACTCTTCCTTAGTTGGGACTGACTATTCGCCCCTCAATGCTACGACATAGTTTCAGTCGATTGTATTGCGTACTTCCCCCATTGGAAAAAAAATTTAATAAAATATTTTTAAGCCAGTGTGATTTAAGACTGCGTAGCGCCTATGAAACTTTTGGTAAAATCTTTTTTCGAAATCTCTTTCAGAAAAACAAATTGTCGCTCGCGAAAGCAGATTAAGTTGTACTGACACCGAAAGTATATAGCTATGAAGCCTATAGTTCATTAATAAATGACTTACTGACAACTCTGATGAATCAATGACTGATGTGTATATACTTCCGAAGTATTAATTTACATTTCAAAGATTTTTAAACGCATATACAAAATTTGACTTTTCCGTCTGCCTTTCAACAAATTTTGCACCGAAATAGTCGGAAACTTTTATGGATATTGTTTCCCTCATTCATATTGCATACAAATAATTGATTTACAATTTTAGAATTCTTGTTCCCCAATAATATAACACTCCTTCATTGTTATTCCTGAAATTCATTATTTTTGTCTTTCCCACTGAAAATTTGAAACTCACTTTCCGTGCGTTCGAAGTTCCTGTTCCTTTGCTAATTCAAATGGTTTGGGTTCAATTTTGTCAAACCTCAACTTGTTTTTATAATACTTTGAAGTTGATACAGACTAATCGACGAAATTGATCGTCTCTTTAATTAATATCGTAGTTTGGTCTACTCAAAGTAGGTATTTTGTGACCACTAATTATTATTAGAGAATATTTAAGCTGAAGTGAGAGTAAACTGAGAGTGGTGAAGCTGATTCCCTTGTATTACTTTTTGGGAAAGCATATTTACATTATATGTATTCTACCCGCCGAACTTTGGCAAATCAATAATCAGCTGCATCAAAGCTCACACTCCCATGTTCCAAGAGTTCGTTGTTTCCCCCTCGTTAAAATCACCCCTCGTTCACATTCGCCTGACTTCTCCCCCATCTCCGTCCTTCGCCCTCACAATACTCGAGTCCCGCCACTTGAAAGACCGTCGTTTTATGCCCGCGCAGAGCGTGCGCTCATTGTTCGCCGTCTATTTGTATATTTTTTTGTTTATTTTGGCGCATGCGCCGCCGTCCTATTGCTAAGGGCATCGCTCTCTCCTCGCATGATATCCTCTTCACCTTTGTTTGAGTGCGCTGTGCGGAGTTTCATTGTTTCCGGTAAATGTCTTGTTTTGTATCGCCCCCCCTCTTCTCTTTTGTTTTCCTTTGTATCGTTTTGTTTGCGTTTTGGTCAAAACCCAGGCCGTGTTACACGATGAAACGGCGACGCCTGCGTGGGTTTCCATAATGAAAAAGATGGGAAAGAAAAGACGCGAGATAATGACTGCCTTGATCATTGGATAGGTACTAGGATCGAATCAGAATGACGCCGGAAAACCAGTTGGATTAGATAGTGGTTGAGGGTACGCGTTCATTTAGCGGTGGAAGTTTTTCAAAAGCTTGTAGTTTCGAAAGATTTTTCGCGATAAATATGTTTAGCGACTGTTTACTAAACTGTTATTTGTACCTTTGGACAATGAATAGAAATGATATAATAGAAAGAATGGGTTCTTTTAATTCAAAGGGCATTATATTAAGGTAACCACGAACATTTTTATTAATTTCAACTATTTTTATTTAATTATCCAAAATGTAGATGACATCACTCCAAAAGGGTTCATTTCATCATCAGCATTCATTTATCCGAAGATGGATTTGCTGCATCTCTCCTCTCAGGTTTCCTTCCAGCTGTAATTATCCTTCAAAGAACTTCAGTTTTAATGCACCCTTTATTTCACCCCTATCTCTGACTTGCTTTTCCCATCCTGTTTCTTCGACAGAAATGTTCTGCCTCTCTTTCGTTTCTCCATTAAAAATTGTTTTCCATAGGCTGCAATGTAGAGTTTTTTTATCGTTTTCAGCTAAAGGGTGTATCCTGTTATGTATGGTTCTGTATTGAGTGCAAAAAATTAAAATCATCATGGTAATATTGGCTATAGAGGTTAAATCTAAGGATAAAAGTCAGCCAATAATCCGTGTCACGGTTTCATATAGATTAACATCTTATTGTAATAGTCATATTTTTCTTTCATGATGCTTATTCTGGCTCTGTTTTCTGAGTGTTTCGTCAGGGTTTGAATTCAAAGGTGGTAAATGGGATTGTTTTATCGCTGGAATGGAAAGTAGTTCAGGTCTAAGGTAAAGAAAAAGGTTATAAGAAGCAATCAATGTAGCGAAAGAAACGAAATGCGTTCTCTTCTATATGGTTGACCCTTTCTGATATTCAGATGCGGCCTAAAATGCTAGATGAGTAGTTTAAACATTAAGTGTGTAAGATTTATGACAACTTTTCTCTTTTTAATTGTCATCATCATTGGTTGCTAAAATCCAATGATTGGTTTGCTTCTGCTCTCCAGTCAACTTTCGTCATGGATTTTAAGAGGGAGATTTGATGAAAAAAGTCTTTCACTAAAAGTGGCTTTTCTTCTTCTTAGACTTTTTATCATGCACTTCGAATCCTCGTAGGAATTCTTAATTGGGAATATCTTTCAGCCATTTCGTCTTCATTATTCTTCAGGAACATAAAAAATACTTCTTTCTACGATTGTGTTTTTCTGTCTGGCGATAGATTCCCCTCCCGGTAGAATGTCCTCTTCACTTGGGCTATTCTACTAATAGTGTGATTATTACCTGTTCCAATATACTAATATTAATTTCCATTTAGCTAAATTCTTCCACTGGTACAAGTATTTGCTTCGTAAGAAAACTTAATTTTTCTCTTTGATGAATGTTTATTTATAGTGTACCACGCATGAATCTCTCCCTCTGCATTTAAATGGTCCTATCTCTAGTTTTTTGCCGTGACACTCCTTAATGTTCCTAGGCCATGAATGCTCTTAGTTCATGCTCACATCATCGCTATGAAAAGTTTGTCCTCGCATCAGGAAAACCTTCTGCAAAGAGGTGTTTTGATACCACTCGTCTTGGTGTCACGGGTCTTTGAAAATTAAAGCTAATTTAAACTAGCTCATGGCTCATGGCTCTACTATGACCTCGATTTATGCAAGGGAAAGAAGTTGTTGAAATGTAATTGTCTGTATCTTTCTAGGAGTCTTTAGCAGGCCATACAATATATAGATTTATCTTGGACGCCTCCTTTCCTTGACTCCTAGTAACAGTGTTACGTTTTGCTTTTTCTCATTGACGTTTATTTTTATTCTGGCGTATTTTCTCTGTACTTCATTTAAAGTTTAATCAAATCTCTCTAAAAATATTCACCAATGGGAATTTATATCTTTGAGATGCCTCAGAGTATAATAGAATGGAAAATAAAAATATGCAGCGAACTAATTTGTTGAAGTTTCTCGATTAATGAACAGTCCTGGGCCACGTTTTAGAGTAGAACAGAAGGGTGAATAAAAATATGCAATTTTCATTTTATCGTTTATCTGAGTTATATTACGACATTACGTTGAGGGTCGTACGGAATGTTCAATTGGAGCGCTAACGCGCACGGAACGAAGAGGAATAACCCAAAGGTGGAAAAGTAGCATCTGGGGTTTCCCGTGTCTCTGAGGAGATTGCTTGGGGGCGGGGGGAACGATTGACGAGGGGTGAATGAGGAAACTCCGACGAAGCCAGCCATTGTTTTTCCCGTCATGCTCTACGTGCGATGGCAGATCTCGGCCTCTTCGTGGAAAAAACATCAAATTATTCAAGTCCTCAATCCGACGGATGTTTCCGCGCTCGAGTATAGGGTGATCACAGCAGATAGAACCGTCTTTTTTTCGTGAGCAATCCGTGGATACAGAAGGGCAAATATAGTATGTGTATACCTTGGGGTCATTTTTGATTCCTGCCGGTACACAGCCATTGTATTCGTTGAGGGGCTGCACTCTCAGCATCAACAAACTCTTGGTGTTTCTGATCTCTTGCTTCTCTCTGTCTTTTATTTTTAATTTCCCCGGTGTGGGCCTCGCGTGCCCGGCTGCATCGGTTGCATCCAAAATTAAAATCCTATTAATTTTTCGTCGCAGGAAGTGCAGTCTGCCATCTACATGTGGCCGATGCTCCATTGTCATTGCTGGGAAAGTTTGTCCTTTTATTTTTGTCGCCGTGTGATGCGGCGTGAATGCAGTGATTGATGGACGCAAAGGTGCGAGGGGTAGCCTCGGCCTGCCGTGGGTGAGTATCATACCATTAAAATTCAAGGGGCCATCCTCAAATTAACTGTGAGGCCGCCGAAAATGAAGTTTGTCACTCTATCTCATTAATTCTATTCGTGGTAAATTTAGTCTTCTTTTACCGTAATCACTCAGAGAGGTCCAACGACTCAGTAATCAGTTTTGAAGTTTATCAAGATAATCAAAATTTGGAATGCTGCGCCTCGTATTCAAAATAAATGTTAGAATTAAAAATTGAAAATATGAAGTTTTTCGCGATAGTCTCATTTCAAATATGTTTTCGCTTAAAAAGAACAAAATCAACCATAAAACTTGAAGTAAAGAAGGGGTCTATTTTGGAATTCAACAGAATATTTTTTTATTATTTTTCATTCGATTCCTTTGAAATGTCATGACTTTGTTTGCTATACTGGTATTTTAGTGTGGTGGAAGCATAACCAGACCATTGACATTATGTATGGTTTTACAATTTTTTTATACCTAGAGGGACGGCTTGGGGTTATTTTACTCTTACTTGTATTCGTTGGTATTTCCGCGATTTCTTTGTCATTCGATTTTTTTCGGTGTTATATTTTTATTTGCATTGCTGTATACAAATCAGTATTACTTAATGCGGCACTAGACTTTTTGTCTTAGGCATGGAGAAAAGGCAAAGTATTATTTCTCAATATCAGCTGTGATACATCCTTACCATAAAAATGTCTATTAATAGTATCAGCAAAATTTTTCGTTCTGTGTCGTGCATTACTTGAAAGGATTGGAAAAATATGTTTGTGTAGAAAATGACTTTTAACGGTTGAAGTTTATGTGTAATATGTTGCACTCATGTGTGACGTCACATACTCTTTGTGAAAAAATCACATACGTGTAGTTTATTCCCTATTACTTGCATTCATGCAGAAAGAAATTACTTGGGTCTACGATGTATCACAAATCTCAATAATGGGTATTACCGCACTACTATCGTTCAATTCAATCTCATTGTTCTGCACTCCAACCGGGATTACCGCTTGAACCAACCATTTTCATAGCCAGGGTATACGGTCTCGGTAATATACCATCTGCCTATAGGATTGTGTCCTGAAAGCGAGCTGAAAATTACCTTCGTCTAAATTTTCTGTCTCGTGTGTTCACGGAAATCCCTCTGTTGAAGATAAAAGACGCAAAGAAGAGATCACCTATTTCCTCCCCAACCCTTTCAAATATGCTCGTGGAAGGGGAGGTGAGTGCCTTTTCGTATTATGCATCAGTGCGAAGGCTGTATCTTTTCTCGCTTTAAGAATACTCTGCAGAGTCATCTATTTGCAGTTATATTGACTTCGGGATTTAAATTCTACAAATAACAGGAAAGCTAAAGGTTTTGGACGATTTCCAAGAAGCTAAATATTGCCTGATTTCATTTCATTGTTCATTAAAATGTAAAGATGGACTATCAAACTAGAATGAGCGTGGCATTTCATTGACCTTTGCAAGAATTCAGATAATGCCTTTTACAAAATATACTTCTCAGCTATTCATCGACGAGAAATTACGACGAGAGAAATATCGACGAGAAATTACGACGAGAGAAATATCGACGAGAATAATATCATTTCTCCTCTTGAGAAAACTCGGACTATCACTTTGACTGCGATTTTTAAAAGTTGTATAAACCCAAAATGCGGAATTTTTTTTTCTCGTCAATTCACTTCATATTGGACCTAATAGTTAATGGCTATCACTATTATTTTATTTTCAATTATTTTTCTGGCAAAATTAAATAAATAATTTTCCACGTCTATAGACGTGGTCCGCTATAGGGGATGACACGTAGTTATGCAACCCAACATTACTCAGTTTTCGGATTTATCTATTCCAATTACGAAAACGTTTTACCCAGAAAATGTTTGGGGGTAATTCTCTTTTGATAATCCCTTCAATTTTGATATAGTGTCAGGTATCATTCAGATTCTCCTCCGCTAACCACATTCAGCTAACCTCCATTTCCGGTGCGACATTCTTTTTTACCAAATATTTCTCACATAATCTATGTATAATATTACAACCTGGTACTGGAGGAGGATACTGAGGATAAAATGGACGGAAAAAATAATAAATACAAAGTGTACAGTAGAGTAGAAGAGGAAAAGACCATATGGAACTCCATAGAGGAATGATGAACAAAACGGATTGAACCCACCCTGAGAGACAATGGGTTTGTGAAGAACATTATTGAAGGTAAAATCGAGGGAAAATCCAAGAGGTAGACCAAGGAATAAGTTGATGGACCAAATGAAGAGGAAAGTACATAGAGCTACCAGGAAGTAAGGGAACTAGCATTAGATAGGGAAGTGTGAAGGGCTGCAGCCCACCAATTAGTATTGAACGAGCAATGATGATAATGAATCTATGATTCGCTCTGGTTCTGCACGATTTGCGGGATAGGTTGTACATCATGCCTTTTATCACTGGCGGATATTATTCACCGGGGGAATAACTCTGGGGTGCATGCCTTTTTCTGCTTTTTTGTAGCTTGCATGCCTTCCCTGCTCACCTATACTGCTCACTCATCCACGGTGCAGTGTAATTCTTCCGGTGATCCTTGACGAGTTTTATATTGATTACAGGTAGTTCATAAGTAAACCGGAATTACATGAAGAAACAAATAAAAATTTGATTTCGTGAAGTTTATATATTTTTTTAGTATTATAGTTACAATTGAAAAGTGTTTGTTTAGTATCTATAACAATTTCAGGGCGTACATATATATATGCATTAAACAGCCATTTTGCAAATAACACCAATTTCAATTGAATGATTACATTAAAATTGTTCACAAGTAAGTCACAAAATTAAAAAATACATAAAATTTGGCCCTCTGGCACCAGCAAAGAAATTACTTCCGACCAACTACCTAGGATTCAGACCATCCTCCCATGAAACTCTTTGAAGCATTTGTCAAGACAGGGAGGAGGAATATCCGGGCAATCAGGACAGTAGTAAATAGTCTGCTTACGTTTACCATTTTTCGTGCAAATTCGGCAATTTTTTTGTTTTCTTTTATCACCTTTGGTCGTCATGGGGCTAAACTTGGGGAAATGGAGTTCTAATGAGAGAGTGTTTATTCTGGGAGGCAAGACTTTTTCTCGCCTCTGACCAAAGTCGACGAGTTTGCCAATTACACTCAGTCTGAAACTTTGTAGATTAAATTTCTCCCCCTTAGAATATATTTTATGCAACTGAAAACTGTTGAGCAGCAGAATTTGGACAATATGGAGAACAACAGCGTAAGGTCTTCCTTGATGTTATGTGATAGGACAAAAGCTGATCTAATCTATCCACCCCTCCCATGTATTTGTTATCTTCCAGGACTGCTTCAGGAACCCTCCTTTCGATATTTCTCCTACTGACACTGTTTATCAATTTCCCGGAATAATGTGTACTAATCATAGTCACCTCTCACTTGTCCTTCCATTTTAAGACACATATCCCGTCGTCAGACCACTTTTCTACCACCTCTCCTTTTTTAATTTTTTTGATGTAACTTCCGCGGGATTTCCTTTTCTGTTCGTTCTCAGCGTGCCAGTGCACAAAATTTTGTTAGCTGCTAAACTTGCTATTCTGTCAATGCTGGTAAAGTAATTATCCATAAACACACAGTGGCCCACTCCTCCAAATTTCTGCAAAAGTTTATGAACAACGCAGCCCGCGTGTCCTTATCCTCCCTCGACAGTTTCACCCGCTCCAGTATAAACTAAGATTTTTGCAATGAGTCCGGATGGCTCGGCTAACATGTACAGCTTGACGCCAAACTTATGCTTCTTTTCCTTAATATATTTCCGGAAAGCCAATCGCCCCCTCCATAAAATCATGGACTCGTCGATGCTCAACTCTCTCGACGGATATCCTCAAAAAAATCAAGGAGCGGTCTTATTTTCTGAAGCCGGTCGGATGAACGTGGCTCTTGTAGCTCACCGGCGGGTGCAAAATGCAAAACCCGTAAAATTATTTGAAAATGATCGCGGGACATATTTGAAGAAAAGAAAGGTATATTATAGAACCTGTCTTTACGCCAGTAATCCTGAATTTGAGATACTTGTATCATTCCCATGTGAAGTAATAACCCCAGAAAAACATAAAATTCATCCTTTGACAGAGGTTTCCAATCTCCAATACGCGCACGCGGAGATGATCTTCCTTGGAAGAAACGTTCCGCATTTTTATTTGTTTCTTCAATAATTTGATTGACAATTTGGTCAGAGAAAAGCAGATGAAAAAAATCCCACGGAGTCTCTCCATCCGGTCTAACTTTCAAAGTCCTTTGTCGAGTGAATTGAATTTCGCATACAGCCGGTCTTTCCTCAGACCAAGTGCGGTCAGTTCGTGGTAGGTGGATGGGAAAAGCCTGTGTATTGGTTGAGAAATGGGGCTGTGTACTTGGAAAATCCTCGGACATACCAAATGATGAATCTGGAGAAGACTGAAGAGCATCATTCTCTGGACCGACAAATTCTTCCGGGCCACTGCTTCCATCACTCAACTCGTCGCTGCTTAGAACAAAGCTGTCATCACTGTCCTCTAAATCTGAAAAATCATCCTCCAAAATCGCTTCAACTTCCTTTTCTGCTAGTGCTCGCTCTTTCCATTTACCTTTGGATTTATGTAAATGGGTTCCTAATAGGGTAACAAAACACGTAAAAGAAAAATCAGAAATTGTATCTATGAACAATATGGAGATTCATACATGCGTAAATATGTGAGGTTGTATTTTATACAAATTCTTATATATATCATATAGCTATTTGGTCAAATTTAGAAAGTTGAACTAGTGTATTATGTCGCTATTAATTAATTATTGCAAAAGTTTACGTTGTTTACCTAATCTTGGTAGATGAGCCTTTGAGGGACCAGCGGTTGACTCTTCCGATGGATTTACAGGATCTGAAGCCGGGCATGAGTCTAAATAATAACGTTCAAAAATAAATAAGTGGTAATCGCAATAAAAATATTGTGGTGACAAATAAAGATATTTTATCAATAATTACCTGAAGTTGAGTACTCCTTAGGATTTGTTGGGATCTTGGCTGAAGAGAATAGAAAACGCTATGTTAGTATAAAGGAAATTTAGCAGTGAGAAATAATTAAATAACATTGTAATTTAATTAAAAACTTACCAGAAGAAGGAGAAAATATTGTTCCCTGATGTTTTCTTTTCCCCATGTTATCACAGTTCAACCCTATTATATTCCACTGCCTGATGTGAGAACCTCTTCTCACCACGTCCACCTTCAATCTATGTTCGACACGATCCTTTTCCTGCTATTTTCTGACGGTGCATTAACTGTCCTTGTATCAAAGTATCACAATGCTGCTGGCACAATTCTCATTGAAAAGGAGGTTTCACGAACATAAATTGTCACACACAGTCGTATTCATCAGATGGCACTCACTTGATGACGATGCAAATAATGACACCGACACCAGCATTTCCTTTCACATTGTGTGGTGACCCTATATGAAGGTATCCTTTAGATTGTATTTATTCCAACGCCGTCGATCTTATCTTACCAATCCATGCCTAAGAATTGTGGTGTGGAATTCTATCCCCAGCTTGAATTTCTTCTACAACTTGGTCGTTTTGGAGTGAGCTCAGTCAAAACTTTGTATTCATTCTGCAGCCAAGGAAAGACCCTTCGCTCACAAAAAGTTGCGTCTACTAAATTAGAAGCGGAAGCATACTCTGATAATGGCGACAAAAAAACACCCGTATTCAAGTTACAATGAAGGTCCATCGGAAGAACAAGAGAATTTTTTAAAAAATTTTCTGTAGCTAATCAAATCATGTAGATACATTTAAATGTAAAGCTTATGAATGGAGAATATGCCAAAGGGATAACCTCATTTATGAATGCAAGGAGAAGGAAAATATACTTGCAGATAGAAGGAAAAAGAAAAAGTTTTCGGCACCTATAAGCGCGCATCCGTTTTTAATGTTTGTCTAACTACACGCGCATCACGAGGTATTAAATTATTATAAAAATATTCAATATTGAAAATGAGTTATTAAATTTCCAATACATCTCTATGATGATAAACGTACCTATTACTTTGAAAACTCAGTTTCCAATGAAAAATAACCACATTATACCTCGAAGAAATCACAGAAAAATTATTTTAGTAATTCGAAGTTTGTTTAAACATAAGTTGGACACAATGAGATGCTCAAATAAACGGATCCGTTTCTTTAACACCCTAACTGTAGAGAAGAGGCAGAGTGAAGGAAAACTGGTTACAAAAAACTCTGATCCCACCAGGTACCGTTTCTCATGTAAATGACTCAGCACGTCGATCGACGTGTTCCGCCGCCAACCGCAGTGCACGAACACGTCGATAGACGTGGTCCGCAGTCAACGTGTTAAACTAATGTTACTACTACACGCACTATGAGGAAATATGAGAAAAAATCATTCCGTCCTTGCAGACATTGAAATCAATGCAACTGAAATGAATGGGAGTGAATGCACCTCGTCCTAACTAATCATAAAGCACAAAGCACATGAAAGTACTTTCGTTGAACACGATGGACTCGAACGACATTATTTTAGGTATGCAAAAAGAGACAGAAAAACAGGCTTCTTTGTGACAAAAATTAAGTTCCAGTATAATGAGCGGCATTTGTAGAAACCATTCTTTCAATGATGATAATGTACCCACATTAAGTTTTATTCAATTTTTGCCAGATTTGCCAGCAATAAGTAGGCTTATACATCGGGTATGTAATTGAAATAAAACAAAGAGATGGCAAATCAAAAAGAGAGAAATGCATTCAAAGTAAAATGGAAGAATCAGTGTGAATGATGAGCCCCATGGAAATATCGTCGAAACAAGGAAGTCAAAGCAGTCTTTGGATAGTTTAAATATACCACCACTAAACGTTCAGATAAAAAGCAATCGTCAAACGGATCAACATTCATCAAAACTTAACGTCAAGTAGATGTAGTAGGGTAAATAAAAGTTTCTAAAATAATGAAGTGCCCATTGTAGCCATCCTGGCAAGGTGCCGACATTATGGCACTCATCTAATGGTCATCATCGGTCGTTCAATCCTAGGATCGGTTGACTGCAGCCCTCCACCTTTCCCTATCTAATGATAGTTCCCTTACCTTCTGGTATCTCTTCTTATGTACTTTCCCCTTTATTTGGTCCATGAACTTATTCTTTAGTTTTCCTCTGGGGACTTTTCCCTCTATTTTACCTTCAATGATGTTCTTCACAAACCCATTATATCTCGGTTCTCATTGTACTAATTTAATAGTACCGGGTTCGAATACCACCTCTAGGATTGCATGCCGTTCTTTTCTTCGAATTAAGATCTCAGAATCTATGTAATTAAACCAAATCAGCCAAAAACCGCGACAATTCCATGTCAAATGCTTTTTAAGAGATAATAAAAGGTTTTGAGTAAAATGACTCGCAGCCGTTCCTCTATAGGAAGTGTGAAACTTCAGAATTCATTTCAATTATATAAAAATGCTAATGCAGTTGATTTTTTTTATCCGGGTATAGAAGTTATGTCTGAACATCGAGGAATTGTGATGACATGTGTGACAGACGAGACGGATATTTCTTAGCGTGCGTTAACTTGCGTCCGATAGTCTTCTCGCACTGAGATAAACAGTGTGAGAGTGAGAGAAAACTCAAGGAAATTGTTTTCTGCAACCAATTTTTGTGTTTCACTCCAAGTGAGTATCACTCTTCTGCCCTTTATTCTCAGACTGACTCCTAAATTTGCCCCGAGCAATTTGCATCAGCCAGTATATCGCAGAGAGACAATGAATGACCTAGGAAATCACTCTACTACGGGAGATTTACGAATGAATCCTCGGTTGAGAAATTCAACAGACACGTTGGCGTAGAGCCATGGTAAAAGTTGAACTTCCTCCTCGCAGAGCTTTATTATTATATATGTGCTGCAAAGACAAGTCTTAAAATCTTTCCTAGTAGTCGCTTTTATAGGGATTCCTGCAGACTCATTCTTTCTAGTTAATAATTATAGTAAAGCCCAATAATCATGTACTCCTCCCCATTACATTATTGGGCTTAGTAATGCAGTAGAATAGTCAATCGTTTGCATTAAATTTGTTTCATTGGTTATTTGCTAAAATATCATGCTCTATGAAGTATGTAAGTTGGAAATGTATCCATGTTGTGGAAATCACTCATAATTATCAACAAGCCCTTGTGTGATCTGAAATGCACCTTTCCTGTTCCTCAACGAACAGTATGATGAAGCATTTATCGAGCAAGAGACCGCCAGTACAAAATTACTTACATACTTCTGCTTGTGTACAACGAAGAAGAACATGTCCTCTCTTTGATTATTTCTAGAGAGCTTTACTTTTTTCGACATAACTGCTCAAAAGAAGACACTTTTTCTTTCTTACGGCAGTGCAGGTTACGATATTGTTTAATGACATATCTTGAGTATCCAATGGAGTTTATTCAGACGTATTGATACCTGCTATGCGATAGTTCCATTCTCAAATGACTTTGACTTTAACTGTTAATACTCTCCAGTAATATCCTCATTATAGTTGGGCTCCCGAAACTTTTCTCAATTGACTCAGATAATTGTCCTCGGGTCTTCAGTAATTAAATATATTTTTCTACTTCCCGGGAAATATTTCATAAAACTCAACTGTGTCTGAATAATCACTCTCATCCCTATTTCTCAAGTATCAGGGCCGGGTGCTTTGTATTATTTAGCGTGCACTTGTGATGCAGATGCTTCCTTTTCTCCCTTACGCCAAATGCCCCTAACCCACCCCACTCCCACCCACCCATCGTCCTATCACGCACACGCTCGGACAAAATCGATTCCCCCAATTTCGCATCGGGAGAGAATGAGAGACTTGTTGAAATTGTAGCAGGAAGGGAGAGAGAGAGAGAGATCCCTCCCGTCCTAGTCGGGAGGAGAGCATGGGTGAGCCCAGAAGGGGTTGGGGATTGTGAGAGGGGAGGGTGGGAAGGGGGGAGTGGTCGGTGGCCATCACGAGTCCGGAGGGGCTGGGCGGGGGAGGGGGGCGGGGAAGGGAGGCTTTGCTGTGGGCCATAAGAAGGGCTTGCTACGATGTCGATAGGGGGGAGTAGGGGAGAGATAGGAGACGGGAGACTGGGAGGGGGTTGGATAGGAAGGACCAAAGGGATGAGAAGAAGGGCGAGACAGAGAGAGAAAGAGAGAGGCTGAGAGAAGGATTGAGGTGGTGGCTGAATCGTCCATCCTGAAAACCCAGACGTGCTCCTCCGCCACGAGGGTAACCCAAAATGTCAAACGTGAGGGAGAAGAACACGGATAGTCCATTAGATGTGGAGAGAAGAGCGTATTCTCCGGTTCGTCTCGTTTTTAGGCTCGGGAGCCGTGGAGGGAATGAGAAAGAAAAAAGGAGCGGATCTGAGTGGTGTGTGGAGGGTGGGGGGAATAGCATGGGATGAGACAGTCCGTTATACCAACATACACATACTCTATACAGTTGATCTCGCTCCCGGGAGGGGGGGGAGAAGGGAGAAGAGCGAGTAACCGTGGTAAAAGGACATCCTTTCCACCCCCGTGTGTCTCCACCTCCCCCCATGTGCGCGAGTGGCTGCAAGACATTATTTCCCGAAATCGAAACGACCGGGGAACTTCCGTCAAATGTAACCAGAACAGAAAGAGAAGGGGTTTTTATTTTCCTTCTCCCTTGCTTGTTCCAATATCTCCCTCAATCAATGCTACTCACGTTTTCCCGCCTCTTCAATGCACCGAGATGTTCTTTCTCTTCTCCGACAGCACGTTTCTAATTTCAATAACCACTCTCTGCCTTTCCTCCATCGTAATAGTGGGTCTTTGTGGCGAGCGCAACGCTTCTATGTTCACAGAGGGAGAAGCCGATTGAAGAGCGAAACTTAATTGAAAAAATCTTTCATTCCATCGGCTATGATATTTGGTTTTGCCTTCATCCAAATAATCGATCTTAACCAATAAAGCATTTAGGCAATGTAATGTATATTATCGTATAAAATGGTAAATGAATATGCGGGCAATTTAAAAAATTAAATTTCATTTTTTGAAAGTTATTTCCCCTGAACAAATTGAATTCAATTTAATGACATGATTTAGCCTTGAGTGAAATAGGATTTGAGAGATGACCCCACTCTTTCAATGAGAGTCTCTCGTTTTTTATTGAGAATTCAGCTTATGAGCAAGGCCTATTTTTATATTCTTGCAGCAGATGTAAATTTCTGTACTGTCCTCGAAAATGATCGACATAGTGATTGTTGTGGGAAATTAATTGGGGTTTTGGGCCTTAAACCCTGACGTGGAGATAATGAATGGGGAAATCAATTGCAATGGGAGACTTTTTATTATTTTACTCGAAAATTTTCCCCAAACGCCGTCTAGAGTATTTTTCTTTGCTCCTATGGATTGTATGCTAATAAATTGAATTACGCGCAGAAAACTCTGACGAAAGTTTCCGCGGGGTTCCTCGATGAGATCTGGCATGACTTCCGGTCATCTACCGCGTTCATTATCCTTACAAGGCGACAGTTTTGTCCTCGTGCCTGAGGATGTCTTTAGGACGAATACTTCGATCAATTTAAGTTGGATTAATTTAAAACTCCATGCTCCAAATGGTTCGGTGCATTCGATTTCCTGGCAAAACAGGAAACGGCATTGAACGAACGGTTTTGAATGAACTTTTGCTTAGCATGTTTAAAATTCGACTGGTATTCAGGTGGATTCAATCATTTGTTTGGTACGGCCATTTTACCCCCAGCTAGCCATTTAAGTCGTTTGTGTTATCCCTTTCCATCTCTTCTGTCATTATTTGGAGTTTTCTTCGAGATAAGTAGATATTCATTCAGTAAGTACCCACCAGTTTGTGGCCAGCTTAGCAGGATTGCGGTATATCAGAGATTCCTTCTACTTGCCTTTCGAATGGTGTTGCGTGCTCTTGCCTGTGCCAATAGTCCCTATCATCTTCATTATCATTTTTATCTCCCTCATTCATTATAGTTTTCTCGAGTCTGACTTTTGAAAGATGAGGCCATTAGGAAACCATGGTCACTGCGGATCCGGTGGTCCTGTGGTGAACGTGATGCCTCTCTCCTAAACCTAATACTTAGCTTTAATTTTATTAGCCTTCGCTTCAAGGGATTTTCCCTTCACATAATTTCTTGACAATAATCTCTTTCAGCTCCAGACGCCTAAATATGGTTTGGAGACTTACAAATCAAAACGCCTTTGCTCATACTTTCTTGATGTTGAAATAAATGAATATTTGTCTGTGTGATTTTATTTAAGCCGACAGCTCTTTCGTCGTTTAATTTTAGATCACAACCTGAACCATTAAACTTCGAGTATATTATAACATGCCAGTATATTCCGAATCGATTATGGTACTGGTAGAAGTTGGTTCTATAATGTGAATTTTATCATGGAATAGTCAAATGTACTTACTCCTAAGAATTTCACACTTATAATTCAGTGCTTAATGGGATGAATCGGTTACATATTCTTAGTTGCGTTTCGTGTTTCAGTCGACTCAAAATTAAAGAAAAGGCTTTCTTGCCAATACTATTTGTGTCATCGTGGATTTATGATTGACCGGTGAATATATTTCTGTAATCATAAGCTATAATCAACTTCTACCTCATGTAAAATTTTAAAGTTTCTCATTTCTGGTGGAATTTTTGTTATAGTTTGAGATTGCTTGAGTAATCATTTTTATGAATCAAACACCTTTCTCTGAATGTCAAATTTTTTTAAAAATTCAATATTGTTACACAAAATCATTACATCGTTTTAACTTAAGCAACCTATTCAGCTGACAGCAGCCAATTAAGTTGAGCTGACAGTGTAACTGTTACATTCCAGTGGCAGAGTACTTTGCTCCAAATGGTTTGCTTTTAGCCAAATATCATAATTACCCGTTTACTATGCCTGGTTCATTTATGCTTCTTTCAATGAATAAAATTGACAATAAATTAAAAAGTTTTTGCCTTTATATACGACTACCTTCTTCATCCATTTTGTGAAAGCATGTGTTAATTTATGCGTGTTCGAATATATATTTTCTGACTAATTCCGACGATAGATGAGAGCAAAATCTGATCGTACATGCTGACTGCTAGTGTCTACGAATGAACATTAATTGAATGCGCACAGACTTGTGGTGCAGTGAGGTTATATGAAAAGGAAGTGAAGAATATTTAGCGGGTTATCGCGTTTTGTTGAAAAAGCTGAAAATCTTGGAATGACTCTCATTGCCATGGAAGATTTTTTCTTTGAGTTCAAAATTGTTCCCCGATTCGGTAATTGAAGTGGTAGGTTATTTATTGGGATATTCTCAGAATCTCCTAATCGAAGTTAGATTGCAGTAGTCAGTGTCCTAAGTAGACTGATTTAAAACGTGGATAAATTGTCTCCATTTTGTAGTATTTTTAACATTATATAAGAAAGTTGGATCTCACGATGCCTGGGAGTTGTAGTCGCAACCTCTTTGGTCATTCCCCAGCAATATGCCAAGCGGTCTACTGATGCATCAGCCGAACGAGAATTAAAGGAGGATAGGAATAAAGCATTTTCCTCGTTAATCCTTATAATACTCAACAGTTATCCAAAATACTTATCATATTATTTCACCGAAATGTTCCTAAAGAACTTTTATGCGAAATCGGTGATTTCACCATTTCCAAAACATATATCACGCATTTTACGTCCTTAGAATTGCACATGTCAATTAAGATGTGTCTAAAGCGCTGATTTCTACTAATGGTCACTTTTTCATGTTTTACGAATAGTCAATAATGAATTAAGAAATATTATTTTTTATCTACTTTTTCTGATTCCAAAAATTCATTTTCCGAGAATAGGAGCAACAAGTAATGAATTCTAAACTGTGTGTAAACTTATACAAATAAACTCAATAGTAATTTGGATATATTTTTGGGGCAGTATTCCGAGTCACGAAATTCCAGATTGTTGGAAAACAGCAGTAAAAAACTTACGCATCATCTGCTGTGCACGTTGCATAATTTAAGATGTATGAGAAAAGGGCAAAATAAGACTTTATGCTGGAAGTCGGTGCTGTTTTGTTTTTAATCTAATTAACTCTAGACTAATATAATGATCCGGTTTCAGTTGCGGCTCCTAGCTCCTGTATAGCATCGAGAAACTAACTGATAATCATAATGCCATCTGAATTTCTGGGCAATATTTTAATGTTTATTTTAAGTCAATTTCTATGGATTGAAAAATTAAAATTATGTGTAAACACACACAGTATGATTGGATAGTTAAATTCTTTGTGAAAATAACTACTTTTTTAGCTTTTAGTTCTCGCCACTCGCCATTTTATATTATATTCCTTTTCTGTTTGAAAAACACCAGCCTTTTTCTTTTCATACATTGATAGATCTGAACGAGTCGTTGATGATTGGAAGGACTATCTGATCATCTAAACGGGTTCCTGACCAATTTCTGCTCTATAAAAGTGACCATTTAGTATTATTCAGCCCTAGAATTCTTCTAACGTCCGCACCATGACGTGAAAACACGTACGATGGTAAGCCATCGAGGCACTTAAGCCAGCTAGAGAATTATTGCTGCACTCGCAGTCAAAGAGTACACGCCGTGAGCCCGCTTTAAATTGAACCGCCGGTGATACTCCGGGTTCGATTCATATTGCTTGCTCGCTCACTATATAAGGGAATCGATCGATTTCTTAGCCTGAAAAAAATATGGCGGCGTTAACGCACGTCGGGTTCGGACAAATCCGCGCACCGCCCGCTCGAACACTCTTTATCGCCGAGGCGATGACAGACCATTTGTAAGTGGACGCGAGGGAGACCACCTTTTTATATCTCCCTCGCGAGGATTCAAATCCCTTCGCGCTACTTTTCGCATTCCGCAGCGACGCCACTCCGGAGTCTTTCCTTTGGCGGCGCCCGGGGGGAACTCGGTGCTACTCCTCGGCGCCACCGCGCCACTCTCCACGCCTGCTCGCCCTCCCCTCCCCCCACACTTCTCCCACAACCCTTATATCCCCCTCACACCCCCTCCTCGAGGCACCCATCCCCTCCACCTTCCTCTTTTTCCCGCCGCGCAGCAGGAACGCCTCCTTCGGATTCGGGCGCAGTTCGCGCCGTTTTGTAGGAAGCGTTTCCCTTCGAGCTGCCGAGGAAAAAGGAGTGAGCGGTGTCCGCTGCAAGATGGCTCTAGTGAGGCGATGTGGCCGGCTTTTGTTTACGCTCGCGGAGTTTTTTTTGGGGGGGAGGAGATGGGGAATATTTTTGAAGGTTTCCCGCGGAAGACGCGGTGGCGCGTTGGTGTAATTGCAAATTATTCAAATGTATTTGCCTGCGGGAGGCACATTAATTCATATCTAATTGCCACGAATACATCCTCGCATTCTTAGCTGACGTCATCGCTGTTATATTACTCAATTATCGACATTCAACGATATGCTTTAGAAAATAATTGTGCTTTTTTCACAAAAATTCTATCCCAATTTTAATAAGGATAATCACATCATAGTATAGTAATTATATCTCATTAAGTTGCTCAGTTGCGGATACGAAATTTCTTCGAAAAACATCGCATCCTAGAGGTTATCATCGCTCTAGTTTCGTCGCATAGTTAAAATGAATGACTATCATTTGGAAATTAGGGGTGTTTAAAATAAAATTAGATTACCGCATTTGCCGGAATCAAGGACGTGTCCCAGTTTTGCGGGGCAACATTTTTGAAAAAAATAATGTCAAACTAACTCCTTTGAAAATATATATTTTAAATATTTATGACAACCTCCTCCAAGAATTAGCTAAGTCCGATGAATATCGTTGCCTTCGGTCTCGAAATCGCCCTTCAAATTTGAGAGATTTATTGCAGGTAAAAAAAACCACATCTTAGGCATCGGCGAATAAGGTTGCTTACGTCTACGTCTACGTAATACCCTGCGAGCCACCACTTGGGTGTGTGGCCAGGGGTGAAGATCACCAAACATGCACTATTGACATGCGACTAGGATATTTAATGGAGGCATGCTAGATAATAGGGTCACATGCAGCTAGATGGTTGGATGGATGGTTGGTATCTGCATAATAAGAAAGGGATTATTGGTGGTTATTACATGCATCATGCACTACAGACTATTCTAACTATATTTCACCTACCTATACCTTTGCTACGCTGACTATTGTTCTCTCTTATAGTACGCGGGAAAAATGACATTTTAAATCTATCGGTACGACAATCTATCTCTCTAATCTTGTTAATCTGATCCAACCTAGCATAATACGCAGGGGTTCTCAATATATATCTAACGTCATCTGTGAAAAACTCTGTTTCGAATTTACTTAAAAGGTTAAACCTAAATTTTAACCTGCGTTCTGATAGTAATTCCCATTCTAGTTCTTCTATTAAGCTCGTAACACTTATACATTTATCATCACGGCCTTTAACAAACCTAGCGGATCACCTTTGCACGCGCTCTAATTCTTTTATCATACCTTCCTCGTACGGATCCCATATACTAGCGGCATATTCTAAATGAGGCCTGACAAGTGTAAAATAGCTTCTCTCTCGTACTCTCTCATCGCATTTGCGTAGAACCCTTTTTACGAATCCTAATCTACGGCCTGACAAGTGTAAAATAGCTCCTTTCTCGTACTCTCTCATCGCATTTGCGTAGAACCCTTTTTACGAATCCTAATCTACGGTTTGCTACACTAGTTATTTCCCTGATGTGTTTCCCCCATGACATGTCTTCAGTGATTGTGACGCCTAAGTAGTTAATAGATTCCACGTTAAATATTTTCTTTTCTTTGATGCAATACTTATTCCGGGGAAAGCCATTTTTTTTCCTAAAGTTCATTATCGCACATTTCTTCAAATTTAATTCTAGCTGCCAACTATCACAGCAATCATCAATCGCATCTAAATCCTTAGCTAAAGACTGGATTTCCTCTTCATTTTTAATTCCCTTATACACTACTGCATCATCGGCAAAAAGACTGAGCTTGCTATTTTTTACTACTGTATTCAAGTCATTTACGTAGAGAAGAAATGAAAGTGGGCCTATCACGCTTCTCTGGGGAACACCCGATGTAACTTTTACTTCGCCGGAGCTGACACCATCTAATACCACCCTTTGAACGCGTTCATGTAAGAAGTCTCCTATCCAGCCTACTCTATTACTGTCTATCTCGTATAATGCTAACTTCGCGAGTAACTTACAGTGGGGAACCTTGTCAAACGCTTTTCTAAAGTCAAGAAACGCTGCGTCTACCTGTACGTTACCTTCTCCGGAAACTAAAATATCGTGAAAAAAAGACCTAATTGAGTTCCGCAAGACCGTCTCTTTCGGAACCCATGCTAGTTTGTTATCAATAAATCCTGGCTGTCGAGGTGTCCAATTATTGATATAACTATTATATGCTCTATAATTTTACATGATAGTGACGTTAATGATATTAGTCTATAATTACATGGCTGTTCCCTATCGCCGCTTTTAAAAATTGGGGTCACGTTTGCTATCTTCCAGTCTTTGGGAACTGCGTGTTCTTTGAGGGATTTATTAAATATTTCTGTAAGATACGGAGCCATTTCAAGAGCTAATTTTGTATACACACGAGCCGGAATTTCATCAGGACCTGAGAACTTGTTCGGGCTAATGTTATTTAGTAAGGATACGATTCCGCTACAAGATATATCGATCGGGGGCATTGGTTGTGGAAATCGGTCTGGTGGACCCTGGTCTGATCGCTTAGGAGGGCTCTGTAACTAACTGTTCAATTTGTACTAAGATGAAAAACATCGATTTTAGTCCCATTTTTTTCTCTTCACAAATATGATGATAGATCACGCACTGTCATCTCTGACAACGGATGAAGACTGTAATCAGAGTTCCGCAGAAGTATCGAATCCGCATCCACTTAGGGACAGGTTCATCTCCGCTAGAAACATCATGCTTTGCCAACAGACACAATTGGATAATCTAGTTCTGATAATTTTATATTACATTCTCAAGGTGAAATCCGTGAGCTCTAATATTATATTTTTATTGATGATATCGACTATTAGCACTGTTTAAATACCGTTCAACACACAAACGCTCTTCAGACTGGGAGTTAAGGCATTAGATTGGTATTTTTAGATGGGAACAGGGACGCTCATGGCATTATCCTGGATTTGAACGCAGGGAACAGCTGTTACGAGCTAGATTACTCACTTCATACTACGACCGCGATGCGTCTTCGCCACTTTCCGAATATTTCTCAATTTTTGTTATGTATATCCCGCTTATGCTCTTTATATTGATAACTTAGAATGGAAAAGGTGAGTCCGAATCACACAGAGATCACTTTTACACTTTTATTTCCGTTTGCGGAGACTCTAAATGGATGCGGTAGTCTATAATTGAGCTAAATTACAACCTCTCGTGGTTGTATCGAAAGTGAACATCTCTTGGTTCTCAGCAGAATCTGAATTAGCAAAAGTTACGGTTGATACTTCACTTGTACTGAAGAAATATAAATTGGTTGGCATGAGGAAGAGAATAATGGAAGTTAACGAATCTTTGAAATGAAAGAGATGATTATGATGGCTTTGCTTGACTACTTTTCTACGTGCACACTGGATATCATGGTCGTTTTGCCTCATTGAACATAACCTAAACTCCCACAAGTGCAATCCTTTCGCTTGTTCCTTCGGCTACTCTCTGATTCCGCTCGTCCCTTCGACAGTTCACCAACCAAACCTTTCTTCTTTTAGGGTCAGCAAAAGAATGAAATAATCTAAAATAAATATGAGTCCCCTCAAGCATCCTGAAGCAGAACCGTACATTGTTTCTATAGCATTGTTCAAGGTCATCTCATTAAAATGTTGCAAACAAACGAACCACTGAAGTGGCCTTTAAATTTTACGTTCCAGTAAAACTATGATGCCACTGTTGCACCCGGCATATTCATTTATTCCGTCTTCATCCGCAATGCACATTCTACTTAGTGAAATTAATTTCTTGTCTAATTTTCCAGTCACAGCAGTACAGATAGAGTCCGAATGGCACTACTCAGGTGAGGCATGTGATATATACAGGGAACCATTTTCTTGGAGCTAAGATATATGTTCTTGAACAACTTCAAAAGACTGATACGAGTTTGATTGCTTGTTTTTCATTTTTTTAGAACTTCGTCTATTTTCCCATTTATATAAAGCCCCCTTTTTTTCAGTTTTTTCAAACAATATTTGGTGTCATATTCCTACTTTTTTCCGCTGTCTACGTACTTTATGCTTGTCATTCATCGGAATCCCTTCATTAATGTTTATGCCAAAATATTCTTTACAATCTACAAATTAGGACGAAGCAAGATCTGCCGCTACTCTGTCAGACACTTGACTTTTATCACAAGTTATTGCGAATGTATTCAATTTTATTCTTGAGTTTATTGTCCTTTTCCCGTTACTATAATAAGTCTCTTCTTTTCCAAAAGCAAAATATTTTCTTCCTTCAACTCTGCTATTAGGTACCTTCCCGCTTGTGCCCATAGGCTTTCAAATGTTAAGGGAGCGTTTCTTGTTTAGAGGCGGAGAGCAGTCCAACTCTTCGTTCGCCGGTATTTTAACTATTATTGTAGGAGAATGAAGTAAACGAGTGGATCTTTGATCAAATAAAAATTGTTTTAGGTTTTCAGGTATTTACAGGTATTTTTCCGGATATGAACAATCTTCGTCAGTTACACATGCAAAGAGCCAAAATCCAAGAGCTTATTGGTGAATTCTTTGAGATCTTTCGTATCTTTTCTGAGATGCTGTCGAACATTGTGAGCATCAAAACGTTTTTTAAGCACTTAAAAATTATTATAGTTCTTATGAATCAGAAATCTAATTCTATCTCAGCCAATTGTGAGAATCGTGGTTTTATGCCGCATTGAAAGTAATTCTTTAGCAACTTTTGCAGTAATTTCAGTAATAGGACGATCAAGCATATTTTTGGGCTTCTTTGCAAACCTCAAATCTAATTCTATCTCAGCCAATTGTGAGAATCGTGGTTTTATGCCGCATTGAAAGTAATTCTTTAGCAACTTTTGCAGTAATTTCAGTAATAGGACGATCAAGCATATTTTTGGGCTTCTTTGCAAACCTCAAATGCTCAACATACCGAATCACATTCTTAATCGTGAGTAGCTTATCTTCTGGAAGTTCTATGGAAACTATATTTACGATATTGATGAAATGAATTTCGATGGGGGTCATCCTATGAAAATGCATAATACGCTTCAATATGCACTTAATCTTTCCAATTAATTTCAAATTTCTTGCACTTTTATGTTTGAGATTCAGTAAATAATCTCTATGTATCTATGTAAGTTGATTTTTTACCACTTTATACATATATGTAGATAATATGGAGGATAAGTCACGGTTGTATAATTGACTACGAACACCTTTCTGTCAATGTTTCGCTAATGTACGACTGCATCCTCAGGAGTTGAGATGGATATCAGGCTGAGTACAGTATAATAAACTATTTCTGTACTCATCCTGATATCCATCTCAAGCACTGAGGATGAGGTCGTATATTGGCGAAACATTGGCAGAAAAAGGTTTTTGAAGCCATTTATACAACCGTGACCAATCCTCCATAATAACTGCTCATAGTAGCTACTATTTAAGTAAATGCAACTTACCTTAGTAAGAGAGACCTCAAACCAGTTGAAAAATTCGTGTGATCGACTAAATTTTTTCAAATTCCTATAAATTGTCATGACTTCGATAAATAATAAATACTAGCTATCACACAGAGACTTGGAAGATCGACTCAATAAGTTAGGAGTTAGGTGATGCCACAAACTCTAACATTAAATACCATTTCCTAACAACCACCAATTAATATGTTAACAGGGCTTAGTGCAGAGGAATTGGAAGATTTCATTCTCTCTTACCCTGGCATTATAATTATTTGAATCTGACATATTTTGGCGCGCCTAAGGAAAATTGTTTGATTTTGCTCGTGATTTTTTACAACCATCTGAGAAATTGATGGTGAATACGAGTCCGTTATCTCCGTGTCTTAAAATCTGGAAAGACAGCTCAGTTCGTCCTTTTCTTTGAAACTTCTATCCTCTGCATTTCTTTGCTGCACTTCGAATCTTTGGTGAGAACGGTGAGAACGTTGAGAACATTGGAGCCCAATGGATCTTCGAGCGACTTGCGAATTTTTAAAGGACATTTAAAATGTCAATTTTTGCCCCACCACTGGTTCATTGCACTGGAGTAAATATTACGATACCTAGCCACAAAATACCGACCTCATTGGAAGCGGAGTCCCCATTCAATGCGAGGTCTTGGCCGTGTATTCAATTCCTCGCAGCGTGTCTAGATATGTCATCAACCTAGGAAATAGTCCTGTGCGTTAGGACGAAGCAGTCTGTTGGGGCCCCGAAATTAGAAGCCCTAAGCTATATTCTTGGTATTGCCCAGAGGGGAAAAGTTGGTGCAAAGGACATGCAAAGAACATTCTTTAGTGCAGCGTCTTTGGTGCAAAAAATGTTCTTCATGAACGTCCAAAGAAGTATCAAATGGCGCACTATCCAAGTGCAAAGAACATTCTCCTGCAGTAGTGCAAAGGACGTTCTTTGAATGTGCATCGTGCACTATCCCTGACCAGATCCTTAAGTATGAAGGTGCTAAGATGCTTCATAGGCTGTACATGGTGGTCGACCTTTTTCTGACATGGTGTTTTGGATGTTCAAAATATATGCACGGAACACCACCTAAGCCCTGCTGGGGATTTAGAACGTGCTAAGGACATGCATTTTGTTTCTTTTTTGGATGTTCACGGGATGTGCTCCGAGCACTACCTAAGCTCTGCTGGGGATTTACAATGTGCAAAAGACTAGCATTTTGGTCCACCGCCATCCAAGGTAGTGCTTTGCATAGGCATTGGATATGCCACTTGCCAAATCCTTGCAGGGTACGGTAGTGCATTGAACCTTCAAGTCACATGTTGTGAGATATACTTACCTTCTTATATGGACATTCAACGTATTTGCTTCAGGACTGCCATTTGAAGTACGGCCAAGAAGATGGGGAATTCAGTACAAAGAGTAGATTTAACATATAAACACACTTTATTTTAAAAGATACTAACATAATGATAGTATTCTCAAAGAAACAAACAAGAGCGAATGGTTATTATGGCAACAGAAGGAACTCTTGACACCTCAATCCTCAATCATTTTTGGCTCCTCCTGGCCATACTTACACCCAAGGAAAGATAAGTGGGAGATCATTTTTACTCTACCTCGATGGTGCTAGAGTTAAAAACCTACCAGCCTTGACCTCTTTGGCAGGAATATCCCCAATTGCAATCCTTTCCATAACCTCTGCAACAAAATAATATTTTGCTGAATCACGAATGGATTTTTCGGTTGCAAAAGAAAGACAAGAAGCACATGCACAATTGACAGGAAAACCCACCTGTTGGTACAGCTCCGACAAAGTCGTGAGATGAACTCCACAAGGCGCTTCAGCTTCTTTAATCGTCGACACGTCCGCACTCGATCGTCACAAGTCCAATAGTGAAAGAAACTAGAGGTGTGTCGTTCATGAATGAATCGTTCAGAATGAACGATTCAATGGCATGAACCGAATGAATAGAATCTACGCTTTCCACTCGAATCGTTCAAAATGAACGATTTGATGGAAGATTCAAATCCGCCGAATCCAAATCGTTCAATATGAACGAATTGTGTGGAAGATTCTGCTAGCAAATCTCCGAATCCGCCAAATCCAAATCGTTCAAAAAGAACCCTGTAAATACCCTTGAAACACCTTGTCTTGTGTTTCCGAATTGGAGCATCACATTTAACCTTTTTGTTTGTTATTTCGCACACTAATATTTGAAATGCAGTAAGTCGACAGATTCACACGGATTCGAGATTCACATGGATTCGAGATTCACATGTATTCAAGATTCACATGGATTCGAGATTCACATGGATTCGAGATTCACATGGATTCGAGATTCACATGGATTCGAGATTCACTCGTGGATTTGGTTCATTCGGTTCATTATGAACGATTTAAAGAACCGAATCATTGCCACGAATCAAATCCCATGAACCGAATCCACAAAATGAACCGAAATTCCCACCTCGAAACGAAGTGCTGGAAGCACGGAAGAAGCTAGTCGCAGCACAGGCTTGGGTATGCTTCCGCGGAGGATACTATTTATTTATAAACTTGGGATTTAATCAAAAAGGAATGGGGAGTATCACACAAAAACAACCCTTCCTTGATAGACAATGAATCAAACGTTTGTTGAGCATTAAAACCAAATGCCCACTGTGCAATAACTCAGCACTATTTTCTTTCAAGAAGTCGTGAGGATCCTACGCTCGGCCACGCCGCGGCCGGCGGCCACGGGGTTCACTTATCCAGGCGCACAGACTCTTCACCCTCCACCCGCAAAACCCCTGTGCTGCAGCCATCTTTCCCCAAACACCCACCCGTATCACTCGGCCTCTCCCGACGGTGTAGGTTCAAATCCTACTGCCTCCAACTGTCTGCTTTGATTATTGGAGAGAAAGAGGAAAGATTGAAAAACGTTTGATGAATGCAGTAACTACCCGACTAACATGGGTAAATTGGTTCCAAAAATTGCCATTTGAGTCAAAAATTCCTCGAGTATCGTCCACCAATTTGAATACTGGTAATTTCGCAGATGAGATGTTGACGGGGTCGGTTAGGCTTCCTCTTGCTAAGTGAGGAGAAGAGTACTATTCAGTCAAGCCTGAGTAGACTTTTAAAGTCACAGGGAAATACATTACTTAATTTTCTTGTTTTTTTCCTATAGTTTTTAAGTTATAAATTTCACATATGTAAAATTTATAATTTAAATATTATGTTAAATGTACATTTGTGTAATATAAATTTGTGAAATGTACATGTGTAGGTACGTACACCACTGCTAGTAAAAGAATATAGGGTCCAATTGCTGAATTCTCTGAAACAGAATTAATATACGAACATTCAAGTTTTTGCTGGTGTATATGGAAATATACCATCAGTTCACTGTTTTTTTAACGATCAATAAAAAGGCATGTTCCGCACTCAGTTATCATTTCAGGACATGAGTCCAACAGACATCATTCAAACAATGTGCTAAAACAACTATCATTGTCGTAGTTCCCTATGGATGTTCAATGAATGTGCTAAGACTGTTCACGTTGTACATGGGCAAAGTTGATGCAGCGAAGAACATCCTTTGCACGTCTTATGCAGGTCCATTTTACATTAATGCAACGCTGCACAGACTTTGAATTACTTCAAACTTAATTCTGCACAAACTTTCCCCACTGGGTGAGAATCAATTAATTATTATATTTAAACCTTGAATACAGAATCTTTAGAATTCATAAGAATGAACTTTTAAAAACAGAGTTTTATGGATTTATTGGTGTTAGCTGCGTTTTGGACCTTTAGACAACAGGATTGGAGGTAAACTAAAGATCTACTTGACTTTAATGTCGAGGTATTTGCCTATTGTTTCGATGGAATATTTTTTCTTTAACAAATTCAAATCATTTGGACAGGTCATTCTGTAATCTCTAGTAGAATTTCATTCGTCACAGTAACCAATTTGGGGTGAAAATGTTTAATATTTGTATGATCACAGTACATAAGTTGAAGGTAAAAATTTCATGATATTATGATGATTCCATGTCATGATATTCTTTCTGTCGCTATCGGTTAAGTTAAATTAGTTATCAAATTGGGTTCATGTGTGGATCAGGTGTAAACTACCAGTCGTCAGATAATTTGTGTCAGATTTTATGGTATGAACATGACTGAGCGTTGGTGACGAAAGGATATGCGATAAAAAAGATTCCGTCTCTTAACAGAACAAAATACGTCCTGAGAGAAAAACTTTAGAATTGGATTTAAGGATTTTTCAATGGGATTAGTAAATGTTGCAAATAATAGTTAGGGAAAAAGCTACATCAGTAGCCTGTAATGCTACTAACTTGTAAGTCCGCAACAAAATATGACCGGTTTCCGAGGGTATTTTTTCAAATATTCTTGATATGGATACCGTACTGTCCCAAAGTCTTTTTTCCTTCTTTTCTCTTTGTGATGACTTAGTGATAAAAGTATGAATGAGTGAAAATCCATTTGTAAAGCAGCCGAGGTGCAACACTCCAGACATCATCGGCATGATGCGGAAATACCTCGACATTTCGCTTCCACTTCCGGCCATATAAAATTACACTTTCCCTCAGGGATTCTCGCCCCCGTGTCTCATTCGTTTATCCACTGACCCGCTTGAAGAGGAAAAACGCCGAGTGCGCCGCCCGTGGAGGAGGAAGGAAGAGCGGCCATCATCGGCAGTCTCCATATTCATCCGGCTCCCGGAGTCTAGCGAAGAGACAGCCTCTGTGGTCATCCTCACGCCTCCGTGACGTGTCTGCGGTCGCTTCATTGTTTCCATTCCCATTCTCCTTTCATTCCCACCCGTCGCGTCCTCATGTGCCGCGATAATGAGTTCGAGGAAGCCGCGGTTTCATCCATCGCCATTGCCAAGTGGTCATATCCTGCTTTTATCGTCTTGACTCCTCTCTCTACCCTCCCTCGCTAATCAACTCCATTCATCAAAATTTCATGCATGCTTCCTACATCATCGATGTAGAATTTTAGGAATATTTACCTGAGGTGCTCTGCACACATCATTTTTATAGTTTTATCTGCTCATTCATTCATTGGTCGTTCAATCCTAAGATTGGTTGACTGCATCCCTCCACCCTTCCCTATCTGATGCTAGTTCCCTTAACTCGTGGTGTATCTTCCTCTGTATTTTCCTCTTTATTTGGTCCATGAACTTATTCCTGGGTCTCTGTTGGTTTTTTCCCCTATTTTGCCTTCAATTATGTTCTTCACAAACCGATTGTGCCTCAGGGTGTGTCCCATCCATCTGCTTCTTTTTTTCTGTATGGTGTTCCATATGGTCCTTTCCTCTTCTACTCTTCTGTACAATTAATCATTTCTCATTTTTTCCGTCCATTTGATGTTCAGCATCCTCTCCAACACCAAGTTTCGAAGGCTTCTAGTCTTTTCTGGTCAGCTTTTCTAATTGTGTATGCTCCCGATCCATAGAGTGCTACGCTCCCCACTTATAATTTATCATGTTTCATGGTTTGTAGTCCTATCTTCTTTGAGCTCAGCATTTGCCATTTTCCCATGAACGCCTACTTAGCTTGGGTTATTTCCGCTTGATATCCGTTTCATTTGCTGTCAATGAATAAATGAATAGTATGCTAACTGGCGGTGTTTTTGGCAGCATCCCTTGCATATTGCCAAGAAAAGCGGTGATGGATTTCAATTTAATCAGTAATAGTTCTGAGTTATCAAAGGTCGTTCAATCCTATAGTTAGTTGATCGTAGCCCTCCGTTCTTCCCAATCTAATGATAGTTTCCATACTCGTTGGTAATTCTTTTTAAGTAGTTTTTATCGCTATTTGGCCAATATATTTATCACTTAGTTTTCTTCTTGGAACTTTTCACTCTAACTTTTTCTTCCCTTTAATTCTTCCCATATCGAGAGTGCCTCAGGGTGTGCCAAATCCATCTTCTTCTTCTTTTCTGTATTAAGTTCCATGTAGCATATTCCTCTTCTAATCTTTAAAATATTTCTTCATTTCTAATTTTATCAGTCCCTTTGTTCATCGTCATCCCCCTTCAGCATCAGGTTTCAAATTCTCTTAATCGTTTCTAGCCTACTTTTCCATTGGTCCATATATCCTGTAACAAAACAATTTTAGTTAAATAACATTTATTTATTGTACTTCACGGGAAGCCATATTGGATGGAGTTCGCCCATGTGCTCGGGGAAGTCCCAACGATTAGTCTCTGGGGAATATTGTTGATAATGACGGTTGGGTTAAAGTTATGATAATTAGTGAGACGTCAGGAGGAGAAGGGGGAGCTGAAAGTACCAATAAAAGGGTCGATTGAGAAGAAAGAAGGGGAAAGTTTTGGGGGAAATCAAGCGTCGGGACGGGGAGTCGAGCAGGAGAGTTGGGGGAACGTGCGACCACCAAAGTAACGAACGACCTAATACTGAGTGTCAAGCTAAAATTATTCAAAGAATAATTGTATTCAAAGAATAAGTGTATTCAAAGAAGCCCAGGGGAGCCCATCTGCTATAAAAGGATCACTGTAGAGCCAGGGGTCCGTCCTGTCGAGAGAGAATTGGAAATTAGCCGTGCAGAAGGCTGCAGGAACGTTTAACGGGGAAGTTGGCGTCCGACCCATCAGTGCAATCAGTGTTAAATCAACACTCGTCTCCCACTCGTCAACAATCATCTCCCTTAATCACCGATTGCTCTTCTGCCACTTGTGCAATTGTCTGATTTCATTCTACTCATTCCATCTTCAATCGATACCCGCTTTTCCTTTACTCTCAATTTCCCAGTCAACGATTATGGAAAATCTTTCTCCCTCATCTTTTTCCATCATCAATTCCCAGTTCTCATCATTTTCACTCCTATCTTGCTATTTGAATGTGGCATAGAGATTCAAAACTTTCTTCAGTTTGAAGATTCTAAAACTAGTAAGATTTTCAATTTTATCAGCCATTTTAAGTTATGGAAGTTTGGTTACATAATTTCAATACGCACATATGATATTATATAAGATGAATGTTATGATCTTATTGCCTCGTGGAATCTTTCGGAAACTCGAGAGAGTTTGCGGGAAGAATGTGGAAGTAAGACCACAGAACATTTTCTCCTGTCATTGTGCATCAATTGAAGGGTGAATGGCTCAAATGGCACGTCAAAGCTGATAACTGGGGCAGATCACGTAAATTACGAGTTTACCAAGGGTTTGATACTGCTATCCGTTCATATATAAGCATGGAAGCAGCCTTGTTTACCTATTTATATGTAAAAAGAGGCAAAATACATGTGCAAAAACTTTGATAAAACTCACGCGAAGAGATAATTTTAATAAAACTCGATCTTTGTTAACTTTTTCGTACTCCAACACAAATTTACTAACTTCGTAACATTTATAGACCGCAGAATAATTCATACTTCACCACGTCCCGGGTTTCTATGGCTAATCACCATCATCAGGACCTGATGAAGATACTTAGCCATCGAAACCCGGGTCGCAGTGAAGTGTGTTTTATTCTGTTTTCTGTAAAACTTACAGTCAATAAATAAATAATTTCAAAGTGAGTTCTTTTTCCTTGTATGTCTTCTTTCATATCTGTCGCGTGTCTATCGGCGTATAGCGTGCGTTATGTGTGGTTATTTTTATTGGTCGTTCAATCCTAAGATTGGTTGACTGCAGCCCTCCACCCATCCATATCTAATGCCTGTTCTCTTACTTCCTGGTAGCTTTTTCTATGTAATTTCCTCTTCAAATGGTTCAAGAACTTATTACTTGGTCTTCCTCTGGGGACTTTTTCCTCTATTTTACCTTCAGTTATGTTCTTCAGAAACTCATTGTGCCTCAGAGTCTGTCTAATCCATCTGGTTCTTTTCTGTATTGTGTTCCGTATGGTCCTTCCCTCTTCTAATCCTCTGAAAGCTTCAACATTTTTACAACAACACAACTTAGTCAGTCGATTTGATCTGCAGCATTCTCCTCCAGAATCAGATTTTGAAGGCATCTAGGCTGGTCTAGTCTGCTTTTCCAATGGTCCATGCTTTCGATCCATAGAGTGCTACGCTCCACACCAATGTTTATACATACCTACTGTTTTCTGATTTTTAGGTATATCTTCTTTGAACGCAGCAGTTGCCTTTTTACCATGATTGCTTTCTTACCTTGGGCAATTATTCGTTTGATGTCGGTTGTACTTCTTTCGTCCCATGGGATGGTACTTGCGTGGTAGGTGAAGGAATCCACTTGCTCTTAACTCTCTCCTCTCAGTGTGACTTCTACATTCAGCATCTCTCTTCTTCAGGTGTTTTGTCTTCGTCTTATTTATTTTCATGTTGTACTCTTGGAGAATTTGGTTTATTGAGTTTAGAACTTTTGAAGATCATCGCAATCTCCTGCTCTGGCTGCGAAGTCGACTGCGAAGCGGAGCATGTTCATTTCTTCTCTGCAAATCTTTATTCCGTTGAGTCTGATTTCTTAAGCTTCTTTTATGGCCTCATCCAAGTACATGTTGAACATAGCTGGTGAGATGTTGCTTCCTTATCTTACTTTTTTGTTAATATTAAGTTCTATTAATCTTCCCTCCTTCATTTGCCTGGTGATGACTTGCTCCTTGTATATTCGGTAGATTATTCTTCTCTCATTGTAATCCATTCCGCTTTTCTCCAGTGGCACGAGCATCTTGTACCACTAAACATTGTCGAAAGATTTCGCCAGGTCCATGAATTAGACATATAATGACTTGTTCCCATAAATTTTCTCTACCATTACTCTTTGGCAGAGTATGGCCACCCTTGTATATACCTAGATTTTTCCTTAGTCCATATCGGTTTTCAGAGAGGTTATCATCAATTTTCTTTTCCATCCTTCTGCTTATTATTCGGGTGAGCATTTTTGATGCATAAGGTTCGAGGCTCAAGTTTAGGTGCTTCTCACTTCTCTGAGTCATTGTGTTCTTCGGTATCACAATCATTACACTCCTTTGAAAGTCCTCTTTGAAGTCTTTCACTTCGGTTGTCCTTGGCTTTACTTCCGAGCGCTTTGATGATTTCTCCGTTGATTCCTGTCAACCTCGCTCTTGGCTCTCATTGAGTGTGGCAAAGAGACAATTATGTATGAAACAACATGTAGCAATAGGTAACTGATTACCAACCGTTCTCAAGTTCGCTTAATACACAAACAAGCAAGTAAATGAAGCGCTTTAAAAGATACATGCACTCCCGCAGGGAGTTTTATTAAATTATCATAATGAGAGTGTACTTGGTAATTCCCAAGTATGAGTAAAGCTATGCAGTGGTTTTTTTCAATTTCTGGTTATCAAAAGTACTGATAAAGAATAATATTTGTTTCATTATTGCTTAATTTTGCACAAACTACTCATTTTGTACATGAAAAAAGAATTTTTCTTTATGATATTTCATATATTTAAGATTATATCAATGGAAAAGTTTCAAAAAATTCCTTATCCTCTGGTTCCAATTAAGATGTCTGAAATACCCGAGTCTCTTTCTCAATCCTACGTGTGTCATTTAAGTAATCTGCATGGATAAGAGAAAACACGGTTGATTTCCACGTCTTTTAGCCATCTGATAACTATCCATTCTTCCTTGGGAAGATAAGTCTAAAATTAAGGAAAGAATGGATGACGGAAGGACGAATTGGCATGATTGGATAAAGGAGGAAACTGAAAATTTCATCTGAAAAAGGCGAAAGTGATAATAGGAAAGTCAGAAATGAAATTAACAAAAAAGGAAAATTGACGAAAGAGAAGTTTCTTCAGGAAAAAAGCCAGGAATATGAGGAACGGATTGAAGCTGGTAAATAAAAGCGGCGTAAAGAACAGTAAAATCATTCCTTGTGGATCCAGAATGGTGACATTGGACTTATGAAAAAGGATATCTAGCTGGTTTATGAAGAGAAAGAAATGGCTCTGAGCTTGAAGCAGTACCTTGAAAATCCTTGTGAAGGTGTTACCAGGGATGATGTGGTTGAAAATGAAAGAGAGGTGGTTCCAGAGGTGTTACGAGAAATCTTAAGAAGGAAATTGACTGTGCGGCGGAGAGTATGAAGGAAATTAAGGCGCCTGAGATTGCTAAAATACCATCAGGAATACGGAAAGCAGCTGGAAGCAACGTATGGTCAGCTCAGTACCATCTGGAATGTAGAATTAATGAAAATAAATGATTACCTGATGATTATATTAAGTGTACCATTGTACCCTTAACTTAGAAACTATCTGCCCAAGGACGAGAACATTGAAAGACACTTAGTTTTGTTGTACATGCCTCCAAGATTTTGATGTTAATACTTTTAAGTCTTCTGAATGAAGAAGTATCTTGAGCGACAATCAGTGTGACTGTAGGAGAGGTCGAGGCAATTGGGACGCAGTTCTTTTTTTGAGACTCAATATAGAAAAACCCATGAGAAAGAACAAAGACAAAAAAAGGCTTTGAAAAAGCTTTCGACCGATTCAAATGGAACTAGCTTGTTCCAATGCTGAAAATGGCAGGAGTAAATTACAAGGATCGTAATGTGATATGGGGACTGTATTAAGAAAAAATAACACTTGTTAGGTGTGGGAACTGTAGTGGAAAAATATGGTTTTGGAGTAAGAAATAAAAGAGGAGAAAGATTAGTGGAGTTTTGCAGAGAGATGAAATTGTTTATAGCCAATACATGGTTCAAAAATCATAAAAGGAGAAGGTATAAATGGATGTCACCAACAGAAGATCGTTATCAGATTGATTATTTCTTGGTTGAACAAAGATATAGGAATGCAATTAAGAAATCAAACGGGCTGCCGGGAGCTGATATCAATAGTGACCATGTCCTAATAAGGATGGAAATTCAACTAACATTGAAGAGAGTGGAAAAGGCCAAAGTAGTAAAGAAATGGAGCCTGGAAAAGGTGGAGGAAATGAGTAGGGAAGATATAGGGGAAAACTGTCTAAAGCAATTACAAAAGATAGAAAGGGGGAGGAGGGAAGTGAAGAAATTTGGATGAGGATAAAAAATTCTATAGTAAGTGAAGCAGAAAAAGAAATAGAATACTATGGAGGAATCAGAGCAAAGAAGCCATGGGTAACAAAGGAGATGTTGAAGAAGATGGAAGAAAGTAGGAAGTATAAAAATAAGAATGGCGAGTAAGAAAGAGAAATGTATCGAAGGTTGAATTATGAGTTGAAGAGGGAAACTCAAAAGACAAGAGAGAAGTGGCTTGCGGAAGCTTGTGATGACATAGATAACCTCGAAAAGAAAGGAAAGTATGACCTGATGTATAGGAAGGTAAGGGCAGTAACAACTGATAATAGGAAAATGAAGAGTAAAATGAGAGAAATTGAGAGTATAGACGGCAGAATTATGCATGAGAGGAAAGAAATAACAGAAAGATGGACAGAATATTTGGAAGTCCTGTATTGCTCAAAGGAGAAGCCAGTGGATTTGGACTTGGAGGCAGAAGAAATGGTGCCCCCGGAAGATAAAGGTTATTCAGTGTTGAAGAGGGAAGTAGAAAAAGCAATTGAAGAAATGAGAAAAGGGAAGGCAACAGGAATGGATGAGATCCCTATTGAATTTTTCAAGTGATTGAATGAAGAGGGTGTGCAGGAAATTGTTAGCATGTTTAACAAAATATATCACACTGGTGAATAGCCTCAAGATTTTGTAAGAACAGTGATGGTACCAATTCCTAAGAGGCCTATTACACGGAAATGTACTGAACATAGAACGATAAGCCTAATTACACATGCAGCCAAAATAATTTTGAGAGTTTTGAACAGGAGATTAATAAGATCAATGGAATAAAATGTAAGGGAGGAACAATTTGGTTTCCGGAAAGGGAAAGGAACAATGGACGCCATTGGCCTGTTAAGAATAACTGGAGAAAGGTATATAGAGAGAGGAAAAGGAATGGCACTTTGCTTTATTGATCTGAAAAGGCTTTTGATCGGGTTGAATGGAATAAAATGTTCGAAATTCTAAAAGAGAAGGAGTTGGTATGGAAGGAGAGAAAACTCATTAGAGAATTATATATGAGGCAAAAAGCTGCATTAAAAATAAATGAGGATATGACAGAATGGGTAGGAGTAAGGCAGGGATGCTGTCTGTCGCCAACCTTGTTCAATATATATGTTGAGGACATGATCCATAAATCTTTTGATGGGAGAGAGGAAGGAGTCAGCATTGGAGGTAGGAAGATAAGAAGTATAAGATTCGCAGATGACATGGTAACATTAGCAGATGATATGTAATCACTTCAAAGGTTGATAAAGGTTTTGGAAGAAGGGATGATGGAATATGGGATGAAGATAAACCTAGGAAAGACAAAGGTGATGCCAGTAAACTGTGAAAATTATACGAGTGTGAAAATAAATGAAGGTGTAATAGGAAAAGTGAAAAGCTACCGGTATCTAGGAACGATGGTGACAGTCGACTGGAGAAGTATTGTAGAAATAAAAGCAAGGATAGCAATGGCAAAAGATGCCTTCAGCCAGAACAAAAACTTGCTATGCAATAAAAGCCTGTATCTGGAGCTAAATGTTATTCATGGAGCGTTTTCATGCATGGATGTGAAGCGTGGACATTAGGTAAGAGGGAAAGGAATAGAATAGAAGCTTATGAAATGAGGGTGTGGAGAAGGATGGAAAAAGTAAGATGGGTAGATAAGATGAGAAATGAAGAGGTTTTGGGCAAAGTAAAAGAAGGAAGATCGCTCCTAAAGGAAATGAGGAAAAGGAAAGGAAACTGGTTGGGCCATGTGATGAGAGGGAAAAGTATAATAACCTTGGCACTTGAGGGTTCAATTGAAGGAAAGAAAAAGAGAGGAAGGAGAAGAATTAAATTGGTGGATCAGGTGAAGAACATCAGCTATGATGAAGCAAAGAAGGAAGCTCGGGACAGAAGCGGATGGAGACAACAGTGGTGTACGGGACCTGCCAGCAGGCAGAACACCAGATGATGATGAGGTGTGGGAAACACCTAACAAGAGGCTAAAATTAGGAAAGGAGTTAGTCCATGATCGGATTGGCATTAACTTTTATGCGTACTTTTAACCTCCTCGGTCCTGGCGTATTGTATACAATACACAGACGTTTGAATTTTTTCCCGCTCAGCAACGCAAAATATTGGCAACGCTACTTGCTGATAAGTGACAGCATCATTAAGAAGCTTGATTCACAGAAATCGCCTGTCGCGTGGCAAAGATATTAACTCTGCAAACATGGCTTGCAACGCAAAATGTAAGTATGAAGAATTTTCCAAAAATAATGCTGGATATGTCTCGGGACTGAGGAGGCTATATGGTAAACACTGAAAGCTAACACTAAAGCCCTTGGCCACAGTGTGGAGACTAATCTTTAAATACAACTGTACTCCGAGAGAAGAACGTACACTTGACTTCAAAACTCTCAAAAAAAGACTCTTATTTTAAAAAAAAACATTAAGTAACGATTTTTTTACCGTGTTTTACATTAGTCGTTATACATAAAGGATGATTTAGATGGCGAAGTATTTTATCTCGTTTATAAGAAATTGATCATACATTTTGCCATGAAACTGGGACAGTATTTCCTCAATCAGGATGCTCAGGGTAGGCATGCTTAAGGAATAAAAGATGCTTGAAAGGGCTTGCATCAAAAAATTTATCACGGGCCCATTGAAGTAGAAGAAACCTTGTCGCGTAAAATTTGTCGGCTGCCGGAACCTCCTCCTCCTGTATGGTGCGACTCTTTTAACGGAAGTCGATGGCGGTTCAATCGATTATAGCAGCCGCGGTCTTACAAAAACAGCATTTTGAGAAAGGCGACGGAGAGCGGGAAGGGTAGATGGGGTGGCGAGAGGAGCGTTGATGAACGAAGAAATAAGCGACCTCCACCGCCACCAAAGGATCATCATCCTCACCCACTTCCATCCTTCCATCATTTTTTTACGCAAAGATAGGAAGAGAGGATGGATCCCCTTTCTCCTCGAGGCTAAGTCATTTATATCGCCACTCCTCATTAACGATATGGAGGTTTCTTCTATTGTGTGCGCGCGCTCGGGAACCAAAGGGGCGGAGGCAAGGATAGGGGGAGGGAGGCGGCATAGAGAATATATTTCCCAACCCCCGCCCACCTTCTTTCTCCTTTTTTCTGCTTGTATCATCCACCCCGCGAGCCTCCGTCCCCCGCGAATGAAAACAATGAGCTTTTCTGAAGAGGAGGGCAGGGAGTATTGTTGAAGAGGGGCAGAGGATAAGAGGTGAAGGCAGCTAGAAGCGCAAGGGGAATGGTTGGCAACGCCAAAAAAAAGGACGGCGAACTCTTGGTAGAGAGGCCGTTGGGGGGAGAGTGAAGGGCGGTGGAGAACCCTCTTCCATTATAAACAGTGAATACTCGGAAAAGAGCGAGATGGAGTGGGGTGAGGGTGGGGTTTGGCGCGTGTCCCTTTATTAAAAGGGTGCGGGAGGAGGGGGTGGCTGCGGCCTTTAATGGTGCGGGGGAGTCGAGTGGGTGGGAGGAGGAGGGCGGGGGCGGGAGGAGGAGAGGATGCTGGGCTTGTGAGGGGAGGGAAGGAGGTGATTAACAGATATGAGTCGGGTTCCGCAAAAAGGAAGTGATCGGACAAAAGTTGCGGATAATTACTCATGCGCGGCGACGCTCGGCCGCAAATTAATGCCACATTTTTCGAGTCATCGCGGCGTTTCAATGAAATCAGTGATAACTCCACATTTTTCATATGAAATAATGCTGCTCTAACGGTTGATTCTTTGGATCCTAATGTATCCTGTCCCATGAATGACAATGTGATTACGCATACGCACTGCCTTTTCGGTATCTTTCAGTTCGATTATTCAATCATGTCACGCATTACATACATTAGTACTCCTCACATCTCTCAAATTGTAATGCTAGCAATTGCTCTATATTGAAGTGACATGACTGTAAAAAAAAGAATGGATTTTCAACTTTCAATCAATTCTTGCTATAAAATGGAAGCGATTTCCGCTTTATCTGCTCAGTCTCTCCAGGTCCCACATTTTATACTGTCTTGGAATCATTTCTTTTTCTATATATTACAACCGATCTACTTACATAAAATAGAATTTCAGAATTAAGGCACTTTTAGAACTTAAGGCACTACTCAACTGCACATATTACGCCTATTATCTCAATAATAGTGTCTCAAATATTCGAAACCCTACATTGGTATTTTTTCCATTGATGTACAGGGCGGTAAATGGAGAGGGGACTATGTCATCAAACTGAATTCTCACAACCGAAATAAAAAGCATATTTTTAACCCTGCTCTTTCCTTAGTTTCCTATGGATCGGAATTGACGAATTAGCGCATGTAAACAAAAACGTACACTATTTGTTGGAAAGTTAAGGCAAGTTACTCGTAAGCATACATTGGTTACATATTGCTATAGATTCTAATCACTTTTACCATAGGTTTCTCCAGGAATGCAGATTTTTATTAATATACATGAATAAACAATATGTGCAAGGAATATGAATATATAACATGTGAGTACATGCTGATTTGTAGTAAGTTATAGATGGAAAATATAGTAAAATTACAAAATTAGTAAGTTATTCCGCAAGCACTGAAGTAAAAATAGGGTTAACGACGATGGCGGACTGACTTCAGCTTCTAGCGTTGGCCAGCGTAGCAAGTGCCCTCTCCATTTAACTCAATGGTTTATTTTTCTAATGACCTAGTTCATTATGAATGATATAAATTCTGCCATGCTTAAGGTGGTTCCACCGAGAAATTAAATGTATTATTATTTTTATGTATTCTACCGGTAAAGGTAGGTTTCTTTAAATGTGAGAGAATCTCCTCCCGGTCTTTTACACATTCAGGGTCTTATCTAACTGTAGTATATCCCTTTTCGCCTCTGCATACGATCTACCCTTCTTAATCCCGTCCATGAAACCTATTCTCTTTCTTCCACCACCCCGCTTGCCAAACATCCTTCCCTCTATCACACTCTTCAGCAATCCATCACCCTTTATAACATCCTTCAGCCATCTACCCTGCCTATCCCGGATTTCATTCATAGTTTCCTTTGTTCACCCACCATCTCAAGCACTTCCTCGTTAGTCTTCCTTTCCGTCCACCTAACTTTCTCCATCCTTCTCCACACCCACATCTCAAATGCCTGCAGCCTATTATCGTCTTTCTTTCTCAGGGTCCACGTTTCTGCCCCATACAACGCTACGCTCCATATCAAGCTCTTCACCAGCCTCATCTTCACATCCTTACCCATTGATTCCATATTATTCATATTATGAATATTTGCACAAAAATATTCTCCATTAGATATGAAAACAATAATGTTACATTTTTGCGCTATTTATCTCGTAAATTGATCTTGAAATTACATGGGGTTCAATGGGATGGTGGGAAATACGCGAAAAAAGAACAATATTTTTTATTGATCAAAAACTAAATAGGTGCATCTTAACGTCTGACTTTTTGGATAATTATTTAATTGCTGCAAAAATTGAAGCCAAAATATGGTAATTACATGGTAATAGCGCTGAAGTTGGCGTCTATGTTTAGGAAAATTTTTTATTAAAATTATAATAGAGTAACAATTAACAATTGGATTTTTTCGTGCCTAAATTAAAATTTTCACAAGCTAACGCATTCAATCAGCTGAAAGCAGAAGTTTTTATAATATTTTTAAAAACAAGTTGAAGCTTTGTATCTGTTTTGACTCGCATAGTTTTGGTAGAATCTCCTTAATTTTAATCGATACATGTAGTCACTCAGCTAACAGCTATAAAAATATCATATAGTAAGTTATGGCCTTGTTAGAAAAACTATTTTTCATTCCTCTTCCTTCTCTTGAGGTGTTTTGATTAGTTAACTTGTACACAAATGCTTGCGTTATTTAAATATAGTGCATATTTATTATTATACATGTATTTCTGGAGTATAATGCCACATTCTGAGAAGCTGACCAATAGTTCGATAAATAGCCTTTATGTTAACTAATCCTGGTATAAGAGGTGTAATCCTATGTTATTGGTGATGTTTAATACCCTAATTTTACCCCGCAAATGACATTTTCATCCCTTAATTCTAGCACCCACTAAAGTTTCCTCTTTGAACCTCTCCAGTAAGCGTTTCCACTTTCTCATTCATGAATGAAGTTTACTGAAATAAAAGTAACTATAGAAAGTTCTTCGTGACCCATTTGAAGGCTTGGAAGTAAACAAGAGCTTATACCATTTAATTTCATCAGCGTTTCACACCTGCGTGATAATGCCCTCAGGTCACGCTTCGGTTGCATCCGTAGACTCGTAAGGCATTATCATTAGTGGAAACAATGGTATAAAAATTTGATAATCATCATTTAAATATAATATTATAATAATTGAAAATATAAAGCCGTTATTCGAAAACTATGTTAGTAAATTCATGTATCTGTAATGTGTGCGTTTATTCAGGGATACTTGCTCAAATGATTTGGGTCATAAAAATGGCGTGAAGTTCATTACTTCTGTCTAGTTCGACCACGTCCGACAACTGATATGCTTATGAGCTTCTTTCCTCCAATCTTTATGAGTGCCAGAACAAAATGTCCCAAAAAATATAGACACTCGTGTTTCTCGACTCCCACGCCACCCAACACCTCGTCGTCGTCCACGTGTTCCTTCAGCGCGCATCAATGGGACTGGAGGCGAGTCACGCCCTCCGCGGCGGAAGAGGGGTGAGGGGGGAGGGAGCGGGGAAGGGCCTCTCCTCCCCCGGGGCGGCCCCTGGACCCCCATCCCGATCGCCTCATCTTCAACTCCGCCTCCATGCGTCCGCGAGGACCCCATCAACACACGGATGTCCCCACCCCCGCCAACGAGCAGACACATTACCTGAACTTTTCCCCGCCCCCTTTTTCTCTTCTTCCCCCTCCACCCTCCACTCTCACGTCTCCCCCCATGCTTCACAACCCCCACCGCCACCACCCACCCTCGGCCAACGATATACACTCACCCTCTCTCTCTCTCTCACACCGCCGCCTCGAAAATTTTCCTCGCCTAACCCCAACTCGGCTTCCCCTTTCTCTCCTCCCCCACACTCCCGTCTCACCGTATAGGTGTCTGGGAAAGGTTGGCTTTTCCTCTCTCTCTCTCTCTGTCTCATTCCTCTCTTCCACTCCTACCCCCCCCCGCCCATGTCTATCTACCCCTCTCACTCCACCCTCCCTTCCTTGCCCTCCCACCACCTCCTCCTCTTCCCGAGTGGCTATCGGCGATCGTCGTGGGCGTAGACCCCGCGACTTGGAGGCACCAGTTTCCGTGTCTAACGTCATCCCCTGCTTCGTATTCCACCTCCTTCTCCCCCTCCTCTCCTTCCACTCTCCCGTCCCTCGCACCCTCTGACCTTCCCCCTCGTACCTCCGTCCCCACCAACTTATACTGCCTTCCTCTGCTGTACACACTCCGGGCTATTATTTCAGAACCCACTCCATCTTTCTCCACCCCTTTTGTATCCACCCCACCCTGCCCACTTATCAAAACGAAAAGAAAAAATATAAGCCTTCCCGGGCAGTGCATGATACAGTCAGCCATCCACTGCTGCACTGCATGCGGGCTCGCTTCCCTTTTAGTGCCTGCGTCTATTTATCTAGGAGGTAGTATTCAGGCGGAGTCTGATTCATGTTAGAGGTCGTATATGGATTCGGACGGGTTGGAGAGAGAGAAGAAAGGGGACAGGCGAGCAGGAGGACACGCGAACCACTAGTTTCTGCTTTCTAATTCATTAGGCTATGATAGCGACCTCGTCGTCCCCTTAAGATAAGGACGGGCGAGGCGAGAGCATTCTTCAGCGGCGTTAAAGATAAGCTCGCCTGGATATAGCTCTAACGAACTTGGAAGCTTGGGTTTTATTATTCTAAATTAGAGACCACAATGTCGTCCGTTGTTGCATTATTTATGCCGAGGCAATTTTGTAAATTATTTGAGAGACATAAGCTCTCTCAATTTGTATCTTGTGATAAGATCAACTTCCCGGTGTTGGCATTCTAGGAAAATAATGGTTCATAAAAGTGCGTAATTAAATCGGTCATATTCGCCAAAAATCTAGCATAAATGCGTCTCAACATCATAAAATGTGAATAAAATTACGTATCAGAATTAATTGGATGGAAAATCTTATCAAGCCAACACCTCTAATTTCCATGTATCTGAGTAATGGACGAGGGGTATTTTTCATGTAAAACGTAAAAATTATTTTATTTTGTCACTGAGATATAAACTTAAGAATTAACCAGCTTTTCTCACACCGCAAACGTTTAAATTATTTGTTCTTTGGTGTACTGATAATCCATTAATTATATCTTTGTCCCTTATAGCATTTCATAGGCTTCCTGATCGAGCCTAATAGGCCCGAAATGTTACTTTAGCAAGATCATCTACATTATTTCTTTTCCTTCTTATTTAAAAGCTACTTTATTATGTTTTATTAAACCGAATCACGTAGCATTTTTGTCAGATATTTGGACTGAAATACTATTCAAGTCAAAAGACTGAAAGGGAAAGTTTTTTGTGCTATTTTAATTTGAAATACTCAGGTGCAACATTTATGTGCTTCTCATTTAGGCATGTGATAAGGTGTTAATTTGGCTGCATACAATATGCAAATAATGTGATTATCGATAAATTTTTCAATACGATTTTCACGGGGAAATTTAAAAATTTATTTAGGGTAGGAACTTGTGTGAAGGCCTAAATGGCAATAGTTGTTTTTTAGCTGGAGAGGGACACCATATTTCATCATCATTTTTCAAGTTTTTTATACTCCCTTAACAATTTTTGGCTTGGTAAAATAAATTAAATAAATGCTCGTGATCACTTATCCAACTTGGGAGATGGTAATTAGCAAGCACTGTTTGTGATCACGAGTAAGCCTGAAAGAGTAAAAGAATGAATTACTACTTTGACTTCCAAAAGAGAAGGTACGATATTTATTTGAAGTTCATTAAGCCTCATTTCTCCTCATGATGGAGATCATGATACACCATTAGAAATATTTCCAGCGTAAATAAAAATGCACAATAAAAATTGTGTCATCATACTGTTTTTACATATTATTACATACATATTTTTATATCACCGAACGTACTCTTTTATTGATTCAGAAGACAGATAATATGTATTATTTTCTTGATTGAGCTTTATTTTCACGATCATTCTTAAAATATGCTAATTGTAAAGTTGCTTTGGAAAATCCTGTGAATCATATTTTAAATGCGTATTTTTGACCAATTTCCCGCGAGAATCATTCGTAAATATCTACTTCTTTTATGCATGCTCTATGCTGTCTATGCTTGATTTTTTGTGGTATGGCAGTTGAACCATGTGATAAGGAGCAAATATTTCTTCTTTAACAATAATTACGCCAGATACTTATAATAATCCTACTATCGACGTATTTGCTCAAGAACTACAGTTCGTAGCTCATGTAAGTTATGGTATGTAGAGTGGGGCGATATCCCCTCCCTCTTGACAATATTTGTTGGAAAAACGTGACGGCGGAAAATAGCGTCAACTACAGGAAAGTAATTCATTTTCATCTCTCAACTCATGAATTTTGTGATAATTGAGTCAACTTACCTCCTTGATCATCTAGTGTGAACTCAATGGACTTCAGATACAGGATTACATCTGTCTAATATATTCTGTCATTCTATTGAACAACTTTCTAATTTCTTCACCGAAAGCATCCACGACTGTGGGTTCGTAGGTGCCAAATCTTACGCCACCATCCCTCGTAAACATTAATACTCTTCTTACGCGTATATTTCCCTTTATTGTGTGAATTTAAACCTTCTTACTTAACTTAAACTGCGTTGCAAGGAACAAAGTTTTTAGCGATCCCATATTGCTTTATCTGGTGCCTTTTCACTGGTTGGAAATACCATTAATCTGTTTGTATTATATAAATAATCACCTGGGCTTCCCTCGACGGGTTATAGATTCTATCAATAGTCACCTGAACTCTTAGTTCTTCCGCAAAGGAAATTGTTTACTGCATATGTGCACAGGAGGGCACAAAACACAAAAACTCTCCTTGCCCCCTGCCTGGAAACTTCCTGCTTCTCACCCCCCTCCCTCCCCCGCTCCATCTCTCGCCATCCATATCGCCTCTTGCTTAAAACCATTATTCCGAGACCAAACCACACGATGACTATAACTCGCACTTCCTTAATTAATTGCGGGTCGAGGGAGCGCGCGCGGTGCGAAGAGGGAGAGGCGGTTAAAGACAAGAGGTAGAAGTTACGGCTCGGTAGTGCAGGGCTCACAGGAAATTGCCAGTCGGTGGGAAAGGAGCGCTAAATTATTTTAAGATAGCCTTGCGCACTAGCGCTTTTATGCGAGTCAGATAAAAATGATAGTCTTTGGCAGAAAAAAAGAGACTCGACAAATATTTTCTTTTGGATTGTTAGGGTCACTAAAGGTAGTGTCCACGTATCTCAAGCTACCTTCCAATCAAAATTTTCAGCTCACATAGTTATGAAAAATGCTCTTTCCTGGTCTGGAGAGCATGGCGGGTATTTCAGTAATTTTTATAAAAAACTTTAAAGGCGTTTTTTGTATTCCCTTATTATTTTTCTTTATAAATTTTCAAGTGATGGAATATCATGATTTTTATTACAACATTAGATTTTGTGATAGTGTATTGAAAAATTTCCTTGCATTTTTGAAAATGGAACATGTTTTTACTATGATACTTAAGGCGTCTCCAAAGAATGAATTCTTTTCCTCTGATGCAAGGTATACAAAATGTTTTAAATTTATAAGTCGTTTTCTAATCTTACTGCGTGTAATATATTTTACGTGATGTCATACAATTGTTTGCTGAAAATTGAAATGAAGAAAATGTAATGGAACGCCATAATAAATTAAATTGATGATTGATGAATCAAGAGAGGTACTACTAGTTGAATCGAGTGACATCATGAGCTCATGTTATAAATACCCAGGGAAATGTACGATATTTTTATAAAATTAACTTATTCTGTCGTATTTAATTTTTCAATATGCTGCGTGCTTCCTTGAATTTTCTAATGACATAATTTGACTGTCTTGTCCCACAGCGAAAGACTCACTTTGTCGCAAGTATCTCCACCTCCCCCCATCTAAGTACTGAAGAATGTAAATTAATACCTTCTGTGGAATAATCTTTTGAGATCAGATTATTCTTCGGGAGAAAGAACGCGGATCACATTGCCCTCAACGCGCTTCGAAGAAATATCCACGGGCGCTGCGCCTCGGCATTCCAGGAACGAATGGGATCTAGGAGATGGCGCGAGAGACACGGGTAGGGAGAGAGGGGAACGGATTGAAAGTAATAAGACTAGCAAGACGGAGAAGCAAGGTAAGGAGGAAGAGAGAGAGAATATCCGGAGACGCATAGAGAGGTGGAGGAGGGAGTGATATAAAAAGAAGGTGCAAAAGGAGGTTGGAAGTGGGAGAAAGACGGAGTGAGCGAGAGAGATATGAGCCCCTCGGGAGAAGAATGAGGTCCGGAACCTCGACGACAGGTAAGCGACGACGAAATGTGAACTCGGGAACAGATAGGATTGGGGAAGTGTAAGGGAGGGAGTGAGGGGATGGGAGGGCTTTTGAGGAGGGGGGTTGAGGGGATGCGGGAGAGAGAGAGAAAGAGTCGAGGGAGCTTAGTTAGCTATAAGTGTGAGGATGAAGAACGCGGGATGGGGCGGAGAGACCAAGGGGGAGTAGTGTAGTTGTTGAGAATGGTGGGGGGGGGGGGGTCGCTGTCTTGGGAGTGAGAGTGAGGAAAGGAAACAAGAGGACAATGCACCAGCTAGAGTTGGAAAGCACGCGAGAAATGGAAGAGTTGGAAATATCTCCGGAGGGAGAAAGTAAAATAGACAGCGGTTGAAAGTTGCGACGGGAAAGAAAGGAGTGAGTAAAAGGGGGAAGAAAGTGAGAAGGAGGGTAAAACGACTGAAAGGGGATGGAAGAAAAGAGGAGGAATTGGTGTAGGAGGAGGGAGGTGGAGGAGAACCTCTCGGTAAAATATAACTAAAAGAGGGAGGGTGAAAAAAGGGGGAAAGAACCTCCCCTAATTGATGTGTCGTCTTTGTTTTGCTTAATTCTAACATGGTTTGGCCATTAAAATGTCCCCCGCTATCGGGCCCACCGATCTCTCTCCTCTCCACCTCAGACCCTCCCCCCCTCCTCCCTTCCTCACCCACCCTCTCCCACCCCCTTACTCACTCTCTCTATCTCCCCCCTCCCCTTTCCCCACCCTTCTCTTGCACGATCCCCCTCCTCCTCGTCTTCAAACACCCCATCCCCCCACACCGATATGCACAGACGTGACCCACACTCCCCTCTCTCCCCCTTACTCTCCACCTTCGCCCCCTATCTCCTCCAAAGCCATGTCAACCGCCCCAAAAACTGTAACCGACCCTCCCCGTCTCCCACCTCCGCCTTCCGCTTCCACCCCCGCGTCGACCCCCGCAATCACCCTGGTAACCCCAACGGGGATATCGGTAGCCCTGTTAAATCCACCCTCTTCTTCCCGGCAATTTGGCTTTTAAGAGGAGCCCTCATCATCCAAGCGCCGCCCGGGAACGAGAGCGATCATCTCTGAGTGACTTTCTTTTTTTTTTTTCCGTCGCCACGAAAAAAATGTCATCCCTGACCTCTTTAGCGCAAGATAGGCGGGGTGAAGTGATACGGATCATGATCGGAGGGGCATTGTGGGTTGTGTGGGTGTGGTGGGCGTCTTGGGAGGGGGATACTTATTCTCGCGTGGTTTCTTTTGCGTTCAGGAACGAGAGTGTGAGTAAGATGGCTGTTTTGACTCGCATTACCGACCCTGCTCCTGTACACTTTGCATTACATGGAATGACCGTGCTGGAGTTGAATATGGAGGCAGAGGCTGACTTGCATTGGCAAAAGTCCTCTTGTAGCGCCGTAATGGAATTACTGACCTTTAGTGCACGTTCATTGGTTGTTCAATCCTAGGATTGGTTGAATACAGCCCTTCCCTATCTAATGCTAGTTCCCTTACATCCAAGTATATCTTCTTATCTACTTTCCTCTTTATTATTTGCCTTTTTACTCTTTCCCCTTTTGTATTAGTGCACGACAAAGAAATAATATCTACCATAAATTAGGATATCGTTTGGTATTCAGTATTGTATTATTAAAAGTATTAGAAGTAGTTGATATTGAGCCTAGCTTTCGCTTACACCTATGTCCGAAGCCTTCTGGATTCCTTGGCCTCAATGTTTGTACTAAATTATCCGTTCTTTCACTATTTCGACAATTTTGAACTGATATGTTGGTCTCTATGAAACCAAGAACGCTTGCCAACGTAGGTTGCTCAATTGTAATGAAAAACGTGTTTGGGTCAGAGTCAACCGTCGATCACGATGCAAGCTCTCTATTAGCGTTGGAGTTCAGCGAAGAATGCTAGCAGTGCGTGTGGGAGTCCTTCCAAGATACAATTCTGTTGAATATCCATGAGAATGTGAGCCTCACGATTCGAAGACCACCACACACTTACGATAGAGAAGTAGACGCCCTCGCTTTGGGTCAACGAGAATACATCCATGAATAACTTATCGAGTTCCACTGAATGTTTCTCAATTTACTGCCCAGTTTATCTCTATTTCGGCTTAAAGAACTCACAAATTTAACTCTTCGTAGATTTTTCGTATCTTTGATTTCTCTAAATCGAGTCGAAGCGAGTTCATTGGGTGATTCGTTTTTGGGTGAATTAGGACGTTTGAGTCGCCTTTTTCATCAAAACAATAGTCATCATTTTAATAAAACAAATTTTAAGCCATTTATGTATTGAAAAGGTAAAACACGCTGTCCATCAATGAATAACTGACACAAGATACTAATTCCGATGTAATTTGGTGTCAATCCGTAATTTTCTTCATAATGAAATAAATACCTTGAAAATGCCAGGAAATGCCGAAACCTGGGTCGGTGGGAGAAAATGAAGTGTGGAATCAGACCAAATTACCTTTTCATTATAGATAATAACTGACTCAAAATAAAGGAAATAACTTGAATATTAAGTAAACATTGAGGGAGTAAAGAGAGAGGAAATCAAAACGTGAAAAAAACAGGAAAAAATATTTATATGTCAAAGCTGAAGGAAAAAACTATGAACACAAAAAAATCAACTGAAACTCGAAACTGGATTTTTCCACGCTAAGAATGATGTTATAATCTTTATTTCATAGATGGAATGCGAGAGGGTGATCTAAACATAAGCACCATGAAAAGCATGGTCATATCAATACAGGAAAGAAGGAAAATATTGAAGAAATAAGGGCATAGAGGCATGTGAAATGTACCTGCAAAATTCGATCTCCGTACGAGAGGGACAGACACCAACTTCGTCCAACTAATTCCTGCCTCCCGACCCTGCGATCTCTTCCTCCCCCTCATACTCTTCCCCAACCCCCCGCGAGCACTCCAAAATAAAATTAAAAAGAACAGCATGCTGCTAGCACCACGCCATCTCCTACAATGCGCGCTGAAAAAAAATCTCCCGCCCCCACTCCCCTCTCCCATACCCTTCCGTCGGCATGCCTGCCATACCCCCCACCCCTTCGCCCCCGTCCTGCCCCGCCTCTCCCCCCTCGTCCCTCCCCAAGACAAATGACGGGGGGCTCGGCTGGACCCAGTTGACAGGCAACAAGGTATTGTCCGGATTGCCCCAGGCGGCCCGACAGCCTAACGAATGACTAACCCTTGAGCCTGCCAGCGGGAGGGTCTCGTGGGGGAGGTGGAGAAGGGGTGGAGAAGGAGGAGGCGGGGGAGGAGAAGGAGTGGATGCTGGGTGGGAGGTGAAATTTTGGAGGGAGTAGCAGGCCAGGAGTGGGAGTCGACTGCGTGGGGGGGAGGAGAGGATAAGGAGGGTGTTACAGTTGAATCGGGAGGATTTTTGGGATGACATGGAGTAATTGCCTTAGAGAGCGTTGCCACCGCGGAGTTAAAAGTTATTCCCGATTACCACTTATCGATTGAGTTCGCTGATTAATGTGCCACGGGCTATCGAGTGATACAATCTTGTGGAGAGGGGGTGAAGTTTTAGAGTGGCGGAATCCGGCGGAAAAAAGGAGCGCTTGAAATTCGGTAGCAATAGCATTACATGTGACGGATGAAAATACAATTGTGCCCGTCTCTTTCCTTTATAGTTTTGAACGCAAAGGAAGAGCATGACATCTGTAATATATCCTAATATTATGTCGATCATGCTCATGCAAGGTGAGATGAAAATGGGCGGTTCAAAGGTTGAACAATATTTTATTCCGTGTTATGACGTGCATTTATTCTGTTAAATATTTTTTTGACGGTTAATTATTATGCATTGTTAACTGCGTGTATATGCATCCTCCATACTCTTTCCCTTGTGTAAAGGTAGGTTTATGTTGGGCAAGACCATTGACATATCGTAGTTTGTTTCATTCTGTTCATTACCCGTGAAATTCTGCAAGTTTTATTTGTTCCAGAATATAATTATCATGTTGATATTGAGAGAAGCTTCATTAAATTACTTTAGGGCTCTTCGAATATGAACTCAACGCATGAGCCCAGGAAATGATCCACTTTCTCCCAGAATGAATATCTATACGTCGATTCCCCGTACACAGGATAATTTTCTGCTGGGATGATGAATTGATCGATAATTGCTGTTGCATCTCTTTCAACTAAATGAATTGATTTTTCAAAAGAATCATTTTACAACACTTTTATGCCCACACGTAGAGAGAACCTTCCTTGTAAATGTCATCGTGTTAACAAACAAGAAATGTTTTTGCCCAATTCTGTTACTGGACCTTCTGTATCTTAGCTAAAAATGGACCCAAGTATCAAGTTCACCATTCAAAGGAAACAAAAAAATGCATGTGTAAAGAAAAAACATGATTCATCTATTAATGAATAATGTTCGCCGAAGTATCACTCATCAAGTCTCTGGATTGACCGCGCATTGCTATCCTGATTGCTTTTGGCCTGCGCCTAGCGGCCGGGGGAAAGTACGAGGTTCTGATTTTAGCTAGAATGAGTACCACATACCCTACTGATGGCTTGTACGATATTTCGTAGATGTATATATAGATTAATGTTAAAAGACGACCTCCCTCTGCACTGATATATGCATGCATACATGACTTAGAGGTGTAGAATAATTTTGAACTGAAATATAAGAGAAATGAATTTCGAATTTAATATTGCAATAAACAATAAAGACGCTAAAATACTCTTGGAAAACTGGAACGAGCATAGTAGAAAGATTTTCATACCACAATTAAGGTATGAAAACTTGTGAGCAGATTGTTTTAGGTTTGTTCGTCGTATTAAATAATCTTTAATCACACTTTTTCACAATTTTTTAAAATCATGAGTAAAACGGACATGATATACTGTATAAGTCACTCTGTTACGGATACAATTAATGGTCACATGACTACTCTTGGGACTTTGGGTTTAAATTAACACAGCGTAAGAAAGAATTTTAGGCTGAATACATTGTTGTTGGGACATGGACATAAATATGGGAACAATATATAAATGATTTCTGCAGTAGTACTCCACAACAAAAAGTTTTTATTGACTTTAAAACTTAATTTTAAGATTAATTAAGGAGATGAGCGTAATTATATCTCTTTTAAATAATTCCTATGTCCAATTATTTTTAGCGGATAAGCATTCTACGTAAACAATATTCATCTGTGGGAAATTCGCAGGAGCGGAAAACCTATTGGTGCCATGAAAGTGATAATTTAAAATGTCCTCCTCATAATTTAAATTCATTATATTTGACAGCTAATGCAAAATCAATAAGCTTCTAATTCTTATTCAAGTTAGCAATTGAAGTTTAAAAACTTACAGATCTGAGTGGAGTTACATCAAATATATTTTCAAGCAAATTCCTTATCAATTTTTTTGTGCGGTTTGATGCGACCAAGTAAAATAATATCCTTCCGTAGCATTTTTTTAGACCCTTAGATTCCTAGGGCATTAATTATGAACATTTAAAAAGTTAAAAATGATTTCTCTTATCGTGAAATTTTAAATATGGGTTCTACAAGAAACTAAAGAAAGCACATTAATTGATGGTGGACTGTTTTCTTCTTTTCTCTTCGTCGCGTGGAAATAGGCAGTTCCCGCTATGTTTACCTTCAGTTTCCAACGAGTTTTGATGATGCAATACAAGTATTTAAGCCTTGGTCTCGATTAAGAATTGAATATTTGTAACGTAGGAAAGCAAATAATTTTCTATTAAAATGTTGCATATGACAGAATTAGAGCTCAATTCTCGGTCCTTGATGATTGCATAGAAGAAAATTCCACACAAGTTTAACTGTTACATTAGATTTCGAAGGCTCATTCTTAAACTCATTATCCAATCACCCGGCCTACTAATGAAGGCTTTTCTCGGATTTTCTTGTGTTTGTATTATAGTGGTGAAATATAGCTGTGCGTTTTTAAACTCCATCTTATGAGTTTTAACTGCGAAATGATCGTACGGCCACGTATTTTTTCAGGGCATACTAATAATTGCTCAACTGGGACTTGGTTGAATTTTTATAGTTAACGTTTTTAAAAATATCTTCTAACTCCTTTACTTATGAGTCTTATGAAGAAAATATTGACTGCTGAGATTAAATAACCACAGTAAATAATATGCGGAAAGTTTGGTGGGGTTTTACATCATGGTCCCTCTTGGATTTTCATTGGCGAAACAAAAAAGAAGACTTTTCGTGATTTATCCACGGAACTAAAAATGCACGTCCTTATTCATCTTATCACCAAAAAGTACGTTACGTTAAAAACTACACACCTTCGCCTATACTATTAAAAATTATAGCTTAGAAAAATACGTTCTATTTCTCTATTTAGTTTTCAATTATATCATTTGAAATAGCTTCATGTGATTGTATATGAATGTATCAATCGAAAAATTTTACTGATTATGTTGCAGCTGCATTGCCCCTTTCCTCATTCTTTTTTCAGTTAGCTTAAGTTTTGTTCCATATTTTATAGTGTTCGGAATTTGCTTGAACAAACGAGTCACATGACCGCTACTCATAAAAATATACTGATTAATTCAAACGAAGAGACGTGGGGATATGAATTTTTTGCGAATCTTAATCAAGAAAAAAAGGGGTTTCCAATCGGCGGTAGAAAACATTTATACCTCGAGGGAGAAAAAAGGACGATTTTTTTGGTTTTCATATCCACTTTGCTTGTACGGGAAATGCCACGGACATAGTTCTCCGTTTGCTAATTAAATTAAAGAGGTGATCCTAGAAAGACGTTGTGCTTTGGAACACATATTAACCCATTCTTTTGTTTTTCCGCTCATATAAACACCATTTTCGAAGATAGGACTGGGATCAATATCCAGTTCTCCACAATTTTCGCCTCTTTTTGAAACATTAACTCAATAAATGGACTGTCCTGTAATAAGGGCGAGAGGCATAAAATGCTGAGCATTGGTCCTGCAATTGCATCACACCCTGGGGCGAATGCCGGGAAAGTGGCTTTTATTACTATCGTTACCAGCCGCCATGCCTGAAAACGATTCCTGAGCGACCCAGAATCCCGCTTAATTGAAGAAGCTAAGACACGCCCTCTGTGTTTCACTTAAGAGCACCTACATGGTTTCAATTTTTTGATCGCAAGTGACTTTTTTTAAATGTCTTCCCTCGATGAGCTTTCAGGATGACCAAATGATATTGAGAGCACGCTCTTAATTGCAACAGCAATGCTGCTTGGCCTTGCTAATGTGACCCTGTCCATATGAATTGTTTTGAAGGCTCAAAGCTCGGTGTATTCTAAATAGTACAGACCTGGATAAATTGAGAATTGCGTCGAATTGACGCAGTATTTCGTGTGAGAAAACTATTAGATGTATTTTAATATCATTTGCTTGATAATTTTGCCATAGAAACACGATCTCTAAGTGTTGGAACATACATATATGACTAAGAATGATACGAAACGGGAAAATTAAACAGAGACATTTCCTAAACCCACAGTTAAATACTTAAAAGCACTAATAAAACGTGCACAATAATGGAATTGAGTATGTGAGAAACCATTTCGCTTCATCAATTTTGCTATGTATCACGGGAAATGAGCAATCTAAACTGTTGCAAATTTCTGTTAATAATGAGTAGCTATCATTTTTCAGCATTTATTTTCGCCTCAGCAACTTATTTTAGTATTTTTTTATCAGTTTTAGTGCTCACTGACCTTTTGCCATACAAGCTTTTATGCCATACCGCGATCAGAACAAAAAATATTTCGACTACTATTTTAGACGGAATACATACCTGATGTACCCAGATACCAAAAATATGAAAGACAGTGGAAAGTCAAACCAAGACACATTTCTCAAACTCTTGGGTGAAAATATGAAAGCACTTATGAAACGTGCACTATAAAGGAACTGATTCAGTTAGAAACATTTTCAGTTCATCAATTTGTTTAACTATCAAGGAAAAAATGAGCAAACGAAACGGTTAAAAATCAAGTTACTGATGAGTTACCTACACTGCATTTCTTCAGTGACTTTGAGTCAATGGACCGTAATGTATTAAACACTTTGCATAGACAACCTTAGATAGAGGAATTGAAATGGAGCCTCTATTAATTGAAATATTTCTATTTTACCAAATATTTTGCCCAGCAGTAAATGATGGGCGCCGTCAAAAATTCCTACGGCATTCCCTATGGTACTTCACGGAAATTCTTCTTATCAAACACTAAATATAATATACATGTCAATGGCTGGTCGTGCCTGGCCTAAAACCAGACCCATACTCCTCGTGCAAAGTATGTCGGGGGTGGTTGATTATCCCTCCAATGTCTGTAAAATATATAATAACACATACGCTCACTACATCAATGTAATGATAAAAAGGCTTACAATAAAACAAAAACACCGACGGAGTAGAAAACTTTCAGCTCTGCCAACAATTGACTAAAGGGAGAAGCTTTATCTACTGGCTATTCATCCCTTACCCTCTTTATTGTGACTTTTCAACTTGGGACGTGCTTTAGTATTCCTCAGTGACTTTCAGTCATCGGATCGTAGCAATGTAACATATTTAACTCTTTCAATGATGTGCCTAAATAGAGGAAATGAGGATAATCATCCAACATTTGAGATGTTTTTTATGGTACCAGATGTTTGGCCCAACAGTAAACGTTGGGTGCAGTCAAAAATTGTTCTGAGAGACTAAATAACCCCCTCCACGGAAATCTTTAGTTTATTAACATTAAATAAATAAAATATACATATCATTGGCAGGTTGTGCCTGGCCTTAAACCAAACCCATACCCCCGTGCGCAGCACGTTGGAGGCGGCTGGTCAATCCCTAAGAGTCCAATGTCTATTGATAAGTATAACATTCACACAACACTTACATTTGATCACTGTCGTCGCAGTGTCCTACTTCAATTAGATAGATTCGAAAGATTTTTTCGCTTAAAGACAGCTCAGTCAACTGATTTTAGAAAATCAAACCGGGCCTTTCTACAAGTCGGAAAATAGCATTGTGAGAGGTAGTGTCAGCACGGAATTTATACTTAGAGGTACACTGAAACGAGAAATTTTACAACCAACTGAAAGTAGTTCAAAGTAAAGTATTATACTTATTATTTCAAAGTGCAACTGAATGCTAAAAAGGCATACAATAATACAAAAACACCAACTGAGTATCAAATATTCAGCTCTGCCATATAATGGCAAAAAGGAGAAGTGAGAATAATTCACCTCCTACCCTCATATTTGTGACTTTTTGACATGGGACGTGTAAGATTAGAACCGGAGAGCAGGAGGGTTGTCGCAGGGACGGGAGGTAGGGGTGCCTCGGGCAGGGGGCCGGTTAAGCCGTGCGACTTACGGTCAGGTATGCGGTGTACCGTCTACCTGGCCAGTTTAGCAGGATGTGGGGGATTGAAGACACCTATTACCAGAACTCTATCCTGATTCTGACTAAATAAACAAAAATATTTTGTGTTGCTTGTATCATTTTATCGCAATTAAAAGCCAAATATCATTCAAATTTGATTCACTCCACTTCCTTATTGCATTACCGCATATGCGTCCCCGCGGCTAACATTGCCATGTGTTCATATTCGCACTTGTGTCGTGACTCGCACGTCACCACTTATGGATGTGGCAGGGGGTATTAAGCCACGAGAATTAAAGTGCTAAATTGAGTGGGAAGATCAGGGGAAATTATTGCTACGATCACATTTGAATTCAGGTATATGCCTTTCCTGTTAACAGTATGTCGATCTATGGTCTCATTAACAATCTACCGGCTACCTAATGGATGAGCGGTATTAGTTGAGTTTTCACCAAACATGGGTTTAGCATCATAAGGCAGGCATATACTACATATAGTTGTAACGCTAGGATTTAATATAGTTACGACGAAGAAGCTTAGGGTTCATCGATGGATTCCCGCCGGAATATGTCGCTACTTCTTCCCGCTCTCCTATTCCGTATTTTCACCCTAATTCCTTTGACAATTCAGAAGCACTGCTATGTTTAGCGTAACAATTTTTTTTACAAATCTAACTCCTCACCGCTCTATTTGATCTATATATGAAACTAGTCTCACTTCGTAAGGTTCCCATATGCCAGCGGCGTACTCCAAATGAGGTCTCAGAATGAAAAATAGCGTAGCATAATTTAAATGGTTTTATGGACACGTTTCAATCTGCAAAAGATGGAAGAGTAGACAGTAAGAGTAACAAGCGTCCTAGAAGTTAATTTGTCATTTTGGAGGAAAAGTTAAGCATATCAAAGAATGCGTGTTTGTTAAGGGAAGAGAAAATTGCTGAGTACGTAAGTGTTATCCTTGCAAAATTATTACATGTCAGCGAAACTTGTGTTTCTCTGGATAAGTAAAAGAATCGGCTGAATGCAGTTTAAATAAAGTGCTCCTGAGATTTTGTGACAAAAGGAGATAAGTGTCCAATCGTTTGATCCTATAGTAATGTGGGCTTAATGATTCAGGAATAGACGGGACCGTGCTTTCTAGGTCCGACCATGTAGATTGAATGATTGAGCGTCGAAAAACGAAATATATTAATGAAATTGGAGTGAATTGTGTGATCATCATTGGTTGTTTAATACTAAGATTGGTTGACTGCAGACCTCCACCCTTCCCTATCTCATGCTAGTTCCCTTACCTCCTGGTTTCTCTTCATATGTACCTTCCTCTTTATTTGGTCCATGAACTTATTCCTGGGTCTTCCTCTAGTGGTTTTTTCCCCTATTTTGCCTTCAATTATGTTCTTCACCAACCCATTATGTTTCAGGGCGTGTCCAAATCCACTTTGTTCTTCTTTTCTTCATGGTATTCCATATGGTCCTTTCCTCTTCTGTTCTTCTGTACACTTCATCATTTCTTATTATGTCAGTCCATTTTATCTTCAGCATCCTCCTCCAGCGCCAGGTTTCCAAAGCTTCCAGTCTTTCCTATTTAGCTTGTCCAATGGTCCATGCTTCCGATCCATAGAGTGCTACGCTCCACACGAATGTTATCTCATAATTTTTCCTGCTTTGTAGTCCTATATTCTTTGAGCACATCAGTTGACTTTTTCCCATGATCACCTTCCTAGCTTGGGCTATTTTCCGCTTGATGTCCGTTGCACTTCTCCCATCCCATGTTATGGTGCTTCCGCGATAGGTAAAGGAAACCACTTGCTCATATTTTTCTCCTCTCCGGGCGACTTCTATATTCTGGTTCTCTCTTGCGCACACTCGGATTGGAATGGAGCGGAAGGAAGCGATAGACCGAGAACGTCTTGGGTGAATTTGGTGAAAGATACTGATGAGAGAAGGCAAATCAGGAGTCGTAACAACAGGGGCGCGTGTATGTAATACGTGTGAATGTATGATGATTACGGGAGAAGAAGATGAATGCAAAGTGAAGGAAGTAGAGAGAAAATTACAGAAGCAAAGTTGGCGCTACAGGTCTAACAGTGAAAATTAAAATTTTATATTGTAACTACGCCGAAAGGGAACATCTACATCGACGAAATATCGCGCAAGCCACCTCTAGTGTGTGTGGCACAGGGTGATTCCACACCAGGCATGCAACACTCATCCCAGTTTAAATAAGAACCACGCACGTTCCCCCGGATACTAGGCGCAGGCCAAAAGCAGTCAGGACAATAGTGCGCAGTCAGACCAGAAACTAGAAGAGTGGTACGTAGAAGAGCATGCTACCATGCAGTACACTACTCAAGATACAACTACTGGTTAGTATTATTAACTGAGCTAAGTGATCGGTATGTATGTATCAAATCGACTGTAGGCCATAGTGTCATAAGATACAACTACTGGTTAGTATTATTAACTGAGCTAAGTGATCGGTATGTATGTATCAAATCGACTGTAGGCCATAGTGTCATAAGATACAACTACTGGTTAGTATTATTAACTGAGCTAAGTGATCGGTATGTATGTATCAAATCGACTGTAGGCCATAGTGTCATAAGATACAACTACTGGTTAGTATTATTAACTGAGCTAAGTGATCGGTATGCATGTATCAAGTCGACTGTAGTCCATAGTGTCGGGTTTTGCTAAATTCAGTTGTCGTGGTCCAAAAACAGACCGAATTTAAAAAATAACTAATTCAAAAGCTCTGCGGCTGCTGTTTTATTAGTTCACTAGTTCAGACCACGGATTACTGTTTTGCACAAAACTTCGTTCGGCGCTCTCAATAAACAAATTTATAACATTGTTTCACCTAAATTATTCCCAACAGAATAATTCTAAAGGACATTAAAGGTATGGTATTTTTAGTTAGTATTGAACGTGTTAACGTATTACGAAGTATAAAAGACCTCTTAGCCTAGTTAGAATCGTCACTTAGACTAGGAGTGAGTGAGACATCGTTAGCGCGGGTTTAACTTGAAATATGTCTACATCAATCGATGACGCGTGGTTTGAAGCTGAAGGCGTAAAAATAAGTAAAATAAATAAATTATATAAATAAGTAAAATAAAAAAAAGTTTATATAAAATATATTTAAAAATATAAAGGTTTTAAAAACTCCATGCCACCGTGGTAGATCCATTTGTATAATACTCTGCAAGCCACGTCGAGGGTGAGTGGCAGGAAAATGCAATCTTTGATCACATGCGTAAAATTAGAGAGCTAGATTGCAGAACGAACAGATCTAGAATGCCATTTTTTCTCATGCGATTTATTATCAAATCGCAAGATGATCGATACTAAAAATAAAGTTAAGGGTAACGAGTGGTAGGCTTTTATCCCTTTTGAGTCGCGTAGTTGGTGTAGGTTGCTTTGTCATGCTATTTGCGAGTCAGCATGACTGAACTCGAGCAACTGATTACTGCATGAGCTCAGTGTCTATCGCTCATATAAGCGATTTTTAGAGGCGGTATTGAATATGAAGTCCATTCCACGTAAGTTACTAGATTCAGCATTTAAGTGTACTTAGTAATGTAGCTAATATCAGCATGGCAGAGTATCTGGTATGAGACTAACTCATACCACACACTTTGCAGAGTACTACGTTAGCGTAAATGTTAAGGCATCGTTTACCTTTGCTAAAAAAACACTCTTTATTGTATATACTTACTCGAGGCATGGCAGGTTACTGCTGCCTCAGAGACTCGCTCTTCCTCGTCACGGAGAGCCGTCTTTAAGCCCCCCATCCTCCTCCACTCGACTATTTCTTCCTTTTTAATGCCTTACTTCGGCGTACACCTTTGACGCCTCTTCTCTCGGACGGAGTCCGGCAGTAATGGCCATTTCACGAATTTACGGAGTCTTCGACCGCGGTTCGACAGGCTTTTTTCTTCAGACCGCCCGTATCGCCGAAGCGCTCCGACTATCTCGCAATCTCTGTTCCTCGCTTTGCTCGCGCAATCCTTTCCGCTGCTCCCATGACACTTCCCACCCACGCAAGAGTATTTCTCTAACAGTTTCCACATAACGTCCCGATTTCTCATTTGTTATTTTCTGTGCTCCTGCACGCGGGCGTGTATTTCATATCTCTGCGGCTTTCTCCAGAAATCTCTCCACTTTGGTGGCCCAAGGCATGCTCCCGAGGCCTATTTTATTCCCTGCCATAAATTTTTGTGGAATTTATTTTCGTATGGACCAGGCGATTCTAGATCTTAAACTGCCTGTAGGAGGAACATAATGGCGAATTCTGATCAGGCATCAGGGGATGGCAGTTTTAAATACGAATTGCTTTCTCCTTCCCTCGCCAGATTCCTACGCTACACGGTTATATAGGCAAGTGATTAACTGAAAAGATTATTGGTTAAATGTTCAAAAGCCTAGCTTAATTATTTACTTATTCAGCCTTATTCTACCAAAAGCATAGCCATAAATTTTCTCTAAGCGCTGAATCGAGTTTTTTTCCAAATCCGCGATGCTTTTTTGACAACTCTATGCTCAACCTAGCAGTGTGATGGCTCTTGACTTAACTTAAATTTCATATTAATTTCTTACATAAGGCATGCTTTTTCATTCGCCAACCATAATTAATTTGAAATTAAATATGCAAATATGCAAATGCTTTCTCGTAAACCTCATCGTAAATACTACAAATAGTCCTTACATATCTGGCTCTCTATATTCAGCAATGAGTTGCGACAAATATTGTTTTTGTTATTTAATTAACTAACCTAATTGAGGAAAAATCACTTTCAGATCAAAAAGTAGGTGCTGCTACCTCTTAGACCTCGGTCTTGGAATTTTATTCTTCTGCTATGTGCCCAATGACCTTGGCTTCCTCATTGGCCGTCTGCATGTATGCAGAACCTTTAACATGTCATTTTGGTTTCAATTAAGATACTTTATGCAGTTATAACTCGAGTCGATAATTACTATGAAGAAAAGCTTACGTTGATTTATCTAATAAAACTGAGTAACGGTATAAGTTCTTATTCTTCCTCGTAAAAGCTTCAATTGCTGTAGACCGGCCCAGGTGTCTCACCTTAGCTGAATTTTACTTCAGTTATTCTTAGCTTATTCCTACCATTTAGATTTTACTCATACTAGCAGACCTACATCTGCGAAGATTATGCGTCTAATTATCAACATTTAAACGGCTTGCAGTTTTAAAAAGTCTGCCCTTGTTCCAGTGAGATGCTTTCGCGGGCTGTCAACCAGGTCAGGAAAATGAGCTACAGACTTTATTTAAGTGTTAATGAACGCCTTGAGAATGGTGGCCAGGATTTTAAACGTCAGAAGCGGCTAATTTTTTTACCCGTTGGGAAACTCGGGAAGAACCTGGGGTTAGCAATTGATTGCATCTTTAGACTCCCATTAGTTAAAGGTTCAATCCAATGAAATGAGTGTATTTCCCTACTATAATTCTTGGACTTCCGTGCCGCTATTGGTTGTGTAAGTGAAATTTCTGAGTGACTGAGACCATGGCTGGTGAGAGCCATTCTCTTGGATTTATCTGTTAATTTGATCCGCAAGGGAGGAATGATATGAGGGAATTTAGATTACTGAAACGAGCTCAGTGGGTTTCTCGGACCATAGTGTGGGTGCTCATCTTCGGAGGCTGTTATCTGGGTTTATGCTATTGCTGAGCTCACTGGTGTCCATTTAGATAAGGGTCTTGGAGTCTCCTTTAGCGATATGCAGTCCATATAAAACAGCTGACATGGGTATCCTATGAAGCGGCTGTTGGTGACCAATGAGTTGGACACAGGGTGGTCACATGGGGACGCCAAGCCATGGTTTCTGGGTCACGAGGAAGAAGAAGAAGCGGATGAGCGTCAGTCTTGAGAAGGCGAGTTTTAGATGATGTTGTCAAGGTACTGATTGATAATTTTTGCGAAAATTAAACGCCTTTTTCCGAAGTGTCGTTCCCTTAATTGATCCTCGACGGACCCTGAAGGTGACCTCTTACAGTTGCAACATTTTCATGTACTTTTGTCCCAGCTATGCCGTATCCCGGAGTGAATATAGGTGATCACAGTCTTTCTCCCTTCACATCGGCAAAATGTATTTGATTCCTCAACCACTTGCTCTCTTGAAAGCTGCATATGACCTTTTCAACTGCATACCTTACACGCATACTGCATGGTTTAAATCTTTTTTCACACTGCGCCCTTCACCCATAAGTACTCTAGCCTATCCTCCCGCTCGCATGTTGTCATTCAAGTCCGTCCCGCGAGAACATGCACCTCAGATCAGAAGTGATGGCATTGGGATGGAAATGGAAGCATAATGATGTAGAATTAAAGAGGGAAGCCAGGCGCAGACGTTGGACTGCTCTTAAACCAACGCCCTTATGATAAATAAAAACATACCATCCCAATGGATTGGCCTCCATAATTGGAGAGCATACCTCTTAAAGCACAAGTAGCGCTCGGGTTACGAATGAAAAACTTCGAATTATTCTGGAACTCAAACCCAGGATATCCGTGTTGGAGGCCCTTACGTAGCAACAATGCTAATCCGACACCTATTACAGTCTCCTCCTCGTGATTTCGAATTTATTTTTTCCTCGTCCTTTTCATTCCCCAGCGACCGCCGCATCTCTTCCATGCCTAAGCCCTTCCTTCCCTAATTGTAGGCATAACGCCGAAATCTCATCATTCTCTCCCACGGCATTCATCCACTGCCTCTTCTTCTTACGTCCCTAGGCGGCGTTTGGCCTCCCTTAAAGCTTAACGACTCCGCCCTTGCCCTCCGCACTGATAAAGGTGAGGCCATCTCTCGTAAACCGAGGGAGATGTTAATGAGCCGTATAACCCTTCTTTTGCGGACCACACGGTGTGTGAGAATGAAAAGGGAAAGAGTGGTATGGGAAGGCGGAGTTTGGGGAGGGGCGAAATAAAAGTAACGGTTTTGATGCGGGGAGAGTGGACCTAAGAGGACCAGGGGGGGAGGGGGAGAATGGTTCGGGGGGGTTGAGGCGATGTTTTCCGCGGGGGTGTGGGTCGGCGAGTTTTGGCGGATGTGGTCGGGAGAGGTGAGGAATGTCGAATGTGTGCGCCCAGGGGTCAGAGGGAAGGCATCCTCCGCGTACCCATCCAATGCGCAGGGTTCGTCTCTTATTTACCGGGACGATCCCTCGAACATGAGGACTTCACGGCCCAAAATCTCCGTATTCTAAAGTTGGGCCCACTTCGGCGAATAGTTGGCGCCATCCAACATGGTCTTTGGGCATCTGATCGGTGTTAAAACTTTAGAAATTGCATAAGACTCCGTCTAAGTTAGCCTGAGGCATTGAGGCGAGGTGACTTCGCGTCCGAAACGCTATTTTTCAGCGAGACCAGTGTAATTTAGGGAAATTCACTCAAGGTCTTTATCTGAAATGTTCTTTTGCAAAATATTGGAGCGCATTCCGTACCTTTATCTTCCTAAATAGGGTGAGACAAATCTAAAGAAGACTTTTTTTCAACCGTAGACCGTGGATTTTTTTTGGACGCGGATTCGTTTTAGGTCCTCTGTTCATCGTTCAAAGATTCCCAATCACAGAGATTTTTATCGATCACCGGCAGTGGTCCATTATGAAGACCGGGCGGTATGGGATGAGTCAGACAAAGCGAATAAAGTTCTCTCAACTGAACAAATAAATTCTAGTCTTGATTAGAATAGTTCCTCTTTTAAACCCTGTGTTAATTAATGGGATATCTTCTGTTTCCGAGTGAATTATTTATATAGCTACCACACAGTCATTTTATTCACTCTTTATATTGTAGGTTAAAAAAAACGGTGGCTTACCACCATCTTATGGGTTCAATGAACTGTAAATTGAAGTTCAGAATGCACCCCTGGTGAGATTTTAAAAAGATTTTGTGTTTGGCCAATGCGCTATCCTTTCTGTGATCTGATAGATCATCAGGAACTGAACCAGCGGGTGTTAAAGATCGCAAACATAGTTTTATGTTGAGTGATTCCAATTTTATTGCATTTTCGACAAGTTTTATAGCAATTGTCATGCTGTTGACGACTGATAATGTACCACAATTATATTCAAAGCGTTTGGCCACTATTAGGAGGTCCTACATTCTAATTCAGGAGAATCCATAGGGGAGAACGTGCCAAGTTCAAGTTTTTTGATATTTCTGAGTCTCTTACCCTTGTGGGAAACCAAAGGTGGTAAGGGAAAAAGACCAGACCCCCACCCTTATGTTTGAATAACATTCCATTTTAGGTCTTACCCTTAGCAATGAAACAGGCTTTGAAGTCGAAGAATTTGGTTTGGTCTTGCAATGAGTTAAACGATGAACATTTCTTCAAATACGGCTTTTTTTATCTATTGTTTTAATAGGTATTTGATTTTTTTCGACGACTTGGACATAATCTATTTCCATGCTGTTGTTGTCGGCGACATAGTGAAACTTTTTCAAATCTCATCCCAAAAATCACCTCCTTCATCTTTATGCAGGTAGTGCCTCGTGATGCACAGTTCCTCGTCATTCCTTATCTAACAGAATATATTTTTACAATAGAATGTAGAATCTCATCAATCCAATCTATTTTGGCCACAGTACTACTCTCATCCTTCGATGGATTTGCATTTAGCACAAATGTGGGAAACTTCCCATTCCGAATCTACATTATTTTAAGCATGGAATCCTTAATCATTTATAAATGACGTGTTCCCGTTAAAATAGCTTAAAGAGTAGGTGGGAGTTAACTTTAATAGATGTTAATTTACCACACCAGTTGTAGGACAGGCTGTTAATGGTACAAATATTGATTAGCATAATTTTCTCAACTAAGTGATAAATTGTTCAGTTTATAGTGCAGTAATCCACCGTCATTTTAATCCTCTTATATTTTCTATGGGTAAATGCTGTAGAGTAAATCTTGGTTTGTCTTCAGCAAAATTCAGCAGTAAAAGAGTTAGAGACAATCAAACTTTATTGTCCGAGGTTTACGCTTACGACCGCCTCGAGTGCAGGTATTCCAGGACATTCATAGACCTTTCTTTCCTTATTTCCAAATGTTTCAAATACTCGAGGCTTGTTCTCGATTTAATTTCAAATATTCCGAAGTGAAAAGTGGCCGCCATTTTATGCCCGTGGAATAACACGGGACTTAATTATCTTTCATGCTTGCTTTCAATTCTTCGACAGGGCATTAAAACGTGGTCCGCTTGGGTTAAAAAAAATGAATGGGCAATCTTCCTCCGGCGTCTTTCACGTGGGTCCCGTGATACTTATTCTCTAAACTCCTTCCTCTTCCGAGGAATCCTCATTTGCTCATTTCAGACAAGGAAATCCACTTCGAAGAGCCCACAACGTGGCCACACTGCTCCGTAACGCTCAAAAAACTCTTTTATCTCATCAGTATCGGTTCGCATTCTTTAATGTTTTCTCTTTCCAGCCACCCACTGCGGTTGGAGCTTGAAAAAGTCCCTATCTATATAGCCTTGTAAGTGTGTATTCTCTAAAGCTGGACCTTGCTTTTTCTCGTTGATTTCAATGGGGCGTGGGAGGATCAAGAGGCTCCCACAGAATTGGATTCACCGGCACATTTCCACCATTTAAGCTTTGTTCACTTATCGCAAATAGAAGGAGATTTTGAAAACGTATTATCGTACCTTTACAGTTAAGGAGTATCGTTATTGCACTCTTGCAGCTAACGTGCTGCGGTTGCTCCTATTGTCATTTTGGATTATTTTCATGAGAAGGTAACATAGTTTTTTCTATTTTCTCTCTCCAATCGACTTTCTCCTGCAAAACACCCTTTATTTGGGATTGCAAGAACTAAAAACGTTCCTTTTGCGACGTTAGGACTCAAAAGATTACGCGGAGTCGTTACATTACGAAGTCACTGCGGGCCTTTTTTCTCTGGCGCATTTGAGAGGTCGTATTAAAGTAGCAAACTGAGATTACTGGTTTAGTTATCTCTGCTAGATGGAATTAGTCCTACGATAGTTTTTAGTTGAAATAAATAAGCCTGTGATGCTGGATCAATACGCTTTTTCGTTACAAGTATATTTTAATAATGGACAGTCTCTATACACAATTGCATTCAGTTTAACTGGTAAACATGTCTCCTGACGGGATTACACGTGATCTTTACCGCAACAAATTATATTACCAATCAAATTATGGGTACAAAAAAATGGCCATTCTGCTGCTTTTGTAACCTTCTCAACAACATTGCTTTTTTATCGTATGCTGAAATAAGTAAGTATTGGTTTTAGAGTAATGCCTTATACTTATATTCAATTTTATGTCTTCAATGTCCATCTACGTATTACCCTATAAATCACCTCAAGGGTATGTGGCATTTGGGGCTTTGAAAGTTAAGTGTATGAGAGAGAATTCTATATCATTGTAGCCGTAAAAACACATGTCCGACTCTCCTTCCTCGATATATGGAGGAAACCCGGTTTACTCTCGTCCGCTTTTTTTCAAGTAAGAAGGCTGAATTGGGGAATGTTTTCCATCCCTAAATAATGGTCGAATTTGTGGGCCGTATCACATGTAACACTGATTTTCAAATCAGGAAATGTGAAATCAGGTTCTGATTCCATCAGGTTATGATCAGGTCATTCCATTCCAACTTGAATTAGACATATTTGTGCTTAATTAGTATTTAATATTTGGCTATCAGCATTAGTACGTTTGTATGACCGGACGTCGGTTAATGCATACAACATTGAAATTTATTGCGATATGGGTGTGCTTCATAAATAAGGTTAGCATCAAGTTCCTCAATGAAAGTTTGTTTGTAGTACATTCAGGTGTATTATTAACTTCCTTCCTCTGGGAGCCTGCTTCCCATGTAGGTGAATTATTCTACGATTGATCATATTTACGCTTTAGAAAACCCATTTTTTTTACCTCTAATCAGGATATAATATGAGGTTTTGTTGTTAAAGCAGCGAACATGAATATCGATTTGTTCTGGTTATCTTTATTGTGGACGTACATAATTGGAAATCTTATCATAGGGTCCAGCTGTTTTAAATATTTGAACATATTAAAGCTTGTTAAACATCCTTCTCGATCAAAGAGACAAAATTCGGTCCTAACTAGAACTTATCGATACATTTCAAAATCTTATGCAAACACGATAATCCTGCGAGAGTTTTAAGGAATCAAACATGAGGATATCCATGTACCTAATACAGGTAGGAGGGACACTCGCATATCGATAAACAATTGAAGCAGTTTTTATTGCGCTGTAAATTTCTTCTCCTCGTAATCCTCTCCTCTCCACTCCCTCAAAACCAATGAACAGTTGTCAATGAAAGATTAAAGTAATGTTCCACTCGACCCGCTTTTAAGATAGTCCGGAGAAAGAGAGAGAAGGAGGAGGGAACAGGTTCCCCTAATCTCGACCTTCTGTGCTCGCCTGTGTGTGAGTGTGCTACTACAACTACTTCTACTTCCCTTTGGGCAGAGCCGATAATCTTTTTTATAAGCCGTCTGCCGCCGCTCTTTTTTAAAGTGACTCCATCTTTACAAGTGAGACGCCCCCCCCCCCCCCAGGAAAAATAAAAAAATGATACGCTCCTCTCCTGTTCTCTGCTCCCGGACTCGTTCGCTTCCTGCTCTCCTCACTCCCTCGTGGAAGTTACAGTTTCGAGAAACATCCACGGTTTCCAAGGGGGGAAAAAATTCCTAATACCGTTCGCTTGCGAAAGGAAGGTATGGAGTATTTTAAAAAGCAAGGTCAAACCAGTGAGTGTCTATGGACGCACTTGCCGCGCTTAGTACGCTGCACTTCCATTCCAAGAGCCGGGAGCAAATGCGTCGGTCGGTGGGGATGGTTGAGGGGGAGTCGGAGGGGGGGGGGGTGAGGGATGGCAGTTATGAAGAGGGAGTGAGGGGTTATGGGGGAGGCTGGGAGAGTTCAGGAGATACGCTTGTATGCTTCCATCTACTCGCTTCTACATCGTTGCACCAAACTCAATCGATTGGGTGCCCCCTCTTTTATACGGCAACATATACGTATATCGCGCGCTCTTGTCCTTAAGTCTCTATATTCCGGGGACTTTCCCATACTACGACGATTCAGCCCGGGTCCGGCGAGAACACAATTTTGCACTTTGTATCCATCAATTTTTATCGATACACGGATGCCTCTCGTCTTTTTTTCCACGCCCTCCGCGTCGCTTCCCTCCCGGTCGTCCCCTCTCTCCTCCTCCGCCAGCCCCTTGCCTCCCCGGTCTCCCAATTCCCTCGCCCCGCCCCCTCGCTTTGGCTTATTTCTCACTTTCTTCCTCCCACTCACTCAACCCCTCCCCCCCCCCCCGCGCAGAACTTTTCACCCCCCATCCCCCCTACCAAGCAGGGCTCTCATCCATCCCCTCGCAATCGCCCCTCCCCTTTTACACTCAGAAATTTCTCAAATTTCCTCATCATCTCAGACATTTCTGCCTGTCACTGTTTTATCGGCAGCACACTTCCATGTTCCTTTAAGTTCACATCATTGTGCGGCTATTTTATTTCATCGTTCAAAGCGCTTTAATTCGTGAGCTTTCTCTCATTGGAAACGCGACGGAAGGCCTGAGATACATTGATGTCATTAAATTCCTAACAATGGAAGAGCATACGAGGGTGGTATGATAATTAATGAGCCTACCAATTAAAGCTTTGTTTGTTGTTATTTTTATTGTTTCATTTTTTAACATAGTCCCATTCTAGGGTGATACACTTTTCCTAACGGATTTCCAACTTCTTCAAACTCCCATAAATATATAATTTCGGGAACTGCTAAAATCCTCATCTGCGGCCGCTATGATCTTATTATCCGACGTGCAGCGCTTGACACCGAGCCATTCGGCCATTTCTGAACTCGTTATACCATCTCTAAATTGTGGCAATTGAAGGTGAGGCATCACCATAGACGGTATCCAACTTGATTTTTACTTTCTCACGCGTCTTCCATTTCAAAAACAGAAAGTGAATCAGCGGCCGATATTGTTCTTTTTCTATTTTACAAAAATGAACTACTTTGTTCACGTCTAATAGCTGCCACACAATAACTACTCGACGGAATTCGTTGAAATTGTGATCGTGGCCGTTTCAAAGATGGCCAATGTAAACAGCAACAAGATTAAGATGCATTGTTGAAGGATCGCTTCAAGTCTCATTAATTATCATACCACCCTCGTATATATCAGATGAGTATATAATTTACTTATAAAATGAGTGAGATTTGTCACTAAATATTGAGAAACGTCCGATAAATTGAGCTTGCTTCGCGAATTACTTCGTTTACCTGAAGCTAATGTCTGTAAAGTTTGTGGGGGTACATGATTTTTACGGACATCATAGTGTAGGCCAGTGTTTCCAAAACTTTGTCTGCCCTCTTCGTTCCACAAAACCCAACGAAACCCAACCGAATGATGGACTACATAGTCAAATCAGGAAGTTTATATGGATTAATTTAAAACGAAAATGATTGAATTGATGTTCTTTCCAAATCCAACAAAAAGATAGCATATTCATCCCAGGATATGAATGCATTGTATACGTACCGTTTGTTCAGAGCTCAGCCTTCAGTGTCTGCCGTCCCTTTGTTTCTTAGATAAATGTGGTGGAGATGTGATATTCGTTCATGTACACATCTACATCTACAAAATACCGTGAAAGCCACCACTAGGGTGTGTAGCAATGGTTGATTCCATACCAGGCATAAAGCCCTCATCCCAGCTGAAATCCGAACCGCGCAAGTTCACCCGGAATGCCAGGCGCAGGCCAAAAGCAGTCAGGATAAGCAGACCAGAAACTAAAGAGTGCTACGTGGCAGAGCATACTACCATGCTCTCCGTATCCTATGATACGACTACTGGTTATAATTACTCCGAAAGATAAGTATTTCAACAATGTACTGAATCATGCAAGAGTAAATTATGCCGGAAATTGCATGCGAGGTTAGTAGCTAGTAATGATGTAAAGATATTTAGCACAAGTGCAACAACCTATTTCACCTAGTCTGGGTCAGAGTATCCTAGAACTGATCTATCGCAACTAATATGGTCCCTTGTTGTACGTGGGAAAAATTGACATTTTAAATCCATCGGTTATGCAGTTTATCTCCTTAATATTTTTCCTGTGATAGTTTCTACCATAATAGTTTAGCTCTAGCAAAATATGTTGAACGTCCGGAAAAAAATAGTGTACATTTTACTTTCGAATAAAAATTTAACCTATATTTTTCCCTTCGATCGGATAGAGGTTCCCTCCCTAATTCCCTCAACATTTTAGTAAAACTGCTATGTGTATCGTAAAAATTTTTAACAAGTCTTCCTTCCCTCCGCTGTATTCGATCTATATCTGCGCACATATTTGCGTGAAACGAAATGCCCAGACAAAAACTAAAATAATTGCATGTTATCGAGTTGGTTTCTTTGCAAATTTATGCTATTATCACGCATAGCCTTATGGCACTTTTCGAAATACTTCAATGAATTATGAACAGATTTTCTCTTTAACGCAAAAAAGTACCTTTTATGTTATTAAAATGGTAAATATGAAATATCAAATAAGTATGCAGAATATAAAACACGTATTTTCATGCAATTATTGCTTTAATTTTGAATGTCAGGCCTTCAACCCAAGTCAAAACAACGCCTCAATTGAGTCAAAAATGTTAAAATATGATTCTTGCATCATGTATGTTACAAAATGTATGGTATATTTCCAGAAATAAATTGTACTTAAGTGAAGTGTGTTCCAAAATTTCTATTTTTCAACTTCTCATTTTAATTAGTTAAAATGTGCATTCAATGACTCATGACTCGGGCTCCAACCACCTTAAAGCACCGACCCACAGACGACGATAGCGCTCACTTTTGGAACCGCTGGTCAAGCCTAGCAAGAGTCTCCAAGGGCCTTAGTACTCACGAGTGTGCTTGCTAGTGGTAATTCTTTGTTTTTCCGCTTGTTGCTTCATTCTTGCTGTGCCGTGGTTATGGCGTTACACACTTGGAGACATAATATTCCCAAATGTAAGATATCTTTATTTTCATTTATTCCATTTCATTGTACAGTGAAACCCCTTTTAACGACCACTTCTATCAAGCGACCTCTCAACTCAACGACCATTTTTCAGCGAAACCGTCGGTGGTCGCTTAATTCAGGTTTCACTGTCGGTGTTCATCAAATTAATATCCATTGAAATTCCCCAGGAGTAACTAAATTGTGAGGAATTAAACGCCATCTGTATGGGTTTTAACAAAACCGTCGCTTCAAGAGTTTTTCCAATTTTTTCAAATCAGCCGCCCGTTTATTTGCATTGTATATGCTCCTAGAAACTGAACCCCTGTCGAACGACCACCCCTCTTATCGACAATTTTTCAGCGAAACCGTTGATGGTCGCTTAACGCAGGTTTCACTGTGTTCTAAATATACATGGAGTGAGCCAAATGTCTACCAAATTTTGCCACATTGTTATACGTGGAAAACTCACAGTTGTATCATTTAAAAGTATTCCTTTGATGTAATTGTTCTCCTTTCACATTACCTTCTATCCTCAGTATAAAGCCAGTTATTTCAAATAAGTATTTAGAGATTTTTCAAGTTTATTTACCCGAGGAGAACTTTAGGGTTACTGCATTATAGCATGGCTAAAATGATCTTATTAACTCTCAATTGGGGTAACTTGCCTAAATTAACCTTCTGAAAAGTTTTTAAAATAAATTCTTGACCGTTCAAAATTCCAGCAATTGGAAGACTTCCCTCAATCCACCATTTAATATTTCAACAGAATATAAATATAAATTCTATACATTACTTAACATGTGATTAATTCATTACACCTTAAATAGTTAATAAGTTTATCCTCAATAATTATGAGTAAAAAAGAAAATTTTTCAAAGCTATGTTGCTACCTCCTTCATTTTCAGTGGTCTTCATAGTGGTTTCTACTCTAATGCATTGCCATTAACTCGTAGAAGTCAAATAATACTATTTCGCTTATCATTGCAAATATTCTCATTAAACTGGAGGAATTTTTTTAAACAACTATGTATGATCCCCTCCGGACGATATGTTAAAGAGGAACAAAACCAGGCGGAGTCTCCTTCCCAGAGCTACACACAACTCGCTATCAATATGGTGGGAGCGAATGCTGAATAAGTTCTGTTTCCAATGAAATTCAGTTACTCATTCCCGAATAGTCTTTGATGTCCTTGGAAGAGGTAAAAATCGAATTATGTGATTATGGAAAAATCAAAGGAAGAGTCTATTCCTTCGAATAAGTTCCTCTAATGTTGAGTTTTAGTGCTATTTTACGATATATATTTTTCATAGAATCGCGGAATAATATTTCAGAGTGCTCTTTATTTGTCTTTTTAATGTAATCTCATCAACATTGCATTACTTTCGCAGTTAAATTCCTCAAAAATTCTACGGTTTAGGAATCAAAATTTTATGTACATACCTATCACTGCTATTACTGATTTTTAAAACGTCTTTTTGTATGGGGCATTTTAATGGGAGCTCATAAGTCTACATTAGGCGTATATCTGCTGCTATTCGATATATTTCGATGCTGAATACATTTTAACCTATAACAATTTTCCGCGGACAAATAAAATAAATTTATAAAATGTCCTGCTCCTGTTAATAAAAATACGTGGCCAATATAGTTTAAGCTAGCAAAATTTACAGCGGGCAAATAAAGTAACTTTATACTTAGTTACTCCAATTGATTTTAAAAAATTGTTTAGCTGTTTTCAACGCGGTAGATTCTATGCCCATCTCACAGAGAAGATTGAATTTCCTTGAGCCAACAGAGTGTGGATCATTAGAAACTGGCCAAACGATTAGAAGTTCCTTAAATAAATACAAATTATGATAATGAAGCTCTTAATATGAACCAATGCAAGAGCAGTTTTATTTAATTACATCAATATTTATTATGGTACCCATTAAAAGCAGTCCATTTTGTTTGTCACATTAGTTGATACGAGGAAATAATTGTACACGAGTAAATAAGCGTCAGACCAATAAAAAAAAGCCATCTGTGGAGTAATTGAGGAGAAGCAAGCTGAAATCTGAACACTAAAGCTCTGATGGTCATGTAGGAGAGCCAAGGTCACAAAGTTCCACCGTTTAAGGTGCCCTTGGCAATGCAATCGGATGCGAAAGTTCCATTTTGCTCGAAATTGCTGCTCTTATTCCATCAAATCTATTTCATACCCGAAAAATGACAACCTGTACTCGACAGAATGCGATTCCGAAGTAAGACCGGTATTGTAATGCTAAGTGCTCCAGGTGGTCAATGACAGTGATGAAGCAGCCACTCATACAAAGAAAATGGATATTAAGACATATATTCGGTCGTGTTCATAACAGTTGTCCCTCCTCTGATCTGCATAACTAATGACGGAGTTGGTAATGGATGTATGCCATCCATGAAACATGACTTGAAGCTTTGATCGCGGAAGTGAAATAAAATAAACCAAAGAAATGGGGAGATTGTAATTTAAGGCGTGTTGTAAGATGCTCGGTTATAGCATTTCTCCGTATTTCTTCCCGAAAGTCATTACAGTTATTGCTTCGAAAATAAACACTTGCCAAATGTTGAACGCTCCTGTCCTTTAACGAATTGTTCGTAGCTTTCGCATTCCCTCTGGACCCCACACGATCATGCTCAAGCATGTACTACAAACTAGCTTGGTGCTTGCGTCTATTCTTCGGCTTCCTCTTCATATTCCGTGCCAGGGGCCACCTTTGTCTTTTTCCTGGAAGGAAAGTTCTCCCTCCCAACAACTCTGTTCATCCCGCTCTGTCATAGACCACGGCCTCCCAATGTTTCTTCCCCGGCGACAATTGAAGAGGGTGTGACTTTTGGGGACTCTTCGGTTTTCTGGTTTCTGGAAAGAGAGGGAGACAGGGTGGATGCCCTTCGTCTTATGTGGGTGGCTTTTTTTTGACCGCGGGGGGCGCGACCGCTTGGAGGTTTTTCCTAGGAAAGCTCGCCCCTGCCGTGGACGCGTGTGTTTGCGGAGGGATCACCCGAGATTTCGCTTTTGGAGTGGGAAAGAAAAACGTTTTGGGAAAATGTTTTTAAAGCAAGAGAGAGCCGAGAATGTGTCGTGTGTGTGTCTGCGGTGGGTGGGTGGGTCACTTCGTGGAGGAGTGCTAAATCGTTTGTGGGCGAAAAGGAAACGCATGCTTGTGTGCGATATATGCGTTCTGTGGAAGGTCAAGAGTCCTCGAGACGGTGAGCATTTAGTGAGATGTCGAAGAGGTTGCGAAATGTATTATGGCGTCAGGAAAACTTTCAGAAGAAGTCCAACTGTGAGGAGAAACCCAACCCCTCTGTCAACTCACACTACAGCTGGAAGGGTAATTGAGTCAGCCAGGTTTAGGATTATTTAGATGTTTGTACAGTAACGTAAATTTGTTTTACAGTTGTCAAAGTCAAAATCTCTGAAATAACTAATATGTAGGCTGAGGTAGCATTTAGAAACCTAACCCTTACGCCATTACATACCAAAGTTTTGGGTGATTGAGTTTTCCAAGCTGAATATTATTTTATTTGGATAGTTATTTTTTTTGTAATTTTTTTTATCAGGGGATGGGAAGATAAACCGTTGAAGTAATTAAAGGTATCGATGGGCAGCACATTGGGTTGAGTATGCTGCTACAGATCCGAGGAAATCATTTTCAAAAGGAGGAGAAGAATCTTGTAGCCTAAGTTTTGTAGGTACTTAATTATATTAGTTTACGAGCTTTGTTTGAAGCCACATTAGGCTTACTAAATGTAAAACTAACTGCTGTTCCTCATTCTTTTGCTGCGCGTATTTCGGAGCAAGATTGAAGAAAAAAGTTTGCCTTCTCTTTGCATTTTTGGCTTCTTACTTGCGTAATCCATCGCACCCTTAGAAGTTAGTAACTCTGCATTAGTTATCTGGGTAATGTCCCAAGAACTTTTTCATGAATCAGACGGCGTAAACAGAGGAATTAAGTTTTAGACTGCGACTACATACAAAGGTGAACAACTTGGAGGACTAAACTACAACGCGAACGCTTTCATACACCGAATGAGTACCAATATGCTTAATAGCAATTGCCTGAATTGAACAAAAAAGAAAATGAAATAGCGACTGCGTCATGTGCTATTTCAGGACCTGTTTAGTTACCGTTGCTATAATGAGAAAGAATAAATATACCTATATCTGTCACGTGCTTCAGAATGGGAAAACATACTGAAATGGAATTGAAATGAAAACCTATCAATTTCCACAATTTAAACCATTTCATGGCCACACTTTAATGCGCAGAAGATTCCCAATCACGATCAATTCACTGTCCCGAGTTCATTTCCGACTACAATAATAGTCCCGAAGAATTATTTCCTTCATATCAGATATGACCACGACCAAACGGTAAAACGATTAGCATGTTTGAAAATTTCTTTTGTAAGTTCTTTTTTCATCCTGGTTGCTTTTTCCATTTCAAACATTTACAGTTGTAGGTAATAAAGCGATAGAGGGATGTATGTTGGACAAGCGAGAGAGAGAGGGGAAGAAAGAGAACAGGTGAGGCGAAAAAGGTAATTCTAGAAGTTGATAGGGCCTTGAAAGTGTAGAAAATTGAGATGACTTTCTCTGATATTCAAAGGAACCTGACTCTTGCCAATAGAGTACAATAACACCCTCTCCACATGCTTATACCACTGCTCTGTGGCGCGTGCGTACATATTTTCCGAAAATGGGATGTAACCGATAGCCAATACCTTGGAAAGATAGATAATGTACGTCTAGCGAAGTGCCAATGCTGATCAAATTTGTAAGCAGAGCAAAGAAGAGGAAATGTGAGCTATTTTCGGGACTTGAAGAGAGTAACGCCGTTTTCGAATTTGGCAAATCAAGCAATCTTCCCTTGGAACCTAGAACTCATTGGGCGGATATGACGACAGATTCAAGTGACCGCAGACGATATATTGTCTAGATACCAAGGCAAGAAACCAAGTAAATGAAAATGCAGACTTTATCTGCTTACTATGTATTAAGTTAGAATTTGGGGTGTGATAATATGGGCTTGTATGGAAAATAGAAGTGAAGAAACTTTCAAACGGATACTATTTTATCATTACTACGTATATTTATGTAATATTTATAGTTTTTCCGGCTTTTCAAATGTGAATATACTTATAAAAGATTTGGTACCTAATAGTTCTGTGAATAATTCCATACATTGTAGATGCTCCGTCCTCGTTTACTTTATTGAACCTACAAATTCCGTGTTCTTTGCTCTGGAAGGAAAAAATGATTTCGTTGAAAGAATTATGGTCCGATGGAAAGTACTCTCAGGTGGCCATAATATCACTGGCAGCATTAGTTGCTAACGAACATCATGATTGTTATTAACGTTGGGCATTCAAAAGGTTTTCACTGCATTCATCAAAGAAGGGGGACAATAAACCATTAGAATAATTAAAAATATTTTTCAACTTAATTATGTTAGTTACAACGCACATATTTTATCAGTCAACAGTCGAAAATCATAGGTAGTTTGTTCGGAGTGCAATAAATAAATATATTGTTTCGTGTTTTTTCATAGAGGTGAAAAATATTATAATGCCTTTTTGTGTATGAAGACGTTGACTGTGGTGAAATACAGTGAGCGAAATGTGGCCCACTTTAGCAGCCCTTAGCAATCGAAGCATAATAGTTATTCTCGATATTATGATATATATGAATTATTTTATTCATGAGCAATAAGATTTTCAAAATAATATTCCATTTTAATTTGTCGAATAAGTATGGGAAGCATTTTCAAAAAGTAATCGACTAAAATCACCCACAAAAATAATGGACATGGATGGCGCTTTTCGTATGTTTTACGAGATAATGTCTCTTCCATCGTAGAACGGCTACGAAAGTGTCAAAAAGATTTCACTCCGTCTGGCTAGGAATCAAGACAACTTGATAGCAAGTTAACTATGCGTTTTCCAAGTTCGAAAGCGGCCTAAGATTGAGGTTAGTGTTTTGGAGATATTTCCGGAGGTAGAGGATGGTCAAGGTAGAAGAAAATAACTGAGGGGTTTATGATGGAGACAATTATGACGCGTCGCTTCGGTTTCATCTCCATGGGATTGAGAGTGAGGTGGAGAGAGAAGGGAGACGCACGTGGAGAGGGCTGGCAGGGAGCGAAGGAAGGTGAGAAAACGTGCGAGGTGCACTATGGGAGTGGACGCCGCCCAGTTGGCGGCGGCGATGGGGAAGGAGTTTTTGCGCTCACGGCCCTCCTCTCCGTCCCCCGTCGCGGGTGGGGTTCCGTTCGTGTGAGCGTGAAGCCCGTCGGGGGCGGAGGAGAGGGTGTCTGTGTACCGAAGTGGTGTTCTGCAAGGGAGGCACCGTGTGTCCCCTTTACATTTGGTTCCGGAACCTATTTGTCAGACTCGCTTTAGTTGGAAGGTGGATCACATGGGCGGAGCATGTGTGCGGAGAGCAAGGCGGAGGAACGGGAAAGAGTGAAGGACTGCGGAAAAAGGAATGGGGGGAAGTCCGAAAAAGGATGGGGAAGAGAGAGGGAAAGGACATAGAAAACCATGGAAAAGGAATGGTTAGCTGGAAATGTGTGGGTGGTTTGATGGTGGGGGATAGAGTAGGGATACGTTGGGCCTGAGGGATGGACTTTGGATGGTGGGTGGCAGCAGTAAGAGTGGGTTGAGAGGGTAGTTAACATCCCATGTGAGATGGGGTGGGGGTTAGAGGAGGTGGTTTGGGGGTTGGACTTTTCCCACCTCCCCGTTCTACACACTCACTCCCCGCTGGCTTTTTTTTGGCAGAGCCAAGGGCGAAAGAGAACGACAGCAATGGTTTCGGAGAGAGATAATAGGGCAGGGAGAGAGGTGGAGCAGCGAGGCGATTCTACAGCATGAACATTTTTTTTCCTCCGAGACGAGAAAATATTTATGGGAGTCCCGAGATTGGTTTGTCAAATGAAAAAAAAAAGAGCGGAAGAGAAGGCAAGGCTTCAAACCTAGTGTGCGAATGGTGGCGTGGCTGTCGAACAAAAGCGCTGGATATGTTTTCCCGGAATTGCAGAATGTTGAATGGTTAGCTTAGTATGAATCAGACTAACCGGAATGACAGATGTAGGAAGGGGAGACCAGTGGTCAATTAAGCAATGGTTTGGAGAGAGATGATTGGGAAGGGAAAATGGTGTAGCGGGACGATATTCCTTGCCTTTATAACGATTTTGTCGGCACTCCCGCGCCTCTATCTCTGCTGCATAGTTAACTATTTTCATGAATGTAGAACTCTTGACTAGCTATCTTTTTATAACCCCAATATTTCTAACCCTGAATTTGTTTCAAACCGGTAGCCCAACATCTCTGATATCTTATTTTTTGGTGGCTTGCCCGTTTCTAGAGTTTACTTGAAAATCCGTGTCTTGGATGAAATATCCATCATTTTCATTTTCCATTATGGAAATTTCTGACCTAATTTTTTTTACCTTCACATTAGCATTATGCCGTCCCTAACACGCCTTTGCTGTAGCGAACAACGTATGAATGTAACATTTCATTACTCCTTGTTTGTTGAAAAACAACATATCGTGGATTATTTAGAACAAACGATTATTTTCGAGGATTAACTTTGGGGTACCCCTAATTTTGTTCCACGCGGTTTGTTAATAACAGAATTAAAAGTAATTTAAATAAGTGCATCGAATAACGTGCTGAAAAAAAGTTTTGAAAGTTTGGCATATTTCATTGTTTACACTGTTTTACAGTTTTTGCATGGGACATTGCATCATGTCGACGCTTTTAGGTTTTGGTATGTCATTATATTTTAGTCGTCGGGTTAAAGATATCAGTAAAACATTCCATTTACATTTCCCCGCGTTCAATAATATTTACTGCATAAATATGATCATTTACTTAACGTTGTAAAGGTAATTTGTAAATGCTTCAATCAACCATGTCGATCGGCTGGAGAAGATTGAAGAATGAAGTAGGCTTCATTTGGCAAAAAGTAGAATTAGTCTGAAAGGGTAATGATGACGGTAAATTAATAATAATGTGCAAGTGTGATCAAGTGACGCTTTTCCCTTACACTCGCATTGTGTTCAAATGGCTGTCAGTTAAACAGTTTTTTCCAATCCCTGGAAAGGAAGATTAATATACATCTACATCTACAAATACCGTGCAAGCCACCACTAGGGTGTGTGGCACGTGGTGATTCCACACCAGGCATGCAGCACTCATCCCAGTTCAAATCAAAACCGCGCACGTTCCCCCGAATGCCAGGCGCTGGCCAAAAGCAGTCAGGGCACCGGTACGCAGTCAGACCAGAAACCAGGAGAGTGATACGTAGAAGAACATGCTACCATGCAGTACTCTACTCAAGGTATAACTACTGGTCAGTATTATTAATGCGACGAAAAAATAGCACTACAAGGTACTAAGACATGCAGGAGTATATCATGCCAGAGATTGCATGCGAATTTAGAATCTACAATTCATGTTAAGATACTTACCACTACTGAAAATAACCTATTCAACGTAGTCAGTATCCTAGAACAGATCTATCACAAATATTATGGTCTCTTATTGTACCTTACCTTACCTATTAGGCCACTCAAACCTCACAAGGTTTTTGGCCTCACCAACAACTCCTCGCCATCTCTTTCGATCTTCCATCCAGTCAACTTCTGCTCCCGTTCTTATCATGTCCTTTCTAATCTGGGCTTTCCAGCGTAGTCGTGGTCGTCCCAAAGGTCGCTTTCCTCTTGGTAGGCCTTCTGACACCGCTCTAATTGTAGCATTTTTTCCTCCTCTCCACAAATGACCTGCCCAGCTAAGTCTTCTGCTTTTGACTTGTGCTATTATATCTGGGTCCTTATATAGCTCCTTTAGCTCGTTGTTGGATGGGATTCTCCACATTCCATCTTCGTTTATGGGACCATTGATGCATCTTAAAATTTTATTTTGAAAACTATCGGCTTTTTTTTGTCTGTTTAGACATTGCCCTTATCTCTGACCCATACGAGACCACTGGTTGTATGATGGTCTTATAGATTCGTAGTTTAGTTTCCCTAGATAATATTTTGCTTTTTAGAAGCCCTTGTAAAGCCCAGTAGCATCTGTTAGCATTATAACTCTGGCTTTTATTTCTGTCTCCTCTTGGTTCGTCTGGTCAATATTTACTCCTAAATGCTTAAATTCATTTAATCTTTCAAGCGTAAAATATTCTACCCTTACAGACTCGTTTATATTGTCTATGAGTCGACCTCTAAGGTATTTTGTTTTCTGCTCATTTACTTCCATTCCTACTTTTTTTACTTCTCTTAGTAGAATTTTGGCAAGTCTTTTCATTGAAGTTTTCAAGCTATTTTCACCTTATTGTACGTGTAAAAAATGACATCTCAAATCTATGGTCTCTTTCCTTAATCTTATTCCTGTGATCGTTCCGACCATAATAGTTTGGCTCTAGCAAAATATTTTGAACGTTTGGGAAAAAATCGTCTACGTCAAACTTTTGTTAAAGATTTAACCTATATTTCTCCCTTCGATCGGATAGAATTTCCCACCCTAATTCCCTCAATAATTGTGTAACACTACTGTGTTTATCATAACAATATTTAACAAATCTACCTGCCCTCCGCTGTATTCGATCTATATCTGAAACTAGTCCTACTTTGTAAGGGTCCCATATACTAGCGGTGTACTCCAAGTGGGGTCTCACGAGAGGAAAATAACATCGCTCCTTTACCTTCTCAGCACAATTTCCTAGTATTCTTTTAATAAATCCTAATTTACAACTTGCCTGTCCACAAATTTCTCGTATGTGCTTCCCCCACGACAAGCCCTGAGTAAGGGTCACTCCTAAGTACTTAACTGACTCTAATTTATTTTCTCAGCTTGATTAATTGTATACGTCTCATTGGTTAAGCTAGTCTTCCTCCAAAAATCCGTAACAATGCACTTATTCAAATTTAATTCTAACTGCCAAGTGTCGCACCATCCGCTTATAGCTTCTAGGTCTTTCTTCAACGCAATTTTATGAGACATTAATATCCCTAAACAGTACTGCGTCATCCGTGAAAAGACCAATTTTACTCGTTACGACGGTAGAGATATCATTAATATACAAAAGGAATAATACGGGACCAATGACACTTCCCTGGAGTACACCGGATGTGACTTTAACTGTATCTGAACTAACGCCATCTAGAACTACCCTCCGTTTGCGGTTACTTAAGAAGTCTTCAATCCAGCATATTATATCGTGATGTATTCCATAGGCATTTAGCTTTTAACAATAAATTTTGAATGCGGAACTTTATCGAAAGCTTTTTTGAAATCTAAAAATATCGCGTCCACATGGGTGAGCCTTTCCCCTGAGGAAAGAACATCGTGCATGAAGTTATTCTTAGTATTGAGGACGAGGATTTGAAAACTTCTGGATGAAATCAGTATTAGGCAAAGTAGATGGCATGAGGATGCAAGATGGATTGTTCAAGACTGTGATATAGGGAATGATGTTGGGCAAGCGGAGAATGGGAAGAAAGAGGAAATTTTTATGGAAGGGAGAAAGAGGGGCAGATCGTATGGTGAGGTGAAAAAGGATATACTAGTGGTAGTTAGCTCCCTAAATGGCTAGAAAACCGGTTGAATCCTCTAATTTAAAAAAAAACTACTTTTCACCGGTTGAACGCATTGCAAAAATCCTCACTTCATGGCCTCAGGTAGACTCGATATATATGACTTTCAGTTTCTCGGCCGTTTTTGAGCATCGTGGCAATCGATCGTTGGTTTTCGTCCTCTAATTATTTTGTTTCCCTCACGGACTGAATCCGGAACGTCGCGCATACAAACATCGCCAGATGGGACACAGAGCATGGGTCCTTTCAAGCCGTAAATCTAGAATGGCAGGAAGGAAGGACGCGACTGGTCGACAGAGGAAGAATTTTCACGGACCTCAAGTGAAGAAATTCGAAGGAGTAAGCATAGGTCTGAGGCAACCTTCACCCGTTCCTTTGTAATATACCACCTCCACCTTGCACTTGGGTGGTTTATGGCACTCCTCGAAGGCTGAGAATGGGGCACTCCACCCAGACCTACCCTCCCCATTGTCCGTCCTCGTCACAAGCACACAGGAGACCACTTATACGCCTCCATAACAAGACGCAGGGACCTCCTTGGACAACGTTTTTACATCTTCCCTCCGTTTCGGCCCCGTCGACATTTTCGGAACCCCGAGCCGTCATCGGCCGCGTCTCCTTCATCCGTCCCGGCTTCGACGTCGCCCTGAGGCCGGCTCGGCGTCCACCTCACGCCAGCCACCCTCCCCTTATCGCGCCCGGAGAAAACTCGGTTCGACCCTTCCAAGCCGGCTGACCACTAGGGAGGCCTCTGCTGAGTAGGGAAGACTACGGGTGTGGCCGACCCGTGATCCTTTCCTCTACACCCACATTTCTCCCCTACTTCATCCCTCTGCTGCCCAACACTCACCCGCTAAATCTCTCTCTCTCTCTCTCCCACTTCCAACTCCCGGGCTCCGGGTTTTGGTGCGGTCGTCCAAAGGGGGCAGGAAACGTGCGCGGGAAAGTTTTGATGGGTCTGCGGGAAATGCAGGAGGGGTTGGGGGTGTCCTGTGGAGTGGAGGGTTTTGGATATTTTGTGCGGAGGCGAGGGGTGGGTGGTGTCCGAGAGGGGTTCAGTAGGGGAAGCCAACACAACGTCTTCACCACCGGAATGAGGAACCCTGAAAAATCTTTCCATCTCTTCTCCCATACCCCTGCGACTCGTGTATTCCTAGTTTGCACCCTCAACTCTCCCCACTTCCCACCCTCTGCCCTCCCCCGACCCTCCTCCATCGCCGCCACCGCCACCTTTCGGTGCAAATTCTCCACGACCACGACCGCACTGACAAATCTTCTCCCCTCCTGAGAGCAGACTCTTTCGGCATGTGCTGCTGACCGTTATTAAGGCCCTCCCTCTCACACCGCATGCACTCCATCTCCTCGCCAGTACTTACCTCTTTGAGTAATTATGAAGGGCCAAAGGGAGAACATAAACGGTCTCATTATGTGTTTCTCCGCCAGATACAAGAAGCCTCCCCATTCGCTCGTGGCAAATGAGTTCCCAAGGATGACGAGGATTGTGCGAATGAAGATGAAAAAGATGAGGACCTTAGAGAGTTACTTCTCTGGAAAAGTTTCTTCATTTAAGCTCTAACTAAGCTAAGATTAATGACATCAAATATAATCAGATCACAGTTACTTGTATAATTATTTATCAATCATCAGAAAATAGTTTTTTCAATTGCTCCTCTTTTAGTCCTCTATGGACAGAATTATGAAACATCAGCATGGAAATAATACTGCTAAGGATATATTATTTTTTAAGTGCTATTTAAGTATTTTAAAAATGCAACTGATTTTATAATTTTATTAATTTTGAACTGTGACGTATTTGTATTGTATATATTTAATTTGAAATTATACTTCACATAATAATACACAAGGTATAGGTACCTACTTCAACATTACCTTTATAATGTATCTTTTTATAAATATAGCCAATTTTTTCTTCATATGACTGCTGAAACCATTAATTTCAGAGGCATGCTCCACCAGGCATGCCATCGTCTGTGAATAGCGACACATTCATCTATTCAACTTTATTGAAAAACCGCCGAAAGAGACAATATTTTCCACACACTCAGTCCGAAGAGTTACAATTCTGTCTAGCGCAGCAGCTAAATGGAAAAGCCTCTCAGAAGGCAGATGTTCCCATGATTTTGAAATGTAACTAATTTGACTCGCTCATCCATAGAGGATTGAAATACTTATTTTCTCGTTAATATAATATGGGGCTAGAATAGGTTTCAGAAAGCAACTTCTTAGCAAACATTTTTCCTTTAAAAATTTAAACCGAATCCAGTGTTCAATCATAGCTCACTCCTTTCGTAGGCTTTACTTCAGAGATTGATGTCTAACGTGATTTCCCTGCAAACACGTAACTGAGAGCAAAGGAGCTGTGCAAGAATTATTATTTTGGCGATCATTTTTTTTCTTCGATGGGAAAATTTTTCCCTTTAATGGATCTACTTTATCAAATAAATATATAGAACTCTGCAACTTTAGTCCAAACTAAAGCTGTGCAGCTAAAGGTGATGATTTTTTCGTGCTGTCGTGAAGGCGGCTCTCTAATATTTTACTGGTGATTTACGGGGAATGAAAATGATAAAAATTTCTGTGAAAGTTATTGGCTGCCGTATAATATCATTCACTTGAACCTTTTCTTAAACTTTTCATACCTTCTCAGCCTCAAATAGAATGTAAATCCATTGATACTCTGAAATTATGGTTTCAGATTTAGGGGAGTAGTTTTTCAGGATTTTGACAAATGTTTAAAGTTAACTTCATAGCTTTGACACATGGACATTCTTCTCATATTGTTCCATTTAAAAAAATTGTTGTCGTCCAAAACACACTACTTAGGAAATCGGTTGCTTTCTTCAAATCTTAATTTTGTAAAATGGCAATACTAATGCATCTACTTTATTTAATGGCTGAAGTATTGCTGCTCATTGAAACAATTATGGTTTCGTTGAGATAATTTTTTCTGAACGCTTGACGACTATCTATGTTATCCTGTTATAAATAGTTTTGTCGCTCTGATTTTTAATAATCATATCACTAAATGGTGGGTCTTACATGGCGTGGGTGCGTTGAATAAGTGTTTGCTGTCTGAAGTTTAAAGAATTGAAAGCCAGATCTTCCAACGAGGTGTAAGTTCGGGTGTATAATCCAGCAACAACGAGACCTCCCGTTGTGCTGACAACGAGTGCACCAGTATAAATCTCTTGAGGTGCGAAGCCTGCTGCTCCAGTGATCGTCGCCGGGATTACCTACTCGACGGTGTATGCATGTACGAACCTTACTCCGCCCTTCGCTTAAGTGTCCTGAAGGATAACTCCAGTGGCTGTAGACAACCCTAGATACACCGGCCTCCCCTGCCAACTCCATCTATTCTTCCCGACTCGCTCCTATTCCATTAGCTCTCCTCTCCCGGCTTACTCCCGCCGCCTGACCCTCTAACCTTTGAAGGAAGAAGGAGAGAAGAGGATAATCCACACTCCTGGTGGTGCTTGGCACCCCCCCCCCCCCATAGCCCCCGCCGGCCTTTCCAGGATCCCCCGCCACCGTACGTGTTGCGTTGACCGAAGGGGCAGCTGAACTAATGACCAGGTCATAGCGCGGAATGAGGTTTCTGCGGCCTGGACGTACGAATCCAGATGACGCCACCATATTGTGCCCCGACAGGTTGGGAGAGGGCGGCGCGGAAGAAGAGATAAGAGGAGCGGAGGAAGCCCCTTGTCTCGGCGGCATCTCTTGCAGCATCCGGTGGTGCAGCCCTCCTAACTCTCTCCCTCCCCCCCACTTCAACCCAAACGGCTCCCCTTAATAACCCACCTCCCCTCAATATCCACACACAATCTCCTCTTCTCTCCCATTTCCTCCTCCCGTTCCTTCCGTGCTCTCGTCCCTCCTTTCCTCCTCTTCTCCCGTTCAATTTTCCCAAGGCCTGCCAAACTGGGAGAACAGAAAGTCGGCCCGCCGTATTGAATCCTCGATGCAGCCGGAGTCCGAGAGGGGCAAGAGAAAATAAGAAAATATCAGACCAAAATGTTTAAGAGAGCCAAATAGCAAAGAAAGGTATTCACTTTTTGTTGGAGAAATTTGATTTTGGAAAAGAGCCCCTGAAGAAATTTTATGAAGACTCTTTTTAGGCTCATATATACCATTTGAATAATTACATCGTTTCATATCAAGCATAAGAATTGCGGTGACTAAAAGAAATTGCCTTAGGATGATGTCAACGTAAGTGCTTTAATTAAACTCTATTTTCAACCTCTCCTAAGCTTCCCGATTTTGTTTTACAGAAGAAAATAGAAATATGCTGGAGGATTTTATGTAGCGAGAGTGAAGCGTGAGAACTGAACACTCCATGTCCATTAAAGAGCCATTATACTAGGAGAACATATTTATTTAGCTATTCTAAGACGAGATATAAAAAAAAGTGCATGATATAAAACAATATGGCGCAAAAACCTGTGAGGTTGATTCTGTGACAATGCTTCATTCTACGAGCCTCTACAAGGGAGTTCGGCAAGAATGATTAGGCAATCAACTGTATTAGTGCTATGTGAATGAAAGGGTGCTTCAAGCATAACTTGTCATGCACAATTCACAAAATAAGTTCTTCTTGAATCTCTAGGGATGGGAAGAAGAATTTTTATCCTATCATTCGAGGTGTATACTTATAAAACTAGATAACTGAATCTACCTGTTTTGAGGAAGCTGAACTATGCCCGATAAAATTGGGATTTGAGAGGAAATATAGATTTGTGGAAGTGTGACTGTGTCTCTACATCTTCGCTAGCCACTCCAATTTTATTTCCTCCCGGCCATTCTCCCATACCCCTCCCCCCTCCGAAATCCCCTTTTCCACCCGAAGGGGGATCTGGGGGGAAGGGGGATTGGTCCCAACGGGACGGGGCATATGCAGCGGCCGCAAGAGCGCTCGTTAGTGGGAGTCGTGGATTATCACCCTGCCCTGTGCGTGTCAGCTTCACGAACCACTGAGCCGTCCTTACGATTGGGATGAGTGCGGGGAGAGAGGAAGGGAGGAGGGCGGGGCGGGCATGGGCGGATTCGGCGACTGCAGGCGGGCGAGAGGCCGTGGGCCGAGCGGGCACAACTTGTGTGTCGCCGCCGGATGGAGGTGGATTTGTGCGGGGAGGGGTTGACGGTGGTGCAGATGAGTGAGATGGGGTGGCTGGAGGGCGATGAGGCGGTTTTTCGGTCGTCTCCTGGTTCCCTGGGCTAATTTGGCCCTAAAAACCGTCGCGGCGGGATGGGTAGAGCGAGCGGTGTGACGAGAGAAATGTGATTGGGGAAATGACTCAGGGAAATGGCAGTTTTTTTTTCTCTTCTCTCCCGGATGTCATAGTCGGGGAGGAGAGGGAGTTGGTGGATGGGGAGGAGATGGGAGGGTCTTTGAGGTCGAGTGAGGATGGAGCGGCGGAGCATGGTGGAGTCGGAGGTGGATTTCGAGTCTCTGATCAAGAGGTTACACAAGTCCCCTTTTTCCCGCTGACATAAATGTGATTGGGAAAACCGGAGATGGAACATTTTTCGGGAAATGCTCCTCCAAACAAGAACCCTTGTACCAATTCGCTGCACTTGTACCGGGAGCGTTTCGGAGAAACATCTTTATGAGAGCTAGTCCAGCTTCCGCAGTCTCTTGAAAATATTATAATGTCACGGCTTTCGTGAAGAATAATCTTGTCGGAAGGACAGAGGAGCATGAAGCTACTGTGGAACTGTTTCCAGTATATGATCGAAAGCATATTGCTACCGCTACCCTAATTCCAGTTTAGTAGTTTAGTTATTATATTAACTAGAACCACCTTATGTGCATAATGCAAAACAAGAATAACTTTTAATCATAAAATTACGTCAATTTTCAATTGCTGCATTTGTCGATCCTGAAAAGCTGCACATTTTCATGAGATTGATTGATATAACTAATACTTTTCTTCACGGTAGATAAAATCGATTAAAAAATTTTTTTGAAACAATTATAATATATTTTGACCCTATAAATGCTGTAAAAGTGTTTGCTTTAATTTACTACCCCAACTGAAGCCAACATGTAAAAGAGAACAACTAAATGGTCATATTCAGTTCGTCTCCCTTCTTCAGAAATAATTTTTAGGTATCCCACCTTTTTGCCTCATCCGGAAGTCTGTGTGATTAGTCACATTTGCCTCTGCTGGCACCTCCCTTAAGCGGTTACCTCTCTAAACGGCCAATTATTTTTGGTAATAGTATGAATTTCCCATACATCTATGCAATGTGAATTTCAACTCACTTCAGCGGTCACCACCACAAGCGACTAGTATCACCTAATGGGTCCGGTGGTGGTCTCTAAATACAGGTTCCACTATATTTCCATAGAGGATTTGTTTGAAACCCTGTACCCAGAGGTCTGATGATATCTCGATCTTATCAAACGAGTTGAGAAAAATTTGATTAGCAGCACTTGGCGGTCTGGTAATGGTGTGGTAACTATTGGGCTAAGGACAAAAAAGTTTCCATTTACCAAATTATGACTACCGCACCTGACTCTTAGTTAGGTACTCAATAGAGATAAACTTCTGCAATGTTAAACTTAACCTGTTTGCACAGCTCGATCGTAAATCCCTCTGATGAAATTTCATTAAATTACTAATCGAGCACCATAAATCGAAAAGTTTTGAATAAACTTGACAGTGGCAGTCATCACGTCGTGAGAGTTTTTGATGTACTGATTCATATCAATGTAAAATACTTTGTTCATTTCTAGGCCGTTTAAAAATTGGTGGTAAATTACAATGTACTTTTCATTGTAAAAAATACATAGTACTTTTCTACAAACTTTTCAACGTTGTAGAAATGAACAGAATATTTTACATTATTATAGCTACATAAAAGTTTTTGCATTGTGGCTGTTTTTAGCGGACTTGAAAAGGGGTGGACGATTTCCTCTTGAAACCTATCCATGGTTTGATCCAATATGTATCATATAAATCATGCTATAAAATATAGCTATCAGCCAGAGTAATTTAAATTGATGATAGTGTTAGTTCTTTGAAATATATACTTGTATATTTAGGAAGCAACATGTCTAACTAAGTATTATTTTTTCAAAACATTATGAAATGTCATATCAATCTGATTATGTGATGTTTCGAAACCTTCGGCGTTTCATTTCGCTTGTCGATATGTGTAAACAGAGTAATCTGATATTAATGACATTGTATTAAGTAAGATAGAAATGCTAAGCATTAGCATGAATAGCGACTCTTTTCATCAAATTGAAAAAGAATGCCATGTAAACATGCTAGAGCCCACCTATCTGCTCCATTTATTTTAAGTATCTTTGATTTTTGGGTCGAACATATCCTTGGATATGGATACCTGCTGACTACATTATGATAAAAATATACTAATCTAGGATCGAGTATTAATATTTATAACGTTGTTCCTTATCTTTTTATATATATTCTTAAGTGTTGTCATTTGTTTCCCAATCAGTGGAACTTTTGAATTCTAAATCTTCGCAATTTATCTGGAGTTAAATGTCACCGTTCAGGAACTACCTATTTTAAGCGACTTTCTTGCTATTAAAAAGAGCAATATTTCCTAATATATGTAAAATGGAATGCACATATTTACATCTCAATATTTCCTTTTATATGTATTTCCTTCAGTGTATTTTTTCATCTCTCTGCCATTCATTCATTAGATACTACATTCGTTTGGAGATATGGGGCCTACGGTTCGATTTGTTGCTGTTATATTACCCTGATAAGCACCCAAGTTCAATGCTCAGTAGAACAAAACTTTCAGTCATTATTCCTTTTATTGTTTTTTAGCTTCAAATTTAGAACCACTAAAACGTTTATCGATAGCTGCCTGAAAAACACGAGCTAGATTAAGACTCATGGAAAAGTAGCACACTGGAACCTAGGATTAGTTCTGATCTTCTTGATAGGCTTGACTTCCCTGATAAGTGAATATTTGCTATTAGGATTAGTTCTGATCTTCTTGATAGGCTTGACTTCCCTGATAAGTGAATATTTACACTTAAGGGTGGATGGATTTTACGGACATTACGTTTTTACATTTCACGATTTGTGACTACCACATGACTTAGGCAAAACACCCATAGGCTAAATATTGCACGATATTAATATCTCCATTCACATTGAAACAAAAATTGCCTCCCATGCATTTTTTTCAGCCACTGGGATAAAAAGTCGATTACGCTGTGCATCAAACGAAAACTATCAATAAATTTCGTCAAGTGATCCTATAAAATTTCTGTTTTTTTTTTCTCTTTTAAAGTGATTTTTACGCAAATGACCGTCTTTTATTTGCGTTTTGACGCTGCATCCATGTTCTTGGATTGATTTTATTCACTGCCTTACCTAAGATGACAGATCATTTTCAATAATAGGCAAGATAAGAATATCTCTTTTTAAAATGCATTTCTTGTAAAATATTGCTTGAGTCTATATATTGCCCCACTTTAATTTAATAATAAAATTGGGCCGTTAGTTTAGATATTCCTTCAGTTAAAATGTATATTCATATTATAATAATCTCACGAATTTGTTACATGCCAAGTACATGCTCTCCTAGTATTCCTTAACGTTGGGCTAGACCTCACTGTCATAAATTTGGGTGGAGATAGGAGTAAAATGAACAATAGGCTTTAAACATTACATTAAAACTAATATTATATGATTAAAATTTTTATGGATAAAAAAATCGTGAAACACAGTTTTCCTTAATGCTATTCATCCAGTGAAGAATAACTGTTTCACTATTCATTTGTAGTATTTTACTTTGAATTTCATTTTTGTTACCATCGTACAATAAAAGAGAATAAATCTGGATTTGAGGCAATTAGTTCCTCCTTTGCTATTCTCCCCCACCCATATTTCAGAATTGTCTTGATTTCAGTTTCTTAATTTAATATTTAGGATTACTTCATTTAATATTTCGGATTAAAAATGGATGGGTAAATATGGAAGGCCTATATCCGTCAAACGTTTTTTTCTAAAAACCAGGACTCATTTGAAGGCAATAATGCCCTCAAATTTTATTCGCAATGCACTCCTGAATCCCTGTAGCTAGTCATTTTGAATTGTTATCAAATACCACAACTCCACTATTAACTAATTCTATATTAAAGGAATTAGAGGGTCTTTTTATAGCATTTCATAGATACAGTGTCCCTTACAAACTTTTCACATGCATGTGAAAATTCACGTTTGCAAAGTCGTTGATATTTTGTTGCTGGTGCTAGTATGATGATTTTCTCGCATTAATTTGTGCATGTGTTAACGGTAATGTAATTATGAGTCTATATTTCTTCTTTGATGCACTTATGTGTGTTCACCAACATCCTTAATGTCAGTGTACCTATTGATGTTTTATAAGCTTAAATTTTGATAAAAAGTGTCATGGCTTTAGAAATTATGAACTTTTCCTTTCTAAGAGGCACACATCATACTTCTCTCGAAATTTTACGCTATGTGAGTGTGTTCACAATTTAATAATAATCATGAACTCTAAGTTGACTCGGTAAATTTTGAACGCCGACTTTTTGTAAAAAGATAATGAAACCAATAAAATTAACAAACTGTTGTCCTGATTCAATTCAAGCTTTATTGCTGGTGAAATTTGTTATAACCCAATCGAATTCATTTAAGAATGCTGTCATAAAATGCGTATCTTTGGATGCAATTCCTTTGAGAACCATTCGCTGCATGAAGAGTAGAACACCGGTACTCACAATTTAGCAGTTAATTCCGACATGGTCGAACGCATATCACGAGCTCTATTATACCATATCTAGTTATCGTTATTTTTTTATAGATATAAATTAAATTAAATTTGCGGAAGATTGTCAAAAGTTTCTGCCTGGTCTCCTTAGTCTCCTGATCTCCTTTGTAATAAACAATATCGTTATTATGGAAACCACTAGCTTAAAAATTCATCAAATTAAATTTTAAATTTAATAATTTAGAGCATTCTTAGCTGCGGTGGGTCCCCACATTTTTTCCATTTTTTGACCTAAAACCTCTTACATTACGGGTCTGGCATGGGTAAACACTATGTGAAAGTCGGTGCAACATTTATGTGCACTGCATCAAACAGAAATTAAGAGCCTTAAAACTATTTTGTTTATCTGAATAAGCAATTGATGATTTAAAAGAGCGAAGCTGTGAGAATGTTAAACAACTTTTGACTTAAGCATGTCACGGCCAATGGTCACGACATAGGTTTTCTCAACAAAGTCAACAGTTTGTAGAAAAATACAACGGTTCGCTGTCTACAAAAATTACTATACCATGACAAAGCGTTTGCTTAGGATTTTGTCCGAGATATCAATTGACAGAGCTTCATAAGCGCTATAATTTCCTAAAGCTGCCAAGTGGCAGGAACTAAATAGTTATGTCTTGATAAAGTGTGGACTTTGGACTATTTCTCTCTTAACGTTTAAAAATGCCCAAATATCTTAAAAACAATAAAGTCTATTCGTATTGTTTCCGATAACAAAGTAAAAGAAGACTAAATGTGTGATCCCAAAAGATCTCTAAGATAGCGGCTGGACGAATGTGGAGGATGAAGCACCGTTGACCAGTTGAGGAGAGCATCAGTCGTATGAAAAAACGTACGCACGCCGCAGTGGCAGATGCAATTTCACAGGCAATATATATCATTAATGAGGTGGGATAAATGCAATGTGGCAAAATACTAGCAGATACAATCTTTGAGGATCGTAATGCAACCTTTTCACCGTTAGCATCGTTAGAAATAAACAAAAAATTGCAATTTTGTTTCGCTCATCATTTCTTTGCCATCCCCACAAACACCGTGACTCGACTCATTACCTCTAATCGTTAATATGGTAAAATTTTATTATTGCCTGCTTTAAACCTAAACAGACGATTGAAGTATTCTGTGTTAAAGTGTTCAAACATGTTTCTTGAGCTCATATTCGTTATATTGTTCACAACGTGCTCAGTACCGTACTCAGATTAGGATTCGTAAAAAGGGTTCTAGGCAAATGCGATGAGAGAGTCCGAGAAAGAAGCTTTTTTACACTTGCCAGGCCTCATTTAGAATATGCCGCTAGTATATGGGATCCCTACGAGGAAGTTATGATTAAAGAATTAGAGCGCGTGCAAAGGAGATCTGCTAGGTTTGTTAAATGTCGTTATGATAATTGTATTAGTGTTACGAGTTTAATAGAAGAACTAGGATGGGAATTACTATCAGAACGCAGGTTAAAATTTAGGTTAAACCTTTTAAGTAAATTCGAAACCGATTTGTTCACAGATGACGTTAGATATATATTAAGAACCCCTGCGTATTATGCTAGGTTTGACCATATTAACAAAATTAGAGAGATAGATTGTCGTACCGATAGATTTAAAATGTCATTTTTCCCGCGCACCATAAGAGAGAACAATAGGCAACGTAGCAAAAGGGATAGGTAGGTGAAACATAGTTAGAATAGTCTGTAGTGCATGATGCATGTAATAACTACCAATAATCCCTTCCTTATTATGTAGATTTTAACCTGTACTATACCGTAGTAACTAATATTCTATTGTAATAACTACTGCAATTACTTGTAATAACTAATAATCTACTGTAGTAACTAATAAACTATGACCCTATTTTCTACCATGTCTACATTATATATCCTACTTACATGGCAATAGTGCATGTTTGGTGATCTTCACCCCCTGCCACACACCCTCGTGGTGGCTCGCAGGGTATTACGTAGATGTAGATGTACCCTCTCAGCCACCAGCTCAGTGGATATTTTGGGACAATAAGGTTATCGGTGGAGTAAACGTTGTTCTTTCGCCCGGCTTCATTTTACGTATGGACGTTTATGGGGATAACCGTCGATGAGTTAACCGGTTCTTTCTATTGCGTTGCGTAGTCGGGTAAATTAACACGAAGGAAAAAAAGTTACTTTCATATTTCATAACGGGATTGTGTAATAAGTTTTCAAATCTACATCTACATAAAATCCTGCGAGCCGCCGCATGGGCGTGTGGTAGGGGTTGTGAAGATGTAGTTTTCGGGAGGCGAAATGGAGACGTGTACAATAGGAGCGTATTTAGTGAAGATCAGTTTTTAATGTGGTCGCTTATTGTGCGCAGAAAGAACGAGTTTTTGTACCTATCTGTTCGGCAGTCTATCTCTCTTATTTTATCGCATCACCTTTCACCTAGAGATGTAGTGAGGAGTTATGATGATATTCTCGGTGTCACTCTGAAAAATATCAGATGGCTTCATAACAGATGTACTATATATAACATACTCTCGTGAGTGTATTGGTGGTGACTTCTCAATCTTCTGTTTATTTTTGCTGCTACATGACATTTTTTTCTACTTCCAGTCAAACATTTCACCATTACTGAAAAAAGTCTGTTTCATTTCATTTTGGACGACGACTGCTATAATACATGAATGCATATCAGTGAGGATCAACAGTGTTAAGTAGCTGAAATACGACATGTTCTTGGTAATTTTCCGAAAAGTATTTTTTATAAGTTCAAATGTTTTGGGCATCTCATCAATGCACATAGACAAATAATTATTTGCATCTCGAATGAAAAGAAATAGCTGGAATGAGTCACTATCTAAGCTACAGTATTATCCTGTAATTTAGATCTTTTGCAGTGATTATAATTCTTTAATTGTAAGCAAGCAAATTTTTCTGGAGGCACACTTTACTATACGAATGATAAATAGTTAGTAGCAAAGTCCCTGTTTTTCTTCTATTAGCATTTTTATTTATGCAAAAAGCAGCAAACCTGCTTCGCTTATTTGCTGGTAAATGAGGAATATGTTTTAAAATGGGCATAGTCAGGTTGAGCCGGGTCTACCCATTTACATCTACATCTACTTATTACCCTGCAAGCCACAAAAATGGTGCTTTGCAAGGGGTGACTTACCACCAATATGAACTAGAGTGAAGAAATTTACTTTCACTAACATGAACCATATAGATAATAGGTATACTACAAATGCTACAGAAACTACTGAAATAATCTATAATGTAACTACGTAAACGTGACACAAGGATCATGCAGGAAACATGGAGAATATGATGATAGCACTACTCAGCAGATTTAGAAACATGTATTAGGGTGCACATTAATTAATCAGCTACACTACCTGTCAACTAACCTACTTCAAAGTCTCAACGCGGCCATTATGGTCTCCTATCGATCGCAGGAAAAAAGACATTTTTAATCTTTCTGTTCTACAATCTTTTACCCTATATTTTTCTGATGATTCGGTAGTTGTATTTTAAAGTATATTCGAGTCCGTAACTTTGTTATTGATAACTTCTTCTGAAAATAAATCGGTTTTGAATTTACTCAAAAGATCGAGTCTAATTTTCAATCGTCGGTCTGAAAGCGATTCCTGTCCTAAAATGGTTTAGTTTTTTGAGTACCTGAATGAATTCCCGGATATCCGAATGCACTTTGGCCGAATATATGATTATTGCATTACAAACTAAATGCATAAGTGCATGTACGTCTCTCCAAAGCCAACGGGATTGCTCGCAAGGCATGAAACATCAGCTAGTAAATATTCAATGAGTCATTCAGTTCACCAGAAATTATATGACGGACAAAAATAAAAACTTCCAATCACATTCGTGAGCTGACTATTCTTTAAAACACTTTCACCATGCATGATTACTACGGCACAAATTGTGCAAGGCTTACTTCATAGTTAAGACGTTCCCATGACTTTTTGCAATAAAAATTTAGCTCCAGTTCTTCAAACTCTCTTACTCATTTACTAAATTCTTATGGAACTTCATGGAATATACCTTTACCTTTGGAAGCTGTTCTGCTCGCATTAGCTAGTAATACTAAAGTTCTCCAGCAGATTTCTGGCTTCCGCTAATTTCGCACTGGTTATTTTTAGTGCAACAAAAAATGACCGAGTGCTCAGTCCACTCAGGTTAACCTGCACTGAAAAACGTGAGCATATGCCCCGCAGTTACCAGCAGGACCACATAGTACCAGTGTTGCCCGAGAGATAGCAGGCTGCCGGTTATTTCACTCAGGTTCTTTTCCTTTCATGCGAAAATAATAATCGTGTACTCATGATAACCTGCGCTGATTATAACCGGTTTTTAACCGGTCAACCAAAGAAAAAGGAAACGGTTATGGATATAACGCGATATTTACGCCCATCCCTACTGCATTTCTTATTTACGGCTACCAAATGGCTTACATTCAGCGGAAGTTTTGTTACCTTTAATGCAGACGTGGGAATATAGGCTAATTTTAAAGATACTATTCATACGATTTATTTCATGCCAATTACTCGTTCTGTCAAACTATTATTGACGAACGAATAAAACCACGATGAACCAAATAACAGTGATGAATGATTTGACTGAGAAGAATCAGATGACTACGATGACTGCAATGTGTACAAATTTATGGAGTCGCCCATATACCTTAAAAATGTGGCTGCATTTATTTTATTGATGCTATGAAATAGTATTACGCATTAGCCTCCGTGTATGTATTATGAATACTTTCCGTTTCTGTACTGACAAGTGCGGGTGGGGAAAGTGTTGCGAAACGTCGTGACGCCCCATCTACTTGCCCAGTTTATTCGTGTTGGTATAGTAGGTCAATAGATGGCGCTGACCAACTTTTTTTTGTTAATAATGCACTTTTGATTATTGCCGCGCAAACTGCTGACCTAATGGCATGATCTGAACAAGGAAAGATTATGATAACAAGAAAAGTTACTGATTTTTATCGTCTAATAAGGCGTAATCTTCATCTTAATATCAGATATTAGAGAAGATCAATAAGCATGGTTTAATGGCTCTCGCAGTAGAGCAGTAGTGAACAATTGATAAGGAACATGAGCACAATCTTCGTTGCAATTGTTTCAGTCACAAAAAGTGGCTGTTTCGTGCAACCGTAATAACACTATTGTCGAAGGTATATACTACAATATTTTAATGTGAAGTGAGATGGAGAAATACTGCATCGCATATCTTGCTTCAAATTGGAGAGCGGAGTGAGATGTGTCTGTTACTAAGCTGTGCTTTTACAGATCTGAGTTAATATTAACTTAGCTGAAAAGTCATTACCTGTAAGCAAATGGTATTCGCCGATGAATCAGAATTTAAAAGTGTTTCTAATTTGGCAATTTTGGGCACTCCTACCTTTAAGCTTCTTGCCATGAGGAACCACAATGCGTGACAATTCGGCCGCTGCTGATCTTTCCCAAGATTCCGTCGGCATTTCCGTTCAGGCACCAGTGCCGCCTGGCTCGCTTGGAATCGGCCCGGATTTCGGCCGGATGGTCCAGCCGAGCGCGGCCGCAAGAGTGACCGGCGAGAGGGCCGCGGTGGCGCCGGCAGCTGACGCACCCGACACCCGCTGACGCCGCCCGCCACCGCCGTGGCCACCGACCGCCACCCTCGGCCGGGTCCACCGCTCCCTTCCCTCCCCCCTCTCTCTTCATCCACCCCCTGATGATCGCCCTCTCCCGCCTCCCCAGAACTCCTACCTCCCCCCCCCGCCCGCCTGACGCCACAAAATGTCTCCGGCCCTCGCCTGAAAATCATTATATTCCACCCTTTCCTGTCCATCCCACCCGAGGACCCGAAATGAATGGCTGTGTGAGTGTGCTATGGTTGTAGCGAGTGGTCAAGGCTTGCGTTTGGAAAGTGTATTAAAAACCCACGTATGGTCCGGGAAACATTTTGGCTTCAGCTAAAGACTGGGTGCGGGCTGACGGCCCGTTCTTTCTTTTTCTCTCCCTGTCCGCGAGAAAGTTGATGTTCATGCTCTTAACATCACCCATTATTGTGCGCTATCGAATTGATTAGTTTCTGTTTTTTACTTTAATCAATTTGGATGTTTTTTTTTAGCGACCATCGTGGAGCGCGGAGTGAAATTCTTGTAGGATTACAAAACCTCTCGATGGAAACCAAGAATGGCGTGTGGATGGTGTGAATCAAAATTTAGATCTTTACCTTCAAATGTAATTGGGAATTTGTGAGTGTAATAAAGTGCACGTAAGCTCATTATGATGGGTTGAAGTATTATAATAACTGAGCTTTAAAATCATATGATATATACTGAATAGTTTTCATTCTTGAATGGTCTACCAACGTTCACACCTGTATTCCGGATTATAGCGTTCATGGTAAACTATAGATGATTCTTTTTTTGATGGCGTAGGAGCTTTAATACATACTTTCTATATAAGTATGCCACTTTGGATGAGGTTATATTTGCAAATTAAACAATGAAGAATTTATTAGTTTGCACTTTTTTGGCTGTTAATCGAAGTTGTTATAAGTCGATATAAAATTGAATTTTGTATTAACGTATAATTTAATATTGCTTTAAAAAATCTCTCCAACTTTGGTCAGTTATAAGATGTCCACATTATCTCTATAGTGAAATAGTATATTTGTTATTTTTATTGAACCTGAATCTTGTCCTTATAGGTAATGTAAATAAGCATATATTCTTTCATTTTCCTGTTTTGTGGCTGTTCTCCTTAAGGCCTTTGTTTTCATTATGATTTACCTACTACAATCGATTATATTATTTTGTCAACAAACTGACAAACTTAGTTGCCTATCACGCATTCTGTCTCCAAAATCCAGCAGAGTATTGCTCAAAGATCGTCTCGAAGCAGATCCACTCTTCTGTTCCGCATGCGCCATCCATCTGGTTCAAGTTCTGAGGCAGTCCTGGAAGAGAAATCAGAAACTACGGAAGACCGTGGAAAAGCATGCATTTTACCGATGAGAAGGAGATCAATTTATTTATCTATTTTAAAGCCGATTTATTTCTCTAAAACTCAAACAAAAAATACTAAAAAAAAACACAAGTATAATACTCTTAGTGGAACGATGTGGCCATTGGATATTGGTGCCTTGTTTCTAAAACTACGGTAAACATTAAAATAGTACGTGAAATATGATACTTTCCCTCATAAAATCCAGGTCTCTTTATCAATTTTCAAATGCCCTATGAATCATAGTTTCTATTGCATACGAAACTGTGCTTGTAAATACTTTGCAAAGAATAATTTTTTATTGACAGTTCACCTTATTGAAATGCATTTATCCTTTCTTGCAGACACAACTTCCTACCCTGTGTTATGAGAATCTTAGTCATGTTACCCTTCGTTTCCAAATAATGCGACTTTTATGTGCTCTTCGACGAACAAAAGGCCGTTTACATTTTCTGATTATTCTATAACATAAAGACTTTTGGGCGTTTCATATCTGCTATTTTTACTGAAATGATTGTGACCACTCGCTAATGTCTTAATTGCTCGCAATTCAAACAATATTCACGTCCTTTTCGCCTCCCTAGTATATCCAAGCTCATAACTTTCCGCGCATTCTTCCGGATGTTTATCGAGGCTTTCAAGAAGGAGGAAAGGGAACGCAACGATTCGCACGACCAAGTTCCCATTCAAAATAATACCCGCATTCCCAAGCGTGAGTTATCGGTCGCCCACGATAGTCCCCAAAAACGACAAAAGAACTATTGTTTCGTGAAGCTATTATTCCCTCATCCATCTCCTCACAGCGCGTCGAACGGAGGGAAAAATAATCGCCCACCGTCCCGGATCATTCATAATTCGCCTCGTATGCGTTCCTCTCTCCCGGCGAGCTGACATTCCTTCCCAGAAACTGTCCGCGTCGTGACCCCTGTCCGCTCACGTTATTTTTTCCATCCTGACGGTGACCCAAGGGCTCGCATCCTCCGCATTCCGGACTCCACCTCAAAATTGACTCCATCATATCGACTCTCTCTCTCTCTTGCCTCTCGAAAAGAGGCCGCTATAAAAATGATAGCGGCGATCGTGCAATATGTGATCTGTTGTAAACTCACGAAGCTTAAGAGTGCAGGTTTATTCACGGACAAAAGGTTCGGCACGAGCCAGATTTCTGGAGTGAGGCTAGCCTACCATATCCCCTCCTTGCACTCCTACCTTGTGTCGATTATTTGACGCTTTAGTCGCTCTCGGATCAGTATAAATTACATGCATCATAAATCCTTTAGATAGCATTGTAACGGCAAGACTCTGGGTGGCATTCTGAGTGGCCACATTCGGATCGCCGTGGTAAAACTCCACCTTATCAATCACAATGTCCCGTCGGAAGCCATTTATGCGTTTCCAAACGATTTCGAAAGAGTATGGAATACATCTAGCTAAATATTGAAACCAAATTCAAAATATCCTCCATATTGATCAAAGTTTACCTTTCAGGGATTTTGGTTTGAAGTAGTTCTCGCATTTGAAACATGTAGAGCCAAAGGTACAACCTAATATAATTTTCTTCTTAGCCTCTCCTAATGGGACCAAATCTTCCAGTAATATCTCTGCAAATAATACTTTCGCGTTTTCATCGTGAAATTGATTGAAGTCTTGCTATAATAGGACATACCCTGGGCAGCAGTCAGAACATTGAACTAATATATTTGCCGTAAAATACTGGAAGTAGAAATAGTTTCGTGGCTTAAACAATTATTTTTTCCAAAACTTTCTGCTTGTGCTGGTAATTAGCCATTCCGTTGTCATAGAAAATTATAGCAACGGTTGAAATTAGCCAAGAGAAAACTCATTTGACTTGACCTGGATTCGAACCCGGATCTCGCAATTGCCTGTCAGGTGTGCAGTTATTATTTTTTCATGGCGAATTTCAACCCTTAGTGTGTATGCACCCGTGCGAGTGACTTCGTACTACATCATTCGTCAATGCTATAATAGGAAATTTGGAAAAGTATGTTGATTTTCCACGGTTTTTTATTCTGTACGATGCGGGCTACGCTTTTCGATGTATTCTCAAATCATCATTCGGTTGGCATAGGTATAGAGACACTATTTCATTCATCAATCCATTTGAATTCATTGAGGTATTATGGTGCCTAGATTTCCCTTTCCAGCGATTTTCGAGGGCAGTGATCTCATTATAGACATGAGACTCGAAATGATAGTGATAGGTGGCTCCATAATGAGCGTCTTCATGTAGTGAAGCGATAGCTACCAGGAAGTTGTTTCAATGTGGGCAACTGAGCTTTCTGAAAATGGAGAGTTCCGCCCACTCCCAAGGAGTCTCCGATATTGACCTCCAGTGAAGATCTATTCCAGTTCATCGAATGAGTAATTGTTCTCTTAAGTCGCTCTCCAAAGAATCGCCCTAAATAAGGAGAATATACATTTATTTATATTGCATAGTGTGGATCCGCCGACCAAACCAGTCAGTGATTAATGCTCTTCATCTTTTCGAAATGATGAGCTGAATATTTGTTCTTAAATATGCAGGGTGTTGGTGCACTCATTGGAAATATTCATCACTATGACAAGGTTTTTAGCGCATAATTTATTCAATCACTACCAGTACACCTCCTGAGTGAGCATCTTTGACACTCGTGGCAGGCGCCATGAGCGATTTCCTTTCTAGATACACTCCAATAAGATGCAAACCTGGTGTTAATTATATATTTGAACACCTCATGGGCATTGCACGAGATATTCACAGTGGTCTACGGGTTTTATATTCATTTAGCTTCCCTGAAAGGATGTAAAGACTTCGCTGAATGAGTGGGAACTTATATTAGATTTTACTCCTTATTTTCATGGGATAGCTAGCATCAGCTGTCAAACTGAAGACGTAAAAAGGTCAAACAGACATTGTTATTATAGGAGGAAATGAGAGAAGTGAAAATGAATCAGTTGGCTCTCGGGTACTAGATGATATAGACACAGAACAATGCCAGTATGTCCTAATTCAGTAAATGTTCCTCAGATGTATGTACTCTGTAACGCTCAATCTCATATCAATTGTATCTACATCTACACAATACCATTAGAGCAACCTCCAGAGTATGCGGCACGGGTTGACTCCACACCGGGCACGCAACTCTCCGAGTATTTAGACGAGCGGAATGTGGTGAGTTTTTAATGTGCCACTATCAGAGAATTACTTGCAAAGGGCAATAGATCTAAAAGGTGGTTAATTCTAAGTATAAATTAATAGTCATTGAAGGCTTTGGAGTTGTGTGGTGAAGGAATTTCATGTCATGAATTTTACTTTTTATTTTATCCTTTATTTTACTTTAACATCAGAGCTTTTTAGCGGTGTGTTCATGCACAAACCAGCACTTTATACCTAAATGGTTTAGTGAATGGGTTCAGGTTTCGCTGAGTCTAAGACTTATCAGCAATTTTCTCTTTCATAGATACCAAGCATACATTAGCTTCCTTTCAGGGCAATTTGTTTTCTCAGCTTCATAAATATTTTACTTGGTGATTTTTCCTCATTAATGAACTTTATATTCTGATCAGAAATGGATTTTAAGGTGTAGGCAATCTAACATCGTCTTTCCTTAATCAATTTGTAAGTAAGTACCGCGGCGTTACATATTAAATCATATTTCGTCTTTATGTCATAGACTTAGATAACTTGAGAGTCATATCTTGATTATCTTGAGATAATTGTCAACAGCTGAGATATACTTCATTAGTTGAGTTAATGGCGGCCACTCAAGCTTCCTCATCCTCCCTTAAACTTTATGAATGACGTCCTGAGAGACTTCATCACCGAAAAGTGTTTTAAAACGGTGATAGGTTTGAGCATGTTTATTAAAATTGCATGCATGCAAAAATGGTGAAAAAATCTTTGCAATTTTAAAGTGGGCCCGATTGAGCTTTCCTCCCACCCGGGATTGAAATCATGGAATATGAATACCAGTTGGCGCTCCATTCTCCTCCGACCTCACAGCCTCATTCCATTCTCCCTTAACCCAGTGACTACCTCCTCCCCGCCTCTTTCGCACCCCAACCCATCCCCTGCGCAATCAGCCCGGGAAACAAAGCGACCAGCATCACGGGATTGACAAGTGCCCATCGATAAAGCGCCTTCGGCCTCGCTCCCCCAATACATCATCACACCTCCCAAAGGCAGAACCAGGTTTCTTCATCATGCATCAGTAGGCTTTCCTCTTCCCTCACGGCGTGTCTTTCGCCCTGCCCCCTCTTTCTTTTCATCCACCACGAAAAAAAGCCCATCAGACTACAGTGTGTTTCCGAGGCATATACGTTAGATTTTCTCCCTGTTAAATTCAAAGTAAATGGCATTTTTTTCTTATTTAATACGACTCTTAGTACACAGATGCATCGATTGGATAGTTATTCTGTCAGTCGTCTTATTGCTGAGGAGAACTTCTGTTTTTTTATTTCGTATGTAGAATAAGTTTCCAGGCCTTACCCATGTATCTACTTTATAGATATGCTACCGTAAGCAAAAAAATCAAAACGGGGCGACGACACTGACAGGGAAGATGCGATAAACCAGTTCCGAGACAACACCGTGGCTTTCTTTTCTTCTGTATCGGTGGGGATGGTTCTTTGTTGAATTATGGCGTCGATCATTTCCAATCAGATTTTCCGTCTACACGATTCACGTGATTGTTCCGTTTAATTTAGACCACCTCGACTTTGACGTTACCTAGGGGAATTCTAATGCCCAAAATAAGGAAATTAAAATACAACGAGCTGCAATTGATAGTAGAATGATTTCCTGCAATTGTTCCCGCAATTTTTATATGTTTTGATATAAATCTTCCTATTTTATTGCCAAGTTTTTATCATGATATTCTAATTAAAGTATAACTTTGATTACTGGCTAAGACGAAGACTTAGTGGTCACGTGTTATGAAACTGTTAATAAATTATCTCATACCATTATGTCTGATTCTATTAATAAATAAGTTTGTCACAGTTGCATAAGAGAGTGTATCGGCACAAACTTTGTGAAACCTATGGATTTCCATATCTGAATATGAGCACTAATACAATCTCCACACTTGTATTTTCATCATCGACCGTGGTTACAACACATTGTGGCCCACTCAGACTGATGATGGCATAATATGCTGAAGCCATGGTCGGTGACGAAAATAAAAGTGCGGAAACTGTCCCACTGTTTATTTTCAAATATGTTTATCACAGTTGCCTGCCTATTGCTGAAAATGATTCACTCTACCTAAAGTAGTGGAAAATCAAAGTACATGTATCCATTTAGAACGATATTTTGTTATATATTGCATCGAATTTTCTGATAAACTCGAATAATTTTGCCATGAATGATTCCACAACTCTTGGCCTCAACATATTTCTGATATTTGCTTGGTTGGGTCAACGCAACTGGCATGCCTTTAGATATATCCTTCCGATGAAGAAAATGTGGTCATACTTCTGTCGTTCGACTTCGGATATTTCCCAGGTGTATCGCGTGAGAAATGGCCATAAAGTCGGATTCAATGAAAATTATTAAGTTTCCCGACTCTGAATTGAATGTCATCGTGTGCGAACGTGATGGGTATGCTCATGAAATTGTCTTTAAACTTGGTAACTCCTACACATGACTTCGCGGTGAAATACATGAAGCAAGAAGCTTCTGGCATCGGATAGCTTGCGTTTATATCGAGCGTTACTCACGATCACCGCGAGTGATACCCTTGACGATGTCGGCATTAATTATTCAAATGAAATTTCTGGAGCCCCACTTGCAGGGCATCGTATTCAGTACGGAGAAAATTCTGTCATCTCTCGTTTCTCTTCTCGGTAATGCTTTTAGTCAAGGCCAACGTGAACTCTTTATAATTCTAACTTCGCTAACCAAAAAAAAGTCGATGTACCTGTTATTTGATTTGCCATAATTCACTATTAATTTTTCTAATTAGAGGTACCAGCTGAGTTGATAATAGTAATTTACACTAGCGAGATAGAAAAAAACGTCTTAGGAATTTACCCGAGGCAATAATCCGTCTTCCATGGGCGAGATTCGTATGCCACATTGAAGTGTCACTTAGGTTTTTAAGAAGCGTTATCGCTAAGTATCTGCACGTAAACTTTACGAAAGTATGCAGTGTTTTAGTTTTGCTCACATACTTCATTTCTCACTTAAGCAGGACTGAGTTATTTATACCTCCTCATGTATAAAATTAGGGCCGGCTTGATTTATTTCCCACATATCCCACATCACACGTTCTGAATGAGAACATGGGATAGTTCAAATAATTTCGTATCAAATATCAAACATTAGTTAACTCCCTTCTTCTCTAGAAGCACTTGTTCCAGAGAAAAATGTTCTTACAAGTGGTACCGGAAATTTTTTTTCCTTATGTTTAAAAATGGTGGAAATCGGTGCGTTATTAAAAGCAATTTATCTTTAAATAACGATGGTGAGCTATCAAAAATGCTTCTATGTTCTGCATTGAACTATAATATGTCATTTATTAATCAGGGGTGAAATTGACTTTCTTTTTCGGCATTAAGATGATACACGAGCCATTAAAAAATGAAAGCTAGCGCTCAGTCCTGTAAAAATCAACTATAAAAATCTAAGTAACCGATTATCACTACTTTTGGCAATCGATCAGAACTGAGACTGATCTAAAAGTTCTGTGACTCAATTAGCCACGTTTATCAAATATTAACATTGAAACTTGTTTTTATATTTCAGATAATACCTATATCGATATTTTAGCTACTAGTAATATCGAAATTATATTTTTGAAAGTATAGTTGTTGAACTATCGATCTCAGCGTTCAGAATTATTTTGAATTTTCTTTCTTTTTATAGCCTCTATACTTATTTTTCCTACTCGATATCGACTTATCCGGCTTGCTTCTCGAATCGATTGGTCCTGCACGTTCCGTTTTCCACACCGAGCTGAGCCGGTCGGACAGATATGAAATCGATTTGTCTAGGTGGATATTATTGCTAAAATTATAAAAATCGGTTTGGAAATGGACTCAAAATGTAAAAAAAAACTCGGGAATTGTTTCAGTATTTCCTCAATTGAACGTAGAAGAAGGATAAGTGGTTCAACTCTGTCGAAACTTTTGTATCTTTCTCGTAGTTTCGATGAACGCTTAAAACATAATATATAAAATAGATATTTAAAAAAATTTTAAAGTGATTTTAGAATACAATGGAACAACGAACTAACCATTTATTTTAGCTTACGGAAAACTTGTTTTTTCAAAACCAGATAAAGCTCTAAGAGCATCCGTATGTTTGAATGAAATTGCTTAAAAATCGAGAATCATATTTCAGTTCTCTCATATATGAATATATCATTCTAGTTTCATTTGCATGAACACGAAATGAGCAGAGTAGATGAAATACCAAGAGATTAATTGCTACAGAGCTTAAGAATCCTTGGTCACCATAGAAAGCGATAAAAAGGCAATCTAAATCCCAGAGAGTACATTTCAGATAATTTTCATCCACGGTAGAAGGAAGAAGTAGGAGAGTTTTATTTCGAGGAAAGATGTAGATATGCCCAAAGGATATCCACGTTATGATACAAGAACCTAATGGGAGAGAGCGAAATGTAAGTGAGCAACGTAAAAATTGCCCGGCGAGAACCTCCAATGGACTGAAAAATGAACCTTCGTCTGACCAAATATCAGTAGTTCAATTTCTAATCCAGGTGGCAATTTTCTCATTGCTATTACCACCAATTTCATCGCCATGATTTTTGACAGAAATTTATGAGGTCAGATGCAAGTGAACTCATAGATACAGCCGAAAGGGCGTCTTTCGATAGAAGATGAAATCAAGGACAATTAAGAGGCGCTGGCTATCCAAATTACCTTCACCTACATAATCCCCTACCACCGTCTCAATAGGTGTATGATTGGGGATGATTTATTACCAACATTCACCACGCTTTACCCGAATGGATTGTATGAAGCGACGAATATCAATGCATTAGCAAAAACCTGAAAATACTTATGAGGTAAAAGTTCATTAAAATGCACTTCAGTATAGGCAGCCTGCCAATGTTGGAGAAACATTATGTTACAATGTATTTTTCTACATCATAAATACATAGAGATACGAGAGATAGATGCTGGAAAAAAATGTCTAAGACAACCGTGAACAGAGAGTAGATTCTACATGGCGTTAGTTCAGGTACAATTTAAATAACATCGGGTGCACTCCAAGGAAGTTTGATTGATCCATTATTATTCTTCTGAAGTATAAACGATATCACTACCGTCGTAACAAGCGAAATTTGTCTTTTTCCGGACGACGCAGTATTGTACAGGGATAGTTATACCGAGTCTGAAAAAATTGACTGGAATTAAAACCTAGGCACTATAAATGACTGGCGCAATTCTTGGCAGTTAGAATTAAATTTTTTAAATATTTAGAAAATAAAAACCTTGCCCAACGAAATTTACCCAATTAATGAAGCCGAACTCACAAATGTGGGGTCATTTAAATACTTAGGTGTGACCCTTACACAGGACTTGTCCTGGGGGAAGCATATACGGGAAATTGGCGGATAGGCATTTCGTAAATTGGGATTTATAAAAAGAATACTGGGAAAATGTGACAAGGGAGTAAAGAAGTGGTGCTATTTTTCTCTCGTCAGAACTCACTTGGAGTATGTCGATAGCATGTGGCAACCTTACGATGTAGGACTAGCCTCAGATATTGATCAAATACAGCGGATACCATCTAGATTTGTTAGAAATGGTTACAATAAACTTAGCAGTGTACCTGAAGTGTTGAAGGAATATGTCCTCGACCTGATCGGAGGAAAAAATATAAGTTATATCTTTTACAAAAGCTTGATTTAGACATTTTTTCTGGACGTTCGACGTAAAGGGTGATTCAAAAGTCTTGTTATGATTACGGAAAGTCATAACTTTTTATTTTTCAACATAGATACATGAATGGATGTATATTGACAGTACGTGCATACTGTATCTCAATGCATACAGTTGTATACATACATATTTGTTGCGATAGCAAATAAAACTTGATGTATTCAGTTACATTTTCATCTTTGTTTCATGTATATATGTTGAAAGATAAAAAAGTTCTGATTTTCTTTAATCATAACAAGAATTTTGAATCACCCTGTATTTTGGTGGAGCTGAACTAATATGGTAGAAACAATCTCAGGTATAAGATGAAGGAAGTAAATTGCAGAACCAACAGATTTTTCCACGAGAAATAAGGGACCATAATAGTTGTTATATATCACTTCTGGGATAATTCGACCCTCACTAGATAAAGTCGGTTTTGCATTTGTGCTAAATATCTCAACATCATTATTTGCAACTAAGCCCGCATGAAATTTCCGGCATATCTCTCACATGGTTCATTACCTTGTGGTACTATTTATCAGCCGCTAATCCTAACCAGTAGCTCTATTCTTACTATTATTGCACGGTAGCATGTTTATCCATGTATCACCCGCCTAGTTTCTGGTCTGACCAAGCATTTTCATCCTGACTGCTTTCATCCTGTGCCTAGCGGTCGGGGGAAGGTTCACGGTTCTGATCTCAGCTGGGATGGGTACTGCATGCCTGTAGTGGAATCACCCCGTGCCATACTCCCCACTGGTGGCTTGCATGATATTTCGTTGAAGTAAACGAGGGAAAAACAGGAAGATAAACAGAATGTATAGCTCTCTGGTTTCCAACCGGGTGATGGTGGTTTTTGGCACCGACGTTTCGAAGGCGTAGTGTGCCATCGTCCTCAGGGTTTTCACCCTGAGGACAATGTGAGGAGGATGTAGGGTGAGAACCCTGAGGACGATGGCAGACTACGCCTTTGAAACGTCGGTGCCAAAAACCACCATCACCCGGTTGGAAACCCGAGAGCTATATATGTATTCTAAGCATTCGCCGGGAAAGCCTTAAATCTTACAGGAAGATAAACGTTTCATCACTCCTTTAATCAGTCATATATTTAGTGACACGTAGGAATAATCCAGTTTACCGAAGGAGAAATGCTGGCCGCCTCTGGTGAAGAGTAAAAAATTGCAAAAAAACTGAAGCAACCTACATGCCTGTAGTAGTATTGAGCAGTATTCTCTTTATGTCTATGAAGAATGTTCACTGTAATCCATGTGAACGAAGGCTCCGATTTTAATTTAAGTTTCGAATGAGGTTCCATGTATTCGGTGCTCGTTTCACTCCTGCTGAGTGTCGTGTGAAAAAGACCCATGCTTCCCAACTTCGGGACATCTTCTCCACTCGCAACTATCGATATTGATAGCTTAAACTCCATGAGATGTTCTTCTTCATATCTTCAATATAATTGACGATTTCTAATTCGTCCCACTTTTGCATTGATGATTTAAAATGTGTGCCTTCCTCACACTTATCCACTCATAGCCCTTTGCAACATGCTCTTCCCTCTAGTTAATTTTTCCATGCGCTCGCCGCATTCCACTTAACTTCGTAAACACTTTACTTTATTTCTCCACAATACCTAATTCATCCCTTTTCGTCGTCCGTACTCCTTGTCATGGTTAGTTTATTTTATAATTGTAAATTTGTTAAAAGTGTTTATTTTTTATATCGATTGATCTTATTTTAGAAAATCTTTTAATGTCGTAATTTAACAAAAATCATGCTATTAGGTTCATTTTTCCCTTCACTCATCATATAACCGTTGTATGAAAGACCATGCAAAGCGTCATGGACTTTCATACAACGGTTCCCGAAGCTATGGCGATTTTGCGGTGTCCGAAAATAAGGTTCATATAAAGACTTGTTGAATAAAACTTCATTTGAGACGCCATAAGTAGCTCTAGTATTTTATGTAACTTGCTAAACTCTACAACTAAATCTAGTCCTTTATGTAATGACTTTAACCTGGATTCCAATGCCGCGAATAAAAATATTTAACGTTGGCATTAATCGTGAGTACCTACGACCTACTATAGAGATTTATGAGAGATTTCAAATGTTTTCTTTTCTTATGCCACGTATTTCTCAATTCCCTCAATCATTTTTAGATAGTGTTGACGGAAAATTTCATTACCCATACCTTGCATTTAATCAAAATACCTTTGCTTAACCGCCTATACATCTGCTAAATATTGATTATTAAATTCCAAAAGTCCTTACCAAATGTACTTTTTCCTTTCAGGCTGCATTCGTAATAAGTTTGGTATATTATATAACTTTCCTCAATTCATAAATGCTTTATTTAAATTTGGTTCATCACTCGCTTGGTCGCGTTATAAATTTTCAAGCGGGTACGACAACAGTTCTTCCCTCTGTATGTGTTGGCGTTAGTTCAGATACAGTAAAAGAAACTTCAGGAGTACCCCAGGAAACTGTTATAGGTCCCTTATTATTCCTCTTCTGTATCATTGATATCACGAACGCTGTTTCGAGCAAAATTCGTCTACTCGTGGACGATACAAAACTTTGAAGAACTTTAACATCGATTCTGGCTGAATTACATATAAAAAGGACCCAAATACTATAAACGACTGGGTCCATACATGGCAGTAAGAGTTATGTTTTGAAAAGTGCGTTTGGAATTTTTGGGAAATAAATACCTCGCATTATGAAACGTACTCAATCAAACCGAATCATCAAATGCAAAGTCAGTTAAATGCTTCGGTGTGACCCATGTTCACGACGTGTCTTTGGGGAAGCTCATGTGAGAAAATTGGTGACAGGCCAATCATAAGTTTGCGCGAAGACATGCGCATTTACGCATGCATGAGGCAGACTACTTTTTTGCCGGACGTTCTACATATATTACTATGGCCAAACCATTTCCGTCGAAATGATTATTGGCATAAACTTAAGGGATTAGAATGCCAAAACGATACATTGAATGCGTCATTTTTCACACGTACAATAAGGGTCCATAATGGTCGCGACAGATCAGTTTAATGAAACTCCAAACCGCACCAGGATTATTAGACTTAATACATTGAGATAGCTGATTGTTGTGCTTAGTAACTAACCATTATTATTAGCAAGTAATCCCGTTTGAAATATCCGGCGTGACTAATACCCGGTAATACAATTAATTAATCGCATTGTAAATACAAACCCGTAGTTGTGTCTTAACGAGTGTATTGCAAGTAAGCACGTTCGTTTACGGCTCTATACTAGTTTCTGGTTTGATCGTTCATTGTGTTCCTGACTGCAATTTGGTCTGCACCTAGAAACTGGGGAAACGTGCGAGGTTCTGATTTGGATTTGGACGAGTACTGCTTGTCTGGTGTGGGATCATACTGTGCCACACACCACTGTTGGGGTTTTCACGGTACTCCGAAGTTGATGAAGAAATTAATGAACCATTTAGCTTTCCCCTCAGGGCTTTACCTTCCACCTAGTCCCCTTGCAAACTCTGTGTGTCTCAAACCGAATCATATCCTATCTCTCCCTCTTTTACGCTTATTTTCTCTTAATTTCCTCAGTGTCTCTTATTTTCCGTTTACAATTGTACGCGTCTTTTGACTTTAATAACCATACTCCAAACAAATGCTTGTATTTACCACTTCCCTTTGCTTAATCACATTCTCTAGGATCATTGAACTTCATTTTTCATCTCAGTTGAATTCTCTGATTGAGCTTCCTCGTTATCGACCTTGCTTCTTCCGCCCTTTGTAATTCTACTGTCTAAACACATGATCCTTAGAATCCCATCTGGAATATTACCATCCGTATTATTTCCTGTTTCAACATCGTAAAACATCTTTCTAACGCCTCTTTTTCGGGCGTATGTCCTCCATACTTACCAAAACTGTTGTGTTCTAAAGTATTTAATTTTTTTGGAATAAGCCCTTATAGTAAGATCTCCTTTCTATAGGTTGGGTGCTCAACTCAGTGACTCGATGTTATAGATAAGATTAAAATAATTTCCGGTTTCTATCGAAAATTCTTCTTTTTCCGTTTCAACCCTTGAGTTGGTTAGCAGCAGACCTCCATTCATCTCTCTTCTCAGCTTTTCGTTTAAGTTCAAAGTATGTTCTGCAATTCATATCCTTCATAATTTGGCTCATGAAGCCTAGTCGTGGCCTTCCTCTGCAGTTTTTTCCCTCAATTTTTCCTTCAATTATCCTTTTACCTTGATTTTCGTGCCGTAGTAGATGTCCAATATGTTTAGCTCTCCTTTGTTTAATGATCCTTACCATGCTTCTTTCTTCTCGAGCTTTTTCAAAGATTTCTTCATTAATTTTCCTTTCTGTCCAGCTTACTTTCAGCATTCTTCTGTAACACCATGCTTCAAAGGATAACAGTCTTTTCATTTCACTTTCCCCTACAGCCCACGATTCGCATCCATATAGCTCAACACTCCAAGCGTAGGTTTTCATTAAGTTTTCCTTATCTCTAAACTAATGCTTTTTGACGTTAGTAGAGTTTTCTTATTTTTTAATGCTAGCTTCGCTTGATTGATTCTGCATTTTATATCTCTTGCGCTTCTTCCATCCCACGTTATTTTACTTCCCAAGTAGTTAAATTCTTGTTGTTAAGTTCACTTGTTGAAGGGTAACGTTTTCCAATTTTACATTGGCTGTTATGTTTTTGTATTTATCGCAGATAAGAACCTTTGTCTTAAGTTCGTTAATTTTCATGTTGTAAGCATTTTTCACGTCAAGCCCGTTTGACACGGTCCAATATATTGGCCAATAAATTGGCGCAGATATTCGGCCCAATATCGGGTGGAATATTGGGCTGTATGTTCCGCATAAGAAGCGTCAATATTGGGACCAATATTGGCAAAAATAATTCTCCAAAATCCTGCATGAGCACGCCACATAACTAAATAGAAATCAAGAACACCTCGAAGCGCTGCGCTGGTATGTTATAGAGGTTATAGACCGAGACTGAATAGGACATTGAAATTATAATTTACTATTATAAGCGTTAGTAGCGTCTTCGATTCAATTATTTGATTCAATGCTTCAGCACGTACAATTTTATTCTTGTACCGAGGCGATCTTATATTGTATATACAAGAATTCATGGGTTTTGTTCTGCACAATTGATAACGAAACTACTTTTTTCGTCTACATTTCGTCCTCCTTATTTAACATAAAAAACCTTCACACCACTTGATTTCGGTTCAAATGTACTTTGTTCCCAGACACCCGGATGTTTTGCTAGGACCTTCTTGTGTTTGCCGCTAGGACACGACAAAGCTAACTTCTGATTGGAGATTGGCCAGCAGAAAATAGAACTTGCTCTAAGTGCCAATATTGGGTGAGAAATTGTCGGGGAGATTGTGGTATTGAAATTGGGCCGGAAATTGGTGTGTATCAAGCGTGCCACAATCCAATATCCAATGGATTGGCCAATATATTGGACCGTGTCAAACGGGTTTAAGACTGCTTCTCTTGAACCGATTCCCTTTCGAAAGCCGTACTGATCTTCTGTTAGTTGTTCTTGTATGATTTTTTTCAATTCTATTATGAACAATTTTTGTGATTATTTTTGACGCATGACACAAAAAGCAGAGTGTTCTTTAGTCCTCACATTTTTGTGAATTGTTCTTTTTGGGTATCGGTACTGTTATGCGCTTGGTGAAATCTTCCGGCAAATTTCCAGTCTCATATATTTTCAAACCAATTGATATATTTCCCGTTTCATCTTCTCTCCACAATATTTTATGAGTTCACTAGGTATTTCATCTATTCCCAGTGTTTTCTTATCTTTCAAATTTCCTACTGCTTTCTGGAACTCTTCCATCATTATAGAGTCTCCTTTATCTTCTTCTGCTACTTCATCTTCTGGCTCAATTGGACTCTCTTCATTTTCTTCTTTTCCGTATAAGGTTTCAAGGTACTCTTTCCACCTGTTTACTACTTCTTCTTCTTCATAGACAACTGTGCCATTTCTATCCATAATAATCATTGTCTTGAGCTATTTATTCTCAAAGAACTTTTTGATTTCACCGTATGCAACAATATGTATGTATGTATGTATGTATGTATGTATGGGGGAAACACATCAGGGAAATAACTAGTGTAGCAAACCGTAGATTAGGATTCGTAAAAAGGGTTCTAGGCAAATGCGATGAGAGAGTACGAGAGAGAAGCTATTTTACACTTGTCAGGCCTCATTTAGAATACGCCGCTAGTATATGGGATCCCTACGAGGAAGGTATGATAAAAGAATTAGAACGCGTGCAAAGGAGATCCGCTAGGTTTGTTTAAGGCCGTTATGATAATTGTATTAGTGTTACGAGGTTAATAGAAGAACTAGGATGGGAATTACTATCAGAACGCAGGTTAAAATTTAGGTTAAACCTTTTAAGTAAATTCGAAACAGAGTTGTTCACAGATGACGTTAGATATATATTGAGAACCCCTGCGTATTATGCTAGGTTAGATCAGACTAACAAGATTAGAGAGATAGACTGCCGTACCGATTGATTTAAAATGTCATTTTTCCCGCGTACTATAAGAGAGAACAATAGTCAGCGTAGCAAAGGGATAGGTAGGTGAAATATAGTTAGAGTAGTCTGTAGTGCATGATGCATGCAATAACAACCAATAATTCCTTTCTTATCATGTAGATACTAACCATCTAGCTGCATGTGACCCTATTATCTAGCATGTAACCATTAAATATCGAAGTTGCATGTCAATAGTGCATGTTTGGTGATCTTCACCCCCTGCCACTCACCCTCGTGGTGGCTCGCAGGGTATCACGTAGATGTAGATGTATGCACTATCTATTTGGCCTGTTTTCATAAATGAGTCTCTCTGCACATATCTTTTTTAGGAATTCTTCCTTGTCTCTTAGAGCTAGTTTATGAATTCTATTTCGTATTCTTCTATATTTTCTTTTACCCTCTTTATCCTTTGAGTTCTTCAACATACTCCTTTCTTTCATCAATTCCATAACTTCTTCGTTTATCATTCCTTCCTTGGTTCCAACTTGTCTCTACCCAATACAAGGTCCGCATTGTCATTTATATTCAGTTTTATTGCTCTCCATTTTTCATCTAGGTTAATCTCTACTGTTATATGTTTAGATAGCTTGTTTTTTTCTTCTTCAAATTGTTTTTCCTTGGATGTTTCATTCAATGTCACTACTTGTCAGTATCTTCTTTCCTTTATTTTCAATCTCTTGAACTTAAGTTCACAGTTCATTAGAATAAGGTTATGGTCGCTCTCAATTTCTGCTCCTGGGTAACTTTTACTATCTTTCACTTGATTTCTAAATCTCTCTCTTACTAGGATATAATCTATTATGTCACCAGGAGCTCTCCATGATTACCTTCTTCTGGGATGATGCTGAAACATGATGATGGTTACCACCATTTTATGCTTAGGGCAGAACTCTACAATCCTCTCAACTCTTTTGCTCCTTGTGCCAAGTCCAAAGCAGCCAACCACATTTCCTTCCTTCCCCTCACCAACAGTTGCATTCCAGTCCCCAAGAATTATAGGATTGTCTTCACACTTAATTTTGGTAATAATGCTGTCAAGTTCTTCACAGATCTTCTCAATTTCGTCATCTTCCTCTTACGTGGTAGGCATATATATTTGTATTATCACAGTGTCATTTGGTTTCGTGCTAAGTCTGACTAGGATAATTCTCTCATTGTATTGCACACACCCTTTAATTTTGTTTCCCCAAATTTTGTTCATTATAATGCCCACCCCCGCTTGCCCTGGTCTATCTGCGGCCGTACCTGTATGGATAATCCGGTAACCTCCGCTCCAGAAGTCCTCTGCTTGAGGCATCTCATTTCTGTTATTCCAAGGATATCTATTTGTAGCCTATCCATATCTACTTTTAAGTTTTCTAGTTTCCCGGTGGGTAATAGTATTCTTACATTCCACGTTCCTATTTTCCGCTGTTGTCTAGTTTTATTCAATGTAACCTCTCCAGTTGTCCCCGCCCGGAGATCCGAATGGGGGACTATTTTACCTCCGGATTATTCAACGTGAGAAGTGGACATTGAGACTGCCGATACTAGAGATATTCATCGAAGAATCTTTAATGCAGTTGCCTCTTCCTTGCCTTTTGCATTCTATATCGTTGACTACTTGTAGTTCATCCGCCTTTTGGGGTAATTTTTTACCCCAAGGACAATAGAGTGCCCTGTTCCCTACCCGCTCTTCCGCCCTCCATAGAGACCGTTGGCACTTGGTAGGGGGTCTCCTTATACCGGGAGATACTCGGTCGCCAGAGCCTCGTTAGCGAGCGCAGGGAACACCACGTGCAGGAGATGTTGACCTGTGAATGGGAGAGGCTTTTAGAGTCACATCCCACCCCTTGCCCCTCTATCGAATATTATCAGAGCGGAAACACATTAATCGGAAAGCTGTGAGCTCACTTTTAGAATAAATTGCAAGTTATTACTTGAGAAATGTTATGTGATGTGCTGTGTAATCAAAGCAGACTCCATTATTTCTCAAGCCAGTTTTTTTCTAAGTTGCGAAACTTCCAGTCTTGGTTAACTGTGACATATCATATTCATGTAATACTCGCATATTCAATATCTTAATAAACCAAATCTATGTGCAAATTTGACCTCGGCAACTTAGAAATCTGATATCATTCATCAATATTCAGACTTAACTTCTCCTTTACATAAGACATGAGGAACAATCCCAGCGCAAATATTACATAATAAGAGATGCGGTCTAGCCGTCATTTTTTTCTCTGATAAGAGAACAGAGACTCTTAAAATTGTGAACTCAAGCGGTGTAGCAACGCCATCTCTGCTACATATTTTTACTCCATTTCGTCTGCGCAGCAGCTGAGCCCCTTGGGTGGGGAAATTCGGAAAAAATTTGTGACCAACCAGAAACAATCATGCATTCGGGATTGTTATTTTTTTGTGGTGGCATCCCGGACAATCGTAAAAATGAAAACAAATAAAAGAAGAGAGAAAAAAATAAGCAAATAAATGAATGGAACGAGCGTATATCCATTCCCTCCCCGGTGACGACTCCGTGAAAAACGAGTTTCCATTTATTCAAGTCGTTGGTGGGGTGGTGGAATGGGGGGGGGGGTTGGCGATGCGATGGAGAATGGAGGAGGGAGGAAGGCAGGACCCCCCGCCCGACCTCCCACCGCCCCCTCCCGCTCAGTCACGTGCCCCCATCCCGGGCGCCGCGGGGGAGAGAGCCGGCCGGCGACGGCGGCGCCAACCCCCGGGCGGCCCACCGCCCGCCTCCCCGCTCACTCCATCTCTTCCCCACTGCCACGTCGCAGACTCCGCTCCTCTCCTGCCACGACCTATGGAAGGCATGTATATGTATCGATATCCCGGCATATTTATTCCGATATGACGATAGCTATCGGTATATATTTGTAGTGGAGATACCGGTACATTCTGGGTTATTTTCTTGACACAGGCACTGGTTTCTTCTCCATGGGGTAATTTTCATAAGATGGCAATTGCGGCCAATATCATATCTTTACATCTATTTGCATATAAAGGACATGGATATTAATCTACCAACTTAAAAAAAATGTTTTAGAAAAATCTTTCATGCCTTATTTCTGTATTATTTAAATTTGTAAAAGCAGATAAATAAGGGCATACAGTTTAAAATTGATGACTGTTTGAAAATGTAACGCCTAATATGTGGGCGTATTGAAAAAAATACCCATTAACTATCGGTATAAATGATACCCATAGGTGTAGGATCCATAGGTTTAATTATTGATGTGTTTATTATGACACTAAAAACAGCATCAAAGCTTTTTACAGTGGCTGATGTAATAGATAAATAACTAAAATAATAACTGAAAAAAAGGCAAAATTATCAGATGTAGTGCTGAAGAAACAATATTGTATAACCACGACTTAATCGGCCTCCCATCCCTATTCCCTGCTCCGAGGGCCAGCCAAGAGCACTTGGTGCGCCGATGGACGTCGCATTTTATTTCAACGCGCTGCCAGAGGAACGCAGTGTGCGCGCGGTGGTTCCTGTGGGACTCGACTTCCACCCCCCCCCCCATTCTTCGTCCACCCGCTTCCCGCCCTCCCGCCCCCGACGGCCAAGACTCTCTTTGGTCAGCCCCAACAACTACTCACAACACGTCCACATCACCGCTCTCATGGAAATGCAGTTTATGATCGTCCTCCGAAATTCAGGGATGATGGGTCGTAAATAATAAAGGTCCTCTCCTTGTCTCCCCCTCGCATCTCCACGTGCCTCCGCTCTCCTCCTCTCTTTATCTATCTCTAGCTGCTCCGTTCTATCATTCATTTCTCTCTCTCTTCTTTCTCTCTCTCTGCGGCCTCCTCCGCTACCACTCCTCCCCCAACTCGGCACCGCATACCCCTCTGGATCCCCGAGCCTCCTCGCGCTTCCTCGCCATTTATTCTGCCTCGCATCCGTCGGCGTCTTAATTGCCCCCGTTTGTTAGCGGATGGCCCACGGCGAATCATTTCTGGCTGGACCCTTTTGCAACTTTGTTTCACATCGTTTTAAACTGTCTCGGAGGATGACTCATAATGAACTTGGGGCAGTTGTGGGCGTCCGATTAGACCAAATGCGGATCCGCTAAGGGCCTTGCCTTGGCTGATGTTAACACAAAGGAATTTATTAAATGTAACCCTCTGATTGTATTCCTTCCCTCGTACTAACCTTGCAAACGGAGAATCAAAGTTAATTTCTCCTCTTGTCTGTTTTATGTGCATTATCATTCACTTTCCTCGCGCGCGATTGTGATTACTTAGTTCCTGTACCACCCTAGCAGTTGAAGGCAGGTTATTACGATTAAAAATATGTGAATTTTACGAAACTTTGCACCGATACGATGCAATACACTTGCTTTTCATCGAATGGCTGACTTAATTTAGGTATATTACCTTTCAAACGCAGATATAAGCTATTTAAGAACTTTTTTTACGACCAGTTATAAAAAGGCTGTAACTAATATAAAAACGCACCAACTTCTTCTATCGTAGTCCAACTTATTCTTTTTAATTTGCAATACTTAACGTTGATTATAAAGCAACATACGCATCTATCGCTCTAATCGTAGAGCCACGTGTCAGGAAAAAATTCAGACCTGATTTATTTTTTTTATCAGGTCAAATTTGAGAGTTTTCCATCGATAAAAATTGGTGACTCCCCTTAGAAAAATGAGTAATAGCCTCTCAGTTTAATAGCCTCTTAAATTTCACATGTATCTAATCGTTGGTCGATTGATTTTTGCTATCTCGTGATTGCCCTCAAACTTGCCATTGTAAAAGGCGAGGGCTTTGGATCAATCCCTCAGATTTGAATATACCTACACTCGGATGATTGATTTTTGCGGAGACTTCGTCGCGAAACTACCCTTTAGCTATCCATCAATTTTTTTCCATAATCGATTTTCCAGATACCAGAGAACCACTGCGATTTCCCCATCGTTCCACAGAACTTTTGCCCTTTCACCGCATTACCACAGCTATAGTTGTCCAAGCTGGAGGAGCATTTCGGTTTTTATTATAATACGTTCAAGACCCCGGGAGTGGAGTAGGGCATTTCATAACCGTGCGTGGGCGAATGTATTTTATTTTGGTTGTGTAATCCCTTTACTCTGGACTCCCTCCTCCCTCTCCTCATTCCTGCGTCTCCTCCCCATCCATTATATCTCACGAAGGTCCACAGGGAGTAGAATGCGTGTGAGCGGAGTGGGGACGAAGGGAGGCCAGGAGATGGAGCGAGGGCGGCGGGTGGAGGACTCATGGGAATGCAAAACCCCTCCAGACCGCCCCCGCGGCGCCAGAGGGGCCACACTCCCTCCCCTCTACCACCCCCGAACGCAAGACCACCCTTCCTTACCCCCTCCCTCCCATCTCATCTCCCTACGCCCCCTGCCATCCAACCTCACGTTCGGACCAACCTCGCGTCGTCTCCATCCCTATTCCCCTGAAGGATAAACCCCTACTGCCCCAACATGAGGCACGCTCGCATCTACTAGTGCAGTACACACTGCCTTGTATGATGGATTGAGTACTTATTTTTTTGAGGAAGTACACATTGCATCGTGCTTGCTACGGAGGGGCAGACGGATGAGATCTGGAGGAATTGGGATTATGAATTTATGAGTGTGCAACTACATTAACCTCTATTCTGCTCGTGGGTTCAATTTGAGTAACGGTTCTTATTTTTCATTGGGAAAAATGTTTAAAATGGTCTCCTAATGTGAGTAATTGGAGAGATTATTGAGCAAGTGAGTGAGAAAGAAAGAGAGAGAGAGATAGAGAGAGCTGCTTCTAGGCCGAAGATAACTGTAAAAGGATATCAAAAGTCACCCGAATGTCATAGAAAAACATTTGCTCATTAAACTCTGTTGCATGTGGCCCGCCTGTTGAAGAAACTTTGCCCATATGATGGTATTTGAGCGCCAGCGATATATTTTGTTATTGCAACGGAGAAAAGTGTTTTGTGATATGAAAAAGTAATCCCGTGACTAGAAGAAGTTCACATAATATGGCTCAATAATAAGTTTTTTACGGAGGTAAACAGCATATTAAATCTGAAAAAACTTTTCACCATATTCTAAGTGTATGTTAAGAATTCAAAGGAAATTGGCGTAGGATTATACTGTAACGGATTACATGAGACATGACGAAAAAGAAAAATATCTTAGTATTTTTCACACTTAAAACTTTTATTCCTGACCCAGGTTTCGATTGCCTTGCAATCATTTTCAACCTGGGTCAGGAATAAAAGTTTTAAGTGTGGAAAATACTAAGAGATTTTTCTTTTTCGTCATGTCTGTAGTGTCATTCCACAAAGTCACGCCTTCAAACATTAAGTTTATTCGTGGTGCGAGTACATGAGAATTGTTTCTCTATGCTATAAAAATTAGTCATATGCGTGTTTATATTAATTAATAATGTTTATTGTACTGTCCAATAACTAATACTAATGTAAGAGTTGCGCTTCCTTTACTTTAACTCGTCGTTTTCCTAAATTCCTAACCCTCAGATGACATCAAGTTAACGAAAAAACTACGTCCTCCTGTGGTTAGCGTTAACCAGTTATTTTAGAACTGGATCAAATTTTATCTGTCCTCAGGATGAATGCAATTACATTTCAATGTTGCAATAATGAAACGCAAACGAAGTTCAAATCTCCGTTTGGACGTTTGCCCACTCATTTGATGATCTCTAGCCTTCTGCCTCCAAATCAAGACAGGTCATCAATGAAATATTTTAGCTAAATTAAGAGAAATTGTTTACACATCCACTCTGTATTTCTCAAGCTATCTCAAGGGTTTGCGGTTCGGGATAGTGCCCAGAAATGACGTTGGAGGGAGAGAGAGAGAGATCATTTGAAGAAACTGTATTACTATAAATAGGATAATTAAATAAGGACAGTGACTTACCCAAACCTACCTCTATGGGAAATCACCTGATCAAATAAAATATTTAACTTACGCTGGTTGTTTATCAAATTCCCCTGTGAATATAAATGTAACTGTCGATGCATTTGCATAAACCTGCGAATACTTGCCAGGAGGAGAAATTTCACATACATGCGCATAGCTATAGGTGTGCAACCAATATAAAGCTGTTTGTGTTTATGTACTTTAGTACTGTACTAACGAGATACAGGTTTCATGCAGGAATCATACAGAGCAAGGTTTTATTACTATGTTACAGATTTAGTAACAAATATTAGGGAAAAAATCAACTAATTATCTATATTGCCTATCTAAAAACCTAATTTCTCAAGGGCAGCTCGTATTATCGTCCCTATTTTTCGTAGAAGAGCTGATATTTAGATTCAGTCCATCCTGCAGGCTATTTCCTTGATTGTATTCCCATATTTAAATCTACCGTTGCATGCCGGGTTTTGTAAAATGTTATTGAAGACGTCAGAAACTTGATCAGATGGAAACTTTAATAAAAGATTTCGTCTAAATTGTAACCAGCGATCTGAAATTGAATCACATCCTAGTTGTTGCAGTAGGCTTATGACACTGACGAAATTTTCATGCCTTTTACGTGACATCTTATCTATGTTGAAATTATATTCATCATGAAACTTCTCTGTCAATAGCTTGATGTACAGTCTTTTTGTACTTCTAAATTTACATTAAATACTCATTCTTGTTGGATAAAGTAAACAATTTTCCTCATCATTAGTCATTATCCCAAAGATAGGTTTGCTGCAATTCTCGATAGTGATCTCCTCTTGCTCAGGAATTAACAAACCTTTGTCAGTTATACGTGGAGTACTTATTGCACTTCCGGCTTCGTCGAATAGTCGACATCATCAGGTCAACTAAAAAATTCAATAGTTTCAGCCTTAACTTGGTAAAACTTTTCCATAATGCTCAGGAATTAACAAATCTTACAAAGGTTTGTTAATTCTGAGCATTATGGAAACATTCCATTTCATTCATTCCTTTTCCGTAATATATACATTCCAATATTTCTTCTCAACTCTTCAATTTAGCTTCCTCATTCTGGAGCGACATTGCTTGATAGGCTTAAGGTCGCCGAGAGCCCTACCCGGAGTGACGATGCCATACACATTCCAATTCATTCCTTTTCCATAATGCTCAGGAATTAACAAAACTTTTTAGTTTTGTTAATTCCTGAGCATTATGGAAAAGTTTTATCAAGTTAAGGCTGAAACTATTGAATTTGTGATCTCCTCTTTCCCAACCTTTTCAGTTCTACACAAGCCTTCTCTTTGGGGTCATTCACAAATTACCTGCTCAATTCTTGGACTTCCTCGGTGACTCTTTGCAGTCATTTCGCCCTCTATTATGGTTTTCTAGAGGTCGATGTGCCGTAAAAAAGTTGCCTACGAAATTTTCCTCTTCTCCTTCCCTGAGTTTTCAATAAACTGGATTATGCCAACAAAAAAGTATCCCTTGACAGAGGTAAAGCGCCTTTTTTTTCTACACCCAGGCCGTGGGTCTCCTTTTTAACGCTATATGGAGAGAGGAAGGACGTCGGATCGAGGGGGTGGAGAGGAGGGAGGTGACGGGAAGGCGTATGTGGGGGGGGAAGTGCACCGTATGTGGGCGCCCGGTTCCTCTTCCCCACCCACCGCCTCCCTCCCTTCCCTGCTCTCTCCCTTCCCTTCTTCATCTTCCTCAGCATGCCTTAAATTCCTGTCGCGGTAGGACGGCTGTCCTATTCTCCTCCTTTCCGCCCGCTCCATATCTCCCCTCCCACCTTTCCCTCCTTCATAAACACCCACCCGCCCATCCCGGGAGCCCCATTCCCCCGAATTCCCTCCGTTCTCATACGCTTCCGCCTTTCCTCCCTACGCTTCCTCTACCACCATATTATTCCTCCTTTCTCCCCTCCGTCATCTTTCTATATTCACCGGGAGGCGGACGGGAGAATTCATATTTCGCCAGATAACAGTCGTGGAACCTCATATCTTCGGGTATGATATGTGATTTCTCCCCCACACTCCCGGCACGTTGATGCGGGTGTGTATTAAATGTCGTGAATTTGATCCGGACGCTTTATTCCGTATGCCTCTCATCTCGCCGACTTCCTCATCCTGGAGCGACGTTGCTTGATAGGCTTAGGGTTGCCGAGTGCCCTACCCGGAGTGACGATGCCATGGTGGGAAAAGTATTTATGACAATGGGGTTTAAACAGTCACGCCGAACACTGCGACGGCTTATTTCAATGAACCAACAAGACTATTTTTAACATCTTGCCCCAATTGGAGTATCATTGAAAGATAACATTGCCGAAAACATTGCATCATTTATTAACATTAAAATGTCTTTGTCATATTTAAATTATAATTTCAAGTACCCCTACGTCGGTTAAGTAAATGTTTTGTCAATAATGACTATTCATAGAAATATCGCGAATTATTGTGAGATATGATATGAGCGAATACCTAGGTAAATCGAAGAATTCAGGCAATCTCATTACTTTGTGCATTGGATTAACTTTAACACAGGATCAGTGAACATGGAAAAATATAAAGGGATAAATTTGGTTTTAAATAAAACTGATTGATTATGTCTTTGGGGGGTAGAGAGGTGTGCTGGATTCTTCTGCTGAACAGACGTATCTATCTATCTGTCTGTCCCAATATTTCAACAAAAGTAAACAGAATACTAGAAATTAAGTTCTTGAATTCGAAGGACGAGTTTCACTCTATATGTACGAGATGGTTTCTCTCAGTGTTGTGAATTAAATAAATTTGTTATTCTACTCAAATCAGTATTGTATCTCAATCGATATTGTGCCTCAGTTACGTACAGAAAAGTGCTAATTTTGAGAGATGAAAGGATAATCTGTGGAATATGATTGATTAAATTTGATTTGAAACCATTTTAAAATAAGTATATGTGTTGAATTATAAACTCTTAAATTAGAGACAAGCGGAAAAATACATTATTCTTTTGGCCCGATATTGGTCTCAAGCTCATCACCATAGCACAACATGTTCAGATCCAATGGTAAACATTTTTTGACATGCATCGAAAAATACTATCTATTAATACTCTATACATATTGGCTGAAATAAATCAGGATTCACAATTTTTTATTGAAATTATCATCCCCAATAATTGCGTTAAGGCAAAATATGTATACATCGATAAATGTTTTGGGCGATAGGGTGAAACATGTGTAAGAAAGCCACTTCTATCCTAAGTATTCTTTTTTTTACGACTTGCCCCTTTATAATGCAGCTACTTTTTGCCGTCTTTAAGAGCGGTAATTGTGAAGCCAGAGCTCTCAAGTTATTTTTGCGAAAGTCGCTTATGTCCTGAGATGGAGAGGTATTAAATAAGGGTGAGATATAAATCAAAGTTATGTTCTTCTCTTGATAGCTCGCTCACATAAATCAATAAAATCCAGGCAATGGGCCTAAATACTCATAAATAAAAGCTAGTAAATTTGAATTTTATGACTCAACCATCTGTTTCAAATACAATACTGAGGAAAAATTCATTTGGATGAAAGTCATTATAATATGGCGCTATCAAAAAATAATTTTCGGCACAGAGACCTGAGTGGGCGTTAATGAAATATTTACTTCCACTGGCATGCATAAAACGTTAGCCTCGTTCAAATAAATCTCTGTTTTGTCTCAGTTTAAGATACCCAATCACGGATATCCGAGTAATTTATATTTTCCCATGCTATTCGGTGACAATTTATTAAGACGAACTGTGGGTTTATGTCAGATTGACAATCAAGAGAACTGGGACTTTATCACGTTTGTTCAAGCTCAGGCTTTTGGGTTACTCAATATCTCCGGGTTTATGAATGGCCGGGTGCAAATCAAATCTTAAAAAAAAATTATAAACTCAATGGGTCGACAAACAGAACATCCCTTCGCAAATCGTGCTGATTTAAAATGGAAGAATTTCATCCTGCTCTTCTGCGCCTCGATAAACATTTGTCAAAAAATATCCGGGCCCAGAGAGAGAGCGAGAGATCCCAACCAATAAAAAAAGGAACGGGCGACGGGCGCGGCAGCCTCAGGAGGGAAGGCTCGAAGCAGCAACCTCGCCTCATCCCTCCCTTCGTCCTCCTATATTTCGGCCTCTCCCCGATCTCTCCCTCCCTCGTCGTTCTCATTCTTATAAAGATGGAGATGGGGACGGATAAGGAGGGGAAAGAGGGAGACAGGAGGACTCGCAGTCGCCTCCATATTGTGGGCGATGAAGAAGCATTCATGTCCATAGGGGGTCTCCACGCACGCACACCGACTGAGCATTCCCGTTCCCGCGCATCCGAGATCCCCTCCCGTGCCTCCCACTTCCTCCGCGCATCGCCCGTGCAGTCGTCGTAAGGGGTTTGTCACACCTCTCCTCTTTCAATCTGCATCTGCATAATACCCTGCAATCCACCTCAAGGGTGTATGGCAAGTGGTAAGTTATCACTTACATGCATTACACTATTCCTTTATGAGTTAATCAAACTACAACCTTTCTACATCTACATCTACTTATTACCCTGAAGCCATCGCGAGGGTCTTTATGAGGGGGAGACTTAATAATAAAATGAACTACAGTGAAGAAATCAACCTTCACCAACATGCACTACACTATGGGTATGCTGCAAATGACTACAGGAACTATAAAATTAATCTATAATTTAACTGCATAAACGTGACAAAAGAGTCACGCAGGGAACAAAACATGGTGTTAACGTTACTTGTAACATGCAAAACATGGTGTTAAAACTATTTGCATATGCAAAACATGGTGTTAACGCAACTTGGCAGATTAAGAAACATGCATTAGGGGTATATGAATAAATCAGCCAAACTACCTGTAAACTAGCCTACTTGAAAGTGTTAAAGCAGCCATTATGGTCTCTTATCCATCGCGGGAAAAACGAAATTTTAAACCTTTCTATTCTACAACCAATTTATCCCAAGCATTTTTTAAATCAAGAAAAGTTGCACTTTTTTTACTTCCTTACTTACCTTCAGACAGTTTATTTACTCAATGTCAGTGGATTGCTACATCTACATCTACGTAATACCCTGCGAGCCACCACGAGGGTGTGTGGTAGGGGGTGAAGCTCGCCAAACATGCACTATTGCCATGCAACTAGGATATTTAATGAAGGTATGCTAGATAATAGGGTCACATGGTTAGTATCTACATAATAAGAAAGGGATTAATGGTTGTTATTACATGCATCTACATCCATAATATTGCATATTACAATGCATATTACATACATAATAGGGTCACATGCAGCAAGATGGTTAGTATCTACATAATAAGAAAGAGATTATTGGTTGTTATTAAATGCATCATGCACTACTGACTACTCTAATTATATTTCACCTACCTATCCCTTTGCTAAGCTATTGTTCTCTCTTATAGTACGCGGGAAAAATTACATTTAAAATCTATGGGTACGACAATCTATCTCTCTAATCTTGTTAATCTGATCAAACCTAACATAATACGCAGGGGTTCTTAATATATACCTAACGTCATCTGTGAACAAAACGTTGTCGAATTTACTTAAAAGGTTTAACCTAAATTTTAACCTGCGTTATGATTGTAATTCCCATCCTAGTTCTTTTATTAAACTCGTAACACTTATACATTTATCATAACGGCCTTTAACAAACCTAGCGGATCTCTTTTGCACACGCTCAAATTTTTTCATCATACCTTCCTCGTACGGATTCCATATACTAGCGGCATATGCTAAATGAGGCCTGACAAGTGTAAAAAATATCTTCTTTCTCGTACTCTCTCATCGCATTTGCCTAGAACCCTTTTTACGAATCCTAATCTACGGTTTGCTACCTTAGTTATTCCCCTGATGTGTTTCCCCCATGACATTTCTTCAGTGATGGTGACGCCTAAGTATTTAATTGATTCTACGTTACATATTTTGTTTTCTTTGATGCAATAATTATTCCGGGGAAAGCCATTCTTTTTCCAAAAGTTCATTATCGCGCATTTCTTCATATTTAATTCTAGCTTCCAACTATCACACCAATCCCTGGTTATTATTACCATTACCTGAGCATTACATTACCTGAGCATTATTACCCTGACTGCTATTTAGTCTGTCCCAAGCGGCCGGGGGAGCCGGCCGGTTCTGGTTCGAGCTGGATTAGTCCTGCGTGCCTGGTATGAAATCACCCCGTGTCACACATCCTAGTGGTGACTCACACGGTTCGCCATAGATTTAGATCATTTACGAAAGTTTGATGCAGACTATTCATTTTTGGAGGTACTACATACGTATCTAGAGACAAACTATTATGATAGAAACGATCACAGGAATAAGATTAAGGAAATAGACTGCAGAACCGATGGATTTAAAATTTCATTTTTTTCACGTACAGTTAGGGACCATAATAGTTGAGATACATCTACATCTACATCTACGTCATACCCTGCAAGCCACCCAAAGGGTGTGTGGCAGGGGGTGCTTTCGCACCAGGCATGCATGAATGATATGGTAGAACACCGACATTACATTAAAAACCCGCGTACCACACATGCAAAGCGCCAATTACAAATCTAATACCCAAGAAACATTGTATCTCCAATCGTTCTAACATGCAAGGGATACAAAGACTACTACTACAGATTCAAAATATCATGCATAAATAAGAACATCATTATTTACATCATGCATAAATAAGAAAGAGGAGAATATAATGAGAAAGATTAACTGCCTGCCTATTGTCAATACTCGAACTATTCATGACGACGATCACAGCTGTTATGGTCCCGAATGGTACGCGGAAAAAATGACATTTTATACCTATCGGTTCTACAATCTAGCTCTCTAATTTTATTGGCGCGATCTAATCTGCCGTAGTACGAAGGGGTTAATAGTATGTTTTTTACGTCGTCAGTAAAATGATTTTCCTGAAATTTATTTAGGAGGTTAAGCCTATAATTTAATCTACGCTGTGATAGCGATTCCCATCCTAATTCTTCTAACAGTCCAGACACACTAGCCAACTTATCGTAGCATCGTTTCACAAACCTAGCTCCTCTTCGCTGGACGCGATCTAACTCTGATATCAACCCCGTTTCGTATGGATCCCATACACTAACAGCATATTCCAGATGAGGCCTAACGATTGAAAAATAACAACGTTCTTTCACTTTCTCATCACATTTTCCGAGTACTCTCTTGATAAAGCCTAGCTTCCTATATGCTTGACCGCATATTTCCCTAATATGTTTTCCCCAAGATAGGTCGTGACTAATTGTGACTCCTAAGTACTTAACAGACTCGGCGTGAATAATTTCTGTATTTTCAATTCTGTATGCCCTAAATGGCCAATTTTTCTTTTTCCAAAAGCTGACTGCTACGCACTTTTTTATGTTTAGTTCCATCTGCCACTTTTCGCACCAAGCATGAATAGCAAGTAGGTCGATTGTTAACGAGTCGCTATCTTCGGAATTGTTAATATCCCTATACACAACCGCGTCGTCTGCGAAGAGTCTAAGCTTACTTTTAACGACGTTACTAATATCATTAATGTACAAGAGAAATAAAAGTGGACCAATTACACTTCCCTGAGGAACACCCGATGTAACGCTAACTGTGTTTGACATGATACCGTCTATGACAACCCTTTGTTCCCGCCCATGTAAGAATTGATTAATCCAACTAATAATGTTTTTATCTATTCCATATGCTTCTAGTTTTGAGAGCAACTTAACGTGAGGTACCTTATCAAAAGCTTTCCTAAAATCGAGGAATATCGCGTCAACTTGGACATTATTTTCACCCGAGAGCAAGATGTCATGAACGAAGAGGGCCAATTGGGTTTCGCAAGATCTACCCTTTCGAAATCCGTGTTGGTTATTTATTAACAATTCCTCCCTATCTAAATGACTCATAATGGAGCTTACGATTATGTGTTCAAATACCTTACAGGAAATGGATGTGAGAGAAATAGGCCTATAGTTACTAGGGTCTTCCCTGTCGCCGCTTTTGAATATAGGTGTGACATTTGCTACTCTCCAGTCCTTAGGCACTACATGATCTACTAAAGATTTGGTAAATATTAATTCTAAGTAAGGCGCTATGTCTGATGCCATTGTTTTATATACGCGAGCAGGTATTTGATCTGGACCGGGGGATTTGTTGGGGTTAATATTTTTTAGCTGCTGTTCTATGCCGCGGCAATTTATAATAATTTCAGGCATACATGTTTGGGAACGAACTGGCTGCGGATCGAAAAGATGTGGTGTATAAGTACTGAAAATGCTTTTGAAGAATGAGTTTAACGAATTGGCTTTTTGTAGACTGTTGGTTATCTTTTCCCCTTCATCTGATAGATCAGTTCTAGGATACTGGCTAGGTTTAATAGGTTTTTTCAGTAGTGCTAAAGGTCAAAGCATGATTGATAGCTACTAACCTTGCATTAAATCTCCGGAATCATATACTCTTGTGTAATTTCCTACCTTCTAGTGCATTTTATTTGTCGCATTAATAATACTAACCGGTAGCTGTATCTTGAGAAGTGTACTGCATGGTAGCATGTTCTTCTACGTATCACTCTCCTAGTGTTTGATCTGACTGCGGACTGTTATCCTGAATGCTTTTGGCAGTTGCCTGGCATCCGAGGGAACATGCGCGGTTCTAATTCAAACTGGAATGAGTGCTGCACCCTAGTGGTGGCTTGCACGGTATTTCGTAGATGTAGGTGAGTTCTGTGTGCCTGGTATGGAATCACCCCGTGTCACACACCCTAGTAGTGACTTGCACGTTTCGTCATAGATGTATATATAAAAATACCTGTCGGGAGGTGAAATTTTACTAACGAGCATTGTACTAGTAGTAACGACCTAATGTATATCTCGCCGATTTCCGCCGTTTGCATCGTAACACGGCGAGTAACATTTTTCCACGCATCTCTAAATCCGTCGTCGAACATCGTCGCTCACCGCGCTCCTCTTCTCGCTTTTTTATTCTTCCACCTTTAATACTGTCTCATTCCTCTGTTGAGTGTAACCAGTTACCATGTAAGAGTGTTCTTCTTCGTAATAAGAATATGGATTCGCGGGTGGTTTTTGTCTTTTTACGGGAACGGGATGAAGTTTTTGGTCCCGGGGAAAGAGCTGACTCTTTCTCTCTCTTCTTATCTCTCTTTCCCTCTCTGGACACCTGTAGAGCGCGACGTCACAATTCCAGTGACACTTCGTCGAGAAATATTCCGTGGCTGCATGAAACTTCACTGCCATTACCACCTGAATAGGGAACATCGATGGTCTGATCATTTCATTACGCCCTGGTGACGATGGACGACTCGTATATCGAAACTGAGGCCGAGATAGAGAGTTTGATCCGGTGGGAAACCCGAATAACTTTCAACACCTTCATGCCAGTACACGGGTTTTCACAGCTGATTGGAACTACAAATACCACTCATTCCTTGGTAATATGAGATGTCGATTCGTGCGGGTAATAAAATCATACAAGAATCTCAAACTGGATATTGCGATAATAATAATAATGTACATTTACATCTAGGTGACAAGTTATTGTACAAAAATACAAAATCTAGCACGACAATTGAAATATAGTCTTTTCTTCACACCTCCACAACCTAGGTAAATGAAAATATTGTAACAGAATATCATACGGGAAAAAATTTTTAGCGTTAAATTCATACAGTAAAAATTTAAAAAATATAATACAGATAAAAATCAACGAATTAATGATTCCAGCTGCCTATCTTAACTACTAACTTTATTGCAGAATTTGATCTTTATAATCGTGGTCCATTACTGTGCAAGGAAATCGACATTTGAAAGCTGTCATTCCTACAGTCTCTATTATATGCAATTGATCTAGTCCACCTAAGTAGTACGAAGATAAAAACCTGAAATACCTGAAAGCGTCCTTAATGTCAAAACAGTGAACGGATTTAGTGACCACAAAGCAGTACGTGCTAAATTTCATATAAATATGGTATCATTGGTCCCTTATTATTCCTTTTGTATATTAATGATATCACCACCGTCGTTACCAGTCAAATTTGTCTTTCGCGGACGACGCAGTATTGTACAGGGATATTAACTCAGAGTCTGATAGAATTGCGTTGAAGAAAGACCTAGAAGCTATAAGCGGATGGTGCGACACTTGTCAATTAGAATTAAATTTAAATAAGTGCATTGTTATGAATTTTTGGAGGAAGAATAGCTTAACCAACGAGACGTACACAATTAATCAAGCCGAACTAATAAATAGCAAATTTCTTAGGAGTGACCCTAACTCAGAACTTGCCGTGGGGGAAGCATATATGAGAAATTTGTGGACAGGCAAGTCGTAAATTAGGATTTATTAAAAGAATACTAGGAAAGTGTGACGAGAAAGTAAAGGGGCGATGTTATTTTTCTCTCGTGTGACCTCGCTTGGAGTACGCCGCTAGTATATGGGATTCTTGCGAAGTAGGACTAGATTCAGATATAGATCAAATATAGCGGAGGGAAGCTACATCTACATCTCCATCTACATCTACGTAATACCCTGCGAGCCACCACGAGGGTGTGTGGCAGGGGGTGAAGATCACCAAACATGCACTATTGCCATATAAGTAGGATATATAATGTAGACATGCTAGAAAATAGGGTCATAGTTTATTAGTTACTACAGTAGATTATTAGTTATTGCAAGTAATTGCAGTAGTTATTACAATAGAATATTAGTTACTACGGTATAGAACAGGTTAAAATCTACATAATAAGGAAGGGATAATTGGTAGTTATTACATGCATCATGCACTACAGACTATTCTAACTATGTTTCACCTATCTATCCCTTTTGCTACGTTGCCTATTGTTCTCTCTTATGGTACGCGGGAAAAATGACATTTTAAATCTATCGGTACGACAATCTATCTCTCTAATTTTGTTAATATGGTCAAACCTAGCATAATACGCAGGGGTTCTTAATATATATCTAACGTCATCTGTGAACAAATCGGTTTCGAATTTACTTAAAAGGTTTAACCTAAATTTTAACCTGCGTTCTGATAGTAATTCCCATCCTAGTTCTTCTATTAAACTCGTAACACTAATACAATTATCATAACAACATTTAACAAACCTAGCAGATCTCCTTTGCACGCGCTCTAATTCTTTTATCATACCTTCCTCGTAGGGATCCCATATACTAGCGGCATATTCTAAATGAGGCCTGACAAGTGTAAAATAGCTTCTTTCTCGGACTCTCTCATCGCATTTGCCTAGAACCCTTCTTACGAATACGAAGCTAGATTTGTTAAAAATTGTTATGATAAACATAGCGGTGCTACTAAATTGTCGAGGAAATTAGGATGGGAACCCCCATCCGATCGAAAGGAAAAAAATAGATTAAATCTTTTACAAAAGTTTTATGTACACTCATTTTTCCGGACGTTCAAATTATTTTGCTGGAGCCAAACTAATATGGTAGGAACGATCACAGGAATAAGATTAAGGACAGTGTACCGTTGCCCTGACTGCTTTTGGCCTGCGCCTGGCAATCGGAGGAACGTGCGCGGTTCTGATATGAACTGGGATGAGTGCTGAATGCCTGGTGTGGAATCACCCTGTGCCACACAACCTGGTGGTGGCTTGCACAGTATTTCATAGATGCAGATGTTAACTTTTTGAAGCTATATGACTAGCTATCTATCGAGGAAACGTAGTATTCACCACCGATAACAATATGACGTTAATTATTTTGATGTATGAAACGCTTCACCAGTCTTTCCAACTCCAAAATTATATTTACGCTTGTATTGGATGGCCTATAACATTTGCTTATGAAAATTCTTTTTTTCGAGCATTTTATGGAAAACCACACACTTTCATAGTCACTATTTGGAAATATCTCGGCCCTGCTGACGATCTAGTCTTTGACAGCAACTAACCGCTGGTCTTTTCTGTTTTGCATACGATCATGGAAAGAACTCGGTATCCGGAAACTTGGATCGATAACTAACTTTTTGTTCCTATCACTACATCAGCGTCCGTGCTTGAAATGAGGTGAAGAATGTAATTAGGAGATGTGTTAAATACTATATTCTATCTCATCTTCTGCATTTTTCTCGAGGTAACTGGAGTAATCATAGCATTCTAATCCCACTCCTCAACCGTTTGTTGCTTCTCCTAAATCCTCTGCAATAACCGCCGCCACCACCGAGATTTCCATGGTCATCTCGGTGATCGCGCGCAGACGTGTCTTCACTCGCAGGATTCCGACTGTCCCCTTCTCCTTCCTCCGAATACCCATCCTCCCTTTCTCCGCGCCAAGTTGGTGGGGTGAGGGAGTGAACGGGCTCTGAGGGGGAAAGAGGAAAAAGGGAAGGCTAGGCTGGTTAGGGGAGCTTGTCTATTTGTTTAAACTTTGACACAGCACTCCCCGGGAGGTGGAAAGGACTCGAAGGGAGGGTAAAATGAGGGAGAGGGAATGTACCCCTCGCTGACTGCGAGGGAGGAGTCCTTCAACGGTCGAGGAAGGGAGGACTTCTTTTCTTTTTCCTTTCCCATGTGGCCCTCGTGAGTCAAGGGGACAGGGAGGCCGTGGTACTGAAGATTGTAAACGCGCTCTCCACCGCATCCTCCAACGAGACATTTGCCCTTCGTCTTCCCATTGTTTGCGTGAAAGATGGTTTTCAGAGGGGTATGTGGTTTTTCTTTCTTCCCCACGCTTTCATATCCCTTCTGGCTATTTCCGTCCACCTTCGACTTGTCGCAACCGTGCGCGAGCTTAAGTTAATTGGTCTTTGGCCATTGAAATGCCTCGGATTAGCTCGAGTCCGGATTCGACTTTTAGTGGACGAGTGGTATATCTGCCGATGAGAGGGTGTAAGCTACTCACTTTCCCATCAGGCTCTGAACCGGTAGGGTCCATTCTGACAGGAGACGGGCGCTATGTCCCTACACCTTTCGTCAGTATGGGCGCGAATTTTGCAGCCAATTGGAGTTCAGGAGTATTTTTCTAATCATTAGCAAGGAGATGCAAGTTGTTAAAATTTTATGTATGTAATGTGTAATATTTATTAGGATTTGCTTATTCTTCTACTCCCCTCTTCACTTTATCATGTAAATTAAGGTGGAAAATGAGCAAATTATATCACTGTATCCGTGAGGTCCGCTGCAACAGCCTTGAACGGTATGCCTAACATGTATTTCAAGCTAAGTCCTTGAACAAATAATTTTAAGCTCAGTCATCCTCAGCAACACCTCAATATGCAGAACTTGCTAATAAAAACACAACACGGATTCAGGAAGGAAAGATCTTGCGAAACTCAATTGGCACTCTTTGCCGACGATAATTTTGTCTCCAGTGAAAATAATGTTCGTATTCACGCAATTTTTCTTGACTTTAAAAAGGCATTTGTTAAAGAGTCCCACAGAAAATTAATGACTACACTAAAGTCTTACTATACTGTGAGATGACGCAGCGATGTAATTTTCTGTATTAGAGAATTCCTAAGACGTCACGTCCAAAGGGTAGTGTTAAACGACACCATCTCAGACGAGGTTAAAGTCATTCGGTTGCCCCACAGGGGAGTGTCATAGGTCCACTTCTAATCAGTTTGTATATAAACGATATTGGTGAAGTGGTAGACGGTAAACAGACGGTTTGCAGACGATGCTGTAGTGTACATAGAAATCCGTAGCAATAATAATAAGGAATCGTTAAGGAAGGACCTCAGGGCATTTCAAGAGTGGTGCGATGCGTGGCAGCTTGAATTAAATTTGCTAAAATGTGTTACAATGAACAGCTGGAAAATAAAACACCCCCATCAATACAGCTTTCACATACAGCATACCCAATTAGAGACTGTATAATCTGTAAAATACCTCGGAGTGGAACATACTAATGATACCTCGGTGAGCAAACATGGGATATAACTGGTCAAGCAAATCGTAAATTGGAATTTGTTAAAAGAGTACTTGTAGTACGTTGCTTTGGGATCCTCATGAGGTTGGCTTAAAAATGAGTTAGAACAAGTGCAAAGATCAGTAAGATACGTGAAAGACCGTTGTGATAGTCTCGTTAGTGTTACATATCTCTTGCAACAACTGGGATATGTTACTTACAGTACAAATCGAGTTTTATTTGCTTTGTTTGTCAATCTCTTCAAGTTGTTTTAACAGAAGGTCCAATAGAACAGCTTAGCACCTTGGGGTTGAAATTCTCCATGCCATATGCAGTTAATGCCATATGCAGCATATGCAGTCTCTTATGCAGTTAAACACTACGAAGCTCTCCGCACGGTCATATGCACGATCATAGTGTCCTGAATGGTAGGATGATCGTCTATGCAGCACTCTGCTAGTTTCAGGTCTGACCGCGCATTGTTACCCTGACTACTTTTGGCCTGCTCGTGGCGGCCGGGGGAAGATGCTCGGTTCTGATGTGAGCTGGAAATAGTGCTGCATGCCTTATTTGGAATCATCCCCTACTACACACCCCAGAGGTGACTTGTACGGTATTTCGTTGATGTAGATTTGTATACAGTACCTGTTGGTGATAGATAACTCACCCCTTGCTACGCACCCCGTAGGTGGTTTGGTGGGTATTATGAAACTGCACAAATTTTAAGGAACTTTTCACACGAGGCTCTTACCTATTAAATCTGATATATGAATGGATGTGCTATGAAAAATGTGCTGCGGGGACTGGATGGAGTGACTCTACAAATGTATGAACCGGGGACAGGAAAATATTACCTGTTCCAATTCCTTGCCCTCGTGCTTGCCATTTCTGCACATCAAATATTGCAATTCAGTTTCTCAGGAATAATTGCCTTTGAATTTTAGTTTCCCCGCGCTCATATTTCCGTTAGGTTTCCAAAAGGGTGACCAACCTAAGGTCTGGTGTTATTTCAAATCCTCTCCGCAACAATTAGAACTAGCGCTTCTTACAACATTCGGGTCACAACAAGCGCACTTCGACTGCGGATCATGGGATTGCGTTTTACTCACGCCTTGTTGCTGACACTGAGGCGATTAATTTTATCGTTTCTCACGAAATTTGACTGCGCGCACACTTTTTGTTTTTGTGCACTTTTCCCTCCTTTGAGTGTAGTAAAGTTTCTGCCCCAGCAATACTTTGTTTAGGATTTGGGGAGAAAACCATACCGATGAAGATGGATAGCTTGATGGTTTCAGGTAAAATAAGTCGATAGTATTTCCAACATACTACCTAGCATTGTGAACGCCTATATCTGGCCATATCCGTTTTCCAAATGCATTATTTTTAATACCTTTCTTGATGTATCCAAAGAGATATGTTACAGTCATAATCAATCATATTGAGAAATTGTCTATGCATATATATCGCCAATAAATACACTTCTTAAAATGCGTCGATATTGGTGATAACCTCAGATCTGACATACTCAAAAGAACGGTGACCGGTGGCAACTTTCATTGTATTTCAGAATCAAATTTTCTGATATGAATCCGTTAATGTGACATTCATAGCTATTTCGTAAATAATGATACCTTTTTAAGTTTTTTTTGTTTAACATGCATGGCAGTAGCATGAACCATGTATATTTTACGCCTGGTGTGGAATCATCCCGTGGCACTCACACTGAAACTGGGTTACACGGTTTTTTGTACATGTATTTATACCATTACCATTGTATTGCATTGTTTCCTCTTTTTTGACTATTCATTCATCTCCTGCAGCCCTTAGTTCAATGTACTTTGGAATAGTCTACGATGGTGGGTATTTCCTTATGGATTCGGACCTAGACATGCAACATATAGAAAATATATGCGAAACAGCATTAAAGAAACTAAGTTTTGTTAAGCGTATATTAGGAAGGTCCTCGGAAGAAAAAGTACTTCGCTCTGGTTAGGCTACACTTCGAGTACGCCGCGAGCGTTTGGGACCCTAACAATGAAGATTCAACCGAAAAAATTAATAAAATACAAAAGAAAACAGCACGCTTTGTTAAAAACTGCTACGAGCGAACAATTAGTGTTTCACAACTATGAGAGGGATTAAAGTGGAAGCCCCTAGAGAATCGGTGGCTACTCGTTAGGCTTAGCTTGCTTGAGAAATTCAGTTCTGATGTGTTTCAGAGCGACATAGAGAACATTATCATGATGCCTCACTACACATCTAGGTCTGTCAAAAGTGATAAAATAAGTGTAGCAGTCGTAGTGGTGTTATGAGTGTCTCAATATGCCACTCCGCTATCCGCCACTTGATTGCATCCCTATATGTGAGGAGCCACCAAGGTCCTCGTCGAATATTAGGAGGATAAGGGTAAGGAGGTTAAGGATAAGAGCGATAGGGATAAGGAAGATAGGGATGAGGATGATGAAGACCTTGGGAACGATTTGGTGGTTGGGAAGCGGCAGTGAGTGCTGGAGTGCGTTATTGCGACCGGTCAAGTCTTCCCGTTGGGGAAGTTATGTTGCGTATTGGTGAGGGTTGAATATTAGTAAACGAAGTGATTAACCTGAGAGTTCGGCGTTATTCCTTTTGAACCACCCGCCCGACACTGTGTTTTACCGACATAGAGAGATGTATTGCCGAACAGATATGTGCAAAAACTCGTTCTTTCCGCGCACAGTAAGCGACCACAATAAAAACTGAGCTACACTAATTACACTACCTTAATACGTCTCCATTTCACCTCCCAAAACCTTATCCCTTACATCCTCACACGGCTGGTTTCCTGACACACCCGTCCATACACCAATGTAGCGGCTATCAGGGTACATCTACATATCCATCTACGTAATACCCTGCGAGCCACCACGAGGGTGTGTGGCAGGGGGTGAAGATCACCAAACATGCACTATTGACGTGCAACTAGGATATTTAAGGGTGACAAGCTAGATAATAGGGTCACATGCAGCTAGATGGTTAGTATCTACATAATAAGGAAGGGATTATTGGTTGTTATTAAATGCATCATGCACTACAGGCTACTCTAACTATATTTCACCTACCTATCCCTTTACTACGCTGACTATTGTTCTCTCTTATGGTACGCGGGAAAAATGACATTTAAATCTATCGGTACGACAATCTATCTCTCTAATCTTGTTAATCTGATCAAACCTAGCATAATACGCAGGGGATCTCAATATATATCTAACGTCATCTGTGAACAAATCGGTTTCGAATTTACTTAAAAGGTCTAACCTAAATTTTAACCTGCGTTCTGATAGTAATTCCCATCCTTGTTCTTCTATTAAACTCGTAACACTTATACCATTAACATACGGCATTTAACAAATCAAGTGGACCTCCTTTGCACACGCTCTAATTCTTTTATCATACCTTCCTCGTACGGATCCCATATACTAGCGACATATTCTATATAAGGCCTAACAAGTGTAAAAAATATCTTCTTTTTCGTACTCTCTCATCGCATTTGCGTAGAACCCTTTTTACGAATCCTAATCTACGGTTTGCTACACTAGTTATTTCCCTGATGTGTTTCCCCCATGATATGTCTCCAGTGATGGTGACGCCTAGGTATTTAATAGATTTCACGTTAAATATTTTCTTTTCTTTGATGCAATAATTATTCCGGGGAAAGCCATTCTTTTTCCAAAAGTTCACTATCGCGCATTTCTTCAAATTTAATTCTAGCTGCCATCTATCACACCAGTCATCAATCGCATTTAAATCCTTCGCTAAACACTGACTGTCCTCTTCATTTCTAATTTCCTTATATACTACTGCATCATCGGCAAAAAGACGGAGCTTGCTATTTTTTACTACTGCATTCAAGTCATTTACGTAGAGAAGGAATGCATTTGGGCCTATCACGCTTCCCTGGGGAATACCCGATGTAACTTTAACTTCGCCTGAGCTGACACCATCTAATACCACCCTTTGAACGCGTTCATGTAAGAAGTCTCCTATCCAGCCTACTATATTACTGTCTATTCCGTATGATGCTAACTTCGCGAGTAACTTACAGTGGGGAACCTTGTCAAACGCCTTTCTAAAGTCAAGAAACGCTGCGACTACCTGTACGTTACCTTCTCCGGAAACTAAAATATTATGAACAAATAGACCTAATTGAGTTTCGCTAGACCATCCCTTTCTGAACCCATGCTAGTTTGTTATCAATAAATCCTGGCTGTCGATGTGTCCCATAATTGATGTAACTATTTATGTATATGCTCCATAATTTTACATGATAGTGGCGTTAATGATATTGGTCTATAATTACATGTCTGTTCCCTATCGCCGCTTTTAAAAATTGGGGTCACGTTTGCTATCTTCCAGTCTTTGGGAACCGCGTGTTCTTCGAGGGATTTGTTAAATACTTCTTTAAGATACGGAGCCATTTCCAGAGCTAATTCTTTATACACACGAGCTGGAATTTCATCAGGACCTGAGCACTTATTCGGGCTAATGTTATTTATTAAGGATATGATTCCGCTAAAAGATATATCGATCGGGGGCATTGGTTGCTGAAATTGGTCTGGTATGGTTTCATGCAAACTATGCTTAGATTGATTAAAAACGCTCTGAAAAAATAATTCAACAAATTAAACTTATCTAAACTGGAAGTTACTATTCCGCCTCTATCGTTTTTCAAGGAATTAACCGTTGACTTATTAGTTCCCTGTACTTTCCTAACATATGACCAAAATGCTTTCGGATTTCCCTCTAGTTGTTCTCCAAGTACTTTTCTCTTGAATTCGCTAAACGCTTTTCTAAGGACTGTTTTTGCGGCTGCTTTACAAATTTTATAATGTTCGATTGTATTTATTAAGTCGCTATTAGCTGCATTATTCTTCATTTTTATTAGTTTCGCGAGGCTAACTCGGTGGCGTTTTCAACATTTTCTAACATCCGCGTGGTACCACCTTGGTTCCCTATTCTCACTCTTACACTTATGAGGTATATATCTATTGACAAGTGACCGCGTAATTTGGAGGAACTCTTTCCATATATTTTCTGTATCACTTATTTTGCTAATGTTCAAGAATTTGTCAAAAGAAGTCTTTAAGTCAAGCCAAAATCCGTTAAAATCTGCTTTACTAAAAAGGTAAATCTTTCTTTTTAATTTAAAATTTTTTTCAGTGTTGAGGGAAAATTTTACGTGCACTACCTTGTGGTTGCTTATTCCATCGACATTTTCAACTTTAATAACTTTTTCAGGGATATTTATGGCAAGTAAATCGAGAACATTCTCCCCTCTATTAGGCAAATTTACTATTTGATGTAGTGAGTATGATGCGAGCAGGTTAAGCAATGACTCGCAGATTTCTTTTTCCCTACCCCCAGACTTATGACTACATGTTTTCCAATCTATCGATGGTGTATTGAAATCTCCACCTACAATAATCTCTCGCTCGTTACTATACTACGTTACTATCTTCATTCCCTGCCACACACCCTCGTGGTGGCTCGCAAGGTATTATGTAGATGTAGATGTATGGGAATTAATGGACCTGATCTGTTTCTCAAGTTCTAATACTGAGTGTACATTGGAATGGGGTGGTCTATAGTAGGCACAAACGTATATTACTTTCGAATTAGCCAATTGAATGTAACACCATACAATTTTTTTTGTATTATCTGGAATCACTTCTATTTTGCTGAATTTTGTCTTCTTAACTGCGATAAGTAGTCCGCCTCCCGGTCGACCCTCTCGATCTCTCCTGTATACCATAAAATTTACTGGAAAAATTTCACTATCAGCAATATCGGTTGTTAACCAACTTTCCGTTTCAATAATTATGTCAGAATTAGTACTCTCTATAAGGTGATGGAATTCAGGTATCTTGCTTCTTAAACTACGACAATTAAATACCACTACTGAAAATTCTCCCATTTTAATGTCTGCTCATTGTATTTGTGGGGTTTCTGTTTTATAAATTGTTGGGAAAGTTACCGTTTGGAGATTCATGGGTGTTGTTTTGATTTATACGTTTTTCCTCTTTCTGTGCTTTCTTCCGTCCCGCTAAACCTATACTGTGTTGTCTGATGAACTCGTTATTCTTTGCTATCTTGGTGAATGGCAAGTTATTTATTTGCCCACTATTTGAACTAATCACTCCCCTACTCTCTGTCCTAAAAAAGGCCTACGAGTATGCTCCAATATCCTGCTCGCTACCTCCTGCGATGCCTCTTGCTTACAGTGGACACCTGAACGATGCAATGGCACCCGACACGAATTCAGCACCGGCCTGAGATCTAATAACTCCGCTCCCTCGCTCCCACAGACTTCACGGAGTCTCTGCTTTATGCCTTCCACTCGGCTCCAAACCATTGAACCCCGATCCTTCATAGGTACCAAGCTGCATTATGTAAGCCTCATATTGCGACTCGACCCTCCGCGAATACGGTGGAACTCGAAGCATACATCTACATCTACGTACTACCCTGCGAGCCACCACGAGGGTGTGTGGCAGGGGGTGAAGATCACCAAACATGAACTATTGACATGCAACTAGGATATTTAATGAAGGCATGCTAGATAATAGGGTCACCTGGTTAGTATCTACATAATAAGAAAGGGATTATTGGTAGGTATTACATGCATCATGCACTACAGACTACTCTAACTGTATTTCACCTACCTATCCCTTTGCTACGCTGCCTATTCATCTACATCTACGTCATACCCTGCAAGCCAACAAAAGGGTGTGTGACAGGGGGTGCTTCCACACAAGGCATGCATGAATTATACGGTAGAACACCAAAATTACATTGAATTACATTGTTCTCTCTTATAGTACGCGGTAAAAATGACATTTTATATCTATCGGTACGACAATCTATCTCATTAATATTGTTAATATGATCAAACCTAGCATAATACGCAGGGGTTCTTAATATATATCTAACGTCTTCTGTGAACAACTCGGTTTCGAATTTACTTAAAAGGTTTAACCTAAACTTTTACCTGCCCTCTGATCGTAATTCCCATTCTAGTTCTTCAATTAAACTCGTAACACTTATACAATTATCATAACGGCCTTTTACAAACCTAGCGGATCTCCTTTGCACGCGCTCTAATTCTTTTATCATACCTTCCTCGTACGGATCCCATATACTAGCGGCATATTCTAAATGAGGCCTGACAAGTGTAAAATAGCTTCTTTCTCTTACTCTCTCATCGCATTTGCCTAGAACCCTTTTTACGAATCCTAATCTACGGTTTGCTACACTAGTTATTTCCCTGATGTGTTTCCCCCATGACATGTTTTCAGTGATGGTGACGCCTATGTATTTAATAGATTCTACGTTAGATATTTTGTTTTCTTTGATGCAATAATTTTTCCGGGAAAGCCATTCTTTTTCCTAAAGTTCACTATCGTGCATTTCTTCAAATTTAAATCTAGCTGCCAACTATCACACCAATCATCAATCGCATCTAAATCCTTAGCTAAAGACTGGATTTCCTCTTCATTTTTGATTTCCTTATACACTACTACATCATCGGCAAAAAGACGGAGCTTGCTATTTTTTACAACTGTATTCAAGTCATTTATGTAGAGAAGAAATAAAATTGGGCCTATCACGCTTCCCTGGGGAACACCTGATGTAACTTTTACTTTGCCTGAGCTGGAACCATCTAATACCACCCTTTGAACGCGTTCATGTAAGAAGTTTTCTATCCAGCCTACTATATTACTGTGAGCATAGATCTCTCGCAGGGTAGTATGTAGATGTAGAGGGTAGTATGTAGATATAGCCCGAAAGAGTTTACAAAATAGATCTTTGCAATGGTATGGAATGTCATCTACCCAATCAATGGGATATATTGTGCCGTCATACCGACGTTCGAGACTAACCACACGCAATCACGATACCTTGTTGGCTTTACAAGGCTGTAACTCTGATTGAATAAAATCTATTTGAAAATGCTTTGTATTCATGTCCATTTTCAAATTAGTGTAGTCTGTGACATTCTACACCTCAAATGGAGTGCAATTTGTTCTCATCGGTTTGTTGCGTAAACAGCTTGTATGGGAGGGTAATCATAAAATGTCAGAAAAGTTGTTTTTGCTGACTCCTCAGAGATATTTTCTTCTTTTGTTCCCGCTGCTGCCTGAGCTCCTGAGAGTCCTTTCTTTTTCAATTTATGCCGGCATAAAGTCTAATATAGAGGATCCTGCAAGGAGAATAATTATGTCCTTGGCATTTTAAGTCGTTGGAAGGGCTTTCCCGTAAATTTTCCCCCAACCTCCCACGCGAAAATTTCGGCGCGGCGGTCGTAAAAGTCACCAATATTCTTATAACGGTTTTTTTCGGTAGTTGACGATCGTTTCCACTCTTGACCAGCTGAGTTTGGCTGGATCTTTCTTTAAAATAGCGGGAGCTGAGAAGTGGATCTGTTCAAGAAAAATATTTTGAAAAAAGTAAACTTAGTGTATACATCTGCTGTGACTGTATACAATAGGCAATTTCATCAAAATAAATGTAAAATAATATAAATATAAAATAATCGTTCTCACTACAGCCATTTACATTAGATTCCATATTTGCTTCAGTCGTAAACACATCATTATAAAAGTGTTTACAACATCAAACAAACAGCAAAAGTGTTGTTACAGGTATTAGGTAAACAGAAATAGTATTTTAATCAATATATCCCCAATAACTATAGTATCTTAACTGGTAACTTCTACTCAAGCTTAAAATTAGACATGAAGGGTACCTGTGGAGGTTTTCTTTTGAATTTGCATTCGAGGATCGCAATATACATGCTAAGTAAAGTCAAAAAATGGGTCATCCAACCTTTAATGTGCAGAGGTGAGAGAATCGTTAAGATGATAGAAAGTATGCCACACCAAGATCTTGCGGAATTCAATTACTGCTTTTTGTTCGTGATATTTTAGTCTTGGGTGAAGAAAGCTTTCCAGTAAACGCTATTTTTCTTAGGTTTCACAAGGAATTTGATAAATAATCACATAGATAGTCATCACATAATAAAAATCAAACATTTACATCGACGTTGTAATCTACATCTACATCGACATATAACTCTGCAAGCCACCACAAGGGTATTTGGCAGGGGGTGACTTATCGCCAACATGAACTACAGTGAAGAAATTTACTTTCACCAACATGCACCACATAATGGGTATGCTACAAATGCGACAGAAACCACTAAATTAATCAATTATTAAATAATTAATGTAACTATGTAAACGTGACACAAGAGTCATGCAGGGAACAAGCAAAACATGGTGTTAGCACTACTCGGATTAGATTTAGAAACATGCCCTTGGGGGTAAATGAATTAGCAGCTACACAACCAGTCAACTAACACTTTCCCCTCCCTCCCGTCCTACTTCCAAGTCTCAGCGTAGCTATTATGGTCTCTTATCGATCGCGTTAAAAACGAAGTTTTCAACCTATCTGTTCTAAAATCTATTTCCATTATTTTATTCTCATGATCTTATCCCTAATGCCCTGGATGAGAGAGATCATATGTAATTGCGGACAAAGTATTGTACATCTTCATCTTATACCAGAAGCTATGAGAGTGCTACGTTCAAGAACAATTGTAATGGAGGTCGTCATCTCTTGTGAAGTTTAAGTCACATCGGGTGTCCCACAGGAGAGTGTCATAGGCCCACTTCTGTTCCTTTTTATTTGCTGCGTGAGCATTCCTGAGAGGGTGTAGGGAAGGAGTGATAGTGGAGATGGAAAAAGAGTCCGAACAAGTCCGATAGCCCAAGAGATGATAAAAGGGATGGGGAGCAAGACCTCCACGGGCGGTGGACGTGAGCGCTTGGCCAGGAAGAAGAGGCTCTGGCTCATCTGTTGCGGATGGGAGTCCTCTATAATCTTCCGCTCGGGGGGGAGGAGGAAGGAATTCCAACCCTGGAGATGCGTCATGCATGTGAGCATGGACCCTTCCCTACCCCCTTGTCGTCACCACATCCAATCTTTAGCCTGCTTATTCCTTGATATCTTCACTTACCTTCATATCACAAACATTAAAACTAAGCATACAGTTTGGAGAGGGACCGGGAGACAGGGATTGCTCAGAACTTAATATCTGAGAGATAAATATCACAGGTTGGATACATGCTTGATGTGACGACCTTCATCCGGTTTTGGATAAAGAAAGTCACCATTACTAATAGACGACTAGTTCCCTAGTGCTCGCTACACGACTATTTCTACCTCACTCTACATCTACATATTAAGCTGCCAGCCACCACAAGGGTGCTAAGTATCTTAACATGAACTGTAGATACTAACTTCGCATGCAATCTCCGGCATGATATATTCCTTCATGTCTTAGTACCTTGTAGTGATATTTATTTATGGCATTAATAATACCAACCAGTAGTTTTACCTTGAGTAGTGTACTGCATGGTAGCATATTCTTCTACGTATCACTCTCCTGGTTTGTGGTCTGACTGTGTACCGTTGTCCTGACTGATTTTGGCCTGCGCCTGGCATTCGGGGGTACGTGCGTGGTTCTGCTTTGAACTGGGATGAGTGCTGCATGCCTGGTGTGGAATCACCCCTTGCCGCATACCCAAGTGGTGGCTTGCACGGTATTTCGTAGATGTAGACGTAGAAGGGTGTTTGGAGAGGTGAAAGTTATCAGAAACACGCACCTTAATGTTCAAGTAACTTTCACCATCATACACTGTACTATCGATATGCTATCAATTCTACAGAAAGCATTTTTATAAATGTATACTGCAACTGTAAAACGGAGGTACAAGAGTCACGTAGGTGTCATGCGAAGCGAAGTGTTAGTACTACGAGGCAGATGAAGAAACAACCATTAGGGAACAAATCACCTAATTAGCTGAACTACCTGTCGACTAGCATTCTTCAAAGCCTCATTGTCAGCCATTATGATCTCTTATTGATTTTGGGAAACACGACATTTTAAACCTGCCAGTTCTGTAATCTATTTAATCTATTTCCCTTATTTCTACATCTACATCTACGTCATACCCGGCAAGCCACCCAAAGGGTGTATGGCAGGGGGTGCTTCCACACCAGGCATGCATGAATGATACGATAGAACACCGAAATTACATTGAACCCCGCGTACCACACATGCAAAGCGCCAATTAAAAATCTAATAACCAACAAACATTCTATCGTCAATCGTTCCAACGTGCAAGGGGTACAAGGACTACTACTACATATTCAAAATATCATGCATAAATAAGAACATCAATATTTACATCATGCAGAAATAAGAACGTAGAGAATATAATGAGAAAGATTTACTGCCTGCCTATTGTCACAATTCGAACTATTCATGACGATAATCACAGCTGTTATGGTCCCAAATGGTACGCGGAAAAAATGACATTTTATACCTATCGGTTCTACAATCTATCTCTCTAATTTTATTGGCGCGATCTAATCTGCCGTAGTACGAGGGGGTTAATAGTATGTTTTTTACGTCGTCAAGGAAATGATTTTCCTGAAATTTAGTTAGGAGGTTAAGCCTATAATTTAATCTACGCTGTGATAGCGATTCCCATCCTAATTCTTCTAACAGTCCAGACACATTAGCCAACTTATCGTAGCATCGTTTCACAAACCTAGCTCCTCTTCGCTGCACGCGATCTAACTCTGATATCAACCCCGCTTCGTATGGATCCCATACACTAACAGCATATTTCATTGTAATAATATGATCAACCGTAGTATTTCGGAGTTCGTAACATATGGATAACGTCATCAGAAAATAAATTATTTTTCAATCAACGAATTATATGGAGTCTAATTTTAAACGACGGTCTGAGAGATTCCCAACCCTGTTTTTGAAAGAGGACAGTAACTTTAACGAGACTGTCATAATGGCCTTTCACTAATCTTGCTGTTCTTCTCTGCCCAAGTTCTAACTCTGTATTTAATCCTACCTAATAAGGGGTCCCAAGCACTGGCAGCGTATTCCAAGTGGGGTCTAAAAAGGGAGGAGTGGCTGATTGCTTTGTTTTTTACTTCGATTTTGTCGAATACAGTATTAAACATCTCAGTCTTTTGCGTAAACCCAAAAGCCAATTTATTTTTCGACGAAGTTTTAATATCTTACGAACTCCAACCTATTTCGGTGGATAAGATCGTGAGAATAACATAAGGAAAATGTACTGCAGAACAGTGGTTTTTTCCGAGATCGATAAGAGACCATAATGTCTGTGTTTAGAATTTGAAATAGGTAGGTTGATAGGTAGTGTAGCTAATTGATTGATGACCTCCCTAATGCATGTATGTAAATCTGCCGCGTAGTGCTAATACCATGGTGTTGCATGTTCCCTCCTTGTTATTGTATATCGTTTACGTAGTTGCATTATACATTAATTTAATAGTTTCTCTAACACTTGTAGCATGCGAATAGTGTGGTGCATGTTGGTGAAACTTACTTTCTACACTATATTACGTATTGGTATTAATCACCCCTTACCTAACACCCATGAGGTGGCTTGCAGGGTAATATGTAGATGTATAAGAAACAAATTTCAGTATAAGATCAAAAGAAAATAACCTTTTCTTTCCAATCTATCTCTGGTTGGCAAATATTCAGCCTTTATCACATACAATTCAGTTACGGTTCACCATTCCATTTTTTAAGGTAAACATATAGGTTCACTTTTTTGTGCCTATTCAAAGATAGCACCTTTTTTTACGGTCATTTTATTTTGCTTAAGCCAATCTATTACGGTAGAAACGATCAAGAGCACGAAAGTGATTGGACTGCAGAACCGATGGATTCAACATCTAATTTTTTCCACGAACAATGAGGGACCTCAATAGATGCGAGAGATCAATTCAACTAAACACCCACACTATCAAGGTAGTGAACACTAGGTATGTTTCAAAAGAAAATCATCATTACATCTGCATCTACTAATTACCCCGCTAGCCACCACAGGGGTGCTTGGCAGGGGGTGACTTATCAGTAACGTGAACTACAGTGAAGAAATTTACTTTCACCAACATGCACCATATAATGGGTATGCTATAAATGCTACAGAAACCAATAAATTAATCTAATATGTAACTACTTAAACGTGACACAAGAGTCATGCAGGGAACATGCAAAACATGGTGTTAGCACTACTCGGCAGATTTAGAATCATGCATTAGGGGGTATACGAATTAATCAGCTTCACTACCTGTCAACGAACTTACTTCTAAGTGTCAACGCAGCCATTATGGCCTCTTATTGATCGCGGGAAAAATGACATTTTAAACATTTCTTTTATAATATCTATTTCCCTTATTTTATTTTCATGATCTGATCTACCGTAGAATATATGAGTTCGTAAGATATTATTCTGCAACTAACTTCTTCTGCAAACTAGCTAACTATACTTCTGCAACTAACTTCTTCTAACAAGCTAACTTCTTCTGCAAATAGTTCAGTTTCGAATTTACTTAAAAGATTGAGTCTAATTTTCAATAGATGATCTGATAGTGATTCTCATCCTAGTTTTTGCAAGAGGTCAGTTACACAAACGAGACTATCATAACGGACTTTCACATATCTTGCTGATCTTCTCTGCACGCGCTCTAACTCTGTTTTTAAGCATATCTCACGAGCATCCCAAACACTTAGCCTGACCGTTATTCCCCGAATATGTTTGCTCAACGAGGGATAATTAGTTTAACTCCAAGATATTTTACAGATTCTACGGTCTCTAATTGGATATTTTGTACGTAATTGCTGTACTGAGGGGAGTTTTTCCTATTCCAGAAGTTTATTACAACACATTTTTTTCAACTTTAATTCTAGTTGCCGCGTATTGAATGCTTGAATTGCCTTGAGGTCCTTCGTTAGCGGATTCATTACAAATCGCTTAAAATGCTCCAAGTAATTTTTTTTAGCTTTCTGCATAATTAGTATCTCGATGAATTTATATATCAATAGGGTTAATACTATTAACCTTTAACTATATCCCCAGGAGTGTGCTTCATGTTTGCATGTTCGTCTGCGTAGCGCTCTCTTAGTTTCTGTTTTAATCGCGAAATGTTCTCCTGTCAGTCTTTGCTTTGCGCGTTGAGGTCGGGAGAACGGGCGAGGTTCTGTTTTGAACCGGGTAGAGTGCTAAATTCATGGTGTAAAATCACCCCGTGCCACACACCTTTGTGGTGGCTTGCACGGAATTTCGTAGATTCAGATATGCATCACATACTACCACTATTTCCCCTCCAGCATTCGATTGCCTTTTAATCTTTTCACCTATCTTTACATCTGTCGCAAATACGATCGTAAACATTAAACAAGGGAAATACAGTAGCGGCAAAATGGAACTTTTTGGAATTCGTAAGTTCACATTAAGGGGGGGCATTAAAACTTTGGAGTGCGGGAAGAAGTACCGGTATATTCCGGCGGGAATCTATCAGCGGGGATCACTTACCCTTTTTGCCAGTAGATGGCAGAGCTGAAAATTATTGTAAGCCTTTATATCATTTCAGCGACAGTGGCGTAGTGTGCGTGTGTGTGTTATAATATATTTTATAGACACTGGAGTGATTTAGCATACTGTGCACGGGTGGGTATTGGTGTGGTTTTAGGTCGGGTACGACCAGCCATATTATATTTAATCTCATATATAGAGTACATTGTTTTATGAACTAAACAAATCACTAAACAGCCTGATATAAAGAGCATTCAATTTATGACTGTGCCCAGTATTCACTATCGGGCCGTATATCTGGTACCATGGTAATATATCTCAAGATCTCTACACCCAGGACATGACACGATCCCACAATGCAATCTGATTCCTTCATTTTGAATCGGGCTCGACGTTCCGTAACAGTTACTCTCCATTGAGTAACCAAAAGTGTTTAGCCTTAATCGATGTTACAAATTCTCTTTAAACGTGAAATTGAATTTGATCTTTAAATTATAAAAGGACTGGGTAAGCTCTAAGAGGTATATGTTGGTGTTCATTGAAGATAAAATATTTTTCACGGAGAAACAAGAACTATTTCTCACCTCGTATGTTAGGATAACCTTCCTCCTCGTATTTTGGCGCACAGTAATTATTTATGCATGCCAACTAATCACTAGTATGGTGCTTAATTACAAGTAACTGGGGACAGAGCTTAGCTCGGTAGACAATATGTATCATTTTTCTTTAAATTATATGGACATCTATATTATGTGATATAATTTTTTTATGTATTTCATCATAAATTTACAAAATCTTATTACTATCGCCGACATAGGTTTGCTCAAAAACAGAACAGTAACAGAACGATTATTTAATGGTGAATATTTGCTAATACAATGGTCGCATCCATTCAGAGGTCTTCCACGGATCATTTGAAGAAGCAAAATAAACGAATAAATAAATGCCGAGCCTAACAAATGTAATCGATGTCTCTGTCGATGCGCTTCTCATGGGAAGTTGGGCTCTAATTTCTGCACAAAATAGATTTTTTGGGTAATGGAACCTATCTCTATCGAAATATCGTACCGTAAAATGCCAACATTTGGGTAGATCGGATATCCAGTTTTGATAAAATAATTACATAGCGCATGCGTATATACAAATGCAGCTCAATTTACAGTGTAAGAGATTAATCTTCACGTAAGTATGACACCATTCTACATATGCATACTACCATGCTAGCCGCCGTAGGCATCTTTCGTCGTTTATTCATCATGTTCGACCGAAAAAAAAATAATCAGTGTAGAGTCTCGAACGCACGTCATTGGATCCATATTTGATAACCGCGAGCGCCGTCACGCCCGCGACCATGACGCACTTAAGGTAGTGACGTTAAGTATTAGATCGGGACGAAATAATGTAATGGAAATTTTCTCATGAACACGGGACTAAAGGGCAGAATTTTAAGGAAAAACGAAGCGTAAAGAAAAATCGATTGCAAGAACTAAATACTTAATTCTCTCTACCATCCGATAATGAACGTTCAAACCATTCACCTTGATTGCAAGTGATTTCAAATATCAAAAAAACTTCTGCATTCATTCCGAATAAATTAGGGGCCCATTTTTAGGGCTCTTTTAGTATTATGAGATACTACACGGTTATATGCGTAATAGTTAGATTTCGGCAATTCAATGGGAATAAATAAACTGTTATTATTTACAGGTAAGAATGAGGTATACCTTTCTATCAAGCTATTTAAGGCGAGGCATTTATTTTCCGCTGCTTAAATTCTTCATCCTATCAGTTTAGTTCAGTTTTTCTGATTTCTACATACGACTCCTGGAAATTAATATTTTAGATTTAGAGTTTAGATTAGTTAGTCCATGCTTGAATTATTCCGTCAAATAAAATAATTGCAACTTTACTGAGGTCAAAGAACCCTGAGATTTACTGAGGTCAGGCGGTTCCCAAAGATTGGGAGATAGCAAACGTGACCCCAATTTATAAAAGCGGAGATAGGGAACAGCCATGTAATTATAGACCAATATCATTAACGTCACTATCATGTAAAATTATAGAGCATATAATAGTTACATCAATAATGGGACACCTCGACAGCCAGGATTTATTAATAACAAACCAGCATGGGTTCAGAAAAGGACGGTCTTGCGAAACTCAATTAGGTCTTTTTGTTCACGATATTTTAGTTTCCGGAGAAGGTAACGTACAGGTAGATGCAGCGTTTCTTGACTTTAGAAAAGCTTTTGACAAGGTTCCCCACTGTAAGTTACTCGCGAAGTTAGCATCATACGGAATAGACAGTAATATAGTAGGCTGGATAAGAGATTTCTTACATGAACGCGTTCAAAGGGTGGTATTAGATGGTGTCAGCTCAGGCGAAGTAAAAGTTACATCGGGTGTTCCCCAGGGAAGCGTGATAGGCCCAATTTTATTTCTTCTGTACGTAAACGACTTGAATAGTGTAGTAAAAAATAGCAAGCTCCGTCTTTTTGCCGATGATGCAGTAGTGTATAAAGAAATTAGAAATGAAGAGGACAGACAGTGTTTAGCTAAGGATTTAGATGCGATTGATGATTGGTGTGATAGATGGCAGCTAGAATTAAATTTAAAGAAATGCGCGATTATGAATTTTTGGAAAAAGAATGGCTTTCCCCGGAATAATTATAGCATCAAAGAAAACAAAATATGTAACGTAGAATCAATTAAATACTTAGGCGTCACCGTCACTGAAGACATGTCATTGGGGAAACACATCAGGGAAATAACTAGTGTAGCAAACCGTAGATTAGGATTCGTAAAAAGGGTTCTAGGCAAATGCGATTAGAGAGTACGAGATAGAAGCTATTTTACACTTGTCAGGCCTCATTTAGAGTATGCCGCTAGTATGTGGGATCCCTACGAGGAAGGTATGATAAAATAATTAGAGCGCGTGCAAAGGAGATCTGCTAGGTTTGTTAAAGGCCGTTATGATAATTGTATAAGTGTTACGAGTTTAATAGAAGAACTAGGATGGGAATTACTATCAGAACGCAGGTTAAAATTTAGGTTAGACCTTTTAAGTAAATTCGAAACCGATTTGTTCAAAGATGACGTTTGATATATATTAAGAACCCCTGCGTATTATGCTAGGTTTGACCATATAAACAAGATTAGAGAGATAGATTGTCGTACCGATAGATTTAAAATGTCATTTTTCCCGCGTACCATAAGAGAGAACAATATGCAACGTAGCAAAAGGGATAGGTAGGTGAAATATAGTTAGAATAGTCTGTAGTGCTTGATGCATGTAATAACTACCAATAATCCCTTCCTTATTAAGTAGATTTAACCTGTACTATACTGTAGTAACTAATATTTTATTGTAATAACTACTGCAATTACTTGCAATAACTAATAATCTACTGTAGTAACTAATAAACATTGACCCTATTTTCTAGCATGTCTACCTTATATATCCTACTTGCATGACAATAGTGCATGTTTGGTGATCTTCACCCCCTGCCACACACCCTCGTGGTGGCTCGCAGGGTATTACGTAGATGTAGATGTAGATGAAACGTGAGGCCTCAGACCGGCAGTTTAAACAAATTCTTAAGTACCTTGGTTTTTCCTATTATCGGCAAACGATGTATTGCATTATTTCATCTAGAAATGGAAATAAGTGTGGATTAAGTTGTATATGCCCAAGTTTGAATTATGAAGTCGTAAGCATTGTTTACCATTTTCCTGGGGTCAAACGGGAGGCGGCAGGCCAAATGTCCAAACGAATTCTAAAGTTGCTTAGTAGTTTCTGTCTACTTGAAAAGTTTCGTACGATAGCCTAGATTATTCAGGTTATTATTCGTGGATCTTTGTCCCTATGACCATGTTTGAATTATGGTGTCGGAACCATTGTTAACCACTTTCCTGGAGGCTTCAGACCAAAATTCCAAATGAATCCTAAAGCCGCTTAGTATTGTCTGTCAGCTCAAACATTTTCATGACATTATCAAGATTGTTCTGGGAAATACACGTGGATCTTTGTCCCGATGACAATGTTTGAATTATGGAGTCCATTGTTTACCACTTTCTTGAAGTCAAACAGGAAGCTTCAGACCAAAAATCTAAATGAATGCTAAAGCCGCTTTGTATTGTCTGTCAGTACAAAATACTTCATGGCATTTCCTTAATTATATAGGGAAATATATGTGGATCTTTGTCCCCATGTCACACATTGATTTGCATGCAGAATTTGAATACCGCCAAAAATTAAACCCCAGATGGCGGGTTAAATTGAACAAGTGCGTATCATGACCTGGATAAAAGGACCTTGATATATCTCTACTAATAGATACTTCAATTCCTCTATCTATGGATGTCGACGTAATGGGATTAATACATTACGGCCCATTGACACAAAGTCACTATGGAAATGCTGTAACAATAATATCTACTCATTATTAACTGCGATTTTTAACTGTTTCGTTTGCACATTTCCGTGATTGTTTAATATACCGATGAACTTAAAAGGTTTCCAACAGAATCAGTTCCTTTATTGAGAAACTTTCATTAGTACTTTCATATTTTCTCTCAAGAGTATGATGAATGTATCTCAAGTTAATATACCTCTGTTTCGCATCATGTTTTGTCGCAAGGTTTATAAGATGCGCAGGTTCTGACTTGAATATTAACTTTTTGTGCTGATTGAAATATGTATCCTTGGATCCGGCCTTCCGGGAAATGGTTAACTGCCGATAAAACATCTCGGATGAAAGCGAATAATCTCTATCTACAAAATACCGTGCTAGCCACCACTTGGGCGTGTGGCACGGGGTGCTTCCACACCAGGCATGCAGCGCTCACCTCAGCTCAATTCAGAACCGCGCACGTTCCCCTGGCCGCTAGGTGCACGCCAAAAGCAGCGAGGATAACAAGGCGCCGTCAGACTAGAAGCAGAATGCTACGTGGACGTACATGCTGCCGTGCTGAGCACTAGATAACATATAAGTACTGGTTAGTATTATTCATGCGACTGAAAAATAGTGCTGCAAGGTTCTAAATCATGCCGGAAATTTCATCAGGAGTTAGTTGTTAGTCATTAACTCAAGATATTTGGCAGAAGTGCAAAAACTAATTTACTCAGTGAGGGTCAGAGTATTTAAGAACTGGTCTATCACAACTATTATGGTCCATATTTTTGCGTGAAAAAATATGTCACTCTAAATATATCGGTTCGGCAATTATTTTCTTTATCTCGCGTCTGTGATCGTTTCTACCATAATAGTTTGACTTGAACAAGATGTATTCAACGTCCGGCAAACAACAGTCCACACAAAACTTTCATTAAAGGTTTAATCTATATATTTCCCATCATTCAGATAGAGGTTCTCACCCTAATTCCCTTACAATTCAGCAACGCTGCTATATTTATCCTAACAATTTTTAAGGGAAGCGGTCCTGAAACACCGATGATCGTTCGCTGATGAGGCTGGCTGGCGACCACGCCTGTGAACTTTCCTATCCCCTCTGTGTTATAGGTTACCCGCCTGACTGTCGTCTCACAAATAATCGGCCGCTAGAGTGCAGAGCGAGCACTCACCCATGTTAGGCGTTGTCATACATAAATCAATGGGATTTTGCGTATTTTTCATGTTATTTTGTTTTGTCGACAATTACAACGAATAAGAAAGAGTTCATAATCCTTCAAGTTAGCGCATTAGCAATTTCTATTAAACCAATTCTGGTGGTTTTAGGAGACTTTGTGGAGGAAGGACCATTGTTTCAAGTTCCTATCTAAAAGAGGTGGTTGGTAGTTGAACTTAGTGTGGTATTGCTCGAAACAGGGGTCTAGGCAGATTGACGGTGTGCCATTCCGTTCTATTACACACTACACACTTTCACATGGCGACTTCCAGTTTTGGATTTTCTTGCTGGCTTGTCAATTTCATGTATTCCATTTCAGTTATTGAGGGTTGTCCTTTGAGCTTTTCCAATACCCACCGTTCCTATAAGTTTATTTCAGTAACCTTAATTGAAATAAAACCGTCATAAAAAAATAACTCGAAATATTTCAGGCCACTGAACCGACACTATTTATTTACCTACTAAATCACATGTGAGAGGCAAAGGATGATGAGCAATATCGAACTATTCCCAATTATTTTCTCAATACTAAAAATTAACTGAGGAAGTTTTCCTTTTCCTCCTAGGAACAGGAATCCATAGTGTATCCAATTGAATCCATGGAAATTGTACCGCAGCGTCTTGCAGTTGTTGTTGGACAACTCATTAGAGCTAGAAGTTATGGCCAACAAAAGAGTGATTCAGCGAAGAGACGATCCCGAGGCAGAAAAAAATATAGTCACCAAAGCAAACACAAAGGCGTCAGAGTCAGACTCTCGCCTCTTGATCGTTGCCATGATGAAAGAAAAAGGAAATGTCGACTAAGAAAGGCAGAAAACTATGACTCTCTCTGTTTAATCGTATCAGCTCTCTGGGAGCACGTAAATCAGATCTTAAGTGAAGAGATTTCGTCTGCATGCAGACACCAGTCGCTCTGCCTCTAGGGAGCTTTTCATTCACCAGGCATGAGTTATTAACTTAGTTGTTACAACAGCATTATCATCAAGCCTGATCAAGGCACTTGGTTATGTTGTTTTAAAAGCGAAACTTGTCGAGCTAAGTAAATAAATATCTGTAGAAATTTCGCTGTCTTTCTTCTACAATAATGCGAATTTCATCGCCGTTCACGCGACAGGTTCGAATTCGGAAGATCAAAACATTTAGGTGCATTTATTGACACAAAAAAAGCCAATTTATACATACGCCCACGCCTTGCATAAAAATCATTGGCTCTGGCAAAGACTCTCACTTTATACTGTTCAGTTTATGACACCTTACTCGCGTTATTAAGCAGTATCATCTTTAAAGAAAAAAACACATCTTCAAAAATACAGATTCAATAAAAAATTTAGCAAAAAACCTTCTCGATGACAAAAAACGCGGGTCACTAGAAAAAAAAACAGTTCAGAAGAAAAAACGGTTTATTAAAAAACCAGTTCAGTAGAAAACACCGGTTCAGTATAAAACACCATTTCAGAAGAAAACACCGGTTCAGAAGAAAACACCGGTCCCGTAGAAAAAACCGGTGCGATCTATTGAACCAGTGTACCGCCGTCGCAAACGGTTTTTTCCGAACCGAGAACCGGTTCAGTATTTCCTGCACCGCCCAGCACTAAATTGAGCTATTATAAGCATGTCCTAAAAAATGTCGTGGCCGTATCCGAGCATTTTTGGTTCAATGCTTAAAAAAATGAACTCTAAAAACACTCAGCTACTATCTACGACTCATAATCCAAACTTTAGTAATCCGAGAAAATGAATTCATTTACAGATTGGGTGATTGGAAAATATCATATACATCTACATCTACGTCATACCCTGCAAACCACCCAAAGGGTGTGCGGCAGGGGGTGCTTTCGCACCAGGCATGCATGAATGATATGGTAGAACACCGACATTACATTAAAACCCGCGTACCACACATGCAAAGCGCCAATTAAAAATCTAATACCCAAGAAACATTCTATCTTCAATCGTTCCAACATTCAAGGGATACAAAGACTACTACTACAGATTCAAAATATCATGCATAAGTAAGAACATCAATATTTACATCATGCATAAATAAGAGAGTAGAGAATATAATGAGAAAGATTTACTGCCTGCCTATTGTCAATACTCGAACTATTCATGACGACGATCACAGCTGTTATGTTATATATCATTAGAGTGCAAGGCTGTAATCGATAATGGAAAATCAAGAAGATAAATTGCAAACCAAAGTGAGACACAAAAATACTGGCTGAAGAAGGGAACAGAAAACGATTTACCGAAGCCACCCATAGAAAATTAGAAAATAAAGCAGTCATGAGCACCGAAGAAAAACGGCTTGAGCCGAAATGGCAATGAAACAAGTAACAGAAGAGCAACTGGTGAGCAAGAGGGCCGATACGAAGAAGCCATGGATAACGATGGAGATTAGGAAACTAATAAAAGAAAAAAGAAAATACAAAACCCCATAAACGGAGGCGAGACAACCCTTTACAAGAAGCTTAGGAACCAAGGAGAATGCAAGAAGGCTAGGGAGGATTGGATCAAAAGCTGCTGCGAGGAAGTAAACGAAAACATGAAGAAGGGAAACACCGAAACAGCATACAAGCTAGTGAAGAAACACTTCGACGAGAGGAAAACGTGTAGGAACAACATCAGGGATGCGAACGGGAATATATTGATAGCGGATGAAGACATTGGGAATAGCTGGAAGAAGTACACCGAAAAACTCCGAGGGCCGCTGGAAGGAAACCTAATGAATTAGGAAAGCGAGGTTGGCAAGGAAGATCGGGGCCTACTCATACTGAGGAGTGAATTCGATAGAGCAGTAGAACACCTCAAGAAAAACAGAACAACAGAAGCAGATACCATCAATGGAGAAATAATCAAAGCGCTTGGAAGAAAAGCCAAGGATAACCTGTACGAGAGAACCAAAAATAACTACCTAAGTGGGAGACTGCCAGAGGACTTTCAGAGGTGTGTGATGATAGCGATACCGAAGAAGACAAGGACTGAGATATGTAAGGAGCACCGAACCTTGAGTCTAGTGCCACATGCACTAAAAATATGCTAATTATAAGCCGAAGAATAGAAAGGAAAACTGAAGACAACCTCATGGAGAGCCAATTGGGATTTTGGGAGAACAGAGGTACCGGAGAGAACCTGCTCAGCCTGAGAGTAATGGTAGAGAGAGCAATTCATGTGAACAAGCCATTGGATGTACAATTCATGGGCCTGAAGAAAGCCTTTGGCAGTGTTCAGTGGAGCAAGAAGCTCGTTTTGGTGGAATAACGTGGAATGGATCATAACGGGAGAAGAATAATTTACCAACTAAACAAGAAGCCAGTTGTAACAATGCGAATGAAAGATGGAAGAAAATAGAAGCTAAAATAAACAAAGGAGTAAAACAAGGATGCATCCTCTGACTAGCACTGTTCAACATAAAATAAATTCATGAAAGGATAATAAGAAAAGCAGAAGAAATTGGCCCATAATTGAACGGAATAATGATTAATAGGGAAGAAATAAAAATGCTCCGCTTCGCAGGCGACATCACGGTCATAGCAGTAAATCGCGATGATCTTCGAAGATCACTAAACGCAATGGACCAAGTTCTCCAAGATTACAACATGAAATTACGTAAGACGATGACTAAAATCCTGGTTTACGGAAAAGGAAAGCTGAATGCAGAAATCACGTTGAGAGGAGAGAAATTGGAGCAAGTGGATTCCATCACCTATCTCGGAAGTACCATCACATGGGACGGAAAAAGTACAACGGATATCAAGCCAAGAATAATCCAAGCTGAGAAAGCGTCCATGGTAAAAATACAACTACTGTGTTCAAAGAAGATATGCCTACTATCTCGAAAACAGTGTATGTAAACATTCTTGTGGAGCGTGGCACTCTATGGATCGGAATCATGGAATCATTGGAAAAGCCGACCAGAACGTACTTGAAGCCTTCGAAATCTGGTGCTGGAGTAGGATGCTTAATTTTAAATGGACGAACAAAGTTAGAAATTATGAAGTTTTCAGAAGAGTAGAAGAGGAAATGACCACATAGAACATATACAAAACAGAAGAACCAGATGCGTTGGACACACCCAGAGGCACAATGGATTTGAGAAGAACGTAATCGAAGATAGAATAGAGGGAAAAGTCTCCTAAGGGAGACCCATGAAATAGTTCTTGGGCCAAGTAAACACGAAAGCACATAGGAAAAGTTACCAGGAGGTAAGGGAACTAGTTCTAGATGGGGAAGAGCGTCTGTCAACCAATCTTAGGACTGAAAGATCAATGACAATGATTGGGAAATGATATTGAGAATGAGTCTTCGAAATAGAATGCGATAGTTCAATCAGTGAGGAATTTCCTTCTGCGCAATCATCAAGGGCCAAGGAAATTGAGTTCTGATTCAGTGATATCCACAGTTTTAATAGAAAATTATTTTCCATCCCTCGTAACGGATTTTCAATTCTTGATCAGGGACAAGGGTTAAATACTTTTATCGTATCATCAAAACTCATTAAAAACTTAAGGTAGGCACGCAGGAACTGGATTTTTCCACACAATTGATAGAATAAGAGAATAAAGTCTACCGTCAATAAATTATGTTCCTTTATCATATGATTTTTAGATGAAAGAAATTACTTTCGACGATTAAAAATATTTTACATTAACAACCTAAAAAAATCTCCAAAATCGTACAAAATATTTTTGTTTATTTAGTCAGAATGTGGATAGAGTTCTGGTAATAGGTTTCTTCAATCCCCACGTCCTGCTAAAATGGCCAGGTATATTGAATACCATATACCTGACCGTAAGTCGCACGGCTTAACCAGCCCCCTACCTGAGGCACCCCTACCCCCGTCCCTGCGACAATCCTCAGGCTCTCCGGTTCCCATTTACCTCGTCCCAAGACAAATAGTCACAATAATGAGGGTAGGAGGTGAATAATTCTCACTTCTCCTTTTTTCCATTAGATGTCAGGGCTGAATATTTTATACTCAATCGGTGTTTTTGTATTATTGTAAGCCTTTTTTGCATTTATTTGCACGTTCAAATAATTAATGAAATATTCATACTAAACTACTTTCAATTGGCTGTAAAATTTCTCCTTTTAGTGTACCTCTAATTATTTATTCTGTGCTGATATTGTCTCTCACAATGCAATTTTCCGACTCGTGGAAAGGCTGGTTTCGATTTTTCAAAAATTCGGTGACCAAGCGAAAAAATCTTTCTTGAAGATTCAGTCATAGCTATCAATAGACATTGGACTCTTAGGGATTGACCAGCCGCCTCCAACGTGCTACGCACGGGGGGTATGGGTTTGGTTTTAGGCCAGGCACAACTTGCCAATGATATGTATATTTTATTTAATTTTAATAAACTAAGGATTTCCGTGGAGGGGTTTCTTTAGCCTTTGGAGCAAATTTTGACTGCGCCCAACTTTTACTGTTGGGCCAAATATCTGGTACTTGATAAACATCTCAAAAGTTGGATGATTATCCTCATTTCCTCTATTTAGGCATTTCATTGAAAGAGTTAAATATGTGACGGCTCAATGACTGAAAGTCACTGAAGAATGCTAAAACACGTCCCAAGTTGAAAAGGCACAATAAAGAGGGTAGGGGATGAAGAGCCAGTAGATCGAGCTTCTCCCTTTAGCCAGTAGATGGCAGAGCTGAAAATTTTCTACTCCGTCGGTGTTTTTGTAACATTGTAAGCCTTTTTATCATTTCATTAGTGTCTAAAAAAAAGTTTCCCTAAAATTGGTTGGTATTCCTATATTGTAGTATGCTGGTGGAATATCTCTTCCTGACGAGAATTTGCTGGTTTTTGTTGGAGTGACCAACATTTGAACTCATATTAACTATAATTGGGTATAATTTAGTGCATGTTGGTGATATCTTACTCCCTGTGATACACGCTTGAGAAGGCTTGCATGGTGTTACGTTGAGGTACATGATGATACACACTGTTTTCGTTAGTTGTCCTGAGCTCAGCGGCCGGGGAACGAACGAAGTTCTGATATGAATTGGTGTGAGTTCTGTACACTTAGCGTGGAATCACCTCGTGACAAACAATCCAGTCGTGGCTGGCGTGATACTTTGTGGATGTACCTATGGATAGAAACTGAACAATTGAAGTAGTGTCTAAGCATGTTTTTGGCATATCATTAAACTTAATGACATATACTTGTGAAAACGAGCGTTACACGACATGGGACCTAGTATCTTGGTCGTATTTTGGTAGAGAAAAAACATAGGATAAATATTGATTGAAATCCTTAATCTGACAATGAATAAAACAATTAGCTCACAAAATACTGAGATCATATAAGAGTTAGTATTCGATTGATTTTGTTCCTTTAAATATGTTGGAACGTCTCGAATTACCATTATTAATAAAATTAACCTTGACTTTAAGATTTTTAGAATAAAATCTTTCTCCAGGTTGCGTTCCCGCAAATTCTCTTCGACATAATACAGCAAAAATTTGTAAATAATGACTTATATCTCTCCGATTTATTTCACTGCTCCTCTTTTACTTTCGCGATTGCACTCCTATAGTCGTCCACACTTTGCCATGCTTCTGCACATAGGTTCTTATCGATTGGCATGTTTTTTCGTTTGTTTTCCACGGTCACGGTTAAGATTGAGACTTTGCCCGAGGACCACTCGCAGGGATAAAGAAGATAAGCATGGGAAAATAAGGCGGAAAGGACGGAGAGGGAAAAATGAGAGCGTCTTGAAGTCGGACGGAGGAAGAAAAAGGAGGAGTCCAAAAAAGAGAAGATAAAAGGAGAGAGCGAGGGAGAGGGAGGAATCGGGAATAAAAACCGGGCGCCGCGGCGCGAGAAATACGAGGTAGGATGGTGACAGGTCGGGAAGGCGCAGAGAGCGTTGGGGAGTGGGGAGACTCCTAGAGGAACGGTCGGGAGAGCGGGCAAGGGAGGAAGGAGACGTGGACGGGGGTTGAAATGCGGAGGAGAGGGGAGGCGAGAATGAGAGATAGATTGGGGAGGAGGTCGGAGGGTGGGGTGGAAAAATGGCCGGAAAAGGTGTCGTTTACGGGGTAAGGATTTTTCTGAGGATGAGACTAGTGGTGTTGACGCTTAGATTGGTAAGGGAAAGAGATTCTCGCCTCTTGAGGAATGAGGAGAGAAAGAAAGGGAAAGGAAAGGTTATTCTAAAAAAATTGGAGTCGCCTCGATGGAGCAAGCATTAGGGATAGGATAAGTAGGAAGCGGTAGGTGGGGGAGTTGTGGAAGGGATAAATGGAGTCAAAGTAGGTTCGCGTACACATTCCGTCGAAAAACTGCCCGTTCTCGTGGGGAGAGTTGCTCGGGTGATTAATGGCAGGTTGGAGAGAAGGGTGAGGGAGATTGGGATGAGATTGTTTGGGGATGAAGAAGAGGAATGAATACACAAAGTGTTGAGCACCTCAGTGGCGGAAAAAAATGGAGGGGAAACGGCAGTAAAAGAATCCTCGATGCGAATTGTAGCGCGCTGAAATCTTGATGGCAGTGAAGAATTTAGAGCCTGAGCGCTGAAAGTTCCAATTGGAAGAAAATTGTCAAGGATTATTTTTTCACGTTTCCACCCTCATTTTTTAAAAAGGCCAATGAATGGTTATTTGGTTATATTTATGTGCCACCCACCCAGCTCCCCGCTTGCGAGTTGTCGTTTACCATGCGAGTAATATAGAGCTTCGATGATTTTTCACGTAATATTACCACCCTGGAGTGATTTTAGAATGAAATAGGCCATATGATGTTGCCTTAGCAAAGGAACGGTTTGGATTTGTGGTTTTCTCCATGTTTTTTCTCTAATTCAGTGAATAGAATTGCTCAAGTTTTGCGATTGTATTAGTGCGAGGAACTCGGTTGTTTTCTATATTCTCGTTTGAGTGAACAAGGCGCACGTGCATTGATTAAACATTTTCCCAACAAAATTTTGAATAATAGACTATTAATATATCTTTCTCCAAATTTAATGCATACAGTGGAATAATCTATATCTACGAAGTACCGTGCAAGCCACCACTAGGGTATGTGACACGGGGTGATTCCACACCAGGCATGAAGTCCTCAATCCTGCTGAAATCCGAATCTCGCACGTTCCTTGAAATGCGAGGCGGACGCCAAAAGCAATCAGGATGACAATACGCGGTCAGACTAGAAACTACGAGAGTTCTGAATGGACGAACATACTACCATACAGTACACTACTTAAGATACGACTACTGGTTATAATTACTGCGACAGATAAATAGCTCTACAAGGTATTAAATCATGCAAGAGCTATATCATGCCGGAAATTGCATGCGAGGTTAGTAACTAATAATGATGTTAGGATATTTAAAACTAGAGCAAAAATCTATTTAACCTAGTCAGTATCCTATAACTGATGTATCTCAACTATTTTGGTCCCTTATTTTACGTGGAAAGAATGTAATTTTAAATATATCGGTTCTGCAGTCTATTTCCTTAATCCTATGCCTGTGGTCGTTGGTACCGTAATAGTTTGCCTCTAACAAAATATGTTGACTTTCCGGCAAAATTAGTCTACATCAAACTTTCGTAAATGGTTTAATCTATATTTTTCCCGTAAATGAACTTTATCAGTAATATTTTCAGAAAAGGTTATTAGATATATCTCCCTGAACTCAGTCTCTCATGTATGGGCTAAGTTGAGAAATTTTGTGCTCAGAAATCGTGATGCATGTGTGTAAACTTAGTATATTCTCTATTTCTCTTCCGCAGTTGAATTACCTGAGTGAGAGTGTATCGTAGTGTAGAAATAGTTAATTCTTTCCAAAGCTAATTTTATGGAATTCCATTTATTTTTTAATTCCTGTCCTCATTCTATTTTAATTAAAATTTGCTTGTAATACTTTCTCCAATTTGAATAATTTGGTGTCTGAAGATGCAATGTAATGCAGTGGATACACTCAGAAAGAACTGAATAAAGGAATAATTACCGAATACCGATTTATGTAAAAATTGTTAAGAATGAAGTTGCCGTAGACAGATGAAGAATACGTTCATCTATTTAATTATAATGATATACCTACGGATTAGGATGCCTTTTACCAATATCGGTATCAACATATTTTATCAATGCTCTTCCAATTAGTGGATTAATAATTAATATTTCTCCCACAAATGTTGCGTTGATCCAAATTCTAGTTCTCAGATATTCATAGACAATGTGATTCTCCCAAGGGGTGAATTATGATATTATTTTCACTCTGACTCTGTTTTATGGGGAAAATGATGAAAAAGTGAATACTCAGGAAGTGGAAAGTCTCCAGTTACACGAAACAGAAAAAAATACATGGGTTGTCACATTGGCCAATAGGAAGTGAAACGCAGGGAAGGAGGGAAGAGATAGAGGATTTAGTGTGGAGCTGAAGTTGGATAGAAGAGTTTTCGTGGAGATGCGAGCGGGAGGGAGGGGAGGATGGGGGGGGGGCGAGACGGAGACGCGTGTTAAAAGAGGACAAAGAGTGGGAAGGGGAATATAGGAGTGGCATGCATAAGGAATGGGGAGGGTCCACGAGCGAGGAAAGTCAAAACCGAGAAGAAATATGGCCGCAGCGAGCGGGGACGGAATGGGGGTCCAAGCGACGGAGACGGTTGGGGGAGAGCAAGGTTTTGATCCAACCGGAGAGGTCTCACGGTAAAAATAGTCTCGTGAGCGCATTATCTCCGGAAAACGATAACCTTACAGAACTATCTGGAGCATCATCAATCTTAAGCCGATGTATGTAAAAGATTGATAAATTTGTCTAATTTTTTACATTTAAATTTTCACGTGTGACATATCTCGGATAGCAATTCATTTGTTTTTCTTTCATTCGAATTTCGGTAGATTATCTCGGATATATCACCTATTAAACGCAACGCCTTTGGAGTAACAAATCTCAAAACTCAAGGTTATTGCATTAGCATCCCTGAATTTACTCTCAAAGCTTGAGGTCTTGAGGTTGCCTGGTTGTATCTCTGTTGTCTAATGCTGAATTACCCCACGCTTTACACCCTGCGGGGTATTATACTAGAGTAAATAAAAAATTTTTCTGTGATCGGGACTAATTTGAATCGTCCTTTTAGAATTGTAAATTAGAAATGTATTTTTCTTCGCTTGGTTTAGAAAAAGGACCTATCACTTATTATTTCATACAAAATTAAATTGTTTCCTCCCCAATAACTGATAATCATCGTGTTCTAATGACGTTTAACCTTTCTTGAGAAGGCCCTATTGTATTAGCTGCTATGCCTTAGCAATCTCCTCCATCACCATTTTTACTCCTTCATGATCGCAGAAAAACTGTTGGAGTTCATTCTAAGCCCTGTGAGGCGTCTAGTTTCTAGTTTCCGATTTGAAAAGTAACTGGTCTAATCTCGCTTTTTACTATCCTCTCTTTCTGGAGGGAACAATTTATAGTTTGACAGCCTTCGAACTTAAAAGTATCATATTGGTAGTGCCTTTGGCTAATTTAAATACCTTCAATTGACGGTGTTTGAAAAGCAAATTAATTGTTATAAGTACATAATTATCCAATTGAACTAAGAAAATTAAACGATTTATTAGGGACCTCCTCAGTGACCTAAAATTGGCAAAAGAAAACGAAAGTGAGATCGTGTTAAAAATGCCTCTAGGTCACTTACTAGACTCTAATTTTAGATTTAAAGCCAGGAAATAGCGGCCACAATTAATTCTCTCCGCGCTAACTCAAAACTCTAAAATGCTCGCAATTAAAAGAGCTTAACACATATAGGAAATATTAGCTTGAATGACATTCAAGTAGAAACGGAAGAACTCGTTTTACAGCTGAGGTAGAATTTAGAATTTCTCTTATCTCTAGGGTTATAATTATTGACTTCTAATCCTGAAACAAGGCTATTATACATATTCATGGGAGCATTATTATGTCCTCTTTTAAGTGCTCAAGGAGGAACAAAATGTGTCATGTGTATAATCCAACCCGTATCCTTAAGCCTTCGAAATGTAATTATTCTCGTCGCGAGGTAATTAACTCGGGAAAGGACGGCTAGGAGAGGCGAGGAGACGGGAAAGACACTTGAGGCGCCAGGTGCTCTCCGCCTCTTGCTGGCGGCCCTTTCCTCTTCCCTTCACTCCATCCCCTATCCTCCCCACCCTCCTCAACCCTCCCTACCCCCCTCAACCCTCCCTACCCCTCTCGACGACTCCTCTACCTCCCTCTCCAACACGCCAGTCCTCGCCTAACTAACCTCATTCAAGCGAGCTCCCACGTTTCTTTCTCTGCATTAAGGAAGCGCCTTATAAATGTCTTTGGATTGGTTATTACCTCGCCACACTCTCAAATTTTTTGACTTTTATTGCCTGCCGTAACCGAAATAAGATAGATCCTCCTCCTACCGTAAATAAACTCGCTGGAAAGTTTTATATCATAATTAATGACTTGAAATAGTCGTTAATGATTTCATACGTTTGGGATTGGTTATAGAAATCGAGGCGGCGGTTTGATTAACACGTACAAACTGGGCACAATTTTAAAGAAAATAACCCATAGGAAATTGTTTATCTGTTATTAATATCAAAATGAGCTTGTTTAACTTTAGAAAAGCACATTTTGGTAAGGAATGACAGCTCAGCTATGAATAAGGCACTAGAATTCATGAGATCTCCCTGTTATTTTACCCGTAACCATGGAGCAGAACCAATAATATCATGTAAACCATTACATCCTCATAATACCGTGCAAGCCACCAATAGGGTGTGTGGCACGAGATGATTCCACACTCTACGTTCAGCAATCATTCCAGTTCAAATCAGAACCGTGCACGTTCCCCCGACCGCCTGTCGCAGACCAAAGAGCAGTCAGAATTTGGTCGTAACAAGGACATTTATTTCGTGGAAATTATTCATGATTCAAAGAAAACAACTCTGTCATTGCATTGTAAGATAAGATAGCTTTACAGAAGTATGTCGCCTTGTTTACAAAAAACTGTGGAGACCCTAGTTATTGCATGCCTTACAATTCGATTTTTTACCCTCATTTAATGAGTATTAGAATTTATTAAAATAAGATATCCTCATTCATCTGCGTTTTACCGTCATTTTGTATTCATTCATGACGGCAATTTCTTGAATGAACACAATTTGTGCTCTATTGGGTTGTAAAATGTTTTTGATTATACAATATACTTCTAAGGTAACTGGGGAAAATGTAAATAGCATTTATTTATAGCGAGTAGCATACTCGATCACTGTAGACCTTTTTTAGGATAGAGGGTAGGGCAGAGAGTAGGTCAGCTAATGGGTCGAATCAGGTACCATCGCGAACAATATTTAATAGAAAAAATATCCAAGAAAGTGTTAAGTCTAAAGAGAACAGTAAGAGGCCAGTTTCAAAAAATAGCAGTAATGTAACTTTGAATATACCTAAGAAAGCGAGTTGTAATGAGAATACACATTCCGGGAATACGCTCACTGATAAATCCTTTTCTGTCGTGGTAGTAAATTGCCGTAGCTTAAGGAATAAAGTAGCTGACTTCTACCATCTAATTGAAACTACTGACGCAGACTTAATTATAGGGACGGAAAGTTGGTTGTGTAACGAAATCGCAGATAATGAAGTATTCCCAAAAAATTTCACAGTTTATAGAAAAGATAGAGTGGAAAGGACCGGGGGAGGAGTTTTTATTGCAGTGAAGGATTGTTATATTAGTAGGAGGGAGTCATTTTCCGACGACCAGGTAGAAAGCGTATGGTGCTCCATTCAAAATCCTAAAGCAAAAACAATCTATGTGTGCGCATATTACAGACCACCAGATACCCATATAACCTCAATATTAGGACTAGAAAGTCAACTCAGTAAATTAACCACTCAAAAAAACGACTGTCATATTATAATCGGTGGGGATTTCAATCTTCCGTCCATAGACTGGGACACGTACAGTTTTATCACTGGGGGGAAAGACAAAGACCTTTGTGAGTCACTCCTGTATACATTCACATCTCACTCACTACATCAATTAGTCACTGCTCCAACTAGAGGGAAAAATACACTTGATCTTTTAGCGACAAATATTCCACACATGGTTGTAAACATAGGTACGGATAAGGGAATAAGCGACCACAAGATAGTTAAAGCTAATTTTTCCGTGAGCATGATCAAGAAACATAATCCACAAAGAAAAATCTACTTATATAATAAGGCTGACTACGAAGGTATGAAACGAGAGTTCCAAAAGTCATTTACTAATTTTCAAAAAATAAGTATCAACAGTAATACTGAGGTTTTGTGGAATACTTTCCTCAACGTTACACGATCAGTAGTTAGCAAATACATACCAAGTAAATGGAAAAGAGCCAATGCAGAGCCTAGGTGGTATAACGCGGAGGTTAGAAAAACATTAAAGCACCAAAGAACATGTCATGCTAGGTTAAAAAGGGCAAAAATTAACAAATCCTCCGAAGAACTATACACAGTCACCGAAAATTACAAAATATCTAAACTCTTAGCAAAAAAAGCGTGCCGAAGGGCGTTAGCTGATTTCAAAAGTAAATTACTGGGAGAACAATTGAACGATAATCCCAAGGCATTTTGGTCGTATGTTAGGGACACTCAAGGAAATAAATCAACAGTACACACGCTTAAGAATATCAAAGGGGAAAAGATAACCAACAGTCTACAAAAAGCCAATTCGTTAAACTCATTCTTCAAAAGCATTTTCAGTACTTATACACCACATCTTTTCGATCCGCAGCCAGTTCGTTCCCAAACATGTATGCCTGAAATTATTATAAATTGCCGCGGCATAGAACAGCAGCTAAAAAATATTAACCCCAACAAATCCCCCGGTCCAGATCAAATACCTGCTCGCGTATATAAAACAATGGCATCATACATAGCGCCTTACTTAGAATTAATATTTACCAAATCTTTAGTAGATCATGTAGTGCCTAAGGACTGGAGAGTAGCAAATGTCACACCTATATTCAAAAGCGGTGACAGGGAAGACCCTAGTAACTATAGGCCTATTTCTCTCACATCCATTTCCTGTAAGGTATTTGAACACATAATCGTAAGCTCCATTATGAGTCATTTAGATAGGGAGGAATTGTTAATAAATAACCAACACGGATTTCGAAAGGGTAGATCTTGCGAAACCCAATTGGCCCTCTTCGTTCATGACATCTTGCTCTCGGGTGAAAATAATGTCCAAGTTGACGCGATATTCCTCGATTTTAGGAAAGCTTTTGATAAGGTACCTCACGTTAAGTTGCTCTCAAAACTAGAAGCATATGGAATAGATAAAAACATTATTAGTTGGATTAATCAATTCTTACATGGGCGGGAACAAAGGGTTGTCATAGACGGTATCATGTCAAACACAGTTAGCGTTACATCGGGTGTTCCTCAGGGAAGTGTAATTGGTCCACTTTTATTTCTCTTGTACATTAATGATATTAGTAACGTCGTTAAAAGTAAGCTTAGACTCTTCGCAGACGACGCGGTTGTGTATAGGGATATTAACAATTCCGAAGATAGCGACTCGTTAACAAACGACCTACTTGCTATTCATGCTTGGTGCGAAAAGTGGCAGATGGAACTAAACATAAAAAAGTGCGTAGCAGTCAGCTTTTGGAAAAAGAAAAATTGGCCATTTAGGGCATACAGAATTAAAAATACAGAAATTATTCACGCCGAGTCTGTTAAGTACTTAGGAGTCACAATTAGTCACGACCTATCTTGGGGAAAACATATTAGGGAAATATGCGGTCAAGCATATAGGAAGCTAGGCTTTATCAAGAGAGTACTCGGAAAATGTGATGAGAAAGTGAAAGAACGTTGTTATTTTTCAATCGTTAGGCCTCATCTGGAATATGCTGTTAGTGTATGGGATCCATACGAAACGGGGTTGATATCAGAGTTAGATCGCGTCCAGCGAAGAGGAGCTAGGTTTGTGAAACGATGCTACGATAAGTTGGCTAGTGTGTCTGGACTGTTAGAAGAATTAGGATGGGAATCGCTATCACAGCGTAGATTAAATTATAGGCTTAACCTCCTAAATAAATTTCAGGAAAATCATTTTACTGACGACGTAAAAAACATACTATTAACCCCTTCGTACTACGGCAGATTAGATCGCGCCAATAAAATTAGAGAGCTAGATTGTAGAACCGATAGGTATAAAATGTCATTTTTTCCGCGTACCATTCGGGACCATAACAGCTGTGATCGTCGTCATGAATAGTTCGAGTATTGACAATAGGCAGGCAGTTAATCTTTCTCATTATATTCTCCTCTTTCTTATTTATGCATGATGTAAATAATGATGTTCTTATTTATGCATGATATTTTGAATCTGTAGTAGTAGTCTTTGTATCCCTTGCATGTTAGAACGATTGGAGATACAATGTTTCTTGGGTATTAGATTTGTAATTGGCGCTTTGCATGTGTGGTACGCGGGTTTTTAATGTAATGTCGGTGTTCTACCATATCATTCATGCATGCCTGGTGCGAAAGCACCCCCTGCCACACACCCTTTGGGTGGCTTGCAGGGTATGACGTAGATGTAGATGTAGATGTATTTTTGCAAAAACAATATCGAATAGAATTAGTTGTACACCTTGAAAATATATCCTACAACAGGGTCATATAGATCAACGATTTGATTAGCTTAAAACACACGCAAAGGCACATATTTCAGCTTTCAGACCTTTTTGAATATCTGCTATTATGACTTCAATTTTCTTAATTGCGTTGAATGTTTCGGATTATAATTTTTAGGGATAGCATGATAATTATTACTTATCTGTACACTGTCTAATTACTAAAATAACGATAAATCTCATCACTTGATTTATACTTGCTAACTAGCGAGCGTAACTTTAAAAAATAATCTATCATGACATAAAAGCCCGCCTTCCCTTTGCACATTAATACCAAAAACTTAAAGCGGCAGAAAACGCAAGGATGCGAGATGGAGATACGGAAGTTCCTCGCAATTTCCAAATGGCAGCCCTAATTAAAAACATTGAATTCGGCCCAGGTGATAAAATAACGGCCGGCATAGCCACGTGAACTGCGAGAAAAGACACGAAAGATCTCTCAAGATAAAGTGGCTCACTCTTATAAATACACCGAGTCATAAAATGTTTCTCTTCCAGCATTTCCACCATTCCCCTTACGCCCTCCTCTGGCATATGCACTATTCCATCCGAGAGCAATTTGGGATTTATCTCTATAAGCGGACGCCATTACGGGGGCAGCATCGAAGGCCCTTCCGTAATGGTTTGGTTTTCAATTTTTTTTGCTGTGGCTAACATCGCTGCTCACACTTCAGAAGTGCGAAATATAGCTGCTCTTATCTTTAATAAGAATCTCGCCAGCACCTTAAGTGTTCCAAAGAATGTTGGAAGAAGAAACAATGGAGATTTTGGTCGTCGACGAAAGGAAATAAAATTTTAGGCGAAAGCTCGATGGGATCACGTGTTAGGACAGTCGGAACCCTTACGTACGACAGTGCACTCATGCATGCCTTGTTGAAACTTTCTCACGTGCAAGAGGTTTCTACATAGTGCACTCACTTACCTTGGAAGCTCTTCCAAGAGTGTACTGCAAGGAATGAGTTTTGGCCCAAACGTACAATGCCGTACGCACCACTGAAGTACGAGAAACTGTTCGCTGATGAATGAAGCCCATGCTTGCTTAAGTTTTTCGTAAGTACAGCAGGTGTGCGAGCAATAATGCTGGAAATGGTTTTCATTTTTATAAAAAAAATTTAGAAACTCACGCCCGAAGATATTTCTTATGGTCTCCAATCTTTCGCGGAACCTCACGAAAAGTATTTTAAATCTGACCATCGTTTGACAGTCAAATTCTCGTATTCTGTGCATATGATCCAATAAAGAGGCATATCTAGGATTCGGCTGTAAGGGAGAGAAGTGACTTAGTAAAGGGTTGAGTACCAAGAGTCCAGTTCCAGCCAGATGGTGGACCCTCCTCTGGAAAAACTTTTAAAATTATGGCATCAATGCGTTTTTTAGCCCTCTTTGGAGAGAAATATGCATAGTGATTTATTTATTTTTTGATTGATTTTTATATGTTTATGTTGGTATCCTTGACAAAGTGCTTCTTAGGAGGTTAAGGGTTGGGAAGAGGAGGGAGAGGTCAGTTCTGCTCATCCCTCTCAGGTACGCACATTATCAAAACTATAATATGTCGGGGCAAGCAAAATATTTTCAACGACGTCAGAAAAAAAGATCGTTTATGACTGAAATGTATACGCAACTAATTACGAAGATATTTTTGTTGATACCATGAAAAACTCCTCATAAGAATAAATGTGATAGCCATAATGAGGAACAGTGCACTAGCTACGTTTGTTAAACGGAAATTATTTCAATATATTACGCAAAGAGACCACATGCAATATTTTTATAATTATTATATATATTTTTTTCATTTTCCACACTTAAAAGCTTTCCTCGATCGTAATGTACATGCTGTGAAATGGTAGGCAAATTTGATTCTTTCTCTCGCTTTGTAAGCGGAGCAGACCTAAGATAATGTACAGTGATGTTAAGCAACAAAAATCCCATATTAGATCACGTGACTTTTGAAAATTAGTATTACTCTTTTTGAGAATATCATTGATGCCAGCATCTTATGCATTACATATAGAAGATCTACTTGATTTCGTTGTACAATTTTCTATTACATATCCTACTCAAATATGAGGAATAAACTGTATTTATGTTCCCTTTCCCCCCCCCCTTACGCCTATGTGTGTATGTGACTTTGCTTGGGTCTGAACACCACCATCAGGCTTGCTCAAGCACTTGTCAAGCATCAGGTTAGTGCTATCGTCTGCTTTCAAAACCAGTCTTTAGCGTCGACCGCGTTTGCCAGTTAGATATGGCGACAGTATAATAATTCGAAGGTCACGGGTTCGGATGCCTTCTCGGGCTATTTAGATTTCTTAAGAATCATAGGGTTAGGTTCGAGTAACTAGTGCCGATTAAGACCAAAGTATACTACTTTTTCCGATATTTTGGTTAATTATGTAACGAGCTTCAGCTATTGATCTAATAAGTTATAGGTTGATCTGCCAAAATTTAAGAACAGAATTGAGTTATTAATTTAAACATAAGAACATATTCGATGCCAGCCAGAATTTAACTAACTATTTAAGAAATATATTTATGATATATAAAATTAGAAACAAAGAACATACAAGTAACCGAGAAATTGATGGATATACATAATATATTATAAATAGAAATTTCTTGACCTGAAAATACCGGGCGTTGAGTTAGAAGTCCTAATAAAAAAACAATCTTATGGAATGGAATAAACTTTCACAATACCACGCAGCACAACGTATGTCTCTTCCACCTCTCGTTCGGGCAAAGGATATACTGCCCCATGCTGAGTTGTATAGACCGCGGCTAAACTCTCGTACGTGGACATGTTCAATCATACCGTTGCAATACAATGCTAGAATTTTTATAAAATGAGAAAAATGGCTTATCATGTCTATTAATTAGTTTGGCAATTGCCTAGTGTGTGCTTTATACATTAAAATTCCTGGTGTAATTACTGCCTTACCTATGGTGTTCACAATTCCACACTTGTCGCCCTCCAGTTTTGCCATAATGTCTACTAATATTACCTTGCTTCTCAAACCTGGGTCAAATATACCCAATTTATATTTAGAGTCCCTAATAAACCTTAGAAGCTCAGCTTGAACCTAGGAAAAAAATTGTCTTGATTTCTATTGACTCAAGTCTCTTTGCTACAGGCTAACAAATCCTATATCCCCATTCCTTCCTTAACCCCTCCCTTAGGTTCCGTCCTATTGAACTCATGTGTATTAAACCTTTTTTATACTGATAAAAAAATTGCAATTTACCATAGATAAAAGCTGAGTGAATTTTTTCAAGTCTGACTGTGGTAATTTCACAGTCTTAATTTCCAGCAATGAATTAACTGAATTAATGGTATTGGTTTCTTCTGAGATTTTCTTCGTTAAAGCTGCTGATTGGCTCAAGAATGATAAATTTGTTTTACTTTGTTGGCAATAAACTGAAAACTGCCTGTAGTTCAGAACTTTATTTCTCCATGCTATTTGTTACCGTAATGAATGAATTATAATATGGAGACGAAATATGCATATATGACTAAATATTTATCACGGTAATAATATCTTCGGCAGAAGGATACTGGTCATTGTGATGTTGAAAAGCAGTTCTTATCCATACCCAGGTATTTTTAATTATTGGCTTTAGGCAATCAATTGAATGTTTTCTTTCGTGTCATGACCAAATAACATTTTAAAGAATATTGATAACTGCTGCGTTAAGGGGATTTGAGCTAATAATAACTTTTCGGCCTATCAGAAGCATAGCAAGAACAAAGGTGATAAAGGTTTTATTTGAAATATATTTGTATCCACAAGATATTCCGTCAATAACTGCAAAAAGGTGGACATTTTCGTATCATTTCAAATGAATAAATATTTTCAATTTTATGCTCCAAAAACTTTCTTCCGCTGGGGAAAAATATTCGTCTTGATAAACGGTATTCTTGCTCTCTCTCTAATGCCGAGTTGGCATGACATAAAGAAACATTATTCTATTATTAAGGTGCTGAAAGTATCATGTAATCCTTACACGAAATGCAAATTTAGCATTAATAAATCCATCCACTAATCTGGAATCGTTGACTACCGCGCGCCGTTGTACGGAAAATCTCAACTCTAAATGGCTTTCTTGGGAAATAATCTCTCGGAGGCGTAGGTTTCTGACGTTAGAGTAAAATGCGTACACCAACCGGATGTTTAAATCTTTAATTAGTTACATTTTTGAAATCCATTTGTATTAAATTTATCCGTTTGCCGTGCATTGAAATTCTTCTACACAAATAAAACTGCAATGACTTCGAAACCTAATCGCGGCTCAACTACTGATTAAATCCTGGTGATATGAGTGTACTGTGTAACATTAAAAGCTTTATTGGATTGAAAAGTGAGATAAAATTACACCGCGTACTATGTAATACTGACTTTAACGAAGTAAACTAATTGGGTTAGGTTTCCTTTTGGAATTTCGTTTAATCTTGTAGTCCTCATGTCTTGTAGAGGTGCTTCCACATTACATTCCAATTGTACTAAACTCCCTCACGACTGCATTTTGCGTCTTTGTTGCTGACGATGAGCTGAGAGTCAATATGATGTTTTATTTGAATCTGGGAACTGTTTATTCTATATTATATCTGTAACCAGATTTGTCACTTATCCTGGAGGTGGCTTGCTAGGTATTAATTTTGCATATGAAGATATAATGTGGAAGTTCTTAATGGAATTGTGCCTTGCAGAGGTGGATTATTTGTGATGAAACTAATAAATTTGCTAATTGATTACACATGGGCTTTTTCAGTCAATTTTTTATTTTGGAGATATCGAATAGGTAGGTGATTGCTATAGGTAGGTGAAATATAGTTAGAGTAGTCTGTAGTGCATGGTGCATGTAATAACAACCAATAATCCCTTCCTTATTATGTCAATACTAACCATCTAGCTCCATGTGACCCTATTTTCTAGCATGTCTTATTTAAATATCCTAGTTGCATGTCAATAGTGCATGTTTGGTGATCTTCACCCCCGTGCCACACATCCTCGTGGTGGCTCGCAGTGTATTACGTAGATGTAGATGTATGGTTTTCTGCGCTTGATGAGAGCCACTTTAACGACATTCGCTGCTGCTCATTTGACCATTTAAGCCTTTAACATTTTTAATGGTGTCACTGTGCTTGGACTAATTTTTTATATCCTAAATACTCAAAAATGTTACTGTCTCTCTCTTTTTAATTTTAGTGCTTTAGCAAACTAACGATTTTAGAGAGTAAATTTTAAACCTTAGACCTTAACTTAGGAATTTTATTTTCTATTGGGCAATCCCGATGATTTTTTACGTCCATCTCGGCAAGCATACTTCCTCATTTAGTGCCCCTGCATATTTGATGAAGTTATTATTGATCTTGTCTTCTAATCAGCTAAGGAATAAGCATTATTCATAATGTTAATAAAGTAATCACTCATGTAGAACAGCATTGGGCACCATGCCCTTGCCTTGTGCTATTGCTATAATGTGTTATTCCCCCTCGAAGTCGATCCTTTCAATGCTTCTATCTTAGTAACACTTATTGATCGATCTCAAAACGATCTGCTTGCCGAATTACCACTGAATTACTGTAATTACGGCATTTTTAATCCATATTTCTACATTGTGCGAGTTACCTACATCTGCTGTCATGAATACAATAATCAAACGAAAATACGGTGAAGATACACGAAGAAGAAGACACGGGGCTTATTATTCCTCTTTCTTTGGACACGTATGTCGTAGACTTAACATTTTAATGACATTGAACCGTGGAGGGCAGGCCGGAAACGATGAGTGGGCAAGCCCATTGTCGACGCCCTTGGTGTGGGATGTTTGAAGGCTTCCGGTGTCCCTGGAAAGAAGCGAATCTCACGCCAGCCAAGGGCGACGACGATAGCTATAAGCAGTCGTTATTAAGAATACGGTCATACCTTCGGGCGAATAAAACGATGGATTTGCGTGCAATTCACAATTAACGGTATGTTATAGTGCGCAGCAGTCTCACCTGACAGATGACCTCTGGCTATCGCTTTGACGCCTCCTTTGTTAAGAGACCAATCAAATCTACAAGCTAATCTTTCCCTTTCCTCGATGTAAAGATAAGGGTTATAAACGCTTCTCATTCAAACGGTTTTAAAATTTAGCTTTTTCATCGTAATCGCGATAATTGGCTTCATTTTTGTATTTCTATTTTTTACTTTGCTGGTTTTGAAACGTGCATTGAAATTGTCATGGAAGAAATAGTGTCTAAACTTGTTAGCAGCAGTAAATTATTAATTATTTTGTGCTTAAAAATTGATTAGCCTCAGTTTTCCTTTTTCCATCTTGCTCAACATTTTTTTGAAGAGTTAACTCCAGTTTAAAATGAAGCATAATCGATAAAAATGCTAATATACCGTGAAAGTTTCTCTTTTGAAATTCTTAAACAAAAATATTGGATATTGCCTAAAGTACATTCGTAGGGAGGCGAGAATTGACGGTGGCGAAGGCTGATGGCAAAGTGTGGAATAAATTGAGCTGTAAAGAATAAACAAAGGCTGCGTACTGTGTAGTTTTCTAATATTTTTTCAGAGTGATGTGGCTAATTATTTCTTGACAGCCATTAGTCTTAGTAATCTATCGAATTCAAAATCGATTCTAATTCTTTTGCTCTAATAGCCATGCTGAAAATTGAGTTAAATTAGCATTTCCTTTGCAATCAAGGATAACTTACCAGGGGTTTACACGCTGACTTGATTTAGCTACTAATATAACTAATATTTGCTTTTTACCGCGGAATATCGACGAATGAATTATCAAGTTATGAATACGGTTATGCAGATCATAATACTTAATTCAATTTAAAATTTTAGAAGCTCATTTCTTGGAGGGTATAAATTTTTAATGGATTTTTACAGAACTATATAGTCAGCAAATGGGGGACTCTGTGACACTTGTGTTTCTTAGATCAGGCATTCCCAAAAGAAATTCTAATTTTTATTCTCAGTCACTCTGTATACAATTTAACATTTTGGAATCGAGATGGCTAGTTTTAAGCTTTGACAGTAGTGATGTTTCTCAGCACATTAATGCCTCTTTAGATATTCATAGAAGCTATGTAAAACGGTCGTTTGCGTACAATTATGGTAAAGATTAACTTAAAATCAACATTTTAAGCCATTTTTCTTAAAAGAGGTAAATATCATCGCTCTTTTTACTAATTTGGAAAAGACATTCCAAAATTGTTCTCAGCTCTTCTCGCAAACAAGGAATAATTCTTGGATCCATATTTGTATAGGATCGGAATGTTTTCTATGAGTTTACCATCATTTACCATTTTCATATTTTTTGAGCGAAAGTGTGCACCGGGTATTTCATGATCAAATTATTCTGGTTCGCAGTCAGTAGATATTGGCTATTATAATTTATAACCAAGTAGAGTTCATTCAATACGATGGAGGAAGAGTATATAAACCTATCGCCTTTTATTATCTATAGCGTATGGAATGGACATAAATGCGGGTGAAGGCCAAAAGTTTTCAATGTTGCCCACATCTATCACAGTGACAAATGGTTAAACGTAAGAAACACTAGGATTACCGGTATCGACTGCCTGACATTGGTTTTTATTTTCCCTCGTGCGCCCGGACTCGCTGCCTGCCACTAGATGAAGTGTCTGGTGGTAAGAGGGACTCCTTTGGGTTTTGAGATCGCAAGACCGGATAGCGTTTTTCACTTGTTCGGCCGAGGTCGTTGAGTGCGATGGCGTGCCACGCGAGGCCCTTGCCATCGCACGTCCGATCGTAAACTTGAGATTACCCAATGGAGATATCGGAATGCTCGCCTTTTGCAGGTTAGATTATTGAATAATTCCTCCTTCCTCGGTTTTTCTTTAACTTTTGTCACTCCTGTTCATCAGCACGAGTGCCCCCTCTCCCCTGTTTCGTGCTCTCACTCCCGGATCGCCGTCGCCTGGCGATGGGCGCGCTGCTCCCTATTCGGCGTCCACGCATAATTGGAGCGACGCTCGGCCAAATATGGTGCCGGATGAGTTACCATCCCCGTGGGACCTTCACCATTTGTTGCCTTATTATCAGGGTAAGATGGCGAGCTCCGAGTTGGCGAATTGGAGCTGTGGGGTGCGTTATCGCGCGTGGGAATCTGATGTGGCCGGGTGAGGAGGGAAACGAGCGCTCTATCCCTTTCACTTGTTATGCGGCGGGCGCAAAATGATGTCCCTCTGCTTGAAAGAACGACGACGCATTTACATGAATGAGTGCGTATAAGTCGAACGGAATATTCTATCTCTCTTTTCGTTCGATCGTAAAATATATTCAAACCTATTGTCCTTTTTCTTCGATGCCGTGAAGTTAAGATCCTTGCACATGAAGGTATAAACATACGCCAGCGTTTGTGGTAATGAGCGTTTCAAGATAAGCATGGAGTCATGAGGTTTTGGATGAGGTCGAGCCTGAAAGATGAGTATTTTAATCCTAATGCATTTAATTCAGCCGCTTAATTAACCTAGTTTTACTCGAACGTATATCAGTTGGCGCGGAGTAGTGCATTAGCCATTTTCAGGTCTAAATGCCGACACAGGAACGCGGTACATCACTTTGAATTCAATTTGACCCTCATTCCGGATCCTCAATGGAGCTCTTCGCATTTCCCATCTCCATTGGAATTCTCAGGATTTCATATGTCCTTTAGTTGTTTTTTGTGTAAACAGATTAATGTGGACTATTTTGTATCGGCTAAAGAAAATTATTTTTTCACATACTGGTCACAGATTTTTTATACGGCCGCTTGGTCATTTAAGAAACAACTTCTGTGGTGGAAGACCTAAAATTTAAGTCAACTGAGGTAAGTCGTCCTTAACATCCATCATATTGAATTTTTGCTGCTCTCCACTCCGCTCTCCCTAAAAAAAACACTTTAATCCTTTATGAGATTTTCTTTGAAAAATTCTCCAAAAATGCCTGACATACATCAACATCGCTTCCTGAAAGCCACCTCAGGGATGGTGACTCCACCCTAGGCTTGCTTTAAGCGTCAAGCATAATATCCCAATAACAATGCCTATTTTACTTAATATATTGTTGAATAAGTATTTGTAGGGAATTTCACGTGCGATACAGCTTCCAACTGTTATTTTACTTTTGTGAGCCGAAAAGTTCATTTTATCTCGCGGGGAGCACTTGCTAAATTTCAGTCAGGCTAAAATTACCGGGACACGATGCATAAACCATTCAATTACCATATTTGATAAAAATGAAACACAACGATATGATAAAGCTTTATTTAACAAATACCAAGTTTTCCATTTAGACCACTCGCGGTATCTGTCCCAGCTATTTTAGCCCATTATCGTGGTCAGATACATTATATTTTAAACCTCTCTTAAATACAACTTATCTCTCCAGTAATTTTTGCTTGGTGGTTTGGTCTTCCTTACTTGAAGAGATTTCTCAATATACTCTCAAGACCTTCTGAGAAATATTAAGCCACAGGTATACCCAGATTATTAGCCTATCCATTAGCCTAAGCCTTGAAAGAAGTCCAATCCCCAGTTCTTCTTACAACCTCGACGCTCTGTTACACTCACCACAGCATCTCGTCAATAACCTAGCTACTCTTCGATTCACGTGAAGTAATTCCAATATCAAGCATTCTTCAAAAGGATTCCAATTATTTTACGCATATTCTATGTAGTGGGGCCCTTTTTCTCCTCGACTAATTCATTCACTACATTAATATTATTATTTTCCATTCACTTTTACTTTCATCATTTCGTCCCATTCATCTCTCTGTTCGGCAGATATTTACCAATCTTTGATTACCCAACTCTTTTCTCTTGCTGTCTTCTTCCAAGTTTCTTAGTCATTACGAATTTAAACTTAACTGGCTCAATTACTCAATTAATTTGGAGAACGCATGAAGCACAATTCTTAATGGATAAAAAGGACGCATTTTTACTGAATGAAAACAGTACTGGCGTTCAACAGTCCGTATCATTTCGGCAGCGTTTTCACTGGTTTCCCTTCCGCCTTTTAATTTGGAATCCACCGAGCGATTCCCTACCCACTCCCATCCCATTCGTGGGTCGTAAAAATACCGCGCAATGCGCGTTAGCCGCTCCTTAAACCGAATAAATAGGCAGTTTGGGGTCGCAAAACGCATACCCCGTCCTGCATCACTGTCCGGGCTCACGATTCCCCGTGGGGGAGGGGATGGGGGCCGTGGTGTGGCGGAGGATGAAAAAAAAGAGGGACGGGAAGGAAGGAGGAAGAGTCTCGCAAAATACTGGCCGCACCCGACCAAATGCCCCGCCGGGAGGCGAGGGGCCGCTCTCCCTTCTCCACCCCATCCCCCTCTTCCCGCGGGAGGCTGGCAGGCGCCGCCGCTTGGCCCGACCGCAGCAGCTGGTGCGCGCCTAGGGATGGACCTCCGCCCTCCCCCCTCTGTCCAATCTCCTCTCATTCCACCTTTGTTCCCTCCCACCCCGTTGCCGCCGCCGCAAACAAAAAAGGGGGAAGGGTGGGAGGGGGGGGGCGGCACAGCAGGCTGGGCGCCGCTGGAGTCTGGGCGGTGTGTCACATTCCCCGTTCGTCCAATTTGCACTCACGCTCAAGGTATATAGCTATATGAAGAAATATAAGTGCACTTGCCAAATATATATTAGAGTTATTTTATTCCCACTGAGTAAATGAAGAAAGGTTTCGGGCGAAGCTCTACGGAAACCCCTGAGAATTTCCAGAGATGCAGTTATTACGACAAATTTCATGCACTCGAATTGGTTGTGACTCGTGGGATATTCATTTTAATAATGAAAAATATTGAATTCGCATTTCAAAAGGACGTACGACCTACTCTTAGATCATTAATTACTGCAAAAGCACCTTTGGCTAAATTCTTAATGCTGTATTTGGTTCTTATTTTACTGTATCATTAAAATGATATTCACCACATGAAGATCACAAATTATTTATGTCATGCCTTAATATATTGTACTTATAGTTTTTATAACAATAATTGATTCAAGCTTATATTTGGTAAACTGTTACTCGATGAATTAGAATGTTTCTGGCATTAATAAACCATTAGATTTTTATTGATTTATGATAATGATCAACCGCCGAAAAATTAGCTAATACCGGGTAATATACCTTCTACTTAATATGACACTAGTGAGTATTTTACTTAGAATATTTATACTTATTGAAAAATCTTGAATATATTTTTGCGTACTTTGTGGTGAAGTGGAAACTATACTCCATGGTATAAGGATTTTGGTATGTATATATGGCCTTCCAACAGACACCGCCCCATTCCGCCTTCTAATATTCCACCCCCACGGAGACACCTTCCTCCCCAGCTGAAAACCCTGCCTCAAGACTCCTTCCTACAGCCTTCCCTCCTACTCGGAACTCACGTCTCAGCCTTGCAGCACCCTCAACCTTTGTCCACAGCTCTTCTTACTCCCCCAACATCCTCCCTGAGTCCCCCCTTCCCCATCGCCCCGCGCTCAAAACCATCCACGCCTTCCCGCATCCACTCCACCTTCTTGGTCGGCTGCGGTTCCCGACTGCGGCACCCGTTGCCTTCCCCCTCTCCCCTCGCGGGCCACTTTCCTCGGATAAAGATCTTCATTCTATTTCATCCCCCACCATGCCTCGATTCATTCCGAGTGTTTTGCATATATTGTCTGGGACTGGAGAGGAAGAGAAATTCGAGGGAGTGGGTTTGCGCGGGTGGCGGGAAGGTGGAAAGGGTTGAACCCGCGCTCGCTCCTCCCCAGTGCAGTCCTCTTTTAAATATAGCGATGAATGCCCAATGGTTTTTTGGGATGCGCAGGTGGAAAAAAAGAGAGAGAGAGACGCACACACACACACACACTATATAAAAGACGGTTGCCATTTGCATCACCGCGCGCTCTTCATCCTCGCTCCCCCTACCCCCTCCTCCACTCATTTGAATTTATTTTCGGACCGAGGAGCTCCCTTTGTTCGCTCATTTCGAATAAAGCAATTCGGAGCGAACGGCGAGGTTGTGTTTTACCCGTAATCGCGTGTTTAAAGAGATGGGGATCCTCGGAGCGCCTGAGGATCAGTGCGCGCGCGTGATATTATCACCGCCCTTCTTTCTTTCGTTTTGTGACGAACGGCCGCGGCGTGGCAGTTATGTCCATAGCACGGCTGTTGAGCATGAGTCCTTGGGAGCGAGCAAGTGGCGGAGCCAGCGCCAGTTACAAGCGTGACTGGGTGTGTTTTTTCCTCAACTCTTCCACCTTGCTGGTTGAAATCGTTCTAAGACACAGAAAATGCCGCCAAGGGCATCTTATACGTCTGTGAGATTGTGATCACCGTCGGTCTTCTTTGGCTATCGCAAAAGGCACATTATCTTTAAACTCGAGGACCAATTAAATGAGCCCACTTAATGGACGCTGGTATCGAGGGAATGCTTTACAAACAGATTCGATTTTTTATAATTAGGCCGCATTTATCTCGCCTTCGCGTGATAAGGTGGAGCACACCATCGCATCAAATGTTATTAAATGCTTTTCGGTGTAATTTCGAGGGCTCGAGTGTTTTAATTGCCTACTTTTCATTTCCTACCGACTGAGCAGAAGCAATTTTGACGTAATAATATTGTTCTTTAACACCTCCTTTTCTGTTACGTAATTCCCAATCAAGTCCGCGGCCAGCCATTTAATTGTCCGACGGTTAGCATTTTCGAGTTGAATGACGTGTCATTAAAATCGGTCCTCCCATCCCCCAATGTACATGAATATGAGTGGTATTTATTTAAACGCCATGGAATGGCAAGAAGTTTGTTAATGCGCTCGAAATAACTGATACCTCATTACGTCTGTAATAGAAGTAATCCTATTTGCTCCTACATTTTACATGAATAAGGATGCCTAACATTTTGGAAAGGCTAGATAAATATTGAACGGTGCAAAATTCAGCTGGGGATTTAAAAAAATGCATTAAATAAAAAAATTTATCGATATCTTGGTTTCCAAAAATACCCTGTGATATCTCTTTCCCATCCAAAAGTCCACATATTATTATCATCCGTACAAGCATTCCCTCTTCAAGCACTTGCTGAATCTAAAGAGGAGTCGTATTTATCTCCTTCTGGAAATGAGCGTAGGTATGATAAGCTATGTCAAATGCTATAATTCTCAACTTTTAAATACCCAAGTCTCATTCTGCACTGCATTAAAAAAGCAATTTTCTGAATGGTCTTATAATAAAATATCCGATTATTCTCGATTATTAGTCCCATAGAGATTTCCGTGAAAAATTTTATACCTCGCACACACAAGTCTAGTATTTAAGTGTATGAAAACTCATGAATTAATGTAACCCACGTTGAATATCTTCTTTAGGTTACATTTCAATACCTGCGGCGAATTCATTTAAAATTACTGAATTAATAATTACAATACCAACTATGGAAAGAGCTTATAATGGTACAACTAGTTTCAACGCTACTGCGTCATCTTCAGGTACCTTAATGTCAGTCATCTTCAGGTACCTGAAGATGACGCAGTAGCGTTGAAACTAGTTGTGCCAGTAAAATACCCTGTGGATTGTAACATAGTTGGTAAAGTCATTATTAATTAAAAAATGGACTTCCACAAGGTTACGCCTGAAAGGATTAAATTTATTCAAAATTGCTGTTAAAATCTAAGTTTCTACAAATACTTTGATAATTTTCACCGATGGTTCTAATTCATACTACTATGGGGACTAGGTGGAAAACTTAGAAAAGTATATCATTATTAAAATTCCACAGCATAAATAGATGAAGACCACATCTTTCTCTGCTGAATAACCTTATACTCCCCATCATTAATGTTTGGAGTGCTGAAAAATCTCAGGACACTTTTGTGCTTGACTAATTATTTTATCATTTGCCCCCAAGTCATCGAGAGTAGTGCTGGGGAGCGATGGTAAAACAACATATTACAATTGCAAGATTATACTGTCCTGACGAAGACCTCTCATTTATAATGCAGTGCAGTAACCCTTTTGTAAGCTCAGTAAATAATCAGTATTTTCACCGGAGAAAACAAATTAGTAACCTATGTAAAAAAGACGGAGTTTACATCGATATTCTTAATAATAAAAAAACTCACTTCAAGGCGAATTTAACTTAATGCGTAAATCAAAATACTGCGTCATGCCTGTCGGTCCAAAATTCAAGTCAAGTAAAAATTACTTTCCTGAGACCCCATATGCAGAGAAAATTGTCTGAAAGAGAGTCCTACTGGGAAAAGGCCAATTTTTACAGAGACAACTCCTCAACAATGATGCGAAAAGTGTGTTTTCAATCGAAATTTGTAAAAATTGCATTCTTCTAAAACTTTGTGGCTTTTCACTATTAAAACAATTTCCGTAAGGATTGAATAATTTGATCCCATATACAAATAAATATGCAAGGTTATATAAAAGAGTCATCTTCTCAAAAGCATTATTTCCAATTAGCATTATGAGCATTCACAATTCGAAGGTTCATACATCCCCTCATTTCAATACATCCCCTCTGATTCGATAAATATCTCGTCTGACAACTGTGCAGCAGTGAAATTATTGTGATGATGATGCGGCATAAGACTATATAGGATGCACATCAAAAGTTCATGCGGTAATTCTGAGGAAAACAATTTTTCCTCCACCAGCAAACGTAGCATAACCATCTCACTTGATGGACCTTCTCCAATAAAAGCTGCCTTATTAGCCTCATTATCTCCCGGATGAAAGTGTAAAACATGGCTTTCTCTTACCTTTAAGATAACTGAGTGGAAATAAATGCAAAACTAAGATAGGTAGAAAGGAAAATGAATGAGGAAGGGTCAATGATGGTACGATAGACAAAGCCAATAAGAGGAATCAGGGAAGGCTACAAAAGTGGATGAAGAGGTAACCATATACTTAAGAGGGTGAAAAGGGGGAGGATATGGGTAAAGCGTGGGTGAGGGAGGAAAATATAGAAATTTGGCTAGGATGAAAGTAGACCAAAAAGGTGCAAAGAGTGCATGAGGGGCTAAATTCAGGACAATTCGAATGAATGAGATGAACCGCTAGACGAAGATGGACTGGGATATGATAATCAGGAAATTATGCGGACTTGACATATGGTGGAATTAGGGTTGTGTAGAAAAATAGAAACAGTACTAAATAGAGTAGTAATAGTAAATAGACTAATAGTAGCGTGCCACACAACCAGCTTTCTAAGGCGTAACTTTTTTCAGTAGCTGTAGCGCGTGTGTGTTACAAGTGGCAGACAAGTTACCTGCTAAAAATACACCTGTGGCTTGTAGCTGTCTTAAAAAAACTAATTTTCTAAATTATTATTTAAACAAAATGGTCTAATATTGCCACAGAGCAAGTGACCATACTGAGTGGAAGAGTTTTCATCCCATCCTCTGTAAAAGCCTTTATTCCCACATGTCGCATTTTAATTCTTTCGTATTAATGTTTCTCTTGGTATCTTGCCTTCATAAAGTTCTGCGTCCAGCATTATTGCCATGGACATAGCCAGGAGTCGTTTTAGGTGGAAGGGGTAAGAAATCATCCTGTCTGACTCCTTATAGCAGATTTGGAATGAAATGTCCCGTCTTGGGGGAGGAGGAGAGTGGGGGGGAGGCAGTTGCCCTCCTTGCCTCCCCCTGGTTACGACCATGAATACTACATGGAATATTTATGTAGTTTGCTCTATTAAAAGTCGATTCAAATGAAATTTTTTAAATTTCAGTAGTTTACGTCTCCATTGCATCAAAGTAGTTCAAGAAATAGACCAAACACTTTTGAATAATTAATAGTGAGATTTAACCAAAAGTAGCAAATTGCTAATTTTTGGGAGTGGCAGTTGCGTAGCTGCAACTTGATTCAATGTTACACCTCAGCTTAAGCTCATTTAATAAATAGACTCAATACATTTGAATATTATAAACAAAGTGAACCGAAAGTCGATGACTTTCACTAATGTAAGTAGCTTCAGTGCAACTTCTACTTTTTTTCAATTTATAACCAATAGAATTGGCTGCTATTTTTTTAAGAGGTGGCTAAAAATTAGCTTGCCTAACATTTTATTGGAAATCATCCAATTTGGGCAGAAAACATTCGATGATTATTATGATCTCCGTAATCCGAAGGCTCTATTCGCCCTTGGAGGGCGATGCGGATGGAGGGGACGGGACGATATTCTTGACGCGCGCCACCTATCTCCATTGTTCTTCCTTCCGAAACGCCCTTCATCGGAAGGAGAGGAGGAAGAAAATGGGCAGAAAGAGAAGGAAAACGGACTCAACTCATTACCCTCGTCATGTCCACGCTCCCCGCGCGTGCTCTATCCCTCCTCCCCCCACCGCCCCTCTTCGTCATCGATGCCACCCAAACGAAAATCACGGCCTCCTTGAGCGTCTCCTGCGGGTCACGTTCCACGCAACACGCGAGCTGATCGCACGCCCCGAAACGTGACCCTTGGCTCATATTCTTTCCCGTCGCTCGCGCAGTTTTGCGCAGAAAAAGGAACGAGTCGGAAAAAATCGGCGAACACAATGACGCTGCGTTGCCGGAATGCCTAAAATGTAGAGGGCGTTGACTTCCCTCGAAGCGCTCCATCGATATTTGTCTCTTTATTCCGTACTGAATGTGTAATATCGGGTTTTTCGGATCAGAGGAAGTTTGTTGATCGAGTCCTTCTTGCATTCCGGTCAAAAATATCTGTGTATTCCACAATTGGACATAAAACCTCTGTATCTACGAATAGCCCTTCTGTTAAGCTAATGGTTGCGTGTACTGTAACTCCTCAATAGGCATGTCTTATTCGAATAATTTTATATGAATGGGTTTTTAACCCTTCAGCCTATAAAAGTCTCATTTTATAGTAAAGGAGATGATGACCGAAGATTTCCTTTGGGCTAAGTAGAAAGAGCATACCTTTAACTTGACAAATATATCAATGAACTGAAATTGTAAAATGCAACGTATCATCAAAATCATTGTATTTACAAGGCGTAGACACGTATAAAGCCCTAATACACCTTGCCGTATGTGGGATATCGTAAGATACATCTAATACCTACGTGGTACGTATAAATGAATGAATGAATTCATGTATATACAAGCCTATTCCAAAATGTGAGGCAGGGGTTAAATCCACACAGGCCCTCCCGAACCGTCAAACATGCTATCGTACTGTTACTAAATATTATGTGGGTACACCAAGTTGATGCATTTTAAAGTTAAATTAAGTATCATGCGAGGAGAGACATTTCATATGCAATACGACTTCCAAAGTTCTGTTTACATGGAATGGGCAATGCACAACACAGAGGCCAATGTTTTTCAATGTTCAGTAATGCTAACGATCTAAAACTACCGGTGCACAATAAAGAAGTAGGATCTATAAAACAACGATCTCTGATGTTGCCTTTTTCATTATTGTCGTCTTCTCTCAGAGCTATTGTAATTGCTCATCTTTGGAGGAAAAAATTGTCATTTCAATTTTCTCCATCCTGCGTTTTTTTCTTATTTTATGAATATGATATGACGTACAATAGTTGTGCGAAGTTAATATTATGTTCCTTATTTCTTAGGCTAAGAAATAAGCATCACATATCAGGAAATAGGGTCCATTTAGCTAAATACAATCTCAGGTATAATATAGTGGAACCGTTTCATTATGGCAGAAGCAAAAAGCTTGCAGTTTTAAGAAAGATTTAATGTCATTGAATCGGTGTGACACCCTCATTAGTGGAAAACTACAAGTGCATCTGTCATAAAGCCTATTAATTGACCTGCGCGGTGATAGCGGGTCCCATCCAACTTCTTCTAACAGCCTACACACTTATCGTTACATCTCTTAATTTACCTAGCTGTTTTATTTTGTTGGCTGAAATTTAATTCCGACATCATGCCTGCTTCAGAAGGATTTCTTTCATACTTGTTGCTTATTTAAGATGGGGCTCACTAGTGAGAAATAGCTGCGATGTTTGACTTTGTCGCCACATTTCCCCAGTATTTTTCTAATACATTCTGGCTGTCTTTGATCGAGACGGCATATTCCTGGAATATTTCTACATCAAAATAGATTCGGAGTAAATTTATGCCTAAAAATTAAACGAACTCGACTTTATCTGATATGTTATTTTTGTAAGATCGTTATCGTATCATGTAATGATAGTAGCGGCCTCTGAAAGCACTTGTCGTTTGGTTAAATGAATAAAAACTAATGAGAGTGCTTAATGCTAATGAAAACAGCAAGCGTTATACTTGAAATCCTGCCATTCGTTAGTTTTGTAATAATGAACTCCAAGTTCAAAAATACACCACTTCCTCTAAGCGCTGGAGACCACATTTATTCCGTAAGATATTCCATTCATTCACTCATTGGTACTCAGCCCGGGCTGTTTTCGTGCAACCCCATGCCAAAAGTCCTAGAGACTTCAAGTAGGGTATGTCGTCAAATAAACTGTTCTGGTTTGGGATTGAATTGGGACCGATTCCTCCCCTTCCTCCGTGGAGCATACAGTGATTTCCGTATTTTATTCTTGAGCATACGCAAACGCCTCGATAGTTATTATTCGTTGTAAATCACCGCATGACTAGACTTCGGCTTCTTTTTTTAGATGATAAAAAACATTCAGCGCCCTTGGTGACTGTCATGTACTCGTGGGAAGAGTTGAAAATATTTCACTCTGAGTGGAGGTTAAGTAATGAAAGACTTCAAGATTTTTAAAGTAAATTCTTCATTTGCTGTATTTGTGTAGAGTGACTGATGCATGAAGTCTTTTCAACTGTGGTAAAATATGGTATTTTCAATCAAAAGTACTTCTGCGTAAAAAGTAGCCATGCTTTTCACTCTTTGTGTTAAATATAGCTTTTTGTTATTTTCATGGCCAACGATTTTAAAATATACCGATGAAGCATTCATTAGTATGTAGATATTAATCTCTATAATACTCATAGATATTTTTATAGCGCGTAGTTTGTTATAAAATATGTAATTGTGGTTGAGGAAATGAATACTCCGATGATCCTTTCTTATTGATGCTCTTTTTAGGTTTTTGTGCGAACGTAGAGAGTTCAATTTGAAGGTTGATTTGCACTCACACTTCAGCCTCCCTGCATCAATTTTACTTTATTTTATTTTATATTAGTAAGCGCTGGATTTTAATTTGTACGATGTATATGTTTGTACGTTAATGTTACTTGCACTTGGCAGGAAAGTAATTGAGCAGATGTCTTATACATCTTAAATTCAATTTCAGGAAATTTTATTTGTACATGCTGCGAGCACTCATGTTCTCGGCCATTTAAATATATTTGCCAGTCACAACTTCGTTGTCGTTTATAAACCTTTTTAATCCATAATATCTGAACTAATACGACCTGTTTAATCGTCCAAAGAGAAAGATATTCCTGCCCCGAGGAGGAAAAGTGAGCAATGTGGTGCTATAATGTGGTCAAGGATATGGCAGAGGCTCTCATTTCCATTGGTATTCCGCCCCAATGCTTGTGTTAGACATCACACCACTTCAAGCACAATGCATAAACCCCTTCAGCGAAGGCATAGGGAGGTATGAAAACTCTCGGGAAATAAATGTAAATTTCCACTTATATATAGCGCATAAATCATTGCCATGTACATACACCCTGCCGCGAATCGTCACTTGCCCTTCAGGGTCCTGTCCTCACCCCACCCGCGGACAAATGCCCCCGCGGTGATAACACGGCCAAACCCACAAAAAATTCTTCCTGTCCGAATATTTATACTCGGATAAATAAATCTCAAAGATTCTCTCCCCGCCCACCTCTCTCTTCCATCCCCTCCCCTCCTCTGCCATCTTGAGTCGTAAAAACTGACGTGGTTTCTTTCTGTATCTCTCGCCCTCTCCCTTGGAGAGCTCCGCAGGCCCACGCCTCATTTAAACCCCCGTTGTGTGCGCGCGTGAAAAATAAATGAAAATAAAAGGAGAAAGATGTTTGGTAAGTTCGAGAAAGTCAGGATTATTGCCCCGTGGAGCGTCATGCTTTTCTTATTCTTATGAGTCCATCGAGAGGTAAGCGGGCGATCGCGACCTCTTTCATTTCCGCGTTTTCCTTTTTTTATACATTTTTTTAAAAGAGTGTCTCCTCACGAAATCTCGCGGCCACGAAATCACTTTAGGTTTGGTCACGACGCTCGAAAATTTTCCGCCAGTGTCCCAGGGAAATGGTTTGGAAAGCCCTGATTCCTCTTTTCCTTCCCATCCCCTCAGCTAAATCATCATCTATATCTACGTAATTCCCTACAAGCTTCTTCAAGTATGAGTGGCAGGGGTGAGTTTTTACCAGCATCACTACACTATTTTCTACTAGAGTTGATGAAGCTATATAGGACTTTAAATTCTTCGCCAAAAATAGCAACCCATATATTTCAGTTGGTAAAATTTCATCACCTTCACTACACCATATAAATGCTACCATTTTTGTAAAAACTATGAATGTTAGAGTATTTTGCAACAACATAAATGCAAAAATATGGAGGATTTATCAAGGAAGAATGCAAAATATGCTGCAATCGTGCCATGAGTTAGAGCTAGAAAACAAGCATGATAGAGTAAATAAAATAATTAGCGACACTGTTAAGCGAACAACCTCGTAATGAGGTCTCAGTGGCAGCTATAATGGTCTCTCATATAGCCTTCCCCGTTACCAGTCCGTTCTGATACATCTGTTGATCAAATCATTAGAAAAAATAAGGGAAATAGAGTGTAGAACAGAGAGGATTAAAATTTCGTTTTTCCCGCGATCGATAAGAGATCATAATGGCTGCGTTAAGACTTTGGAGTAGGTTAGTTGGCTGGTAGTGTAGCTGTTCAATTGATGGAATCCCTAATGCATGTTTCTAAATCTGCCGAGTTGTATTAACATCATGTTTTGCATGTTCTCTGCATGACTCTTGTGTCTCACTGACATAGTTACATTATAGAATACTTTAGTAGTTACTGTAGCATTTTTACTGTAGCAATACCGATAGTGTAGTGCATGTTGGAGAAAGTTATTTTTACACTGCAGTGCATGTTGGTGATAAGTTATCCCCTGACGAACATCCTTGTGGTGCCTTATAGGGTGAATAGCGGATGTAGATGTAGATTTCCCTGTAGGCCTCTGACAGTCTGGTAGCTGTAAGCAAGCTACCAAGCCGACGCGGTCGTTTGAGATATAGACAAAATATTATAATTAAGCTCGTGGTTATCAATTTTCTGGCGATTGCAAATACATTTTTCCAACCTGTATATACTAAGGTAAGGTCGTTTAGATCTTGGGCATATATTTTAGGAAACTGGAAGGGCAGGTTTAAAGTCCCACTTTTCCGCGACCGATAAGAAACAACGACGGGCTCCTCTAAAACTCATGAAATAGGTTGTGAGTCAGGTTTCTCCGTGAAGCTTTGTTATTTATGTGCCACCTAAAAACTTTACTAAAAAAACAACTAAGAACTTACAGCAAGACCTTAATGCCTGATGTACTTCCAAATTCTTATGAGTACATGAAGCACAGCAATTGAACATTCGTAGATTCTATTGACATTTTTAGTATGATTGGTAGTTTCAGGTGTAACTAGGTGGAATTTGTTAACATTATAATGATAACCCATAACTTTGTGATTCCACATATCTGTATTTGGAACGACCTGGGTTTCGAACCTGAAGATGAAAGTATGTATGAAATAAAGATAAGTGGAATCACAAATTAACGAGTAATTGTTATTTGTAGTATAAGTCTGCGGAACGCAAGGTGCAAAAAAATAATTTATTTCGGCAGGAACTCAAACCCTTAGTCTCCTAATTCTTGCTTCGTGTTTTATCCAAGTAAACTCTCTAAACTGTGGATCTGCTTCGGATTTACAATGGGTAAATACTAAAACTTTTATAGCGCAAAGTGTAGTTATGTTTTTTCTGAAAATTCAACCTCTCCCCTACCACACACCCTTGATCTGACCTGCAGGATACTCTGTGGATGTCTCTTTCCTTCTCTTCTTCGTCCACTCCACCTCTCTCTTCCTTCCTTCTACCTTCTTCCTTCCTCACGCGAGTTCCCTTCCACCTCTACCCCCTCTCCCACTCCGTCGTGTCTCTTATTTATTATTCCGTCGCTGAGTGATTTATTTCTGGATAGGGAGCGTTCCTTACCGCGAGCTGGAATCCGGGACGTAGGGTATGGCCCCGTAACTCAGGTCCCACCCCACCACAGCCACCGCCTCCGCTCCCCCCCCCCCCCTCCCTCTCTCCCTCGCTAGTTTACCCACCGACCGACGTCCCCCGTCCCACACACCCTCCTCTCCCTATCCCTAATCCTCATCTACATCACTTGAGCCCGCTTTGTCTCGGGGTTTTTAATTATTTCTCCCCAAAATCCCCTCCCATTCAGCTTAATGCCGGACGGTAATCAAGCAGTTTTTACTCCGAGAGAAATGTGGAGGAGGTGACTCTCGCAGTGGGAGAATTTGTGTCCCAGAACGCCCTTAACTTAAAGAACTTAAAGTTCTCGATTGACTTCGTCATTTGTATGGATTTTGCTACTCCTTGTGTGTGAGTTTTCATTTTTTGTCATTAAATGGGGAGTGATTGGCTATTTTTTTCAAATTTTGCCTTCGTAGCTTGTGGAATTTTCTTTAGAAGTATATAACGTATTGCCGGTGGACTTTCCTTGAGGAGCAAAAATGGAATTTGAAGCTCCTTTCCTTATATTTAGGGTGATTTTTTAAGCGCTTTATTGACCTCAGTTCTCTCTTGTATACCTAATTAATTAAAGTACCCGTAACTATATAACATAGTAAATTATTCCTTGCTTCAACTAACCTTTAATATATCGTTCCTTGCATAAGGTTAATAATCAACATTTACCTTGATGAAAGTGGCTTATATTTTTTAAATCCTAATAAAAGCAATGTTAAAAAGTTTCTCAAGAATAAAGTACGTAAACTGGAAAAATTCTCCTCAAATATTGCATGATCAGCGTCAATTAAAAAACCCCACCACTGAGGGGTTTGTCTTGCCGAGGGTGGAATATTATAATCAAGGATGATTTTCCTTATTCCTGGTCTAAGAAGTGTTTTTGGCTTATCTGTGATTCTGCTAGCAGAAATACAATTCAATGTGTTACACCACAAAATTAGTGTTTGATATCATACCTTTAATGCATAAAAAAGACATCCCTTTGTCGATTCAAAATATGTTGCAGGGACATATTAGTCCTGCTACTCTTATGTCCGGATATATAATCTGTGGTAAAATATCTTCTCTCGTCGGTAATGTTCATGTCAATTAACCGATTATCTGAAATGCATCTACATATTACCCTATGCCACCCCAATGGTGTTTGGCTGGGGACTGATGTATAATTCAATATTTAAACTCTTAGCAAACATCGCGCTTAAGTAAAAGCTTGGTCCTCTTACCACAGGCATTAGCCAAAGATTATTAAACCAAGTCATAATATAAAACGAACTGAATGAGGAACGATAGAATTATTATAACCGAAAAAATGGACAGGAAAAAAATATATTTCGTGCTGTACTCTGTGAGGGTCATTTATTTAGGTGTATCCGAGTTCATCATTTTAATGATCCATTTTCAAAGGAATTTCAGCTGATATGGTGTGAATATGCCACTGTTGTTGTTTACCATACTGTTTATAGATGTTTAACCTTGAGTTTTTTGGCAATTTTCATTTTTAAGGTATTTCATTTGCTTTATATTACTACGGAATTTGGTAGATTAGCTGGTCATCATTCACGATAAGTCATTTTATGATATAATTTATTTTCATTGAACTGACACGTACATTTATTGAATTATATTAAAGTAGCGCTTTGAAAAATGCGCTCATATTTTTGTTTAACCGCGCGTAAAGTATTTTCCGAATCCAATCTGAAAAAGGTGAGATTCCTTGTTTTACGTTATCCCGTGACTATATCGAACCGAATCCATGAATTATACCGAATGATTTCCGATCTCCCGTTCCCTAACCAGTTTCCTCCGGCCGCTTCCCTCTCCCCGGATCCGATTACGTCCTTTTCTCTCCTTATCCTCGGCATTTCCGCGAACTCCGGATCCGAGCACACCCATCCACAGCGGCGGCCGCCGCCTCCATTCCCTCCGGGATTCAGAACATCCCTCCCGCTTTGTGCCAACAATCGCGTCCTCTATTCCTCTCTTCACCACGCTCCCATCCAAATAGCCTCGCAGAAGGGAATACATTCCTTTTCAATGAACTCTTATTATGCCCTGAGCTGGCCTCCCTCTCTTCCTCTCTCACGTGCTTATACACACATCCATGCCTCTCCACTCCAAGCTCTCTCCCTCCTTTCCTTCCCCCCCGCCTCCACATCACCCACCCTCCCTCCGAGCCATTACACCGCCCAGTGGCACTCGCTCACTGAAACTGCTCCCACTCCGTCCCGCTCCTCCGCTGCACCTCGCCAATGCACCTAACTCTCGGGTGCATAACATTACTCTCTCTCTCTCTCGTCTCCGAGAGAGCCCAGTGCTGGGTGACTCTCTCTCGAAGCGCGCCCACACCATTTCAACCCCCTGCGGCCGACGTTCGCGGCAACCACCCTTATTTCGCGGTATTCTCCCCCCTTAGCCCCATCCCACCCAATCCCTCCCCCGCCACCCTTCCACTCTCTATTCATTGCCTCCGTCCAAGACACACCATTCAGACTCGTTGAGTGTAACTCTCGAGGAAGCCTCGGCGAAGTGGGGGACGGTTGAATAAAAGAAGAAATGGAGGAAAAAGTTACCTCTTAAAGGGAGAGAAATAGAGGAGGCTGCGAGTGTGAGGGGATGAAGGGGAGGGTCATAGTCAGACGGGTTGTTTTAGCTCCGTATTTGTCTTTCGTCTCCCTCCGCCTGACTCCACGCAGTCCTTCCACCTGATCCTCAAACGCACTCTTTCTCTCTTCCCCCTCCCCCACTCCTCCCTTGCCCACCTTACACTCTTTTTTCTCCTGTCCTCTCTCTCTCTCTCTCTCCTCCTGATTTGCTTACAATGGCATCAGCCCTCTCTCTGTTTCCTCCCCCCCCCCCGTCCTCCTTCCCCACCTTCTTCACCTCCCCCCATCCCGAAGTAGCAGCGTGCACCCCATCGCCTGTGAGTCCGTCTTTATCTTTTCATTTTTCCCCGTCATCTGTGTTAGTTTTCCCTATGAATTCTATTCGAGCAAGTGCTTATCCTCTCTGTTCCTTTTTCACCCTCAATTCAAGAGTGCTACTTTGCAACAAAGTATTTTCTTGAAGTAAATTCTTTTCGGGTTTGTATCAGGGTTGATTGCTCCATTTTTGCTCCATCAGGACCGTTCTACATCTACGTAATACCCTGCGAGCCACCTCGAGGGTGTGTGGCAGGGGGTGAAGATCACCAAACATGCACTATTGCCATGCAAGTAGGATATTTAAGGGAGGGATGCTAGAGAGCAGGGTCACATGCAGCTAGGTGGTTAGTATCTACATAATAAGAAAGGGATTATTGGTTGTTATTACATGCATCATGCACTACAGACTACTCAAACTATATTTCACCTACCTATCCCTTTCCTACGCTGCCTATTGTTCTCTCTTATAGTACGCGGGAAAAATGACATTTTAAATCTATCGGTACGACAATCTATCTCTCTAATCTTGCTAATCTGATCCAACCTAGCATAATACGCAGGGGTTCTTAATATATATCTAACGTCATCTGTGAACAAAACGGTTTCGAATTTACTTAAAAGGTTTAACCTGAATTTTAACCTGCGTTCTGATAGTAATTCCCATCCGAGTTCTTCCATTAAGCTCGTAACACATACATTTATCATTACGGTCTTTAACAAACCTAGCGGATCTCCTTTGCACGCGCTCTAATTCTTTTATCATACCTTCCTCGTACGGATCCCATATACTAGCGGCATATTCTAAATGAGGCCTGACAAGTGTAAAATAGCTTCTTTCTCGTATTCTCTCATTGATGCCAGGTGTCGAGGTGCCGCGCTTATATGGTGCGGTATTCAGGTGAGATCGGTTCTGATTGGTGGAAACAGTCTCACTTTCCCCGCCATTTTCAGAATTGGTTTCTAGGTTCGACTAAGTGGAATTCTTGGGCCCAATCGATGTTTTTTTTGGCAGGCGGATTTCAATTGCGTCTTTGGTGAGGCGGTCCCAATTACCTTAGGAATTGCAGAGCATTTTTGATTCTTCCCACCGGATGGAATAGTCGGGGTTGATTACATGTTCTGAGACTGCCGCGAGGGTTTCGAGGGTCAACCCGAGAAGAATTTACTTCAGTTATTCGCCGGGTGAAAATTAAATCCTACCAGTATTTTCTTCATTCTTCTTCTTTCGCTGTGTCCGTAGCCTTCCGCTCCCGGCCTCCTCTCCCCTTCGTCCGCGTTTTTTCGTAATTCAATCGATTGTGAGTATTCAATGACATTTTGGCACTCTTTATTATCCAATGTCATCTCAAAAGAAAATTTCTACTCCAAAAAAAGTTGAGAGCGGTAAAAACTTGTACTTGAAGATCCGCGTTTGAAACTCTTGAACATGTCAGTTTTCAAAGACAGGTTGAAGTTATGAAGAGAGTTTGCGAGGTGTAATTTATGCTTCGACGACATTCATAAGCGGGACATCGACGCCAATATGAGAGATTAAAGTCCATAGATATGCCACCAACCACTTCATTTACATCAATGACACGTGATTCGGCGCATTGCAAAGCTGTAATCAGGTGTAATGAATGTCCAATGGTAAAGTTACATCTACGAATTACCGTGCAAGCCACCACTAGGGTGTGTGGCACGGGGTGATTCCACACCAGGCATGCAGCACTCATCTCAGTTCAAATCAGAACCGCGCACGTTCCCCCGAATGCCAGCCGCAGGCCAAAAGCAGTCATGACAATGATACGCAGTCAGACCACAAACCAGGAGAGTGACACGTAGAGGAGCATGCTACCATGCAGCACACTACTCAAAATATAACTACTGGTTAATATTATTAATGTGACAAATAAATATCACTACAAGGTACTAAGACATGCAGAATATATCATGCCGGAGATTGTATGCGAAGTAAATATCTACAATTCATGTTAAGATTCTGAGCACTACTGTAAAAACCTATTTAACCTAGTCAGTATCCTAGAACTGATCTATCACAACCACTATGGTCCCTTATTGTAGGTGGTACGTGTGATTACACCTGATGTGTCTATGTTATATGCCGAAGCACATGTCGTTAATGTAAATTAAATTAAGTTGACAGTACCATATCTATTGATTTTGATTTTTTGAAAAATACTGTTCCTCCACACCCCGTCGGGTTCAGTTGGCTTAATTCAACTTAATGAGAGATTTAGGTCGCAGAAAAGTTTCCAACTGATATTTGTTTTTCTTACACCTTTTTACAATAACGACGTAGAAAGATTGAAACATTGGTATTGGCAAAAATATGAAGGATATGAGGGAACTAGCATAGATATGATTTTCATGAATTGAATGACATATCATTCGAAGAACTACGGAATTAGCCGCGAAGTAGCTTTAACTGAGTCCCCCCATAGAGTTCACAATTGTGTAAAATTCACAGTGGAAAAATTATTTGCCTGGACTGTGCTCTAATCAATTAAGTTACCCAGGCGTCCTCTTCCACTGAGAATCCCATGGAGGTTTCAAGGTGGACTGTAACGCTTAGCGCTCGCATACGGGTACCTCTGGCATCACATTCACGGTACCTGTGAGTACAACTTGTTCCTGAAAGCCACCATGACATTCACAGTAGTAGAGGACGCCTGGGTTTCTTAATTGGTTTGAGCACTCTGCGCGAAATCGAGGAATCAGGGTTCGATTCCCAATCCAGGTGAATGATTTTTCCACTGTGAATTTCACACAACTGTAATGGATTCTTGTCTATTCGGGGAATGGTAGATTTTCTTATGACTGGAGAAAAGGTGCAAAGAATCCTTTTGTTGTCATTAGAGGATCCGATTCAGAGACGCCCTAAGGACCGCAGCTCTAAGTCCATCCAATAGAAAAAATTGACACTAGATTCTTTCTTTGTTGAGTTCGCTTGCTGTTACCCTGAAAAATCTTCGCGTATGGCACCTACACCGAGCGCCAAAACACCTACGCAAATAATTGTGTAGTTATGTTTTTGGTGTAAACCTTAAATCCACTCAATATGGTATGCAGTTAAGGGGCCTGAGGTATGAGAAGAAGCCTAAAAGATTTTTAAGGGCTAAAAATTCTGATCTCTCTGACATGTTCCAATGGCTGAAGCGGTAGTGAGAGAACTTGATGGATTGGAAATAATTAATTTACCATCAGTATTCGGGTTGATAATGCTTCATCCAAGTCATGGGTTCGAATCCCTTCTTGAGCCCTAAAGTTGAGGATATGTTTGTATCTTAGTGATGATGCTAACAGGTGCAGGATGAACTGGAACATCGAAAACCCAAATATATTTCCGCTACTTGAGAGTTATGGAGGTGATATTCCTGGTGTTACTCTACAAATATGGATCGTATCAATATCTACATCTACCTAATACCTATAAAGCCGGCACTTGAGTGTATGGCAGGGGATGATAGCACGCCAGGCATGCGGCACTCGTTCCAGTTAAGATTCGAACCACGAACGGCCGGAAATCCATTGAGGAACTCTGAGCTCCTTCGTCGCAACATTCTTGCATGCTCTTCTGTCCATGTGTCACACAATCGAGTGAAAAAAAACTTAGCTTCCACTGCAAATTAAAAATGCGAATTTTTATGAATGATTATAAATCGTTAGAGAGATAATTAAGGCTAGTATATTAATAGTTTAGCATGGAGACAAGTTAGCTGAACAGCAATGTAAAGCTTGTTTAAGACAAGCGTACCACATGCTAAGCACATCTTACCTTCCCGATTTACTTCTGCCAAATGCTTGAATTTCCATGTCTGTTATACAATGCTTATAACATTTTTGGTAAAACTTAACTTTCACCACTCCGCAAGTTAACCGGCTGATTCTTATGAAGGCCTAGAATCAGACTTGAAATCCAAAGAATGAATGAATATCTCATCATAGCTCCAATGGCAACGCTGATCATCCCACTCAATATAAGGATTTAATCCTTGTGGCCTAACAACCCCTGCCACATCCCTATGAGGTGTCGTGCGAGTCACGACACATGTGCGAATATGAAAACATGGCAATGTTAGCCGCGCGAATGAATTTGTGGTTTTGCAATAAGGAAGTGGAGTGAATCAAAATTCGAATACTATTTATCTTTTAATTACGATAAAACGATAAGGGCAACGCAAAGTATTTTTGTTTATTTGGCCAAAATGTGGATAGAGTTCTCGTAATAGGTTTCTGTTTCCCCTAGTGTTGCTAAACTGGCCAGGTATACCTGACCGTAAGTTTACCGACCCCCTATGAAGGGGTACCCCACCCGTTCCTCCCGTCCCTAACTCAACCCTCCGGCTCTCCGGTTCCACTGTTCTACGTCAGAAGTCGAAAAGTCACAATAAAGAGAGTGGGGGAGGGGGGTCGAGCATTTTTGACTCCACCATTTTGCCATTAGATGGCAGGGCTGCAAATTTTCTACTCCGTCGGTATTTTTGTATTATTGTAAGCCTATTTAACATTTAGTTCCACTTCAAAATAATAAAACAAACACTGCGGATTAAACTACTTTCAGTTGGTTGTAAAGTTTCTGGATTCTGTGTACCTTTTATTATTATTTCTATGCTAACACTGCCTCTCACAACGCTGTTAAGCAACTCTTAGAAAGACGCGGTTCGAATTTGATAAAATTCGTCGACTGAGCTCTCTTCAAGCGAAAAAATCTTTCGCCTTTTACTAAAGATTTCCGTGGAGGGGGTTCTTTAGTCTATAAGAGCAATTTTTGACTGCGCCCAACAGGAACTGTTGGGCCAAATATCTGGTGTCATAGAAATGTCCCAAGTTGTGGATTTTTATCCTCAATTCCTGCGTTTAAGCATATCATTGAAAGAGGAAAATGTTGCGGCCCCATGACAAATCACTGGGGAGTGCAGAAAACACGTCTCAAATCGAGTCACAATAGAGGGCAGGGGATGAATAATTCTTACTTCTCCTTTAAGCCAGTAGATGGCAGAGTTAAAAATGTTCTACTCCGTCGGTATTTTTGCATTATTGTAAGCCTTTTTATCATTTCCTTGGTGTAGTGAGCGTGAGTTTTATTATATAATATACAGACATTGGAGGGGTAATCAGCCGTCCCCGACGTGCTGCGCAGGATGTATATGGGTACGTTTTTGGCCAGGCACGACCAGCCAATGACATGCATATTATAATTTCGGTTAAATAAATTAAACACTATTGCGTTCTAGGTGTGCCTTTTCAATTAGCAAATGCTCCACTTCAATTCCTCTATCTAAACTTGTCTTTGAATTGTGATTATTGATTTACGGCTCGTTGACTCAAAGTACTAGGGAAAGGCTGAATCAATATGTCTACTCATTTATAATGTTCGCTTTCAACCGTCAATTGAAAAGTAGACTCAATCTTTCAAGTAATTTCAACTAGAGGTAGGAATTTCGGTTCATTTTGTGGTAGAGATGGGCAACATCGTTCAATACAATGACCGAGTCTTGAATCGGTCGTTCAATCTAAAGAATCGATTCTTGGATCTCGTTCTCGTTCAATTTTTTTCATTATAGTGGTTCATTGAAATAAATTTTAACTTTAATTTAAACATATAGTGAAATCTCTATTTAGCGGCCAACAGCAGGCCTTTGAAATAACTCCCGCAAGAGAGAAAGTGTCCGCTGATTGGAGGTAAAATTTTAATTGATAATATCACAAATTCATTTTCCGAAAATTTTTATCGCACACAGATGAGACCGCCCTAGTGAGGTGGCCTCTGAGGCAAGTTTCACTATGCAGTGCTTCTGTAAGCATGCCTTAAAAACTACTGCTGACGAGAAAAAGTATATTTGTTGCTGAAACATGTACGACTTCTAAAAATGGTGAAAAACCTACAAAAAAGTTAGTCATATCACTCGCTATAAAAAATGGTATACACCGCCGAAAATAACCGAGAAATCGAGTCTTTTAATTATACACCATCTTTTTGAGTGTGTAAGAAATGCATCAAAGTATATAAAAAATGGAGGAGCTAAAATCTGCTAATGCAAGTTTGGGTGGATGAAGTACAGCGCGTTCATCGAAATATTCGTAGGCTACTGTTCCTGAAAGTTGCGTAAGCATACGCCTAAAATGCAGCGAAAATCTTTTGGAACATTTTTTCAATGCTATTCTTTTGAAAAAAGTTTCTGCTCCGTCATTAATGGAACAAACTCAAAAATGTTAAAAAAATATTTCTGGTAAAATTTATAATTTTGATTAAATATTTGCCTCAGTAGGTTTGCAGATAAAGGAATTATGAATTTATTTATTCAAAATTCGAGGAAATTTTTTAGAAGTTTGCGAACAAACGCAAACGGACAAGATTTTAATAGTCAATAATTCATTATTCCACCGCGATCACTAATTCCTTGAGTATAATTTGATTCTCAGGCCAGCGACTCCTCAAGGAATCACTGAATCCGAGTCCTCATCTGAATCTGAGTCCTAATCTGAATCCGAGTCCTCAACTGAATCTGAATCCGAATCCTAATCTGAATCCGAGTCCTCAACTGAATCTGAATCCTAATCTGAATCCGAGTCCTCAACTGAATCTGAATCCGAATCCTAATCTGAATCCAAGTCCTCAACTGAATCCGAATCCTAATCTGAATCCGAGTCCTTAACTGAATCTGAATCCTAATCCGAATCTGACTCCTCGAGGACTCATGAGTCCTCCCTCTCCGCGGGCTCTACGAGAACACAGGTCCCCCTCCCTCAGACTTCAAATTTCAAGAGTGGGGGGACTCGTTTCTTCCTGTCGTTCACTTGATTCTCTGCTTTGCCGAGTGGTGCGCCCATTTCCATTCCCAAACTCGTGGTCTCGCCTGTCAGTTAGTTCCCATCTTTGCCGGGTGTAGCGCCTATTTTCATTACGATTCGTAAGGAACGACGGTTCATTGCCGCGAACGACTCCGTTCGTCAACTCCCTTCAAAGAGTCGTTCGAATTGATTCGTTCGTTCGCGACCGACCCATCTCTATTTTGTGGATTCGGTTCATGGGATTTGATTCGTGGCAATGATTCGGTTCTTTAAATCGTTCAGAATGAACCAAATCCACGAGTGAATCTCGAATCCATGTGAATCTCGAATCCATGTGAATCTTGAATCCATGTGAACCTCGAATCCAACTGAATCTCGAATCCAACTGAATCTCGCATCCATGTGAATCTGTCGACTTACTGTATGTCAAATATTAGTGTGCGAAATAACAAACAAAAAGGTTAAATGTGATGCTCCAATTCGGAAACACAAGACATTTGACAAGGTGTTTCAAGGGTATTTACAGGGTTCTTATTGAACGATTTGGATTTGGCGGATTCGGAGATTTCCTAGCAGAATCTTCCACACAAATCGTTCATATAGAACGATTTGGATTCGGCGGATTTGAATCTTCCATCAAATCGTTCATTTTGAACGATTCGAGTGGAAAGCGTAGATTCAATTCATTCGGTTCATGCCATTGAATCGTTCATTCTGAACGATTCATTCATGAACGACACACCTCTAATTTCAACACCGCTTTATTTTCAGAGGATGTTATCAATAACTGACGAACTCCAACATACTACGGTAGATCATATCATGAGAATAAAATAAGGGAATTAGATTGTAGAACAGAAAAGTTTGAAATTTCGCTTTTCCCGCGATCTATAAGAGACCATAATGGCTGCGTTGAAACTTCATTGGTGTTGTGGCTGATTAATTCATGTGCACACTTATGCATTTTTCTAAATCTGCCGAGTAGTGCTAACACCATGTTTTGTATGTTCCCTGCAAGACTCATGTGTCAAGTTTACGTAGTTATATTATAGATTAATTTATTGGTTTCTGTAGCATATCCATACTGTGGCGCTTGTTGGACAAAGTAAATTTCGTCCTCGTAGTTCATGTTGGTGATAAGTCACCCCCTGCCAAACACCCTAAGGTTACTAGCAGGGTAATAAGTAGATGTAGATGCATAAACTGCTATTTTTAACTCTTCCTTTTGCTCATTTTTTCCGTGATTGTTAAATAAATAGATGGACTGAAAAGGTTTCCAGCAGAATCTGTTCCTATATTGTGCACGTTTCATTAGTGCTTTCATATTTTCAGCCAAGAGTATGAGAAATGTTCTTATTTATGCATGATATTTTGAATCTGCAGTAGTAGTCTTTGTATCCCTTGTATTTCGGAACAATTGACGATGGAATGTTTCTTGGTTAGCAGAATTTAATGGGCGTGTTGCATGTGTGGTACGCTGGTTTCAATGTAGTTTCGGTGTTCTGCCGTAAAATTAATGCATTCCTGGTGTGGAAGCACCCCCTGCCACACATCCTTGGGTGGCTTGCAGGGTATGACGTAGATGTAGATGAAATGTGTCCTGGTTTGATATTTCTCTGTGTTGCATCATGTTTGGTCACAGAGTACCTAAAATATGCAGATAACGACTTGAGTTTAGAACTTTTTGTGCTGATTGCGGTATGCATCCTAGGTTCCGGCTTTCGGGGAAAATGCTTCTCTGCTGATAAAATATTTTGGATGAGAGCGAATAATCTCCATCTACGAAATGACGTGCATGCCATTACTAGTACATGTGGCACGGGGTGATTCCACAGCAGGCATTCAGCGTTCATCCCAGCTGAAATCAGAATTGCGCACCTTCCCCCAGCAGCCTGGTGCAGACAAATAAGGAGCCAGTCCACAAACTTGGAGAGTGTTGAGTAGACACACATGTTAACATGTAATACATCCGCAAGATTGATTACTGTTAGTAATTCTATACATAAATTATACTTCTAGATACTAACCCGTGGTAAAAGGCAACAGTATTTATTTTTATTCCTCTTCTATTTATAGGTATTTATCCGTATTCCTTCCTCATTCCTACGGTATTTCGCGGTATTCCATCATACATCTACGTAATACCCTGCGAGCCACCACGAGGGTGTATGGCAGGGGGTGAAGATCACCAAACATGCACTATTGCCATGTAAGAAGGATATATAATGTAGACATGCTAGAAAATAGGGTCATAGTTTATTAGTTACTACAGTAGATTATTAGTTATTGCAAGTAATTGCAGTAGTTATTACAATAGAATATTAGTTACTACGGTATAGTACAGGTTAAAATCTACATAATAAGGAAGGGATTATTGGTAGTTATTACATGCATCATGCACTACAGACTATTCTAACTATGTTTCACCTACCTATCCCTTTTGCTACGTTGCCTATTGTTCTCTCTTATGGTACGCGGGAAAAATGACATTTTAAATCTATCGGTACGACAATCTATCTCTTTAATTTTGTTAATATGGCCAAACCTATCATAATACGCAGGGGTTCTTAATATATATCTAACGTCATCTGTGAACAAATCGGTTTCGAATTTACTTAAAAGGTTTAACCTAAATTTTAACCTGCGTTCTGATAGTAATTCCCATCCTAGTTCTTCTATTAAACTCGTAACACTAATACAATTATCATAACGACATTTAACAAACCTAGCAGATCTCCTTTGCACGCGCTCTAATTCTTTTATCATACCTTCCTCGTAGGGATCCCATATACTATACTATACTACATATATCATATTCCTCGTCCAGGGCGCAGTATTTATTAGAATTGCTTCAGTATTCCATGGAATATGAGGAATGCGAACAACGATGCCCAGCAGTATTCCAATGGAAGAGTATCGTAATTATCAGTATTTGGGTTGGTAGAGTATTCCTGGAATATTCCATCGTATTTCCTGATAAATATGTAATTAATAGCAGAGCAATCGTGTAATTCGACTTTATTGACCAACTCCAATTATTGACAACCTCTGTCATCTTGGCGGCTTATTTATTTACTTACTTAATTATTTCATTGAGTAGGTACATCAGCCCAACCTCCTCAACCAGTCGTTTGTAATGGAACTATATAGGCATGTCTCGTACTTGACGCAATCGTATCTCGGGTCCTTCTTGACTTCCGGCAACTTAGCACTTCAACATTTACTGACAAACGACTTGTTTTGGTGCTAAGTTTATCTTTTAATTGCGAGAAGTATCGGCTTGGGGAGGATATTTTGTGCTACATATTTCTTGAGACGTATTAATATTCGATTTCTTTCGTAAATAGTGGCCAAATGTGTTTTAATATTGTAGCGGTACATGTTTCCGAGTGAGTCTTCAATCACGGCTTGTTTCCATTACATGCCAAAGGTCTACGATGGTGAACATTTAATTTGAACGTTTTGTTGCCGCATGATACCACATTTGGCAACACTTTAGTCAAGAAGTACATCTCGGATTAAGTGAATATATTTATGAGAAAAGGCATCGCGAATGTTTGTGATTGTGAAAATTGTGGCTTACTTGTGAATACCCATGTTAATTTCTTGTGAACGAAGACGAATTTTGCGTTTGTACTTGTGTATCTTACCTATTCATCATTAGCAGTTTATTTCAACCATCGTATTCACGATGATATTGATGACAAAGTGGAATAAGTGACTGTATTGGTGTGAGAAGTGTGTTGTATGGTTTTATATACCAATGAAATGATAAAGATATCTGCGTTCTCGTGCTGTGTATGTCCAATGATGCAAAATTAAGTAAATTTCTCTACTTCCGAGTATTATTTTTTTATTTATCTCCTCTTTTGACGGGTATTCATTTAATAAGACGAAAAAGTGGATTTTTTTCTCTACATGATGTTTTGTCGATGTCCCGTCCTCGGAATATCAATAAGTACTTAAGGAATATTGATAAATACAGCCAGAGGAATACCTGTAAATACGGATAGATTACTGATAAATCGGAGTGAATATATATAAACACTAGGTAAATATCAATAAATACTTCCAGTGTAATTCCCATAAATTCGTAATGAATAACAATAAATACTCCTAGGTATTATTCCTCCGTCTCAGTGGAAATACTCTTGGAATATAAATAACACCGAATACTGATAAATACCGTAGGAATACGGTTGCAATTTTACCTCGGAAAGTTCATCATGCCGAGAATTTCAACCAGCTAAGATTTAGCAATATTGGTAAATTATCGAGCAAAACTACATATTCTACCTCGTTGAAGATTGTTCGGGATTTCCACCGGGTCAGGTTCTCTATTTCTACCGAAGATGGACGAGTCGTCCATCATCCTTAGGGTATCCATTTTTTGACAATTTTTCCGGACGTTCGACTTATTTTGCTAGAACCAAACTATTATATCTACTAGAAACGATCCCAGACGTAAAATTAAGGATACAAACTGCAGAATTGATAGGTTTATAATATAATTTTTCCACGTACATTAAAGAACCATAATAGCTGTGATAGATAGTTCAGTAATTCTTTGACCCTCACTGGGTAAAGTAGCTTTTGCAGATGTGCTAAATATCTTAACATCATGATTACAACTAACCCCGAATAAAATTTCCGGCATGATTAAGTACTCTGTGGTACTATAAATCTGTCGCATTAATAACACTAACCAGGCGTTGTATCTTGAGTAGTGTACTGCATGGTAACATGTTCGTCTACGTAGCTCTCTCCTAGTTTCTGGACTAACCGCGAATTACCATCGTGACTGATTTTAGTCAGTGCCTAGCGGCCGGGGGCAATTGTGCGGTTCTGACTTGAGCTGGGATGAGTGTTGCATGACTAGTGTGGAACCACCCCGTGCCACAGACCCTAGTGACGGCTTGCACGGTATTTCGTAAATGTATATGTACGGTTAGTGCCTCCTGTCTTCTCAGAGATCTTGACCCTATTAAATGGACAAATACTGGATGCACCCGGTAGAGAGCCCGGTCTCTCTCGATCATCATTTGGGTAACGAAATCGGTGCGTGGCTGCTTGGCAGATGGAATTCGGTGATGGCTGATTGATTTGAAGCATCAATTCGCCATGAACCCTCTCCTTTCCAGGAGAAGGATTCGAACCCACCCTAATCAAAACGGCAGTCTGGTGCAAGGCGTTGCAAATGTTCGGCTCATATGGTCGAATTTTTCATCCCATTTCCTTTGCCATTAAACGCCAATCTTTAGTACAGACAAAATTAATTGATGTTTATTCCTTGATGCTTCAAGCATCGCTTAAAGGCAGTTGAGCAGGTAGAAATATTACCTCTTAACTGGTTTGTGATTGTTACTAAGGAAAAATGTCCCATGCCAGCGATTAGAATTTGTTTTCCTTTACTAGAATCATGACCGTCCCGACTTATATTTATAGCCTGTTTGCATAATAAATTCACTGGTTCTTATCCAATGGGGCCGTTCAAGTATTACGTAAGACAATAAATGCCATTTTTTACCCCCCCCCCACTATGGAAGAAAATATAAGATTTTCCCAACCCCTCTCCCTCTCAGTCTTAAGTGAGACGTAATATATTTGTATCTACTCTTCGTTAAATGCTCGCTTTCTACTGTTTCATCTTTCCATAAAAGCCATTGTACAACTTTGAAAATTGGATAGTGTATGATTATGCAGTGTTGGAGTACCTAATTCATTATAATTAAGAGCGAAACAGTAGAATAGCTGATTAAGTTGTGAACAATCACAGGATATTTGTAAAAGAACATAGGAGAATTGGAATCGATGAAATGTTTCAAGACGGACAAAAATCTTACGTAAATTGGTTGACCCAAGGATAGATATTTCTTTAACAAAATTTAAGGAAGCACCGAATGATAGTAGACTTGTGTATTTGATAGGCGCCTTTAATTATACTGTCTCACTTTGGGTCACATCACCCAAAGAATAAATTTAAAAATCATTTAGCCATTCCGAAAGTATTTACCTTATCAAGATATAAATATTCGAGCTTGATATTATTATTTTAGGTGGCAATGTCATTTGAGTGAATCCATTTTCCGTGTCATATCAAGCTTTCAAAGTGATATCTAACTAGGAAGGCTTTAACATCTGTGGAAACAATTCATACAGCCTCGTACAATAATTTTCTTTTGATGGTTTTTAGATAATTAAATATGAGAACCTGTGAATATGTGCAGAGATAGAATAATAAATTACGAAAGGTTTTCTGATGGCCATATCTGTCTTATTACTCGATATTATTGTCATTGGGAAATGAAATTGCTGTGACAGCAATGAAGTTGCAATTCCCTAAATCCAAACTAAATAAACGATAGTACGCTTCCGTATATAGCGTCGGTAATTCCGTTTTATCTTTCCTATTTTTCTAAGAAATTTCTTTTTTCCTTCCTGCCACACACCCTTTGGGTGGCTTGCAGGGTATGACGTAGATGTAGAACACTTCTAGCCATACCCCTTGCACTCGTCAAGGCGCGCTGATCAGAGCCTACGTCAAACTATAATCGTAAGAGAAAATGCATTCCAATTGCCTGGCGTGACTTAATTTTAACCATACAAAACACCTATATTGTTTGATTAGAGCCATTATCGGGATCGTGTCAAGAAGTTCTTGAATTGCTGTTATGGGTACAGAAAAAGAACACATCATAGTCGAGTGTATTTGTAGAATGGCTTAGTAAATCATTCGTGTTTTAGCATTTGATATCATTGGCATTGGATGCTATTCACTTCGCTACACCCTCAGAGGTTGCGAGCAAGGTTAAGTTTACTGTAGTGGTCCAGATGACGTGGGTCTCTTGGTGACTACAAAAAAATTTTTCATTCTCACAGTCTTAAGAAATCTCAAGAAGTAAAAAAGTTAACAAATGACCTGTTTTAAGGGTTCAATAATCCTTTTTATCATTCAAGAACTCAATGCTAACTGAGCGAATAAAAGATAAAATATATGCCCAATATTGCTTTCACTTTCTTAACATTAGAGGCAAAGATCATTTAATTACGATGAAACGATTGTACTTTCTGTAATTTATTCGCAGTAAAAACCCAGGCACCTGCAGCTATTGGTGGATGTGATATAAGTTGATGTACATAAAGTTTATTCATTGTGCATTCATAACCGTCATATTGGAGCAACCTGTACCTAGCGCAAAGGGACGAGGGGTTCGCTTCGTGACTAACGACACATCGCATATTTATTTTTTCTTCCCTGTAATCTCGCCTTGTAATTGCATGGGAAACGCAGTAACCCCTTGCATTGTATCGCATACTCTTTTATCATAGTATCGTCATCAGTTTCATGGTACCTGATGCTACTTTTATAATGAGATAGTCAACGGATGACCAAATGTACAGTGCCCCTCAGTAAAGTCGTCTCCCGAAGCCTCTACGTGATGGAAATTCTGTGAACTTAGTTCAAAGGAGATTCCTTCAGTATATTAACGATTCTCTATACAACTATCTTCCTATTCCTTCTGTATACTAATGATATTGGTGAAGTGGTTGATAGGATCACCGGCTAATTGCAGACGATGCTGTAGTCCACAGGGAAAGCTGTAGCAATAATGGTAATGAAGCGTTAACGAAGGACCTCAAGGCAATTTAAGCGTGGTGCGACGCGTGACGCGTTTGGAATCCCCATGAGGTAGGCTTAAAAACAGAGAACGCGTGCAGAGAAGATCAGCAAGATACGCGAGTGGCCTTTATGATAGTCTCGTTATTGTTACTGACCTCTTGCAACAACTTGGATGGCAATCACTTTCAGACCGTCGGTTGGAAATTAGACTCAATCTTTTATGTACATTCAAAACTGAATTAATTTTTGACAAAGTTAACAATGTCTTACGAAATCCAACATACTAGAGTAGATTAAATCATGAGAATAAAATAAGGGAAATAGATTGTAAAACAGAAATTTTTATAATGTGGTTTTTCCCGCGATCGATTTAAGACCATAATGGCTGTGTTAAGACTTGGATGTAAGTTAGTAGACAGGTAGTGTAGCTGATTTATTCATATCCCCCTAATGCATGTCTCTACCGAGTAGTACTAACACCATGTTTTGCATAGTCCCTGCATAAGTCGTATGTCACGTTTTCATAGTTACATTTTGGATTATTTTAGTAGTTTCTGTAACATTTGTATCATACCGATAGTGTGGTGCTTGTTGGTGTAAGTAAATTTCTTCACTGTAGTTCGTGTTGGTAATAAGTCACCCCCAGCCAAACACCCTTGTGGTGGCGTGCAGGTTAATAAATAGATGTAGATGAGTCGTCCTCAGAAGCCTATACGTCTTTCCTGCTCACACCAGTTTTATAAAGTTGTCCCGCAAAGATATTTCCTTATCTATAGTACTTATAAAGGCATGTAGTATGCCGCAGAAATATAATCGAAATCCGGGAAGTGCATACGACTTGAAAGACCTCTATCTCTTCGAAAGGAAGAATATGGGTTAAAAATTTAACGAAAGTTTGTTGTAGACTATTTTTTGCCGGACGTTCAACATATTTTGCTAGAGCCAAACTATTATGGTAGAGAGGAACACAGGAATAAGAATAATTAAATAGACTGCAGAACCGATAGATTTAAAATTTAATTTTTTTTCCACGCACAGAAAGGGACCATAATAGTTGCGATAACTCAGTTATAGGATACTGACTAGGTTAAATTGTTTTTTTTCAGTAGCGCTAAATATCTTTACATGATACTAACCTCGCATGCAATCTCCGGCATGATATACTCTTTCATGTTTTAGTATCTTCTAGTGCTATATTTTTGTTGCATTCATAATTCTAACCAGTAGTTGTATCTTCAGTAGTGTATTGCATCGTGGCATGTTCTTCTACGTGTCACTCTCCTGGTTTGTGGTCTGACTGCGTACCGTTGCCCTGACTGCTTGCGCCTGGCATTCGGGGGAATGGGATTCGGGTATTTCGTAGATTTAGATGTAGACCAGCCGTCTGTATGAGGAAACCGGCTAATGCATTGCGCTGTATATTCCTCGAGCATAGTACAAAGGAGAGGGTTTAATTTACAAACGTTCATACTCAGGAAATTATCCTTGAAAATAAATTTTTTAGCTAGGATATGGCGTTAGGTGATTTTTTATTGATGGTTTTGTTCAATATATTAGAAATTTTGTGAATAAAATTGTAATGCTACGGGTCAAATTTCTGACAGTCATACAATTTTCTAAAATTGCCCCGCAAAGATATTTCCGAGTCTATAGTATATATCTATATAGGCATGAAGTATGCCGAGGCCATATAATCGAAATCTGGGAAGTGCTTGAAAGTCTCAACTTTGACGTAAATGCGTCCGACTAATTGAATACCGGTTTCTGGCGACTTCATTACTTCGCTGGTTCTCCGAGTCTAAAATTTGATTGAAAAACATACTATCTCTAAAACTGTGATAAATCATGAATAAAAGTCTCAGCTTTGGTACAATGCGCCCGAATAATCTAATACCAGTAATCTGGCGACGTTCTAACTCCACGGGTTCTCTGAAACAGGAATTTGCGAGAGAAAGTGCGAATCCGCACTTTGAGAGATATACTGACCCAATGTTAAGCGTATGTCTCATTTGTCGCAAAAGATATTGATTAGAATACTTCCTAGGTGAGAACAAGAGTAATGCGGATTCCAAAGTTAGTACTTAGGTTTTAAAGTTATTATATTGGTTTTAATTATAAATGTTCTACTCACGACTGAACAACTTCGCAATATGCAGTAAGGTCACCCACTCCCTATGACTGTATTTGTCAGATGAAGCAAAATGAGAAGTGAAGAATAAAGGTGTCATATAAAAATATATGTTGACTGGAGAAATTGAAAAGTAAACTGAAGTGAGCTATTGATAAACAGTGCTGGATGACACTTTTGCAGATATATAATCAGAGTAGGATATGTCCAAAAAGAAGTGCTAGCGCCAGGATATTACTCGATCACGTCTGGCACGTATCGCTAATATTATTGTGCATAGTTATGGACTATAAGATAATAAACCTCCTCATTCACTGGTGTAATTAGTGGCAGGATAGTGTAGGATATAAGGCGTGGTTCACGCTTCATATTTTTCAAGCGTATAAGTATGCAAAAATAGTGAATGGGCAATTTATTATTTAGCTTTGCTCTCTTCAACCTTATTTCTTGGTAATACTCGGCCATGATAAATTGTAAATTAATATTCATAAGCAATGTATATGAATCGATGCAAGGCTCTTTCTTTGCTCCAATTGAGCTAAATACTTTTATTACTCTTGTGCAGTCAAGTGGAGCAGGATATTGCCTTTGGTCGACTTATGGTCGACGTATGGTGTCACATGTCATTTAGAAATGTTTTAATGCAAAATGTCCATTACGATTTAATTTGGAATGTTTTTTCGCGTATTATAGCTGTGAGTTTGCTGTTTTTCTATCGCTCTTAAGTAATGTGCTTTTCATGCCCTCACGGTGAGCACGTGGCCTTTTTTCAAAAGAAATTGGTACCTTACATCCAACTAATTCAAGTTCCATTCGTCTGAGGAAAATACTGGTAGGCTGAAGGACTGTATAGCTATTTCCAGGAGTTATTTATTATTTTTCCAGGCTCACTTGATTATGTCAGGCTATCAACACTCGTAACCATTTTGTCCTCCAACAGCATCAACATTTTCGCTATTACCTCCTCAGGGAAGTCACTTAAAATGCTAAAACTAATGACGGCATCAAATGCTTAACACAAGTTTGTGTTACTGTTGGGTAATGTTATTTGAGGTGATGTATCCAATAGAATCCAACAGAAAAAAGAATGAGAAAACCTACCTGAGTGTTTTTTAATATTATTTGCATTGATTGTATTACTTTAGTACGAGTGAGCAAGAGTCAGATAATCAATATGCTGATAAGTCGAATTTATTTTTTAAGGAATTCTTTTTCCTGTCCGAGGAGCCGATAGCAGCGCCACTTCTATTGAACTAACACCAATTGAGTTCCATTATTACATTTGTTTGCTAATAACTTAAAATTTACTCAAATTCTTAAGTAAGATAAAATGGTTCCGTGATATTATTTTCATGTAATTTCCTCTAATTCGCCTAATGTGTCCTTTAGTTTGTCAAAAGTGGCCAAAATGGCTGGAAAACATTATTCCTCTTTTCCATATTCTGGTCGTTCGGTTATGCAATTTGAAGCTGTTTCAAAATAATATTGGGCGAGTTTGTTGAGTTTTTCCAACTCTAGGGTACCTATGTTTTTCTTTGAAGTACACAGGTGAAAGACGTTACATAATTCATTTTGCATTGGCATACTCATCACCCCCCCTTCCCGGCTCACACCGTTCTGGTGGAATGCAGTGTACTCCGTAGATGTAGATTATGATGTAAACGGAAGTTTGAAATGGTCTGGAACTTATCATTAAAATATATACTGATTCAAAAGTTTTCATTATTTCTGAAAATTAACAAAGACGCTTTGCTTCTGTGTTCACTATTTAGGTTTTGGCTGTTGATGGGTACCACAATGACATTCCATCACTTCGGAGACATAGAAGTGAGGAAAGATCAGAAAGGGCATTCTGAAGCAGGAGTGGAGAAATAATTGAACATCAAGTTTGAGTAAGTCTCAGCAGAAAATGCATTTTCAGTATATTTTTCTGTTTCCAATTTCGCGACATCTATGTTATTATTCATTATTACTTATTTTCAAAGATCACTGAAGTGATTTTGAGGTGTGCGTCAAAAATATTAGGGATTTAGTAATCAATTCCTCATTTTCCTTATTTTATTTGAGATACAACATGGTTATTCAAACTTTAGGAATTCAAAGTCCCTATTGAGTAAGGTATCCCATTTTGCTCAATATGCATTAAATATATAAATCAAGTGTGTGCACATATGAAATCTTAATTTCTTCCTTTCATTACAACCTCTTGTTTAGTAAAACATCGAACTTCCTTCTACCATTTAAATGGATTCCAAAAGGTTGAAATATTAGTTTTATTTGTGATAAACTTTCAGAAACCGTAGATAGAAAGGACGCAGCATTCATCTACCTTATATCGCGCCCTTTTTACTAAATTTTAAATGAATGTGATGGTACAAATTCTGAAGATTCGGGCAATATTGTGTGGAATCGAAACATCTCTGGCAAATATCAAAATTCAGAAAATTCCTTGAGTACAATATTCATCACGACCTAGGTTTTGCTTGTAGCACCATGATCCGGTGAAAATAATCTCTTAGCGTCGAAAGACATAAGCTTGGCGCTAGGTGGTTAAATCAATCCGTGGATTTTCGTTTCATCTGGTAGACGTGATTATCTGTTACAAGCGAAGCTACACGGGTGGACTTTACCACCTGACGCCAAGCTTGGACGTTTTGACGAGCGAAACCTAGGTGATTAGAGTACAATATTAGAAACTGGAGTACAATATTCATCACGACCTAGGTTTTGCTTGTAGCAGCATGATCCGGTGAAAATAATCTCTTAGCGTCGAAAGACATAAGCTTGGCGCTAGGTGGTTAAATCAATCCGTGGATTTTCGTTTCATCTGGTAGACGTGATTATCTGTTACAAGCGAAGCTACACGGGTGGACTTTACCACCTGACGCCAAGCTTGGACGTTTTGACGAGCGAAACCTAGGTGATTAGAGTACAATATTAGAAACTGGAGTACAATATTCATCACGACCTAGGTTTTGCTTGTAGCAGCATGATCCGGTGAAAATAATCTCTTAGCGTCGAAAGACATAAGCTTGGCGCTAGGTGGTTAAATCAATCCGTGGATTTTCGTTTCATCTGGTAGACGTGATTATCTGTAACAAGCGAAGCTACACGGGTGGACTTTACCACCTGACGCCAAGCTTGGACGTTTTGACGAGCGAAACCTAGGTGATAATAAATTTTGCAGTGGGGGAATTTGCTCTTTTTTTTAACACATCAGGAATGTGATGGTTGCCTGAATTTTGCCTAAAAGCTAAAATAATATTTATTTGTCCTAATCGTTAGTCATTGGCATTGGCACTTAGAACTAGGGTGATTTGAATTGATAATACCTAAATATTATTGGGCTATAGCATACCTCAAATCGTTCATAACTTGATTGAACTGAAGATGCATGTTCTCCGTGTTTACCTTTCAGGTATATGGCAGGAAAATAGTCTTCTTACGGCAAGGAAACGATTCGCAAAAGCCTAGTTGCAGAAATACTATTGTACTATTTACGAATTAAACCTGACTGCTTTCATGCAGATACTTATGCCGAAGTGAGATTCTACTAAGAACGCAAAACTGAACTTTTTGAAAGATGTGTAGGAATGGGTTGCAAGAAATAAATAACACCAATGTAGAAACACACGTCTATAGACTCCGGTTTAATTAATATTAATCAATCAGACAATATACCTATTCACACATATATAGAGCTATTTACAAATAAAATGTACACGTAAAGATTATCGTTACAAAAATGGAGGAGAATAAAATATTAAACAACATTTGTCTATGTTTGTTAGTTCATGCGTATTTATATATACCGAGACGGGAAAAGATAGATTTTTACACAACAACATAATAATATGCAATAATAATAGTAATGATTTCGATGGAGTAATATATAAAAGTAGCTGTGAATTTCCTCTTGTCGATGGTTAACATTTTAAACGCCATTGTAACAGGAAATATGTCGCGACCGAATCGAATTGTATACCCTATACGGGAGGCTAAATGTATCATCAGTGTCATAATTTTTGCCTGCTGAACTTCCTAATTTGTTTTGCATCGAAGAAATTACCAGGGATATTTGGATGAATTGAATTTTTAAGAAATCACGCTGAGTTTTTCAGTGGTGATGGAATTTAAACTGCTATCTCGTAGAGTTGTCTTTTTTTGACGCCACTTTCTTGTGCAGCTCCTTTTTCAGATTGTTAAACTCCATCGTTTTCATGCTTGCACCTTAGTATATTTCTTCCATTTTCTATAGATGAAGCATTAAAAAATTTTACTGCAAATGCTCCAGCCACATGTATGATGTAATTTCCCCGTGCACCAAAAAACAATTCTTTCCTGTTACTATGTCGTGCGAATGACGATACACGCCCAAGGTAGAAGTGTGAGAGGAAGGTTAGAAATTTCATTTATTCTACACAACCCAGTCAACAGATAACAAATCTATTCAGAGGCAATCACATAAAAAGGTAATAGTGAACAAGTACCACTACCGTCTTCACTGTAAAACAAGAGCCAATCTCTTGGCAATTATTTTGCATGAGCAGCAATGCTTTTTCAAGCTTCATTCCATTCACGAGCTTCATGCACGTATATCCACACATAGAGTTGACATTTTTCTCTTTGATAAATACTATGTTTTTTCAATTTTCCCATATTTTTGTAACGTTGAACCTGTGTGAAACGCTTTCAACGGTCTTCATTAATTTTATATTTAATATATAGATATATTTTCAGGTCAAGCTGAGCAGTCTTATGGTTTCATCTTCTCCGTACATCTAAAAGGAATGGTGATATATTTATCTAATATATAGTGTGTGGTTTTTTAATTTATACCAAGTTGTTCATTCACCTCGCTAGAGTGAAATGAAAATTTCACCGTTCACAAACGGAAGGACAAAAAACGTGTTTGGATACCATTTGTCTAATATTTACAAGAAATTTTCAAGTCCAACCTCAGCGGTTGGACCAATAATTGCATTTTTATTATATATATTCTTTATTCATATATATATTTATTTGTGTATACCTTAATTATTTGTTGCACTTGCCCCGAAGTTTTTCACCGCATCAAGCACGAACTGAAATGCTATGCGAGTCCAACCACTGTTTATTATTTCTATACTTTCGTATCTACAGTACACATCCCGCACACGGCGTTCAAACACCACATCACACACAAATTGCCCACATGGAAGTCTTTCGAACTCATTCCTCAAATGATTTGAGATTTCACTTCGAGATTTAACCCTCACTATTGGTCTTATCTTTAAATTATGACTTTAGAAGACATGCGTCACCGTCTCTGTGTCCACATTTACGTCTTTCTCCAAAAGTTCTGGTCAACAAAAAAAATTACAAGCCTTGAAGCCACCTCGAAGAACACTCCACGATACTCGTGTCCTCCTGATATTTAATGGCCGCAGGAAAAACCTTGAAGAACTCGGAAAGATTCCATCATTCTCTCCAGCCCAGAAGCCAACTCCCGGAGGGCATTCCTTCAATGGAGCACCCCGGAAACCCCGAAAAAAAATTCCGCTAACTCATTTTTTTATGATGCCTATTTACAAAAAAGCTACTTGCGTTGCAGATATATATAAGATATTTTGATGCATATATTAATAACATATTTTTTTGCAAGTCCTCGACCTTGCACACAACCACGGGGTGTATACGAGAGTTCGCAAAGAAGGGGGAATATTTTTCTTTTCTTTTTCTTCTGACGAGGAAACGTTCGACGAGGAAAAAAAGACGGGAAATAGGACGAATGAAATATTCGTACAATTTCGCCGCCGCATTTGTCTCTCTTTCCACGGAATGAGTCCGAAGTGGCTGGAAAACTCGTGATCTTCCTTAATAGGAGAAGAGTGTGCCCTGCAGGGCTTTCCCCCGCGCCTCGGGTGCGGGGAAAAGATGACGGGAGACGTAATGGGAAGGGACGGTGTGTAAGATCGGGAGGGCAGAGGCTAGCCACAGGGATGACCGGCTGCTGCTGGCGCGCTCTCTGCGGGGACAAGCGAGGAGAGCGAAATGGGAAGCGTTAAAAGAGGATGAGAGAGGTCCGGCAATATGAGCAATGAAGACCACCCGTCGCGGGGGAGAGCGCACCATCCACGGGCGCCTCCTCACTGCAAAGCACCGAGGCTGGACCACCCGCGAGATCCAAAGGGGTCAGACCACCGTCCGTTGATGAGGCCGTTTTTCTCTCTCGCTCCCTCCTCCTCAAGACGACGACCATTCCATCTCCTCTTTCTTTCCCTCTCTCTCTCCTTCAATCCCCCATACTGTAATATACACACAAACACAGATGCACGCTCGCAGCAATCTCCCTTCGATTGTGAGGAGTTGGTCCGGTCCGATGCGATGTCGTGGCTGCCGAGACAAAAAGGGAAAAAAATTCCCCTCTCCTCCCATTCCGTTCGGTCGCCCTCCTGCCTCCAACCGCATTCATTTACTCTCGCAATCCCCGTCACCAGCAGGACGAGGAACGCCGTACGGAGACGGTGGGCGCTCTCTCGGTCGGGAGACTGAAGGTGGCGTCGCCGATGCGGCACATCTCAGCGGGGTCGGTCGTCGTCTCGGGCCTCTCTTCCCGAGCGGACTCCCACCTCCGCAAGCAAACCTCTCCGTCTCCTCCTTCCCCGAACTCCCGGAGCCTTTCTCTCCCCAGCTCCCCACATCCAGAGTCAGCAATGGGCTGAGAGGACCTCGGAGAGGAGGAGGAGCTGTCCAAAGAGGCGCCCGCTGACTGATCGGCAGTTGTTTCCAGGCGTGGGAGAAGAGATTGGTTTTGATTGCGCTGCTTGCCTCCAACGAAGTCTTTTGTCCCGTCCCGTCCGCTCCCTATTCATCTCCTCCACGCTCCCGGCCGCTCCTGCGAATTATGCAAAAGAAGAATGAGATAAAGGAGCGAATCAAAGGTGGCGTAAAATGAAAGAGGGCGTTTTAAAAGGGGATTGTTTCAGACATTATTGAGAGGGCGAACTCGGACCCCGATTAATTTGGGTCGAAGGCGAGAAAAAATTACCCACTCGTCTTATAATATTCGACGCCAATACATCAGTGCATAATTGGATTTGGAATCGTATCAATCTGTGTGTCACGCTCGCTCTTGAACCACTATAATTTTACACTACGGTAAAGTAATAAATTGACGTAATTGAAACTGAGGTCAATAAAAAGTTACGCTTTTTTCCAGAGCAGGAACATTTTGACTTCGTGGTAGCAAGACAACGGCGGTCGTTAAGATACAGATCACCCTAGCTGTAGCTACTTTATTAATACGATAAAATAACTCCCACTCGATTATTGTCCCCAGCGCGCACGCTATTCGGGAAAATGCGAATAAATATAATCTTACATTCATATATTTAAACCCAGCTGGTAATCGCTCAGGATTTATCTTCGTCCACAAAACTCGATAAATAACAGTTCTCTACAGCTGTTTTGCGTGCTAATATTGGAGAGCTAAGGCAAATTTTTTGTAACTTTAGAATGAAGGCGTAAGAAAATCCATATTAAAGCTGGTCTTTTCTTACTAAACGGTTAATCGATACGATACATTTTACCAAGAAAAATTTCTTTCCTTTCCATTACGGTAAACTATAATTTTCATGAAAAATCTGGATATCGCGAGAATACGATAAAGGAACAACCTTATTCGTTCCGTCGATAGGCATGATTCAATTTCGTTATCGAAATGAGAACATGTATCCGGGAACCGAAAAGCTATAGCGAACAACAGCTTTTAGTAATCGTTAATTATACGGTGAACATATACAAGAGGTATCTTTCTTCATTATTCTGAGGGATGTAAGACTATCGAGGAAATAACGAGGGAAACGGTTTTAACTCGCAGTATTGAACGGCCTCGATAGGCTTGTGGATAGAGAAACACGAAATCTCATAACAACCTATTCTCTTGCCTTTTTGATACATTTGGCAAGATCTGTGGAATAAATTAGCGAAAGGAGAAATAGTGGAGGAGCCCATTATTTACGCCTAAGGCAGTTCCATCAAAACTCATTATTTATAATCTTTGCTAATTTTTAGCTTTATATCTTCAAATTTTGTTAATTACGGAGATCCGGCCATAATTAATAAACTATTTTGTAGCTGAATACCAATAATATTAATTCTAAGTTTTTTTTCTAGTTGAATTTCCTCGAATCGACTCCGGACACACTTCATTCACCGCCGTTTATGTTCGCGCAAAGTGAAACTATCGCCAAAAGCTATTCTCCGGGGGATCGAAAATGTTTTCCTTAGAACACTTTCACAGATTATGGGGCCGTCTGCTGATGCCAAGATTAAATAAATAACCATATATCAAGGAGGACATATCGCGTGCCTTGAAAGGTTGAATGAAATTGGAAATATCATGGCGGATTGGTCGAAGGAAAAAGAAAAAATTGGTAACACAAATGAAATATTTAGGTTATTGTAGTAACAGCCCAAAAACATAAGAACATGACACTTAATATCTAATAATAAAAATCTACTCTTACGGGCGTTAGCTTTCCTCCACTCCTTGCTCAACGTGAGTGCTATAGTATACCAACGGTTTCCTAGTTTCCATCTCTACTTAAGCGATAATATTCTTTCGCCAAGTCATCCCTGAGACTGAAATTTTCAGGTACCAATTGGTTGGGGGTAAACAACTCCCAAGTAACTTTTCAAATTTCCTATTAAGCCTTTATTTGCACCCTATCGGAGAATATGAAATAATGCTGAATGATTGTGAATTATCGATAAAAAATTTGAAGAGAGACCAGAAATTCCGATGGAAATTCATAACCAAATTATTTTCCGACGAAGTTATCAATAGCTTACGAACTCCAATATACTACGGTAGATCATATCATTGGTCTACGGTCATGAGAATAGACTAAGGGAAATAGATTGTAAAAACAGAATGATTTAAAATGTCGTTTTTCCCGCGATCGATAAGAGACCATAATGACTGCGTTAAGACTTTGAAGTAGGTTAGTTGACTGGTAGTGTAGCTGATAATGTTCCTTGATGCATGTTTCTAAATCTGCCGAATAGTGCGAACACCATGGTTTGCATGTTCCTTTCACGACTCTTGTGTCACGTTTACATAGTAACATTATAGATTAGTTCAGAAGTATCTGTAGCACTTTTAACATTATCACAGTGTGGTGCATGTTGGTAAAAGTTAATTTCTTCACCACTTTAGTTCATGTCGGTGATTAGTCACCCTATGCCAATCACCCCTGTAGTGGCTTGCAAGTAGGCAGAGGTAGATGTAAATGGAAAGGACCGATGCTACTCCCGTATGAAACGGTAGAAAAATATATATAAAGCTATTCGGTTTGAGCGAATCTAGGCTGTTTCACCAACACATGGTATTTATTCCTCCCACAAATAATTTCCCCCCTTTGATTGCCAGTCATATTAAAGTAACACCGAGTAATTTGGCAGGTGATCTATTTTGTATCCATACCATTGCATCATAAATTTGCTAGACTGGCCGACTGCTAGCATTCCCTCTCTCATACCCCTTTTCTCATCCCCTTTTCTCCCCCAAGGCAGCATCCTTCGGAATTCCTTCACGTTTGTCCGCACTCTTTACTCCTTCGGGATTGTCAGCGAGAAAATTGATCTCTCCCTCTTATTCCTCTCCCTTCTCCGTCCCTCATGTCTTTAAACCGCATTTAAGAAACCCTGCCACGTACCCTCGGCATACATCCGCTCCCCTCCCCTTTCCAGGTCTCTCGGATTCAGAGCCTGTGTGTCTCATACTTCAATCCACCCCGGGTACCAATTGGAATATCATAATCTCCGCTTCTAAAATATTATTCCGATCTCCGACCTCCTCTCCTTCCCATCTCCCCCGTTCGAACATCGGCATGCGAAATAGTCACAGGGGGGGCGACAACTCTCTCGTCCCACATTCCCAAACCAACCCTCACGACACCCTTCCTCCTCCGAATCTCCTTTCTCCGCTCCCACGACGCGGCAAGCACCAAGGTCCCCCACCTCACTCCTGGGAGCCACCACGAGAGGCGCCTCGGCTGCCGCTCCTCCTCCGACCTCTCGGCCGCATCCCCACACCCGTTGCGCACATCCTTTCCTCATTCCTTCGCCTTCGCCTCCGAAGCCCTTTCCCCACTCCCCTCCGATATCCCTCCTTCCCATGGAAGAGAACCTTCCGTCCTCCAGAGGAGCAAGTTACTCGCTCATGCAGCGATTGAAATCTCCAGTCATTTGTCAACGTCAGCGCTCTAGAGGGTCCTCCGCGAGCGAACTGGGATGGAGAGGGTTGGTCGAGGGGGGTGGGTGGGAGGCGAGGAGGGAGAGAGAGGGAGGGACAGGCGCCACGGGGGCGGGAGGTGGAGTGGGGGGAAAAGAGGGAGAAGATTGGGGGGGAGGGTCAGAAGCCTGTGTCGTTGAATGCGTTTGTGTGTGTGTGTGAGACCGAGAGAGGGAGACGATATTACGGTCAGATGGCGCCGTGAGTTGCCTTCAAAAACAAAACACTGTCCCCACCCTCTTAAAACCTCCAAAGCCCTCCCAGCACCAGACACCTACCCTCCCCCCCACCATATCCACACGATCCATAGACACGCGCTTGTGGTGTACGGGGTGAGAAGGAGACAACGCCCCGACCTGCCCCCATTCGAGCATATTAAAAACGTGCGCGTCGAGCTCAAACTTATCGGGTCCTCCTTATTAAGATTATATATACTACGGACTACATACGTACAAGCTTTCGCTCCGGCCTTGCTCGCCCCCTCCCCCTTTTCTTCGTCACAGCTTTCTCTTTTTCCGGTCCACATGAAGGAGCATCGGGCCGAGTGTGGAATTTTATGACTGATGAATGATCCCTGTGGTGACTAATGAATGCCTTTAAGTCGAAACTCCTATTGTTAACGACGAAAATATGTCATTCGCATCATTTGGCTCTGGTTTTCCCCTCGCTTAAGTTCATGCGGTATAGCAACTGACCTCTCCCTGCCATGTGCCTCGCTATAATGTATGTATTGAATCTTCTTCCTTTTTCGAGGCTTATTTAATCTATAACAAGAATTCTTACCGCTAACTCTGCAAAAATTAAATCAATTACCGCAAAGTGCGATAGGTGCAAGAATAATTTTTAGCGTCACTACTTTTTTTTTACAAGAATTTTTCCCCTTATCCTTATGAAGCAGGTAACTACGGCATTCACAATGAAAATCGGAGGCCATAAACTAACTCTTTAATTTAAATTCCAGTTAAATCGACCGCAGGAGGTTTAGACCCGTCAATCATCGTATGCATGTTCTAAGTCGGAAAGAAAGATTCTGTAATTATGAAATTTGTTGATGGCTTCCACGCCATCTTTATACCCTGAAGGAAATCCGTTTTTTCTCCCGGGAAAGTTTTTAAAAATTTGGCTAACGCACAGCGCATTTGTTTCCAGGTAGATGTAGATTCATTCTCGGAAAATCTTTTGTTCCGTTCCCTGTTTCCTCTCACTCGAGGCCATTATTTCAAAAAGTACCAATGCGTCTGAATGACTTGATGACGTTGGAATTTTCCAAGAGAGGTTTTTGGGGAATAGGACAGACAAACTTTCAAGCTGGGACAAAAGAAGGGACAAATTACAACGGCGATTTACGAAAACAGCTATCCTCCTTACCCTCGTGGATGAGCATCCCCGCGTCGCCCCCACCGACCGCTCCAACACACACCAGCACTCACGACCTTTTTCCTCTACACCAATTTGTCTCGCCAACGTGCAACACCCACCCCAAACCCCCTCACCCTTCCCCCCCCCCATCATGCCACCCGCTTTTCTTTCAAAAGGGCTTTGGAAAAAGGAGTAAACGAACCATCGACGGAGATAGCGGGAGTCTAATTTAGCCCCGGGACCATCGGGTCGTATTATCATTGTTTCCAGGCGGATGTCGTTAGTTACGACTGGAATGAGTGAGGAACCCTTCCTCTTATACATATATATATATATATATATATACATATATATATATATATATACATATATATATATATACACTCACATAAATGTCTATACAGAAAGGTAGAAAGAAAGTGGATAGGAACACACAAAATTTACACTGTGTTCCTATCCACTTTCTTTCTACCTTTCTGTATAAACATTTATGTATTTGCCGCTGAGCGGTCTGATTGAATGAACGAACGATTATATATATATATATATACATACATACATATACACACACACACACACATATATCTGCAACTTAGTTTCGAACGAGACGTGGGAAGGAATGATAGGAGTGGGAGAAGGGTGTGGACCACGGGGTGTGGGGTGGAGGAAGACAGAGTTGGCAGAGAGAGTCATGAGATATATATGTACACAATGAGCGGCAGAGAAGAGAGGGTGTGGTTAGGAAATTGGGTAATCGACGAGCAGGGGGGGAAAGGTCCTTGCTAACGGAGAGATAGCTGAGCGCACTGGAGGAGTGCGGGGAAGGAGATGTTGAGAGAGGCCTTATCCCGGTGGGAGTGGGTAGAGACAAGGGGAACGGAAAAGGGAGCAGAGGCGTCAGTTAGGGAGCATGGAGGTGAGATGATTATATTTTCAAAGATCGGTGCTGGTGTGTTACGGCGAGGGCGAGTTTCGTGGGCGTTTTTCGGAGCATAATGGGCGAGAGGTGGAGGGCCCGGTGGGGAAATGGTGGTGGACGGGAAAGGTTTCCGAGATAACATATCGCCTTGTAGCGTTGTGGGTTCCAACCCTCGTAGGACAACGGAAGACACATGTCTTTTGTATTGAGAACGTACCCAATGAAGCCTCATGAGTTAATTAGTTTTACCCATTTCAAGGACGTGTGCGCGCGAAGCCACACACAATCTGTCTCAAACCTGTGATGCATGTTGTGAGAGGTCATGGAGTCACTTTACTCCTTATGTATTCTTCAATGACAGTGCCCTTTCAAATGTCTGAGAAATGATAGTATTGCCTCATAAATGCGGTGTGATCTTTGTTACAATGTACAAGCGTATTTTTTATGCTTTTAAACAAAGTTTAGCGTCTAAAAATGGGGCTGACTTAATTTGATAATTGCTTATATGTCATTCATAAGCTCAAGTGTGAACGGATAAGGTTGGTTTCCCATCCTTTTCCTATCAATGATGAAAACTTCGTCTATCCTTATTTCTAATTGGCCTCAGATATTACTTCCTGACACCAATATTTTAATGGGTGATTTAATGTTAGGCAGAAATAGGTAGGTTCACATGCATATCAACATTGCTAGACTCTTGATCCTTATGAAAGTAATGTCCAATTGGTGAGAGTAAATACCTTAATAGAAACCTCTAATGGTTCAACTGGTATCGATTTGCCCTTTTCCAGAGAAAAGAGGATACGCTTTTCACTCACAGGAGTATGCAACTTTGGGATTCATACTAATCGTTTCAAGAGCCTACTGATCCACATTGACAATGCCAATTGTCTCTATATTTTCTTACCCCCTCTATCATTTGCCACCTGCCAATCATTTGGCAGAATTTCTATAAGAAACTATAATTGGGAGCACTTTTCCAACCTTCTCTACCGTCCTCCCTTATCTACCGGTTTATAATGTCCAGTCCTATTACTGCGACTCCTTAACATTTATTTACATAGACTCCTGCATTTCCTTTTACCTTTTCGCCCCACAAAATGCTACATAACTTCTACTATTTGGTGTTACTCATTTGTTACAGCCATGGGATATTTTATTATCAACGAATATTGAAGGGGAAAACTTTGTGACTGGAAAAACAAAATGACTTAGTATACATCTACATCTACGTGATACCCTGCGAGCCACCACGAGGGTGTGTGGCAGCGGGTGAAGATCACCAAACATGCACTATGGACATGACAATAATACTTCCGCAAAATAATTTGCGTCGTACACTTAGTTAGCCGAAGTCTGGCCATGAAATGAGTATGTAATCCATAGAATAGAAAGTATACCTCCTCGTATTTTTGCCCTTAACGTTTTACCAAGTGCTTATGGGTGAGTGTAATCATCTCATCAGATTACTTTGTGAATATTTCTGGCAATAGTTTCCCAAAACAAAACTCATTGAGGTAGTTTCTTCATTAGATTCTTTCAGACATGGAGTGAAAATTACAAATTGTGTCGAGATGTTTCAACTGCTAATTTTTTACAGCTAAATTAGAAGTGATCTTCAGAATATAGGCTAAATACGATAGGGTAGGTATACAATCAGTTCTACTCTCCGATGGACTAGTGAGTTTACTTACCACTGAGACGTCGTGGCGTTGTAGAGTTCGAAATTCAAGGCGCCAACCACATCCCGTGTCGGTCACCATTACACCGGAGAGACGAAGCCTCCCAGAGATTGCGGACTGCTCCAACGGACACGAAAAGACAAGATAAAACATACCAATTAGTACATGAGCTATGACAGCCTGAAGAGATAGAACAACAAATTTTTAACTCGTTATCTCAACTAAACTAAGACATTTTGACCAAAAATGGGACTATCCCGAGGCAGAGGCTATTTTTGTTTTCCATATCTCATAATATTTCCTCTCACGGCAATCTTCCAAAAGACAATGCGAATAATCTGCGTTTTTCAGTCAAAAAACCTGTATTTCCAGTCTTGAGGACTGAAGCTGCGGAAAGTTGCCTGTTCTTTTATTTTTTTAATTTCACGAAAACCAATAACAAGAGGTATTCGTTGTATTCCCTGCGCCCAGTTCAAAAGGGCGAGAGCATACAAGGCACTCCTTCCTCCACCTTTGCGTCAAACACACACCTATCTACTCCCTAGCACATGCAAACACATCGCTCCTTCTTCTATGTTCGTATGCGATGATATGTTCCTCTTGCAAGGGAGGTGGCGGTGTTGTCAACGAACGCGCTAAATGTGTCGAGGCTTAAAACACGGTGGGACGATGTTACGAGAAGGTGACAACTCCGCCCAAGCAACTCGTATACTCTCCGTGTTTAGGACACGGCGTTTACGGCGGAGGGAACTTGGGCCGTGTTACGGCGTCGTTCCGCCTCAACTCCGCCAGCAACTCCCCAAAGTTATAAGCCTCGGGCGGAGATATGGCCGCTTAAAGTTATTTCGCGGACTACACTGATTGCCGTGCATAGGTTTATTCTCCCTTCCCTCCAATTTTATTGAAGGAGCGTTGGAATATAGCGCCTATACGCCCAAAGCGTTTTTTGCGAAAGAACTTCAGTTGCGTTTTGTCTGCATGGTTCTCCGGCTCCTCGATCGTTGCTGTTTTTATAGCCGATCAAAATATATAAACCGACGCTTCTATCACATCCCAAGTTGTCCTCCGGAAATCTCTCCTATATGCACTCGGGAGTGAGAGGAGTATCGGTTCGGAATGATGATGATTTATCCCTTTAAACAAATATAGTCACATTTACGGGAACAGAAAAGGGGAAATTATAGCTCTGGATTTTCATGGAAGGCATTTGCGAATCGTGACTACTTCATTGAGATTTCTTTTCGAAAAACTTGATTGTCGCTTTAAAATGAACGCTTTGGTTGGAGTAGTGAACATACAAGATTGCAAAAAGGTATGGTGAGGATTTCATGACATCATCTTGTTGACCCAAGGCTGCATACCAATGCACAGGGAATTTTCATCTGGTCCAGGCTCAGTGAACATAAAAATGTTTATCCTGAATAACTAACGCTGGATAAATTAAGTTCGAGTCAAAGACTTTCCGCAAATGTTTCATTTATGAAGCTTTATTCATTATATTTCCATGAATTAGCAAGTTATCGCAAAAGAAATCAAGACTATGGGTATAAGCAATAGGTAATGAAACAAAAGCCAACTTTAATCAAAATACTTAATCACAATAAACCTCTTCTTTTATGAAATCTTGGAGCTTAAATTTAAACGTCATAAGCCTAAAAAAATCACGTTCGACATGCAAAATGTTTTGTTTACGAAATACGACGTGCTAAAATGTAGACGGAATAAATTTTAAAAGAAAATAGTGATAAAATCCCGGGTGCATTAGCCTAACTCTAAATAATCAATTAGGTGCCAATAATCTATCTTTTTCAGAATTATCGGTTGCATAATACAAAAAGTTCACATTGATAAAAGTCAAAGCAGAAATCATGCAAGGCTAATCACGTTCGTTACATATCTATCGTTTTCACTAAAACATGCAGCAGTATCTTTTGAAGGTAAACCATCATTACAAAGAGGCAAAATAATCATATCTTGGGGGTGTATGTGGAAACTCAATAGACTCAACTGTCAAGTCTTGGGGAATTTAAATGATGATTTTAATTTAAAAATTATTTCTTTTGAATTGTCAAGGTGTAAATGAATGAAGATGAATATTTAGATGAATTAATAATTTAATGCTTTTAGAGTCATACATGATTGCTAAATGACATACTGACATTCAAACTACGTACAAGCAATTATTACACAATGGACAGGCACACACTGTTCACAGCACTCACCTCTTGTAGAAAGGCTTGAACGCCGTCCCCTCAGCGGTTCCCTGTCCACCCGAGCCTCCTTCGCCTCCCGCGCCGCCTCCTCCCATCATCCCGCCCGCGTGGTGACTTTGGTGAAGATGGTTCCCCTGGTGGTCCATCTGTTGGTGGTACCCCGTCGTCGAACTCATGTCCTTCACCGGCGACCGGTCCTTCTGCGGAGATTGCATCCTCCCGCCGCCGGGGAAACCCGACAAGAACCCGCCGCCATTCCCGTTCCCGCCCCCACCGTTACCCCCAGAGACACCACCGAGTCCAGAAGAGGCTCCCTGCCCCACAGACGGCCCCACGTACCCAACACTTCCACCACCGCCGCCTCCGCCGCCCCCGCTGCCCCCACCGTGCATCATCCCGCCCCCTCCGCCGTTGAGCACCCCGACGCCTGCACCGTTACCCGAACCGTTGAAGCAGGACGCCGATCCGCCGGCGCCCAGCAGGTTCCCTGCCACGCTCGGCAGCTTCATGTTGGGTGGAGTCTGCGGGGGGGTGTCCGTCTGTACTTCCGGGAAGCCGGAGGCCCCGACAGCGACCGCCGAGGAGCCGTTGCCGCACGACCCGCCTCCGCCGCCGCCCATGCCGCCTCCGTGGTGCATCATACCACCACCGTTCCCACCTCCCATCACATTCCCGCCTCCTCCGCCGCCGCCACTCCCATAGGGCCCGGAGGACGAGAGGAAGCCGCCGTACCTCGAGTAGGGAGACGCCGCCGCTGCGGAGGGACTCATGGCCGTGGGCAAGGCGAAGGAGTTAATGGTGCCCGGGTGTCCGTGGTGCCCCGGGTGGGCGTGCGGGTGGGAGTGCGGGTGGTGCGAGTGGTGGTGGTGGTGCGAGGTGTGGTGCAGCCACGGGTTGGACATGTGCGCCGCCGCCGCCGCAGCCGCCGCGTGGGGCGGGGGCGGTGGTGGTGGCGGCGGGGGTGGAGGCGGGGGCGGCGGGGGCGGTGGCGGCGTCTTGCAGGCCGCCGTGTCCGCCAGGGACCAGATCTTGGGCTTGGTCGCGGGGATCGGGACCCCGCAGTCGGTGGATCCGCCCATGCCGAGTGCGCCCAGCTTGTCGTCCTTGCCGATGCCGGCGCACGGGCCGAGGCCGTTGTGGTGCAGGCCGCCGTTACCGCCGCCGGCGCCGCCGAGCAGGTGGTGGTGGTGCGCGTGGTGGTGCAGATAGGGATGGTGGTGGTCCTTCCGCTCATCGTCCTCCTCATCGTCGTCTTCGTCGTCGTCTTTCTCGTCTTTAACATGAAGCATAGAGGCTGTTGAAAACCCCAGAGAAAGATCTCGAGGTGAAATCACTGCCGCGAAGGCATGATTGTATGTTCTAAATGTGATATTTTAACTCATGAAACTCATTTTGATCTTAATATGGCTCATTTTCCGATTAGTATCAAAGCAAACCTTGCACAATCTAACCATGTTTTTCCGCGAAATGACTAGTCACTGGCTAAAAAATTACGGGTTACAGATTAATCCAGTTCGTTTTGGAGGCATGATTGGTCAATAATCTGCCTTTGTAACAGGCCTGTAGTTTGTCTATGTATGTTGGTCAAATTCCCAATGAAGTTCCAGTTATCAGTGTCTTCATTTTTTCTCCAATAAAAAGACATTGCTGTTTTAAAGTTATAACACTTTTTAGAAAATAGCATGAGATATTTTTTCAGACTAGCATTAAAAACGCTTCCTAGTCGTCCAGTGACGACTAATTTCCAATATTTATGGCTATTTTGATGAGCGGGAAGGATAAAAATACTAGAACTAGCAAGTTAAAGAGAAAAAACGGGAAAGTTGCCATACACGAGGAATTGTTTTAGAATTCGCCTGGCTTAGGTCTACGGAAAACTCATTGCCAGCTAAGAATCCGCTTCTAAAATAATTCGACCGCTTTTTTCACTTAGGGTATAAATATTGATCGTCGAACCAAATGGCGTGATACAAAATCCTTCGATTATCTTCGTTCATAAAACAGCTATCTGATATATAAGCCATGGTTTTCATTAAACTCGACCAGTAATTTCCGTGACTGAGATAGCAATTTTATTTTTAAGCTTTCCTTCGAATCCACGGATGTTATCACCGTCAGCTGTGAAAACGAACTGGGAATGGCAGGAAAATATCCTTTAAAATTTCCATCCATCATGATTATTGAAACGCCTACAACACCTTCCAAGAACACCTTGACAAATTTTCGTGTCACTCGGTTCAATTTTTTTCCAGATAACGTTTTCATTTTCTCCCGTGGAAAAAAACGAAATTAATCGGATTTTGATATTCCAAAACGATAGTCAATAATTAACAAATGCTGGACGTTAATGCCGGACTGTATAGATTTTCCGAACGATAGGTCAACAGCGGTGCCTGGTAGAAAAGGATAGCAACATAACAGTTGGCCATAATTTGTTTTCATTTGGAATTCCAATTTCAAAGCGCGAACGCTACTTCCATTGCTATTACATTCATGCCTTTCTCAAGGCAGATTGACTAATAAATTTGTATTTGATGACTGAAATAATTATACGTGAAATTAACGTAACTGCTAATGAGTATCCTCGAAAAAAATTAGCTTGAATAAAGCGCTATTGTATCCGCATAAATGAGTTAATACCAACTGCCAGGCGCTTACCGTCCATATTCTGTTAATCGGTTAAATATAGTTGTATAGGTAGCGCGCAGGTGAGCGGTTAGCTGCGAAGCACTCTGATTTCCCCTCTTTTATATTTTCACCCTAGATGCACATAACATTCAATCAATTGCGAGCAAAATTGTCCATAAAAGAACAAGTAAAAGCCGCTTAATCCTTTCACAGCGTATCTGGGTTTCAATAAGCGTTCTTAGAAAATGTCATTTTACAATGAAAAACGAAAGTCATATGCGTATTATTTTCTTCGTATTCTTTATACGTTCACTTGGTTCAATTATACCGCACCAGAGATCGCCACTGCCGCGTTCAAATTCTGGGACGTAGCATGAGAGACTTCGGACGTCTGTCGCGGCTAAAGAAAAAGTTTTTTCAGGGTCGTGGTCTAAAGTCGACCACCGCGGCGAAGCACAAATATTTGGAGATCGACTTTTGTCGACTATCACGGTGAAAGGGATAAAGACGTTCAAGCGCCTATATTACATGCATGAATTGGGCCCAAACAGTGCTAATTTTTTCAGCACTTCGAGTGTCTTTCTGCTCCTAAGCATTGCAGCACCTAACATTGCAGGCCAGACACTGCAACGCCAGACAAATCTTCGCATGTGTTAATTTAGAGGTATTAATTTATATAAACTGACCTTCAATAATTATATATGAGTGGAAAACAATGGCAAAGCAAACGTACTTACGTATGAAAAATTACAGGGCGAGGAAGCGGGATTAAAACGTCACTTTCATTACCTTCCCCGGAGGAGCAAGGAGCTTGAATTCCTCTTATACGAGGCGAATTGAATGCATGACAAGATGGAGATTTCCCCATGATAAATAAATTCGGGCAGGGAGGAGTGTGGAAGGATAGGATCATAATTAGGGGGAAGAGTGTCTTTATGACTCGGCGCTGGTCAAGAACGGGAGGAGGAGAAGAGATAGCGGGGAGAAGTTTTGTGCGTGGGCCCTTGGGGAGATGAAAGAGTTGGTATAGCTCTCCACGGGGTGAGAGTGAGGGCAGCTGAGAGGCTGAGATGAGGGTTAAAGGGGAGAAGAAGAAGTGTATAGGGGTGGAGGGTTGGGAAGTGGAGGGTAATGAGGGCCTCCTGGGGGCGGAGGGGGGGAGGACGAAGCGATAAGAAGGGGAAGAAGGGTTCGAGGGGCAGGCGAGGGAAAGAGATGAGAAAACGGGGAGGCGTACGGAGGGTGGTGTGTGTGCGTGGATGGCCGTGGGATTAGGCTCGTTAGTCCAGGCTTTGGAGGGAAGCTTAAGGGGTAAGAAGGGAGAGGAAGAGGAGGGTGTCCCTTAGCCCCCCTTGGGGAGCCAATCCAATTTCCCCTTTCCTCAGCCTCTCTCCCCAACCCTTCTCAGACCACTCCTTTCCATCCTTTTCCTTCCCATCCCCCATACACTGTTTCTGCCTCAACCAACCAAGTGTATATACTTCCTATCCCTCGACTGGGAAAACCCAATACCGTTTGCCATTTACCTCAACGAAGGCTCTTTACGTGCGAATGAACCCAACTATTTCCCCTATCGTTTATGACCAGTTTAGACAATCGTCCTGCATACGAACGTTACCTGCCAATATGCGTCTACACTACACCATCGTTGCTGATCTCTTCGGGAATCACAACGAAACAATGCTAAGCAAATTGCTACTTTCTTAGTTTCCACATTCCTTTGACAAGAATTTTAAACGTATTTAAAAAAATGAAACTCCTCTCTTCTTATTCATTGATAAGACCCATTATATTTATATGTTTTTTCTTTCTGTATTTGAACATCGTGCTTCATCTTTTCCGTTTCTGCCGGGCACAACGGTGCTTAGTGACGATGACCAGAAATGCGTAATAAACAACTTAATAGAATGAAGACTTGCTCAGCGTTTCCGACTTAAAACGGCACACACTTTGGTCAGTAAGTTTGTGGTATGAACGAGGAATTAAGGTCTCCTAAAAGAAGTTCAAGTTAATAGCATATATTTTCACTTACTTATATTACCAACCATGTTTTCATCTACATTTACTAAATACCCGTGCCGCCACTAGGGTGTGTGGCACGAGTGGTTTCAGTTGGGTGTACGTCGATTTAAATGTGGCTCCTTGGCAAGGAGGATAAATACTGTGAACAAGGGTTTATTTTGTCACTACAGAGACCATTCAACTAAGTTAACTATTTGTTTTATTCTTGGAAATAAGGCAAATACCTATTGCTCTTGACTATCCTCGACTATTCCTCAACAACGCTTCGAAACATTACAGAGGGGGAGCTGGGCCGGGAAGGAATCACTTTCCTGCTCCCCTTCCGATCTATTCCCTACTGAATATATTCCTTTCCCTGTCCCCGATCTCACCCCCAGTAAGTCCGAACCCTCACGTCGGAAGGGTGCGAGGGGTTTCCTATCTCTATCACGGCCCCGTTCATCAACCTTTCCTGAAACCTGCCACCTCCCCCTCTCCTCTCCCGCAACTAGAACGTCTCTCTTCCCTTCTACCCCAGCGGACTCTTTATCCCCTCTTCCCCCCTTCGCAAATATCATCACGGAGAAATCCTAACCCCTTGCGAGAAGATTAATGCTTCCGTAAATGGTATCTAATGAAATATGCCGAGGGGAGGCGGCGAGCCGTCGAGTTATCGAGTCGAATAGTCAATGGAAACCCTCTCTTTTTTTATGCACGCATAAAATGAAAAGTAGATAAGCATCCTGTATCGCCTTTTTTATTGCGACTCGAAAATGAGTTAACTGCTTCAAGAGGAGCAATGGGTACTTTGGGGAGTTTGATCGCTGTCTGTTTCAATTTCGAGGGTCTAATTTATTTTAACACTAATTAAGGAGATGAAGGATTAATAGCGATCGATGGGAGATAGCTGTGTTGTGCTTCTGTTCGGAATGCTGAGGGACACGATACTGACAACCCTAACATTCTCCGGCTTCTAGGTATAAAATTACCTTGAGTAGTAAGATATCTATGCTTCATGATCTATGGGCAAGAAAACAAAGGATGATAATGCTCAAGTTTCCTAGTTTCAGAGGTAATTGCTCATTGACACGAATGTATACGAATTTAATCTCTCTGCCACATGTTAATGTCTGTCCGTCGGAAAAAACATGTTTGTCTCTAAATAACATCCCGAAACAGTGCTGAGGATTAACTACCTCGACGAAGCAGTTGGAGTATAATGTGATAGCTATTTACGGGTATCACGTCAACATTTGTTTTGCCAGCCATTTCGCTTTATCAGCCGTCAGATCATAATACATCTTTGCTCATATTCTTGAAGAACTGCTATTATGCCGAAAATCTGTCTTGGAAAATAGTACATATTCGATGATAAATATTTGCAGCGGTTTAAGGTTAAGTTATCATTATTTTTCAAACAATGCACTAAGTCTTATTTGGCATTTTCGTAGGTACCTCAATGATGGTTACATATGACTAAGCCTATATTGGTAGTAGCATGGACACTTTAACCGATTAAATATTAATTTAAATATTAAGCTTTGTGATGTGCTTAGCACTGCACATCGTTGACTATAAATTAATATTTAATCGGTTTATTGACAGTTCTACTCGTAAAAGGGGCTCCATTAATCGAATTACGTCCCTAGTCTCATAGAAACAATTCATTTAATTTTCAGGTTATAGGTAATACGACCATTTAATTTTGGTAATATTCCTCCTAGTTCCACCCAATGAATTAAATTAGGGAATACTCGAGATCGTCCAAAGGGTCGGTACTTCGATGAATTTCTTTACCGTCCGCTAATGCGACACTTTCACCAAATGTAATTTTTTAAAGCACTGCCGATCCCTTCGCGGCGCATGCGTCGTGCCGTCTTTACTCCCTCTCTCTCCATCCACGCCAAAAAAAAGCAAGCAAACTTATTGCTGCTCCCGCAAAATGCTTGGAACAAGTTGTCTCTCGCCAGTGTTTTCTCGGCGCAAAATTTCATTAACACACCCTGATTAAACTGGGGAGGGCGTCCCCACACCCCGTCTCCGGAGAGAGAGAGAGGAGCGGTAGGACACATCAAAGAGAAGGAAACTCGCGTACGTACACAAAAAGCAACGTTAAGATAGCAAGTAAACGGCGGGAGACCTAATTCAACACTTAGGCATACACACTTAATTGGAAAGCATCTGTGACAGCGTCCGACTGCTCTACATTCCATGACAGCCATTTTAATTAACTCCTCCCAACTCTTAGTCCACCCTTAGAGCTCCCTTCCCCGCCGACGATTCCCTCCTCCCCCCCCTCCCACTCCAAGGGCCACAACCTCCTCCCCCCCTTCCCTTCCGCTTCGGAAAAGGACAGAAAATCCAACAGCAATCAAGTTAATGTGCATGGGCGTGGTTTTGAAAAAGGCGCATGCCCCACGCGAGAGGCAAAAGTTCTCTCTTCTCCGGAGTGGGCCAAAGAGGGAGTGAGCAGCCAGAGCACCATTTTGTTTTCCGAGAGAGCTGACGTCGACCGCTGCGGTTGTTTTTTCTTCTTTCTCCTTCCTTCCTTCAAATCCCTTTCCTATCTTCTTCTCCCTCTTCCCCCTCTCCCTTCGCCTCTCCTCCTTCTCCCACTCCTCCGCGCTTCGATCAGGCCTGAGTGCTCCAACTGTCCGTTCCGATCCAACGCATTGGCGGTCCAACGAACCCGCTCCAATTTTTTTTATCTTATGCCACGCACACATCGCATGAACATGTTTTTCTTGATTTTGGTCCATAATTTTTTTCTCCCAATCAGTCTTAATATTTGATCATACTTAGGTGTGCAATCATAAATTTTACAGTGCAACACTTAAACATATAGCAAGAAAACCTGGCTGAATTTGATATAATAGGGTTTGCCTTGTTTCGACCAAGCTCAATGGAAATAGCTCAAGGAAAAAAATTCTATACGATTATTGCTCAAATCATTTTACGACACTTATTTAATACTAAAAGTAAGTGAACTTCAGGAAAAATGTATGAATAATACCCCAGAGATATAATAGGGTTTTCAAATTTTTGAACATTCCGGTGATTTACGTAAACGTCTACTTTCTTGATAAGAATGTACTCAAGTAAGCATTTGCCGAGAATCTACCTCATACATTTGTAGGAAAAAGCATCTATAGCAGATTTTTAATTCACGAGATGTATTAGTCAACAGGTTAGCTGCATTGCGGAGTCAACTGCCTAAATGACAGTCTATGACTGTTAAAATGAGGAGCGAGCATAAATGTCGAATCAAAGGACATGGTCGACTCTAACATTTCCCACTCTCAAACCGGCACACGATGACCACCGAATTGGCTCGTCCCTCTCCCTTTGATAAATAGAAGCCCTATTGAAATTAGAGATACAAGCGTCCAGGATCACGCAAAAGTGTGCGCCTTGATACCATACTGAAGGAATGCATAAATAAATTTCCGCCTGGTGCACCCAGAGCCAAATGAAAAAACGTGCACCCAGGTGGGGAGGGTAGGGGGCGCTGCGAGTGAGGGGAGAGAAATGGCGATAGGTTGAGACAAGGGGGGGAAGGAGGAGGAGGAGAAGGGAGAGGGTATATGTGCATGAGAGTGGGCGGGGGGGCAAGGGGCCCGGAGGAGGAGGAGTGGCTCCGGGGCACGATGAAGCGCCATGGCTGCGGAGTGTGTTTGGGGGAGGGTGAGCGAATGGCGTATGGAAGGGGGTGCGGCAGGAGGGAAAATACGTATGCGTTGGTGAAGATGGTTGGCTTCCCGTGAGAAGCCTCGCCGGGGGTGGTTTCGAGGTTGAGGGGGGGGGGCTGGGAGTGGGAGGGTCCCTTCCGACACCACCACCCTCGGGGGCACCGTAGAGTGGGATGGTGGTGTTGGTGCGTGGAGTGGCACTGCAGGAGGCTAAAGGGATGAAGTTGAGTGGGAGCGAGATGGCTCGAGGGGGATTTATATGTGGAATAGGGGGGGGGGGGGGAGAGAGATGGAAAAGAAACACAGGCGTAAGAGTGTAGGGAGGTCGTGTGTGCACGGGAGGGGATATACATGAATGCCCAAGCCTCCCCCTCTTAAACCTTCAATTCATCCCCTCCGTGAGCATTTATCCCCCGCGGGGAGGAGAGGTACTCGGGAGCAAAAGTTGTGCCCTAAGGGTTGGCTGGGGGTTTGAACGAAGTGACGCAGGGCATGAGGTGGACTCTTGTGAGAGTGGAAGGGCTGGGAATGGTGGTCGCTGGATGCGGCCAGCGAGGGTGGGCAGGCAGAAGTGACGGTTTTTCCGGGCACCCCGTCGAAAAGATGTTTTGAATGAAGCGTGGAGATAAGACCTCGAGAGGAGAGAATGAAGTGGGTGGGTGGGGTTTGGGCTGGAAGTTGGTCGGGACGAGGGACCCGGGGAGGCTCGTTGTTTCGAGTGGAGAGGCGTGTAGAGAGCTCTTGTTTGGCGATGACACACTCGCACATAAATGTCCCTCTCTTGTGCATCCTCCTCGGTGGCTCATTAAGTGCCTGGAATTCCCGTGCCTTGAAGGATTTCTCGACTGCAACCGATTAGCTTCCACCGATACGGTCCTCCCGGGCTGGCTAAGTAATCCCAAAACGGTTGACGAGCAAAGAACATGAACACAAAAAACAGCAAGGGACGGAACGCGCTTCCTACCTGTGGCTCGACCCTTAAGAAGGGAGCTCAAAATTTGACTCACACCGGAGTGCTTTTTATGGGGAGATGAACAACTAACAGCTCCCTAGTGAATTTTTTACGTTTCGACTGCATTTACATTATTCCCAGTGAGCTGCCAAAATTGTACATTGCTTCCCCAGCTTTAAATAATGCATTTGCCGGTATTTAGCTTACCCACCATGCAATCCGACTGGATATGACAACATCTAGGCACATATACCCAACTTGGGACTAGTAGCAACTGCTTTTCCCTGTATGGAGCATGACTTTTAAAAAATAACGTTTCCTACTTTTATTTTAACCGCTGCTGGTTCTCAAAATACGGGAGGATTTATATCGAAAATTCATGATCACGCTACTCTCAAACTCTTATTTCTATCTATCGTAGAATGAATCATAATTTTAAAAATTTCTTTTACGCTCTAGAGATCCTTTCCGGATAACATATTTGTAAATGCTCATTAGCCGTACCGGAACCGTATTTGTAAATAGTGGTTTTTATCAGTTCCATAGTCATTAATTGATTAATCGTGTATCACTGGCTCACAAGTCGTTTTAATGACACATGCATATTTCATAACTATTGCAAATTTTTATGCGGTGAGAAGTTTTGGAAATGGCTTTCATTATAATTTTGAGTTTCTTTAATGATAAAATTTTCCAATATTCGTTTTCCGGTAGCTGTTTATTGTAGAGTGTTTATTATTACGAAATAAAGGAACCAAAACACAAACTCCAAATGTCTGCAGAATTATTTCAGAATGAGCAGACCCAAACATTATCGCGTATCCCATTTAGCACTAATTCGGTCGGACGCATATAAACTTAATCCAGATTCGCATTCCAGGTCCTAAGGACGAGTGGATGCCACTTTGCCGCCCCATTCCTCAGGGCATCCCCCGCAACCCAAATCTCAAGCTCGTTCCCAGCATTGAAAAAGACCCCTTCTCGTCGTTCCCCATCCAACCTCCCTCCCCCAAACCCTCCCGAACCTCACTCACTCACTCTCTTAAGAACCCCCGACCAATCACGAGGCCCTTTACTCGGAGGGGTTATCCCAAAACGATATACTCCCCAAGAGCCCTTATTTTTCCTTCCCGCCGTATATATACGGCCGCAGCAGCCATGGGTTGGGGACGAGGAATGGGCTGGAACTTCTATTAGGTGGAAAAGGAGTCGGTAAAGAGAGAGAGAGAGAGGGACGGAAAAAACAAATAGGCAGAGGAGGAAACGAGCAGCGAAGGAGGAAGAGATGTGAGGAAAGTGGAGGAGGGAATGAATGAAGGTGGGAGCGAGAACCATTTCGCAAAGGAGGAAGCTGGAGAAATAGCGGCGGGAGGGAACCCCGAAGTACGAGAGTGAGTGCTGTGAGAGGGCCAATACACAGGGTGCGGGGAGGGGGAGCCCCCGCTTGAAGATTGAGTGTGCAGAAACGATGGGCCAGGTGGGGGGAGGAGGGCTGGGAGTGGTGGCGGTGGCTGCGGTGGAGTGGGTTGGGATCGGGAAGGGGATGAAGCTGTGAAGGAGGCCGAGGAGGGTGGGAGATTTATTGGCTAATGGGGGAAAGGGCGAGTGGGGTAGGACGAGGAGAGCCCCCTGGAAAAGGGGAGCAATAGAGCGGCTCCCTTATGGTTTTCGGGGGTGCGACGGGGCTTTCGGGGAAAAGTGAGGGGCCAGGGAAACTGCTCGGGCAAAGGGAAGAGCTGGCCGAGAGAAAGAGAGGAGAGGTGGTTTGTTTGGAGTTCGCCGAAGGAACAACTTCAAGCATTCTGAGTTGAGTGATTGAATGAACGGTGGCATTGCGGGCCCAGCATAAGAGGAGATTAAATGATACCACGTTCCGCAATTATACCCATAATTATATAAACCTTCACTGAAGCCGAGGAAAATTGCTTCTTTAGGACGCTCACACTGATATCAACTTAAGTATTAACAGTTAGCATTGACGATCACTTTAATTAGAATGAAGTCCATGCAGTCGAGACTAATTCCAATTGAAAAATTTTTTATGAATGTGACAGCAAAAGGCTTTTTAGTTTTGTGTCCTTCATATCTTCATTCCTCCATTTGGCGGTAAAGAGGTACACTTTATAATCTAACGAGGTCGGTGCTTGATTCAAGGAATTATCGGGTAATTGTTCTCGATAGAAGTTATCTCAGAGGAAAAACTGATTACTGAATATTTTCTCGAGTTTAAAACCATATCTATAAAGCATAAGCGATAACTCACTGCAGTACCGGGTGCGGTTAAAATGATAGGATATGTCAAAGATAACGAGCTAATCACGAGTGCTACTAACCACTCGTGACATGAGCAACTTTTGCTGATTCCGCTACCGAATCGCAAGGCCAAGCAGGCAGCGAGGCAACGTTACCAAGGTAGATATGAACCAGCACACCGAGAATGAGTCTTTCATTCTTCTTGCCCTCCGTTCAAAACCCTTTTATAGCCCAAAAAACGGAGGGAATACGTCTATTTACCCTTCGCCCACGGTCTCCTCATATCTTCTGCGGTTTTACGAGTTCGGGATAAATAAATTCCAATCAGCGGCACATTAATCCGTCCCGGTTGGGGTGAGAAGGGGATCCCCCACTGCGCTGCCTCATTGGCGGAGTGGTTTTTCCCGACGCTTTAAAGGCCTTCCGTTTTTAAGGACTGTGGCGGCCGCCTGCATACAGGGGAGGAGGTTGCCTGGGTGCGGCGGTAGAAGAGAGCGGGTGAGATGGTGCGGGCGGGGGCAGGGATAAGGGATGGCGCACTCGGACAGGGGCGGCTGTATGTGTATATAGAATTGGGTGTGGGAGGTAAATGGCCGAGGAGGGGCTGGAAGAGATTTCTCTGCACGCGGGGGCGGTGGAGACGGCGGTGGAGACGGCGGTGGCTGCAGCGAGTGAGGGGTTGGAGATCGGAGGGGTTTGGCTGCTGCGAGAAAGGAAGGGGGAGGAGGGGTTGAGATTTTTTCGGTCTCCCGCCGCCCTAGGGGACTCGGAGCGAGAGGGTTCGGTTGGGGGTGGGGAAGAGGGGGGGTCGCTGGAGCGAGGAGGGAGAGGAGAGGATAGGGAGATGGATGGACGAGAGAGGAAGGGGGAGATAGGGGGGCCGTAATGGAAAAGGAAGTTGATTATGGCCGCAGAAAGAGCGAACGGGGAACGAGCGAGGTGGTGGAGTGAATGGTTTGGCTGTGGGGGGGGTGGGTTAAAGGGGAAGAGAGGGTGGATGGTTTTTGTGGGGTTGGAGGGGGAAAAGGGGGGGATGAGTTAGGGGTGAGGTAGTGAGTGTGAGACGGGGGCGTCTACTAGTTGCGCCTCCGAAAGAGATGGACGGTTTTTGTAGCGCGTGTGTGTGGGTGGGTTGGGGGAGGGAAAGGGGTGCAGCGGGGCGAGAATCGGACGGGGGAAGTGTGTGGACCACCCACCCCGATCCTCCCCTAATAAAATCCTGGGTAAACTGCGCGTGGCCACCGGGTTGAAGAAGGGTGGCAAGGATATATAAAGAGAGAGACAGAAAGAGTACGTTTCTCCTTAATTTATATCTCTAAGGTATGTAGGAATATTATTGCGAAAAGGGCGCAGAAAAAAACACAGACAGGAGAATAAATAAGGGAAAACGAAACAATTTTTTAAAAACAAAATAATTAAGAGGAAAAAATGAGAGGGCAATATTATTCTCTCTCTCTGCATATCTATAATATTGGTACTGAATTCATTCTATTCAAACCAACCAAAACTTGTAGATCACCTAATAACAATGATACAATTTTCCCCACTGTTTCAACTCATCAATGGCTGTATCTATTCAACCATGAAATATGTCTCGGAGGACAAACCTTTCTTCGCATAAAAACGTCCACTTGTGCTAATGAGCTTTTTTTTGAAGAATGAATTGGTTATATATTTACTTGTCTCGCATGGAAAAGGAAGAAAAACACGAAATCATATAATGATATATGTTATCCAAAAAAATGTAGAGTAGGAAATTTAGGAAAATTTAAAAACAAATATTTATTCAGTACCTCGACATCATCAAAATCAATTGCAAATATAGCATATTCACGCGTTGACTCTTTAGACTTGCTTTAGTGATGAATTTCAACACATGCTGTCTTAAAGAACGCATATACCATAAAAAGGGAATGGTTTTCCTCATAATTTTATGATTGTAACTAGTGCTGTGCGAATCAGGAATTTTCATTTCGAATTGAACCGAATCGATCTCCCAAAAGATATTTTGAATCGAATCGAAACGATTTTTAAAAATGTTGGTAGCGAATCGAATCACCGTAAAAAATTCGCTAGCGAATCGAATTCGAATCTAAATAAAATGCAAAAGCTTATGCGCAGTTAAAGTAATAAAGATTTTCTCAATTATTCAGGGCCTTACATTAGCTTATATATCTATAGTGTCACAAAGGATAGCACAGAATAACATGTGGTCGTTTACATTTTAGTTTCGCGGGAGGAAAACATCGTCTAAACGGACGGCGCACCTTTTTTGGAATGAGCGTCATGTTTCAATGCATGCGACGATTAGAAGACGAATCCATCAGATTCGAATATTTCGAATCATTCGGTTTCGAATCATCCCGAATCGCATGCGAATTGAATCGAATTAAGGCTGATTCGAGTCGATTCGAGTCGAATCGATTTCGAAGCATTCGCACAGCTCTATTTGTAACGTTTTCAGGGTAGGGTGACGAGGATACAACCTAGTCAGTCGTAACATAGCAGTTTTTTTCAGATTGAACACAAAAAGTTACAGTATTGTTGGCTAATATTTTTTCCAGGAGTCTGGTTAAGATCAGGGAAGGGCAAGAGAAAGGGCTCGCTGTGGGATGGAGGAATAGGGGTTGTGTGGGGACTGTGGAGGGGGTGGGGCAAAGAGATCGTGATTTATTCACGGCGAAAAGCAGCGGCTGCAATCATTTAAGGAGTCGTTGATTCCGGGAGGGAGTAGAGTGTACGGTTGGTTTGTCATCCCCCCTTCTTTTACATAATTCGAATTTAGAGGAATCGGAGGGTGAGATTGGGCGTCGGCGATGCTGGGGGGAACAGGAGGGAGAGGGTTTATTTGGGGTTCAGTCGAATGGTGAAGGGGCGCGAGCGATGTATATCTCTCCATTCAGAATGGGCGTTGAATGACGGATGAATTTCACGCCTGTTTTGTCTGTCGGGTTGGGAAAAGGATGTTTCCTTATTCCACTGTTTTGGTTCCGGACGTCTGCAGAGATTGGGGGAGAAGCTCACATGTAATGACAACTTCTATGGAAGCGGAAACCGTTTGGGAGCAATGCCTCCTATTGCTGTATTAGTCGCTCTCGGAGTGAATTGACATATTTGTTCGTACGACATATTTCTCTAACTCTACCAACAGTCATCGAATTTTCCAGATCATAGCTTTCAGGAAGAAACTATAAAATCCATAGTCTGTTAGTTTTCAATAGGTGGTATTGTGGTAAACATAGCATGATTTGCATTTAATATTTCAGATAACTTCGTATGGTTAAAGGATAAATTGCTTCTATTCTATCAGCAGCCAGTTATTTACTTCACCTGTTCCGGGCGGGGCGGTTAACTATATTACCAATTCGTTCTTCTAAAAAAGCTCATCAGCGCCAGTGGCCGTTTTCATGGGAAGAAGAGTTTGCCTTTTCAATCGAAACATATTTCGTGATTGAATAGATACAGCCAAGAGCAATCACTGACGTTTACTTTTATCAAATCCCTGAGCGCTCTCATCTCCCAGTTTACGTTCAACAAGAACGGGAATTTGAGGTGGGCATCAAACCTGCAATATAACCGAGCATGCAGAGTTGATTGGTATCTTTGGTGAGACAGGAGAAGCACCTATTGGATATTTTTGATAATCTATACGCGAGAATCCGGCTTCCGTAGAATGCGACCAGTTCCATTTGAATTTCTGATAAGACCCAGGCCACACAAGTAGTCAAGGATATTGATTCATGGGCTTAACCAGTTAGTGCCTGGGAATGACTGGGTATGATGGATTATAAAAGCATAGCGATGGAAAATAAAAGATTGTTACATGCCATTCCGATGCCGGGTCGGCCTCTGGAATTCGTCAGGCATCCTTTCTCTCACGCGCGACGGAACTCCTCTCCTCAAGGTTTCTCTCACCCGGTGGCTTGAAAAACGGGATTGAAGACCAGTCAGTGTTCCATTGCTGGCATACCGAACCCTTCCGTGCGAGCGTTCGCGGAGACTTGTCTCTTCCGTCGGCGAGACCCTTGGCCTTCAATTGATTCACCCACATCGACTTGCATTCAAAATCGACTTCATGGTAATGTTACGTCTTGTCGATTCTTTTGGAAATCGTGCAGTTGAATTGACGCTGAATTTGACGAGAAATAATCCGATTAGAGTCCTTAAAATGGAGATCTCCTGAACGTTAAAGATGTTTCCCCTCAAGGCCTTGCGTAAATAACGGCACCATTAACATAATCAGCGTAGCTATGTAATGTCATAAGTGAAAAAACTCAAGAATTTTAGGGACTGGAGCTGATCCACCATTGGGAGTATAAATATAAAAATATTAGCAATCAGCCAAATATTAAATTAATTTTAGTAGCTTAAACGGAAAACTAAAACTGAAGGTTAATACATAAATTTTACCTCCTCCGACCACTCAACCTTCAATTGAAGTCAATAATTGCGTGAAAATAGTAGCATCAACGCATTTTATTTTTAGTAACGAGTTGTCAATGTGCTGGAATTGTCTGGCATCAGGCATTAAAGATGATAAATGGTTACATATTGACTTTTATGGGATTTTCGGAGTTTCTGATTATGCCTAGTTTCAATATAACGTACCAAAAAAATGTTTTGACCTGAGTTCATAAATGTTTACATACACTTCAAATTCAGCGTCGAAAATATATCTAACATTTCCCACCCGAAAACTGAAATCTATTTAGAAAGTATAAAATGCGTGGCAAACTAGCGCTTATCGTTAAGGTTTTCATCAACCTCGTAAGATTTTGTAGTATGTATGTAAGTACTTTCATAGGGACGTAACCGACAGAAAGGGAATAAGATTGAAGTAAATTAGATTTCTCGCAATGCTTATCATTATAGTTTCTCTTTTTTTTGAGTCGCTTACCTTTCTCCCTCTTCAACTTCTCGTCCATCATGAGGAGGTCGTCCTTGTCCTTCATGTCGTCGCCGTCCCCTTCGGCGTCGGAGGAACAGGAGGCAGGGCCCCCGCCGCCCCCACCGCCCCCACCAACCCCGGCACCGTCGTCCTCCTCGTCCTCCGCCTTGTTCTTCGGCTCCCACGTCATCTTGTTCTCCTTCTTGAGCCTCCGCCGCGCGTTGGCGAACCACGTGGACACCTGCGTGAGGGTCATCTTCGTGATGATGGCCAGCATGATCTTCTCGCCCTTGGTCGGGTAAGGGTTCTTCTTGTGCTCGTTGAGCCACGCCTTCAGGGTGGCCGTCGACTCCCTCGTCGCGTTCTTTCTCCTCGCCGCCAAATCATAGCCAGCGCCATATCTGTGGGAAAACGAGAAGAAAAACGATTGAAATAGGATAGAAACGGTCAATGTTTACATATTGTACTTGCACAGAGTCATGCAATATTCCTGTAATTTTCATTAAAACTCCCAGGCTTATGATAAATATGTTAGCCATGAATTGAATGCCGTTTGACGAAGAACGCAACGTGAAATACAAGTATCAAGGATATTTGACGTGATGTAGATCGGACTTGATGCAAGATGATGATATGAAGGTTGATTCTTCCGTTTCCGCCGCGTTCTTTCATGTTGAGGACGACATTTCGCCGGCTATCCTGCAGGCTTCCTCAGGTCCAAGTGACCTTCAACGCGGCGGAAACCCCGGAGAACGGAAGGTCAACCTTCATCCAAATCCCGCGTAGGACTGAATCACAACTTATGATGATATTCTCAAAGGTTAAACAGGCTCGTGTCATTTCAATGACAAAATTCTATCTGTAGAAATTTTAGTTTGATGACTGCCAGAAATAACTGTTTCCCTTACAAGCACTTGTCGTAGAACTGTGTTACTTATTCCTTAGATACCCGACACGATTTAAAGAGGTAATTCCCATCGAGCCACCTTCGCAATCTTAAAATGTTTTAATCCCAAGAACCAATTTCTTTTTGGATTGGGAAGCAAAATATATAGGCAACAACCGATGACAGTCCGTCTCAGCTATGACAGTTTTGGCTGTAATTTTCTACTAAAATATTATTACATAATTTCTGTGCTCAGAAATCGTACCGACAAGAACGCATTAATTTTACGCAAATACAATAATTCTGGCAGGAGTCCCTTGTGCACACGACCGGGGACGATTTTTTTCTGATGTTTCCTCATTGGAACATACTTGAAGCCCATACTGGTGACATAAACCTTTACCAGTTCCTAAGTGATGGATGTAGATTTGGAGTTGATAAAGTAGGAATGAATCCTTGGATACGAGGATGCAGTATGTGGTGAGACGCACGCAACAGGAGGGAGCGAGAGGAATCAGGATTTGGTCACATCGCCCACAAGACTCATTCCTAAAAAGCTATCGATTACTAAGCCTAGGGAATAGCGGTAGTCGAAAGAAAAAATAAAGGAGAGGCGAGGGGACGGGGGGAAGATGGCATGGAATGGTGGAGATTTTTCTTCGGAAAGGGGAATCCGAGGATGGAGATGGGTCGGCATTCGGGTGGGGAGGGAGGATGGAGAGGGGGGGGGGCTGTAGGTCCTGGGCACGGGCGAGTGTGTGTCTATCCGAAAGGCCCCGGAGGCGCGAAATGGCACGAGGAGAGAAGATGTGGGGGAGGAGGGCGTGGATGAAACACGAGGGGAGAGAAAAAGATATGGTGCGGGTGAGAAGAAGGGGAGAAAAATGCCTTTGCCGACCATCTTTCTCCCCCCAGACGGGACGAATGGATGTGAAAATGATTGGGGTGAGCGGGAGGCACCTCTCTCCCCCTTCCTCCCCACATCGAAGAGTGGTTTGCTACCGGGGGGGTGGGGGCGTTGGAGAGAGACGTAGAAAGAGCAACTCGAAAAGGGGCGAGTTGGGAAGAGCGTGGAGGGATGGAGAGTAGGGGAATGCTCCAAGTCCAGAGCAACGCTCCTCTCCCTACTCCTCCTCTCTCTCTGTCTCACTCGGTCTACACATATCCCTTTTAGCTCTCCCACTCAAGAAGCCGCCTGTCAGCCTTCCCATAGAGCCCCACGACTGTGTGGGAAAAGGGGAGACTTTGTTGGATGGAGGTACTTATCCGAGGTGAAAAGAACTCTTAACACTTCGCCTAATACTGGGCTGCGGGGACTATGCGTTCCCATCGTGGCATCAAACCACTCCAGCCCCCACCGTCCTTCCGAACCTCGTCCTGCGCACGGGCTCCCCTGCAGTCATGAACCACTCGATGCCGTATCGATATCCACGCGATCAATGAGTCGCGTAACTCCTTGTCCTCGTTCTCGAAATGCGCCCGTAAATGCATTCGTTGAACTCCCGCATGCAATGGTGAGATTTGTTTACCTGGGAAGCGAGTGACAAACCGTGTACCTATACCAGTAGATGCCCCAAAAGAGAGAGAAGAAAACTTTCCGAGGCGGCATCGTGTGAAGTCCGAATAAGGAAAGGAAAAAGTATGACGGAGGCAGTGTGACCATGGTGAATTGGTTCTGTATCTATCAAGAAGCATTTTATTTAAAATAGATTTTCCTTGGAACCTCGATATTTTTTATAGACTAACTACCAGTGTAGGTACTTTCATTGGTTCTATGATAGTATTTCGTTTCCTGTACCGGTCCCCGTAATTTAACCTAAAGTGGTTAAACAATATATTAAAGTAAGCCATACCAAGGGAGGAATAATTTCTTTTTTTTTGCTCATTGATAGGATAGCAGCAGAGTAGAGATTTAATATTGGAGAGGAAGATAGAATTGGCTAGAAAATGGCTCCAGCGAGACACGTACAATATTTTTAACATCATACCTTACTCACTTAACCTCAATTAAGAGTATTGTAGAAGAGATACATTTATGATCTAACTTAAGCATTAAAATATCGTTACATCAATGCTGTTCGTGGATGAAGAATGGGCAGCATATTTCTACCACCACAGTATACCACAGTCCATGACTGGAGAGTATCTGTGTGGATAGCGAAGAAGTATTAAACGTTTATTGCCCAGTGAGTGACACGTTCTGTATGGATTTCGGGAGGAGTTTGGAACTATTTTACTTTTTGATTTTAAAATATAAGTTTCTTCCGCTCGTTAAATGCTCAACAAGGTCATCGAAAATTCGTCATTACCATATAGTCGTACATCTGAAATGTTACTCCGAAACCCTTCATTCATTGCATTTCACTGTAACAGAGTTGAAATTTCTTGAGTTGTGCCGACAGTAAATTGGAGGCGGCATGGATGAGCATATAAAAATGATGAGGACGGAAGTTGTAAACGCCTCATCTTTTATTTAGCAATGCTTGGAGGTTAATAAAACAGCGAGTACCAAACCATTGCCGGCGTTTGAAAAACATTGAACCTCGCCTCGTAATCCCGCACACAGAGAACGCGCCGCCATGCCGATGGTGAAAATATTTGACTCACAGTCCTCGCGTGCGAGTGCAACATGCCGCGCGAGCCATTAAAAGCAAACAATGATTTCGAAACATTCCTTTCCCCTCTTTCCCGTGAGCGGGCCGGTGGAGTGGGAGCGGCGGCGGCTTAAGGAAATGGCGGCGTATAAAACTCCGTCTCGCGGCGGGGTAATTACGACGGCGTTTATAACCCTTTGGGCCTCCCTCGAAGAGAAGAGGGAGTGTCATCACGGCGAGAGGGCGCAGCATTCCCCCGCGCGTTCCATACGTGACCCGACTCGGCTCCTTCCCCGGAGGCCGGGGCGGGCGTCGCTCGCTCCACCTCCGGGCGTCCAGAGGGGTGAGGCCGGCCGCAGGTGACTCCGCGGGCGGTGGTGGGAGTCCGCGCGGTCGCCCGCCGCGTCCAACCCGATCGCCCATCAATCCGCACTCCCCCTTGCGAGAGAAGACGACGGCCTGGCCCCGGTGGCGAGGTTTTGAGTAAACTCTATCGTGAAGCCGTACACCAGATTATTCCCAGGAAATGCTATTGCCGGTGTGGTGCTTTCATAACTGGCTCCCCATCCCCAAAGGCTGGGTTCGACTCCCAGAATTAGACGATTGCCAATTGCTACTCGGGTGCAGTGTGAAGACTATTTTAATTGTAGTGCCTCGTTCGTCAGACTGTTGGCCCCTAACCATCTACTGTCTAGAACGAGAGCGCCAACGCCGGGTTTCTTTCCGCATTTCCTACACTTGCCATATAATCCATCCCTTGCTAACGCTTCCACTTATTCGCAATAGCGTAGTAGTCAGCTGCCGCCTGTAATGATCAACCAGGAATGTTCGAAAATTCACCATATTTAAAAGAAATTATACTTGCGTGGGAGGAAGAGTAGCTGCAGCATCTTTTGCAATTCCATATCAAACAAAGTCAACATTTCTGGCTGGTCAGGGGCAATCATGGTGACGGAGCAGAAGGATTTTAACAAAAAGACTTAATTGACGTTAGTGCTATTATCATCATTGGTCGTGCAATCCTAAGATCGGTTCTGCAGTCCTCCATCCCTTCCTATCTAATGCTAGGTCCATTACTTCCTGGTAGGTCCACGCATCTCTTTAGTGAATGAGATAATCAAGTCGTAATATTCAAGAAACCAACATGAGTTATGGCAAAAATTAGACGTGATATCAGCACAAATGACGCATGGATTTGGCGCGACGAACTAACTTCGCGAAATTACTTTTTCCGCCGTTTTCCGAATTGTGGCCCAATGCGGGGCGGCGCCAAACGGTATTTCCCGGCTTCACCGGATGCGGCGAGTCGCACCCAGATGGCGCGGGGGTTGACAACTGGGAGATCGAAGCCGCCTACGGCGAGAAGGCGAGAAATGGCGACTTTCTCCGAGCATCTCGCCCTCCCCTTCGCCTCTCCCCCTCCTCAATCCCAACTCCACCTTCCTCCTTCCCTTCAATCCGATCGCGCGCGGATGCTCTCGGACTTTCTTCGCGCTGAGGATTAAGAGGAGGAGGAGGAGGTGGAGGACGGCTTTCACTCGTCAACCTTTTCGGTCGCTTTCCTCCGCCGCGGATGGTGAGGCGCTCCGAGTGGTACCTCTACATGGGTATTTATTTTTTCGAAAGATGCCTTGAATGTGTTCGTTTAGAGATTAACTGCCGAAAAGTTGACCCTCAAAGGTTAAGCAATGGTTTCGAGATTCCATTCAAAAGAGAAATCCATTCGCCAAATTAAGGTAAAAAGTTTTTACTGCGACCAACATGGGAAACATTCATAGCAATGCCAACGTTATCAATTAATGAGAGGAATTTAAGTCCCGAGTTGGGCAAAATCATTGAAAATTTCAGGATACAATGGATCTCAACGTTGTACGCGTTTTCCATATGTTTTGTTTTCAGTCAAACTGGGATCAGAAAAAAATAATAATATCAGGTCAACCTTCTCGTTGGAATATGATTGTTCTAAACATTAGGTAATTATAATTAGGCACATGCCAATAAACCGAGGTTTACATTTGCTGTCTTGAAGTTTTTGATCCAATATCATATCCCTGATTAGATGATATGTCCACAGAAAATGTAATCATCATACACACATGATTTTAAAGTTAAATTTACTTGAGCCAAACTCTTACAGAAGATACGATCACAGGTATGAGATTGAGAAAATAGACGTCAGAACCGTAATATTTAGAACGACATTTTTTCACGAACAATTAGGTAACATGGTAGCTGCGATATATCAGGTCCATGAAAGTCCTAACTTCACTAGGTAGAGTAGACTCGTTACTTGTGATCGTAAAAAACCCATCATTGTTAACAACTCACCCTACTTGAAATGTTCGGCATGATATTGCTTTCTGCATGGCCAAATATTCAGCAGTATTATTCATCAGGAGCAATGACAACACTAACCAGTAGTTATCTTAACACTACACCGCATACTAGCATATTCGTCTAAGAAGCATTCTCAAAGTTTATGGTCTGATCACGCATCGTTTCCCCGACTGCTTTTTGGTCTGCGCCTAGGGACCGAGGAAGCATGCGAAGTTCTGATCTACACTGGGATGAGTGCTGCTCGCTTGGTGTGGAATCACTCCGTGCCGCACACCCTAGTCCTGCCTTGCACGGTATTTCGTAGATGAGAATGTAGCGATTTTTCTTCGTTCAGAGACCTGAAGGTTTCCACAGTCATAGATATTAATTTTTTTCGATAACTCCTACACACTTTTAAGACTAAATATATCTGTGTAGCCAACTTTTTTAAAGAAAGTATTCAAATAGGAGCGATAAAATATAATTTGTCCCATCATTAAAGCTACTTTATTAAATGAATCAAATATCTCGCAGCTTCCGAATCTAAAATGAGGGTCAAATATTAATTTTATTAACCTCCATGAAGAAAATGAACCATCTACTGTGGAAAATTTGAGAAAAAATCTCTTGAAAGGAATTGAATCGAGGAATCTGGGAAAGCTGACCTTTTTCGTCCGTTCCATAATTCAATTTTCCGTCCCTTCTTATCCGACTCTCTTCCTCCCTCCCAATTTCATCCCACGCACTCTCCCTTCCCTCCCTTGCCAACGAGAGGATACCCTCACTTAGGTGAGGATCGACCGGGAGGGACCCAGCCAGCCCGCACCCAGCTTCCTTCGCCTGTCACTTTGATGTATCCTCCTCTCTCTTTCGTTCTCTCTCTCCCCTTTTAGCCTCCCTTTCACGTCGTCCTTTCCACCTCTTCTCCCTCTCGTCCCTCTAACTCTTTCGCATTCTCCCTTGACGGGCTCTCTCCTTCATCCCTCTTCGTATTCTCATTCCTACCCCAATAATTCCTCTCAGATTCCCTCCCCACCCTCTCTCGTATTCCTCATCCCAATGCCTCCGACTTTCTTCCAGCCTCTTTCCCTTCGCCTCGACCCATTCCCTTTAGTGACTCCTCGAGTTGGTTTATTTCCCCCACATCTTCCTTCCGTTTGATTTATACAACCCATCGCTTCGAGTCCCCCGGTCGGTTTACCTCTTCCTGGGACTTCGTTATGCCGTCCAACTGGGCGGAGGATTTAAGTAAACAGGGAAATGAGATATGTTTACAGATAAAACTATGAGGGGAAAAGGGAAGAACGCTCGTCCAAAAGGTCTGTCTTTCGAGAGCTCTTTTGAGGATGACAACGCGGATATTCGGTCTTTTCATGACGATCAGTGGCCTGGATGATTTTACTTAGTCAATAAGGTAAATTGTCCATACTAAATATTGGCGAGTTTGTGCCCTCTAGGTATTTGATGATTGTTCAACGTATATATAATTATAAGAAGTAAGCATTTCAATATCATAACGGTGGAGGCAAATGTTACCAATCTATAATATGTTCTTGTAATTTTGTAATAATATGATATGCTTTTACTATAATACCTATTGAAATAAATTAGTATAAGCCACCATCGACTTATCATTGGGTTCTCTTCTAACGGAAGAAGTTTTATTTTTAACTGACCTTCCCTTATCCATGACTATGATAATTGACGTTCATTTTATTTCGCTGAAATATAAAAACAAAATGTTTTCCAATTCAGATCCGTTTATCTGAATCATTTCTACGTTCTTCAGAAACTAAATTTTAAATGAAAACAATAAAACGTTCGACACTGATGTCAAATTTCAGTGCTTCTGACAATTCTTCTCAACTCAAATGCTAACGATTGTTACGGAAAATTATACAGATATTTACGAAAGAAAAGCATATCAAGGAGAACAAAATGTCAAACGTAGAAGTAAAGAGTCAGAAATTTCAGCAAGGTGGCAGATCAGTCCGAATTAATCTATGTTTTCAGCTGGATTTTCCCATAAGAAGCATTTGTGAAGGACAATTAGGGCTGATGTAAACAAACAAGTACATTTTTTGGAGAAAAATAAGAACCAAAAGGTCCGGTCACTCAGAATTCATTCATCTAGCCGAGATGCTTTTCCCCGTAGGTGCAAGGAGAACTAGTGTAAAGAATTGCACACCAATATTTCGATGTCACCGTTGTGATTTCTTGAGACCATATTACAAATATATACAATCACTCTGAAGCTTATTCATTTGCACGTGCTTATCACGAGATATAGGTATGTCTCGTACATGTTATCTACATTTCATGCATCACATTTTTGGCGTGTTAGGAGTAATTCGTAAAATAATGACGACCAACCCCAATACTATCCCGTTCGTTTCCGGGTAAAACTATCAACTGTCGGTGGATGTGTGAAGAAGAAACATTTTGACATATCTTAGCGTCGATGGCTTGCATCCTAAATTCGATGCAAACAATCGTCACCTTCGATACCATCGTAGTCCCCTGGTTTTCTCTTAGAGTATTTCCATCATCAGCTGAAACCTCCCCACCCTCTTGAGGATGCTCTCATACCACAGACCCCTTCCTTAGTCTTCGTGGGCTATCATCCTTTCTCTCTCCACTCCTTCAACTGCATTCCCTCCCCGCAGAAAACAATAGAGTTAGCACTTCTTTCACCAACTGTATCCTTTCTTCCCTAATGAGGCGACTCCCTCCGCTCATCCCAGGGTATGCCATCTCCATTCGCAAATATTCTCGCTTCCGGATGGTATGCGGGAGGGGTCAGAGGGGAAAAAAAAGAGAAATAAAGAGTGGATCGCAGAGGAAGGGTGAATGGTGTAAACGGGGTGGAAAAAAATAAAATTCGCACACGTTCAGACATTGCCAATATCTTGAGCCTCGCAATCAGCGATAGGGCGAGGAGACTTGAGTGAGAGAAAGAGGAGCTTGAAAATAGGGAGATTGGTTGGGTCCGGTGCAAGTGGGCGTGGTTCAAGGTTTCTTATGAGAGCACAGGTGGGGGAGAGAGAGTAGGTGAGGCTAATGAGGAAACAGGAAGAGAGGGCTGGAAAGGATAAATCGAAGTTTTTTGCATATCAGGGATGAAGAATTGGAATTAAAAAGCACACAAATGTGGGCAATCGAATCTTTCATTAAGCTTTCATATATACAGCTGCAAAATGAAATCATAATTATCATTTACCTAAATCATCTCAAAGACGCTTATTACAAAATATAGGCCACTTGATATAAAACACACCGCCAGAAACCCTTGCGCTAAAACCACGTCACAATCCTCAGCTCATCTCAAGCTCATCCACTGCCAGAAGTGAGTTTTTTAATACATGTAGGTACTCCGCAGATCAGAATAGCCTCAAGTCACAATTATGCTTTTGCTTCAGAGCACAAGTGGACCGTTAACTTTATTGCTACGTAAATGGCGAGCCTAACGTGGTTTGCTAACCGCTCGTTGTAACTGAATGTATATGCCATTAATAATGTTTTGATTGATCATCAGTGCTTAAATAATTTCGTTTATGTTAACACAAATGGCTGCAATTAATAAGGGCTATTCCAGCATAAGTCATGAAAAAGGCAAAACTGATACCGCCTGCGGAAATGCCACAATCAGTGATCGAAGACTAAATAACAAACATGAATTTTTAAAGCCATTACACATGAGTGTTCCACATTTTTAAATGGCAAGAAACCAATCGTATGGGACATAATTTAACTCCATCCCACACGATTGAAAGGGAGCATATGTATTTATTGAGGCAAACAAGGGGCCTTGCTGCACTTCCTCTCCGAATCAGAACATCCGATTCACTTCAAATCGAGTTATCCCCTGAAAAGGCACCAACACTGACGAAATGATTCCTTTTCGAAGAGAGCGCCCTCCTACACAGGCACGGAAGGCATTACTCTCACAGGAGCAGCGAAGAGGGTGAGTGGATAGGGGGCGTTTGGGGGTGAGGGGAACGGCAGGGGGTGAGCGGGACACCAACAGCTTCGGGGGTGATGCAAAGGATGCTGGGCAGGGAGAGGGTGAGGCAGCGGGCGCGATGATGGGTGGAGCGGTTTCACCCCCTATTAAAGGGGGTGAAAGAGAGAGAAGAGGAGGGTGGCTTCCCCCTCGCTCTATGGGACCAACCCTCTTTCCACGCATCGCCAACTCCTAGCCTCACCACTCACGCGCCATCCATTTCCCCCCTCCCGCACAGACTTCAAAATATCCCTCTCTTCCCAAACCCCTTCAACCTCTCCCCCGTAAGGGCCACCCACGGCCAATATTCGCGGGGCTCCCCCCCAGCCTTTTTATTCACAGCAACAACCTCTCTCTCCCTTCCCCCTTCTCATAGTTCCTTCCCCTCGTTCGGCATCCCATTCATCTCCATATCCACTCTCTTTCACCGAACCCCTTCCCACCCCCGTCATTTTTTCCTCTCTGTGTAACCTTCCACACTCGTTTAATCTCATCTCTCCTCTCTTCTTTCCATCCCTGACGCCGTTTTCACTTCTCACTTCTCTCCGTTTCGTCATTTTCCGTCCGTTTTTCTCTCATCCTTTCCTCTCTCTCCCATCATCCTCCCTCTCGCTCGTTCCTACCGTCTGTACTTAACTCAAAGCTTCCATCACCAAATGCCCGAACAGCGGGTTGCCAGCTATTTGTTACCAGCATTTTTATCCGTTCGTTGGTAAAGTTATTCATTAATCATTTAATTCATTCTATTCCTCCCGGGTTGAAGTTATTCTTTTGTTTCATCCCATCGTATTTCTTTTGTTTATCGCGTTTTATTCCTTTTGTTTATACCCCGTATTATTCATGTTGCTTCCCCTCGGGGAGCCATCATCTGGCTGCTCTGTTCTCATTGTTGCGTCCCATTCGTTCAATTCTCTTTTGGGTATTTTTTCAGGCATACTCCATGGCCGCGGGCCTTCACAACCCCACCGTGCAACACACTTCTTTCTTTTTTTGAATTCCAAACTGCACCGCATCCCGATGCAAAACCCTCCCTGCCTCTTCGTTCCTTGCCCGCATCCGCGTCATTGAATTTTTCGGCGGCCTTTTTAGAAATATATTCACCTCGTGCATCCCCTTACCCCTCCCACCCCCCCACACACACTCACATTTTTCCACGTCGTCGCGGTCCGCTCTTCATTTTTTTTCGAAATGCTCGCCGGTCATTACGTCCTTTCCATCACCTTTCATTTTTGCACCCCGCCGTCACGCGTGCTCTAAAACTCTTTGCCTCCCCGCGTTTTTTCTCCCCCCCCCCGCTTCGCTCCCCCCTCCAAGCTACTCCGTTCCGTAATGCGCTCCTCTCACCTAATCAACTTTAACGCCTTTTCCATTTTTGTCCACGACCCGCGAATGTCCACCACCTCCTGCACTCCGCTCTCTTTCCGTTACTCATACGTACGCTCTCCCTCGCTTCCGCCTGAAAACACGGCGCATCCTTTTATTCAACCACGGCTACACCTTTTCTTCATTCGCCGAGAGCACTAATCGAAAATTCATGCCGGCCATAATTCTCAGTTTTTGAGTGCTTTAAACAAAAAAAACCTAATGCACCCCCCGCCTTCTACTTCCTTATTCACCCTTTGCTCGCATGTTATGAACCATCATTATGTCTCCGGTGAAAGGATGTCATCTACCGAAAGAAAAAATGTATTCAAGTGTGTGGTGTTAATCTACGATATGCCTCATATCCGAAGAGCATATTTTGCAATGACATGCATTCCTGCGTATTCAAACCCCCTAAAGTTTAAACCGCATATTTTGATGAGGAAACTGACTTCAAGAGACGTTTATGGGGCGATGGAAGAGAGATGGTCTCCCATTAAAGCAGATCTGATTGACTTAATCCTCCGAACAAGGTCACCACTGAAAAAAGAATGAGAAAGAGGGATCAAAGTCTTGTATGTTTCATTCACAGAGCCGGAGCTCTTCCTTCTACACAGCCTTGAGCATGTATCCGCGACGGCGAGATATGCTATTCATGTTTTATCCCCACAATGGGCTTCTTATCGTACACTTTTCAAGTTGTTTTATCGCCACAAATTTTAGTTCAATGAACTTCATCATCAGAAGTTTCCTCTCTCCGCAAATAGAGATTCTTCCATTTTGTATGGAACTGTACTGTCGCATTTAGTATCATGTCTTCAAATATGATCAACACTTCTACAGACTCAACACAGTGCGCCAATTACCATCCAGTCTTCACAAAGTGTTAGACATTTTAATGAGGGGAATCGTTTAAGGAAAAATAAATCCGTAGAGAAAGTCTATGGAATTTGTCAACGTACTAAAATAATATTTTGAGCTTAGGTGTCAGTATTTTAGGGAGTGTACTCGCAGTCAGGCGCAACCGTTGTTTTTATTTTCAAACACGGAGTACAATTGGCGTCAGACTTGTTTGCTAACATTAATATAGTACATTTCTCATTGTTCCAGCTGGGAGACATAATTCGTACACGCCTCGCTATCCTTCCGCACATTAGTAAGTCAGTCGTGCGGAGTGTTTTGATTTGGGCAGAAAATGCGCGAATCATTAATCACAGCAACGACTCTAATATGTGCATATTGATATCATTCGCCTCCAAAAAAGCCAAAAACTTTACCTCATGTTCAGGGAAGACGCATCACATTCGACCTTCACACCAATTTCTACGAATTTTTCACCTTTTCCCTCGTGCTCAGGAAATCCTGGCGTAGTCTCCTGTTTCCCTCCGCACACAGTTCCATTTACGACCATTCCAATTGCACAGAACATTTTTCAAAACGCCGCCGATAGCAATCGATATCCTTCATTTGTTTCGCATTTTTTAACAAAAGGGATAAAAAGAGGCAAATACACGCAGAGAGAGGGGGTGTAGGGGAGAGAAAAAGAGGAGAGATGGACCGATATCCCCGATGGAGAAGAGAGAACACCCGACCGGATGAGGAATCGCCTCGAGATCTGAATCTCTTCCACGGAACAGGTGTCCAATACTCTCGTGGGGGGGGAGAGCAGAAAGAAAAAGGTGGAACTAATACGAACCGCCGCCCACGGGACCCGATCCGATATATTCCGAGCAAACGACCGTGGCAAAAATTAAGCGGGGAAGTTGGGCTGGTGCGGGGAGAGAGAGAGAAGCGGGAAAGATCGCGATTGGAGAGGGAGACTAACCGGAAGAGGACAAGAGAGAAGGGACGGAAAAGGTTCTGAATTCGGCGTGCAGGTGGGGCGAGATGGCGACGCAGAATGCGACGTTTAGGCGATGGAGATTAAACGATCGAGTTCCGTAAGAAGATATGAGAGCGGCAATACTCGTGCCGCACCCATCGAGTCATATTACATCTGATGCTGCCACATTCGCACCGTAAGTAATGACAAACTCCTCGATCCGAAGCCGGTGAAAGGCTAAATGTGTCAACAATGTAAGCCGCTCGTTGCCAAGCGATAGAAAAGTTCAGGAATGGGCTGCCAAAATGGAGGCGGGTGAAGATATTGAATCGAGCGGATTTTTGCTACACGATGAAATAAAAAGTTTAAGCATCGCAGGGAGAAGAGGAAGGGAGATTCCCCGGCGATCGTTCGCCCGTACTCCGGTGGACGCCCATCAATACGCTCACCCGCCCCGACGACGAAACGATCCGAGTCCCCCGACTGTAGGTACTAGTTTGTTCGCCTTTGTTCGGATGGAGATGAATGGAATGACCTCACCCAACGTTCCCTTCCCCGCCGCCCATCCTGCCTCCTGTCTCTCTTCCCACTTCACTTCCAAACCTCCCCTCTCCTCCGACTTACGAACCTCCTCCTTTACCCCGCTTCAAGATATCCTCCTTTAAAGAGAGCCTCTACTATCTCTCAAGCGCCCCCACCGTGAAGGGAGGCTCTCCACCCCCGAAAAAAAAACCTCGACCTCCAGCATCACCTCTTCAAGAACCCTCCAGCTTCTCGCCCCTCGGACTTGTCGAGAATGGAAAAAAATGGTGGATAGATAGATAAACTCCATCTTCCACTGGTTTACCGATCGTCGAATTACGAACTAGCCGTCTTATTCTCGTTCTTATTTACGTAGAATAGGTAGCTGAGGTTTAATTTCTTTCGCACATACCTCCTTTCACTCTCAAACTATTAGTAATTTGTACTAGTGATCAAACGTGATTTAGGGAATAAACGTATAGAGAGATACCCTTCCCTGCATTAAGAATCCTCTAAAAAATGTTTCCGAGGGAGGCCACAGTACTTCGTCTGGGCAGATGAATGAATGACTGCCCTTGAGGTACGCTTCACGTTAAAACTTCTTGCCGGACAACATTGGGCACTAGTTTCTCTAATCAGTAATCTACAGCAATGCTGAAAATCGAACGAAGGACTTTGAGATATATAGCCATTACCTGCACCTACTACTTTACCTACTCCGTTCCTTATTCCCTATTTTCTTTCCCACTCTCCCTGTATCGTCCATTTTTCTTACGGCAGTCGAATTTGTGTAAAGATAAAAGTATGAACTGGCTTCCCATTTTAAAAAAGATTCGAATTCTAATATCACTGCAGACTTGGTTGCCATGAAGAGAGAACTTCACATGCAGTACTCCATCCGTCGGATAGGAATAGTGGTTCCCGCGGCGTCTTTCGTTTAGAGCAGGATAATGCTGATGCAGTTTTTCCCCGCCCTTCCCAACCTGATAACCAATGACAAATTTTAAGCTATCCGGGACTAGCCACGGAGTTTCACTTTTACGGAGTCACCCGCAATGCACAAATGTGCGAATTTCCACAGAGAAAAATCATCCGCCTTGACCGGGATTCGAACCCGGATCCCGGTCAAGGCGGATTATTTTTTCTCTGTGGAAATTCGCACTGCTAACCAATCCTTAAAGAAGTCAGTTGTCACTCACCTGCCCTAGTAACCAATTTGTTAACACTTTCTCAACCAACTCATAACCTTCCTATTTATTTCCCTACCCTCTCTCTCTCTCCATCCTTCATTCGTTTAATCCGCGGGTATTATTCTTTCTTTTCCCCGTCCTTATTTACTCTCCAACCCTCACACTCCACCACTCTACGGCGCGCTCACACGCAAAAAACATCGCCTTTTCTCTCGCCTCTTCCCGAGTGTCCTGCCCCCTGTCTCTCCATTGCGCCCCCCCCCCCTCACTCTGAAGCAGAAGAATGCCTCTTTTCTCTCTCACTCAAATGTGATCCACGGCCATCCGTCTTATCCGCGGGAGAGTGAAAGAGATAGAGGGTGTTGGGTGGGGGGGGGGGCATTCCCCCGCCTCACCGAGGAGAGAAAGAGCAAGCTTCCATTTTTTTCCTGCCGCTCCCCTTTTTTTCACTCCGCCTACATTACTCTTCCCGGTTTCATTCCTTCATCCCCTTTCACCTCTCTCACCTCGGACCATTATTTTTTCGCCTTCACGCCGCTCTCCCCTCCCGCTGTTTACTTTTACGCCCACCGAATATTCTCCTTTTTTGGAGGGTGCGCATTGCAATAGTAATAATGATGATGACGCGCCACACTCACTCAGGAGGTAGTCGGCTACATTGTTTATATCCACTCTTCTGAAGGTTGTCGGTTTACTATTTGGCTTAGGCACTCAATAGAAAGAACGATAAAATACCTGTTTGGAGTGTTATTTTTACTGTGAAACGTGGAATCTCCTTCCGACAAAATGAAAGAGAAACAGTGCCTGAAAAAGCGGATATGGAGACCAATGTCAATCATCATACTGTCGGATGAAGTGAGGAATGAAGAACTGACAAGGGCAAAAGAGTAGAAAAGGCTTTGAAAAGAATGTTGATATGTTACATAAAAGCAAAAGCATCTTGTTAGCTCACACGCAGAGAAGGACCTGTCCAATGGATATTTTGTAGTTTTCCCGCCGCATGATGCAAGGTAATTATTCACAGGTCAGGCATAGCAGCGAAACTTCTCTCCTGATGGAAGACTCGTGAAGAATGCACTTTATTTTATGGACGGTATATTAGGTGAAAGAATGGAGATACGGAATGTGGAAATAATACAAAGCTATGGGAGAATAGAGATGAAGAGATTGGAAGAAGATAGGAATGGCTTGAAGAGAGAAAACTGGGACGAGCGCATGCAGATCACCCTTGACGATGACAACGGAAAAGCAGCAGTGAGATGATGCGACTGATCAGGGGATAGAAAGCAAGATGGCGAGTTTCAGGAGAGTTCTGATGTGAGCTGCCATTCGCGGGTTCCGGTGCGCGACGCTTGAAGTGGAGGGGGGGAGATGAACTTTTGGAGAAGCACTTTTAGCAAAGAGGGATTTGTTTGCGGGAACGTGGGAGAGGAAAATGAGGCTTGCGCGAGGAATATCGAGTCTAGAGGAATGCTTTCAGTCGCAGTCATGAGAAGTGCTCTCACTGCCGAGACGGGTGCAAAGATAGAGCGCCAGATAGTTCGAAAGCTTTATGGGTAGAGTAAAGAGCCTGGAGCAGCCTGATAATTCAACCCATCATAAGACACATTTTTAGCGAACAAATTCATTAAAATTTCAATAAATGCAATCTTACTCAAAGAAAAAGGTGATTAACCGTACGGATTCCTTAAAACCATCGGTGTATGTAATATCGAAAACCTCCAGTGTTTCCTATCAAAGTAAATTTGATGTTCGATTGATATAAAGTATTAGGAAGAGGGGCATCATCCATTAATATCTGTATCTATCTATTTCTAAGAAATACCGTGCAAGCCACCACTAGGGTGCGTTGCATGATGTGATTCCACTCCAGGCATGCACCATCCCAGAACTGAAATCAGAACCGCACACGCTCGCCGGGATGCCGGGCGCAGGCCAAAAGCAGTCAGGGTGACAATAGGCGGTTAGACCATAAACCTGGATAGTGCTACGTAAACTAATTGCTGCCTGTAGGGAGGACTCTAACACATAAACAGATGCACTTAATATAAAATCCGAAGGTTCTTGCGATATCGAGTGGAATTTATGCATGATGCACTTAAAGGACATTAGGTCCCAGGTTATCTTTTCGACCTCCGTAACTGCTTAACCATTAACATTATCAAAATATGCACTCAATTAGCCACGATAACCACTCCAGACAACTGTACAACGCAGGTGCATTCCTCAAACCTTTTTGAATATTTTTTTCGGGTTGTGAGGCCACACCTCTTAAAACTTCCGACTCGGGAGCAATGGACATTTTGCGAGAGGTACACAGGAAAGTTATTTAGGCGAAAGGAAAGTTCACAAAGAGGGAATTTGTACTCGAACTTTCCGGATTTCTTAATGTCCGGAGCAAGTGGGGATGCGTATTGTAATTTACCTCATCACCATAGTTGGTCATTCAATCCTATAATAATAGCCATTAATAAAATACATTTCGTCAGAACATCCAATATCTTTCAATTACGTTGCACCTGCATCGTTTAATGTGGTTAAGAAATAATACAAGCTTTCAAAGTGACATCATCCGCATCTACCATTTGTATACATGTTTGAATGTTTTATTTTTATAGCGCGTCAAATGCTGCTGTCATTCGCAGACCACTCCTCGCGAAAGGGAAAACGAGATTTTTCGCAGAAGTCGCTCGACGCACAGACCCAGAGCTCTGTGGCACTGGAAATGATTACCCCGAATCCGGGAGAAAAACCTCCCCAACCCTTTTGTAAGAACCCCTCCACTCCCATTCCCTCCGCGTGGCTTTGCGCTTACTTTCTTCTTGTTGAACAGCGATCGGGTCCAGATACCCCTCGGCGTACACACTACTGCCCATTTGTTACGATTATCTCCGGTTCATATCTGCCAGTTAAACACAAAAAGGGTCCGGCGTATTTTTTCGAGCATCGACGTTTTTATATTGACGCCGGAGCGTCGAACTCTTCGCCGTTTTTCCCCCCTTTTTACGTCTCTCGGCCTCCGACGGAAGAGAATTAATCTGAGCCGTGATTTTGAGGGATCTCTTCCGGAGCGAGAGCGGAGTCCAGTGGACAACGATATAACACGTCCCCTATCTCGCCTTGTGGCGTCCCGAACGACGTTAAGGGAACGAACGATATAGCTGTATTGATGGGCCACCATTCTTATCCCACACACGCCCGCCCCTCCCTTCTGCCGCGTCTCCGCCCCCTCCGTTCTTAAACCATCCCGCCCCCTCACTCACTCTCTCTCCCATCGAGACCCTCTTTAACTTCCTTCCCCTCCTTAATTCTTTTCCTTTCCCTGCCTTCTATACCTCTTCCATTGACATCCCTCTTCTTCCGACATTTCTCCATTTCCGTACTCATTTTTTATATCTTACCTTTCCTTCTTTTCCCTGTTCAAATTATCCATTCAACTTCCATTTACGGATGACTATTGATTCCAACGCGTATAATTTAAATAAATAACCACCTGTTCCAAATCTGGATGGTACTGTCTCAGAAGTTTTACTTTCATGTAAACGTGTAATTTTTATCATTTTGGTAATCAAACTCCGAAGAAATTTTCGTGACTGTGGAAGTATTTGAGCAGAATCAAAAGTTTACCTAGACGTCGATCCATTGGAATTTCGCCACCCACACATTGAAAAGTTGTGACCAACAGCATTGTTCAATGGCAGTTATATCTTCCAACCGTCCGATTCTATAGGTTTTTTTAACTGCAAGAATCTGTCAAATCACTGCGTATTTCATAAATTATCCACATCGTAAGCTTTTCATACATGCTACCTCATTCAAGGCGTCTAGAGTCCTCAGCCTTCTCCTTCTTCTCCCCTCTTACCTAACAGTCTCCTCTCCATCATAACTGCTCCTTACTACTCGTTGCAGCCTTCCAAAAATACCTCACATTACCTCCTCTTACTTTATTCTTCTCCCGTTTCCATTTTAATCATTTATTTCGGTAGCAACCAACCTTGGGCCCACTCACATCTTCAAAATTTAATCCCAGTCTCTTTTTTCTTCCTCTCTCTCTCATCCCGCTCTCATCCTCCTCTCTTTCCTTCCACTCTTCTACTTTTCGGCCACCGGTCCCTTTTCCATCTCTCCATCTCCGCCAATTCCCTCCCAATCCATCCCTTTCCCGTTTTTCTCCGGGCAGCCGAAAACCGCGCCCTTTCACACAGTTTGTGGCGGTCGGGCTAATTAAGGGAATTGTGACGGGCGGGACGTTTTCTTGGAGTGCGCCGAGGAGATTGGTTGCCAGATATATGGAGGTGGAGGAAAAAACGAAGTGGTAAGTGCGGAGGGGGGGTTGGGAAAGGGGGTCGAAGGTCTGGAGTGGATGGGTGAGGGGGGAGGCGTGGGGGAGAGAGAAATGGAGAAAGGGAGGATCAGGGAGAGTTTGAATTGAGGAGGGAAAATGGCCGAATGAGACGAAAGAAGAAGAGACGACCGGGAAATTTTGCGGAGAACTGAGAGTGGAGTAGCGTTACTCCACAAAATCGGCCGAACTCGGCTAAAAATAACCAATGGGTTGTTAAAGTAACTTTAGGCAGAATCCAGCGAAATATTTCACTTGATGTATTGTATTTTTCCGCTCTCTCTCGCACTGCGATCGATTTAAAAATCCATCCTTATTTCCAAATTTCCCATGAGCGATTCTTTTAATATCAAAAAATACGAGCGTGACTGTGATGTGCACAGTCAGATAAGAGAGGATGTGGTTCGGGCACATTTAAAGAAGGTTTAATGTGAAGTTGAACAAGGCAGTAGGAGGGAAATGAATGATGAAAGCTGTTATAAAAGGGTGAAAATCGGGATATTGGTCATATTGGAAAAAATACTGAATTTGGCGACTGCGAGAAGCGAGGAATAGGGTATGGGTTAGTCCTATGATCAAGCTGGTTCAAACAAATCTTGAATAAAACCAACAAAACTAAAAATGACGCTTTATAATTGATTAATTAATGCTCGTGGATCTCGCCTTGCCAAATTTAAGAATGCGAATATATATTACAAACAGCACAAATTTGGGACCTCAAGACCGAGATGTTCAATTACTCCCTTATCGAGAGTAGGAGATTGAAAATGAATTAGAGCTAGGTGACAATTGCGAGCCGAAAATAAACAGAATTAGCAGGCGGCGGTTGCGCGAGGAAGGCAAAGGTGGGCCGAGATCCTTCTGTCTGTGGTGGAGCGAGAACCGTGGGATGCCGCGGCAATATTCGAAGGGCGAGCGTGGGAAGGAAGGAGAAAAGGATCGGGAGAGATGGGTCACCGGAAATTTGGTGCGGAGGATGGAATCGGGATTTCGTCCACTTTTATTTTAAGACTTCGGCAGAGGTGGGCAGACCGAGACGAGGATCCCATACGGTCTTTCTGTTACATCTTCAGGGGCCGAAGTTTTGGGGTCGAAAGTTCGAGAGCAGTGAAATGGGAGAATATTATAAATTAGGTCGAACCTGCTGAATGGAATATTTCGTTTTGAGAGCAAATTAGAGCTTGGTGATCAAAAAATAGCAAAATTGCTTTCATTGCCTATGAATGTATTTTTATTGGATACCTTTTAGAAATATTTCTAATAGCAAATGGAATCAAATTTTTATTTTTTTAAACGCAAAGTGGAATTTCAAAGTTCTGAATACATACCAGCTACTATTCCCAAGCTGCGAGAGACAACATGAAATGTTAACTTGCCTAAGGTCAATTAAAGGCTTTTTATCATTGAAACCGATCTTATATAACTGATCCAGGAAATTCGAGTTTTGTTGAACTCGCCTTCATAGTATCGAGATACTTCAATATGCCAACCATTGAGGATTCTATCAGGATCGAGCCATTTAATAGTGATTGAGAATTAGTGATGTCCATGAATTTTCCAAAATAAGACTAATTGAGTATTACAAAGATTAAGTGTGGAATTATTGATTATATATCACCTTAAATAGATTTATTTTTATGTAACTAACTCGCAAAAAAGGTATCAAATTATTAACACTTAACTTCGTCTATTCTGTGATTATGGCTTTGCGATCTTTATAACTTCGCATTAAGATGTTTTGCTCATATTTTTGTTTAACGTGAAGGACGAGATGATTTCTAAGCTGGCTCATTCACACGCCTACGTGCCTAAAGGAGAGACTGCGAGAAAGGAAACGGAAAATTCTTTATGAGAAACGTGAAAACATAGAGAAGATGAAGATAAGGGTCTGTGGAGGCGGGAGGTTGGAGGGACACAAGCGAGCGAGGTGGGGTAAGGCGGTGGACGAGGAGTGTTTGGGTTGAATTTAAAAGCGTCGAATTGCAGTGAGCGAATGAAGAACGTCGATGAGGGCGAGATGGGGGACCACTAACAGGATAATAAGGGTGCGAAGGAAGGGAATCGGTCGCGAAATCCATCCGACCCTCTTTCGCTTCCTTCCTCCTTGAAACGTCTCGAAACTCCTCCGACGCCCTTCCCATCTTCCGAGAGAGAAAAAACAACTCAACCCCCTCCCTCCCGCGCCCCACATCCGACTCTCCCGTTCCCCTCCTGCGTCTCCCACACCCTGTGGACCACCACCACCTCCGCCTTCAAATCTTCTTCCCCACAATCCCGATTCTCCCTTTTTCCCACTCCCGCCGTCCAAATTTCCGCCACAAGCCCCTCCTCCCCCCCATCTCCGTCCTCCATCCTACGAAGCAATGGGTCTGGCACAGAGGGCCATAAGTCTTTCTTTCGAAAGCGTTTTCGAGGCAAGAAGGAGCGAAGGAGTTTTTCGAGTTCGGAGGAGGAGGTGGACAGAATAGGGGGATTGTGGGAATGAGGGATGGAGGAGGCGGAGTGTGAAGGGCAGGAGGTTGTGTAGAGGTGTGCCGGTTGCGTCACAGAAAAGAGGACGCGGTCGCCGCTACAATACAAACGAAATGTCACCATAATGCAGACATGCGATGCGTTATGAAATATCGTTTCAGGATAGGGCATTAAAGGGATGAAAAACTGTTCCGAATACCTACTATAGAAATTTACACTATTCGCCGAATTGGAGAAATGAATCAATATGTCAAACATTCCACTCCATCATCTAAAGTTTAACCGAGGATCAGTTTGAATGCGTCCTTTGCTAATGAAAATTTAAAGTAGTGATATATGTTGGTAAATTTCAAATTAATGGCAGGAGTGATTAATTGTCTACGAAAAAAATTGAAAAAATTATGTTCATATATGGAATGGGTGCTTTTAGAGTGTCTCCTGCTATCCATGCAGTGAAAAGTGTAACTTATGCGTGAGAGATCAGGAAAACTATTGACTGCATTTTCTCATGTACGCTGAGCGCTACAATTAGTTTGTTCATCCTTTATACTACAGCAAGTGATAAAGGGAGAAACGGTCATTCCCGCTGCAGTTGTTTTGGTATGAGGTATTGTCTTTAAAAAGAAAATAAATATTAGTTCAAAGACGTCTCATTCAATATATTGTTATCCTAACACATCCCACTGATTATGCCATTCTCATTATTCTACACTTTTCAGCAAATCCATCCATGTAATAATCACAAGATCTTTATGGTGGAAAAGTTTTCTTTAGGGTAGCATGATGTAGTGAATTTCCGAAAATGCATTTTGGGAAAAACTATATTTCACGGTAAGTATCCTTCGGCTATGGCTTTTAGAGAAGTACTGGTCGTATTTTGTCATCAGTGCTATCCGAGTTTTGCGAAACAGTTACGCGAGTGGTCTGTAGTTTTATGCGGCAGCGCGGAAAAGCGGTCATCAAGTCAAATCTCTTCGCTCGCAGCCCGGGCGGCGGCGGCAAATCCGGAAAGGCGCCTCCAAGCGGGAGGTTCGCGTAAACGACAGCTTCGAAAATTGTTTCGTCCGCGTGAAACACTTCTCCTTCATAACAAGTTGCTCAGATTTCGACGACGAGCGAGAGGGGAGGAAGGGCGTAGTAAGGCGTGGGGTAACGCGAGCAAATCCCCAATCAACCAACTCCATCCTGCGAGAGGATAAGGGAGGCGAATATGTAAAAAGACGGTGTACTCACAGGAGCACATGAACGAGCCGCACACCTTAAACCATCTCGATCCTCCCTCTTCTTCCCACGACGACTCCGATGAGAAAATTTAAATCCTTAGAGGCCTTTTTACGACTCATGTAAATTAGAAGGGCACTCCGAAAACCGCCCGACCGCGGAAACAAAAGTGAGAGGCTCACAGGAGGTAAGGGGAAGTGCGGGGATCAGGGGGGGAGGAGAGCGGAGATAGGCCGCTAGAGAGGTGGGGGTGGGCGGTGGATAGTAGGGAAAGGGGTGGGAGGGAGGAAGCGGATAAGCGCAAAAGGGGTTGGGAAGGGAGAGACTTTTCCATTCGCACTCAGAAGTGGTAACCGGAAACTGACGCTAAAATACACTCGGAATTTGGGAGCATTTTCGCCACCGAGTCAAAGTTGGTTATTTGGGGGAGGCGAACGATATTTTAGATAATATATCCCAATCTGCTCCCGGTGGGAAGGCTGGTGTGGATAGAATTATTTGGGAAGTGGTTGTGAAGATGCCTGGCAGCGGCATCAACCCTCTCACAACGAAAGGAGAAACCGGGACCGCTTCCCATTCGACGGTCGCATCACCGTATTTAAAATTTTCTCCACAGATCTCCCAATCAAGATTTCACCAAGAAAAGTCCACACGACTACCGCGAATTGAACCTGAGCCCTCTAGATTGAAGAATAGAAAGTACTCTGGCCTCCACGTGACTCCATCCCGGCCACATTTAAGTGACCAGCTTCTCGGGGGTGGATTGGTAGATGCCTTCCAGGTTGCAGTTGAACGGTAGAAGCAAGGGTAGTAATACTCGATTTGCCAGGTTTCCTACATCCGGAAAAGGCGATAAGAATAAGATCATGGAGGGAGAGATGGTGAAGACAGTGATGGGAGAAGATACAGCGGCGCTTAAAGGGTACGAGATAGAGGGAGGGGGCGTCGGGATGGGGGGACGGGGAAGAAGCCGTGAGGCGCTCTCCGGTGCCAAGGAAGGGGGGGGGGCACAGGTAGGGGGTGGGTTGTGTGTGGATGCTGTCGGTGGGGTGGCGAGGGAATGGCAGGGGGTGCCGAGGGAAAGGGGCGCGCTTGCTAGGCGAATGGCTCGTTCGATACACGGGGAGGCTGTCTCTGTCGCTATGGCAACCAAAGACTGGAAGCGTGGAGGCTGTGTGAGTGTGTGTTGGGGGAGGGTTGAAGGTGTGGGGGAGGGGGCGGAGCGGCCGGGGGAGGAAGGAAGGGTGGATTGAATTCGCGGGAGGGGAACGGAAGAGGGGAGGAACGGAGAGGAGAGATCCCTCGTCACCATGGTGACAGGACGCAGGGGAGGCTGGGTGGGGAATGGTTTGTGTGTGGGCGTGGGCAAAAGGGTCCATGAGCAGTCTTTTGGGGGATACGCGGTATGGGGTGAAAGGGAGGAGGGAGGGGAATGCCGATGGAGGGTCGTGTGTTGCTCCGGAGGTAGCAGCCCCTCTGCCGTGAGCGAAGGCGGACGAGAGCGGCGGCGTTGGGAGGTGTGTGCATGGGTGGAAATGGTGGGCACGACACCAAGGGCGAAATGATGCAATGGTAGTGCCGCGACTAGGTCAGAGACGCCGCCGGGGGTGGAACTAGAGCGATCGCCGAGGGGAGCAGTGACGTTCGTCCGATGCGATACCGACTCCGCCGGGATACCGATGGCGACGATAAAAATAGCCCACGAACAACAAGTCGCCGCTTTTCCACAACAGTCACAGCGCCTCCAACGTTCCCACCCCAACTCACCTTGTGTATGAACTATTTTGCTTAACTTTAAAACATTCAAAAACCAATTTCTTAAGCATGTCGTGCTCATAGTGATTTAGCCTGTTCTTGGGTTTTTTATCGGTTTTTTCAAATTGATCAATGCCTGAATCTTGCTTGTTTCAGATTAGGTTTCAGTTCATCAGTCTCCTTTTCAATGTGTCAAGCTCTTCATTAACTTAGATTAACCTTCATAGATGTAATATAGATCAATTTTAGGTTCATATCAGGGTTTTAGATAACTCTTTAATATTTCAGTCATTTTATCGTTGTTTTATTATCACAGTCCGTTTTTTAACCACTCCTTTAGTGTTTAACTTTCATGGATATTCCTTTTATACGTATTTTTCCTCTCTTCTTTGAGCTATATTGTTTTAACACTGCTCTAACCGTTCTGTTAACCGATAACTATTTAGTGATCGGGTCTCATGTGGTCCACAACGGGGAAGTTTTGAAATGTCTTATCCAAGCCGTGGTTAATAATAGTCAGTTACTCTCAATCCTCTCCATCCTCATCCAATTCATGCGCTCCAGATGATATTTTCTCCTGCAATCACAATTGTTATCTGGAGTAGCGTATGCCTCAAATTTGTTTTCCTATTCAACCAGAGCGTAGCCGCTCCTCTACTTCCTGCCGCTCACTACCCCTCCGTTCGCCCCCCCCCCCCCGCGCCACGCGTCTCGCTTACCTTCAGCGGCGACAAGATGAATAGAGGCGCCACTCTTTTATTTTTCCCCCGGCCTCCGCCTCCGCCGGCATGTCTTCCCCAAAGACGCGGCCGCCCCTCCCTCCCGCAGCCAAAGCCTTGTAGCGTACGGAGCTCGGTGCAATCCGTGACATAATTTGCGACCCGCCCGCCAGCTCCGCGTCAGCCTCGTCCCGCGAAAGGAGTTCTTCTCGCCTTTTCCATCGCAAGGACAAAAAATGAAAAAAATGAGGCGGCAGATTTTCTAAGACGATACGGCAAAGTGCTCGTGGGAAGAATCAATTCCGTGAAATATGAGAAAATTCCTTCCTTCCGATTGCTTTGTTCTGATGTACTGAATGACAGTAGCCCTTCTTGAAGGGAACATAAATGGAAAAATGCTCTGGGAAATCCCTTAGCATTCTTTATTTCCTCGGCCACGGTTTGCAGCTTAATTATGCAATCACGCATGTATGAAAAAAGAGCTGACCGAAAAAAGGCTCATTTATAAGAATATTACATGTTATCTATATCAATTCCGTCAGGGAGAAGTAAAATAAAGCAGTGCATATTCCTATTTCATTGCATTTATTTATATTAAATTAAGTAACATGCCTAAAATTTCAGGATACCTTTATAGAACATATTTATACAACTTTCTACAATGTGATACTTTTTTAAAGAGCAGTTTTATATAAAATAAAAATGGAAAAGAACTTCAAACACTCAAGTTATCTAAGCTAATGTTATACGCAACTGGCAGCAAAGCTTCATATATGAATGGTTCTTATTTAGGGTCGTAGAAATGACCACTTTTCGAAAATATTAATGGTATTGACCGTGGATTGACCACCATCCATCATTGACCACCATCATGGGCATATTCTCTTTCTCTAAGTGCTTATTTATTCTCTACGTGTTAGAAGTTAGTACAACGCTATATTGATTGAATTAGAAAACAAGTGACATTGCCCTCAAATTAATTTTCAATTTGTGAATTCGCGTTTGCAAATTACTTTTGTCTTCCACTTGTATCAAAATTTAGTCTTGCAACTGAGGTATTTACAACTGAAAACGTTGGCAATCCTTCGTACAATGACAAAGGAATAATGCCTATCGGCGGCCTGGAGGCCTTGATACAAATGCGTATTCAGCGAGTAAAAGCTTGTTTCCATGTGCCGCTCTTCCGTAAAAATATACGATACACAGAATTTTATTTTTCTCGGAGTGAACTAAGAGCTAAAACATTTTAACCCAGTTGCTAGTATTTTTTTATCTCGTTGTGTTGCGTCGCGGAATTTAGCCTTGTCGAACGGCACCGTCACCAAATCGTGGAAAATGCTACTGTGCCGCTACCTCAAAGCTGAGACAGTTCATTCTGATTCGGCTTCTATTAGAACTTACTCTCCCAGGTTCTTAAGACTCCCCTCCCTTCAACCCAAATAGACTGGCAAACCCCCGTATTCTCCCTCTGAATCGCTTTTTTTTGCATGCTATCGCATATTCACCCAACCCACCAGTCTGCTAGCTACCTCCATTTCTCGCACTCACTTCCTCCTCCCTCTTCTCTCCTTATTTGCCAACCTACCCCGTCCCATATAGTTCCACCTGTCTGAACCTCGAGAGATTTAACTTCCTTCAGCCGCTCAGCCTGTCTTAATACTCCCCACGAACTAAATTCACGAGGAACTGCCATTACACCACTTGATTTCTCCCCACTAGTCAAGGAAAAAAACTAGCGAGTTATTTTATTAAACTTGGCTAGTGATGGGCACGATTGAGAGCAAAATTCAAATGAATAATCGGAAACCGTTATCAGTTAGCATCTGGGACTATCGGAGTAGAGGCCGGATCTATTCATTTTTTTAAGAAACATCCGTAAATTAATACGTTCAGCGCTGGGCATGCAAGTCACATGGAGAGAGTGCTCTACGTGTCTTAAAAACATACCGTAGAATATGGCTTGAAATGGTTTTATTTTAGTTATAACGCTTAAATGACCAGTCATGAAGAGCCGATCAAGTCGCGGGTTGACGTTCGCATCCGGCGACAAAAAAAAATGAGTCACGAAATTAAAGGCAAATTATTTCAGATGGGTCAGATGGAATTACTTCTTGTTGAGATGTTTCGCAAGCCACTAAGTTCGTTCGGCAAACAGATCGAAATTTTGAAGAATTGAAACCATTTTGGGACATCACACAGTACATTAGATGAAAAATCCCGACCGCCAACATAAAAAGATAAATTTTCTCATTGGTTCATATAAATTGGTTAAAAAGTTCATTCTCATTGGTTTTCTCATTGTCGGCCCCGGTGGCGGCGGGGTTAAGTCCTCGCCTGCTAACCCGAGGGTTGCGGGTTCGAGTCCCGCCTGGGTGGAATATTATCTGCCTAGGACATGGGTGTCTGTGTCTCGTCCGTTGTTACTGCTGGTCACCCGACGTAAAATTGCCTATTGTGCTGTATTCGAGGCAGTGAAAATAAATAAATAAATAGCAGCCTGAGCTTCAGAAAATTAATGCTCTGATTACCGAAGCTTCAACCAAATCCTCCTCATTCATGCAAGGAAGTTGTAATTGGAGTAGGTAAACTACGAAAACTAACGAAAGGTATTATGGCTACGCATTTCTTTCGATTTCTATGCATGTTCTCATATGTACAATGGGGACGGGTCTTCGGTGCGTCGTTGGCGTAGTCACGCACACAAGCGCGATGGCGGCGCCAAACACACGCACGCACGACGGGAACTCCTACCGCCTCCCCTCCTTCTTCCCCCACCCCCACACCCAGCCACCCACTCCCGCCGCCTCCTCCTCCTTCCCGGTTCCAGTCGGCGGCCGGCGCCGCTGCACTCTCCACTCATGAGGGGGGGGGGGGAAGGAACGCCAGAACACCCACCCCCGCTTGTGTGTGTGAAGAGCCTCTCATAAAGGTGGAAAGAGTATGTGAGAGGTTGCGAGGAGGATAAAACCTCGCTCTCTTTCGAGGTACCCGCTGAGCCTCCTTAAAACCGACACCTCCTTCTCCTTATCTCACTCCACGAGAAACAAAACGCTCCCACGTTATTCGCACGGCGCAAGGGCCACAAACGTAATCCGTAAAACAGATAATGGGCAAATTCAAGAAGTTCCGACGAAATGAAGAGTTTATTTAAGAGGTGAGACGAAAAAAGAGATTGAGCAAAGCACACTCTTCGCATGAGCGTGTACCCACTTATGGTGATATAAGGAAAATTGCCTAGATTGGACGAAGATTCTCCGTCTCTTCTGGCCATGGAGACATTATCGCGGCGCGTCTTACACCTTATAAATGTTTGCGGTCGTAAAATCTGACTGTAAAGGCCATTGAATTTGTTCCATTCTGAATCGAGGACGTTAAGTAATCTTCATCTCTCAATAATTATACATTGAGCTTATTAAAGTAATGTTTTTGGAATGGATTCCTCGTAAACATATTTTTTTCTTTTACCTTGAACAACAAACAGGACCAACACCTCCCAAACCCATTTTATTCTGTAAAAACAAAATTCTCCCTTAGAGCTCTTTATGTTTTCTTCACCAGCCGAAAGAAATTTCAAGCGCAATCTTTCTTTTTCTGTTATTGGATGTAAGAAAGACGAAAATGTATTTTTTGTGTGAGAAAATCTTCCAGGATCACATGTTCATTTTTTACGTAAACCTTTTCACTACAGTACTGTCCTACAGAGACCATGTTTGTCGTAAAATAGATGATCGAAAAGACCGAAATTTTGTAAAACAACCCATTGAACGAACGAAGAGCAAAAGTGAAAGCTTGTGTGACTACAGATATTCAGAACTTCTGAGGATACTTCCTCATTATTCCAAGGATATATTGTTTTCCGTTCCACTAAGACGTGGAAACATATAATATTGCTTGAGAGGTAGGAAGTTTTTGTGTGCATTAATGCCGGCTTACGGAAGGCCTCTGGTCAGGACACAAATGGATGAATAGATCTGAGCAGAGATTGTTCCGTTTTCAATCAATCATAGCGTCCATTCTAATGATCATTTCGAACTTGAGGAGATAGACATCGCGTTTACATCTATCTGTCCGTCCATTCTTCATCCGTGATGTGTGCTCCTCCAACCCCTTTCCCGGGCCGTCGCTCGAACGTACGCAGTGAGTAGGGTATACGTGAGGGTTGAACGAATGGTAGGCCTGAATCTCGGCCTCCCACTCCTTCCCTGGCCGCTCCTTTCATCCCTCCGCCTCCGCGACGGTGCACGTCCCGTTGTGATGCCGAGTGCCCGTGACGGCCGCTCCTGGATGCGGAGTTGTGGAGCCAGGAGGAGGGAAAGGGGGAGGGGAGAAGTCCGTTTAGGGAAAGGGTATCATTCTCAGGGGCAGCAACAGAAAATCTCCCCTCGCATGAATGCACACGGAATCGTTCGGAATCTGGTTTGACTAACTTATCTCCGGAAGCAGGAGGTTACCGAGCCCCGATGAGAAACGACACGGCTCAAATCGATCACAAAACTCAGATCGACATTATATTCCCCTAGAAATCTCGATTAAAACAAACAAATTTCATCCCGTTACTACTGTTGAGAAAGAATCTGATGGCATCGATTCTACAGTGGTGTCCTACCCTCTGCAAATAAGCCTTTGTTCCTGTCGAGACTAAAACCATTATCATCAGCAGGCATCAATCCTATGCTTCATTTGCAGCAGCTCCCCGCTCCATTCTATTTTCAGCTATAAGCTTCAATCTGTCATAATTTATCATTTTCCAATGATTTTCTTCGATAATAAGATCCTAGTTCCCACTTTAAAATGCTTTATCTTCGTTTTTAAGGCGTATTAAACCTAGTGAAATAGTATTCTCATGTTGCCTCGAGCTAAAACCACACGATTCGTCTCGTTCCAGTGAGGTCATGTATATTTGTGTCGTGAAGCATCCGAAGTATCTTTCCAGCAAGGGGTTTTCAGTTAAAATAAAAACACCTGGCAGTGGTAAACAACGAATGTCTTAAAATCACTCCGCTCCCCAGATACAACAAAGCGAATGCCCTTCGTTCCTCCTCGCATCGAAACGAACGAGCAGGATCCAGCACAAAAGTTACAGCGGCCACACTGTAAAAACATGGAGGCTTTGCAGCATTAACAACGCCGTTAATGCACGTTTCGGTGCTCTCTATCTTTATTTTTTTAGCAAACCAAATTTCATGTCCTGTGAACATGCTTTATTCCTTGACGAGAGGGCGGTGGAATGTATGTTGGCGCGGATATTAAAAAAAAAGCCTTTCTCTCACTCCGAGTCCAAACATGGGAGGCAAAAATAACCCTGAGCTTCTGCACTGCTCTGGGGAAAAAATATAAACGGATGGGAATTACTCAATCCCCTCACACACTCTCTTGCCTTACAATGCCTCTCTTTCATTATATATCCAGTCAAATTATGCACGCTCTCCTCTTGTGAATATGATGGAGAAGGGGGAGGAAGTGCCGAAAGGAGTCATAACGATGGAATTTTCGTACCAAAACATATTCCGACGCGAATGCACCTACGCGGGATTGTTAAAAAATATTCCAGTTTCACGCTACATTTATAAAAATCACAGAGGAATATTCTTTCGAATACCTTGTTGGGGCATGAACGTGAGCATCTGCTGGAACGCACATTAAAATACTCATCAAGTTCCTTGTATCGTCTCGATTCGCTTTGTTCCACGGGTGCCGTTAATGGAGTTTTTTCATTATTCACTCTTCACGATAGGCAAGGATATTTTTGAGAGCGAGGGGCAGAGAAAAAATAATCGGCACGGAATAAAACAATGAAACTTTGTCGCGACAGCGGAATTGATCCATGCTCCTCCTCACGTTTCGAAACTTTTTGATCACATCCAATTCAATACGCATCGGCTCACCTCTCTTTCTCCCTCTCTCGCTTCCAGGATTCCCTTACGATATTTTTTTCTCCAGTGATGCACCGCTCCCTCGTTTATTTAAATTCCCATCGCATTGTTCGCGAGCGAAATTCCGCTCCAGAGACAAGAGAACAGGGGAGAGAGAGAGAGAGGTCTTCCATTTGATCACTCGAAAAAACCTCGACGACACGCATACTCACACAGTGCAGGGGAGCGAGCCCTTTAGCGACGGAACGGTCTCTTTGAGCCGGCGAGGCGAAAACTGATGCTGCTGGCGCGAGTCCGTGCAATCACGTGGGGTGAAGGGTAGAGCGGGGGGAGGGGGAGGAGAAGGCCAGAGGGGAGCCCTCTGATCTCGCGAGTAGCACCCCCGTGAGAGAGAAAAAGTTTTTTTATTTTATTTTATTTTTAGCGAACTAGAGTGCGCATACCCCGTGTAGTACGAGTAAAGGCGTGGACTGGCAAAGAGCGACGGAGGGAGAGAGAGAGAGAGAGAGGCTTGCCTGCTTCTGCTTCAACTATCAAAATGTGTCCCTCCACAACGTTTCTCGCCCTCTCACCGAGTCTCTTTTCTCCCTCTCTCGCATGCTTTTGCTTCATTCATTCCGGAGTCCTCGCAGGAAATTGTAACGACGGCGGAGTGGAAAAATGATGGAAGGATGAAAGGGGAGTGGAAAAAAAGAGAGACTCGTGTGTGCGTCTGTGAGTGGGGACGGGGTGGCGGGATGGGGTGTGGCGGTCCAGGAGAGTCATAAAAAGAGGAAGAGACGGGCGAAGAGTGTACAGGGGGGCGTGGGATGGTTTAGGGCAAGGTGGAGAGTGCGCACCGAGTGGTGAGGGCACGAACAAAAGGGAGGTGAATGTGGGAAATAATTAAAGAGAAAAAACGTGAATTCCACACATGCTCACGGGGTTGGAAAGTGGGGGGAGGTGAAAATTCGCAGAGAGAGAGAGAGAGAGAGAGAGAGACTGTGTGGCTGGAGCATCCGACACTCATTTATCCCGTGGAAATCCATGCGCCGGCACGAAAAACCTCTTTTTTTCCACCCCCTTCTCTACACTCCCCCCTTTTTTTCAAGCTTCTCACACCCTTCCTCGTTTTCTCCCCCTTTCAACCCTTTGTACACCTATCGCATAGCCATTCTCCTCCGCCTGCATTGCGGGGAGAAAGGGGATGATTTAAAGAAAAAAAAGTGAGAATGTTCCAAAGCATTGGAGGAGACAGTTTTCGACTCTCAAAAAAAAAAAATTGTATATAATGGAAAAAGGCCCTCTTTTTTCCTCCCCTTGATTCATCTCCAGCGATGAAAAGGGAGTGAGACAAGAGAGGAATATTCGCTTTGTTTCACATTTTTTTCATTCGTTTGTCCTTTTCGCGTGCGGTTGAGGAGGGAGGCTGGGAAGTATCGCTTTTATTTCGGGATTGGGAAATAATGAGATTCTGAATTTGCTTAGGGATGAATAACAATGGGAGGGATGCGAAAGATTTGAGATGTTAAAAGTGCGCCGACTCTGCGTTTTCAAAAGTGGGCCTAAAAAGTGCTGCTTTGCTTAACTTTCGTCAGTCATTCAGTTCCTTATGTAATGAATAGGAAAATATTTTACACCAATTGTTTCAAATTTATATATAAATTCTGGCTTATTTACCAAAGAAAGATCAATTTAAATGGCTATAATTTGGAGGTATATTCAGCTAAATTTCTTCCCACAACTAACATCGAAAAAAAAAAGTTCATTAAAAATCGAAAAAATCATAAAGCATAATAGTTAATGGAGGATATTACTAGCTAAATCCTTTAGTAAGAACGCACTTTCAATGAAAAAATTCCACGACATCTGCATTTATGTTTCATTACTCCGAAAGGTCACTTCTGCTGCTAAATTATTATTTTTTCGCCTCCTATTTCCAAATTTTATCGCTACTGCGCAATTAGATTTATGATTTATTCAATGCCTGCGATATTTCCAGTAGTCCTCTTTTACTCATGTTTATTTACGTATGATCTCATTATTAGAGATTCCTAGACAGAATGTAAGTAATTAGATGTTTTCATGTGTTTGACATATTTAACAGCTATCGCATATAAAAAATGTCCATCAAATCTGCTTTTTCGATCCCAAGTACACTATCAATACCTGATTTATTCACTGCGGATGTAATGATTTCTGTTGTATTAAGTTGTTATTTGACAGAATATTTATGAAAAGAGATTCATTAATTTGTTGCAAGGTCCATTCAACATGATAGGGAGAAATCTCACCCATGAACTTTGCACCACGAGAGGAACTAAAATAATACCTTCCACCCCATTCTGAAATATACGTTCCTCATTATAAACCAGATTTACAAAGCGGTCGAATACCATTGCTGATAATTACTCTTAAAAATTGAGTAAATGACAAATAATTTGCATCTGGATACTTCAGATAAACCCCTCTAAGCCTTATAGCCATTTTAACATCGTTAATTCTGCGTTTGAAAATATTTTTCATACGTTAATTATAATAAATACATAGTGAAATCTCTTTATTCAATGAATTAATGTCAGATGCGTATTTTTGAGAGCATAATAAATCAAATGCGGAAATAATACACAATATTTCGAACATTTATCTCATTTTTGCTCCAAAAACACTCACAAAATTATGGAACATTATGGTATGGTAATGAATGACTTCTGTTCTCGAGCAAATAGCTGATTGATGTAATTGATGATGAATACCGCAGGATTGTATCATTATTTACGTTGAAGTTTAAAGATTGAATCCAGGACATGCTGGAAACGTGCACCTGAGGATATCTAACCTTCGAAAACTCTCGTACCAAAATTCAGTAACTTAATCACATCACGATTTTGTCTAAAACACCTAGAGCAATGACATTTTTTTCTCGGAAAGAAATGCATGCTATTGTATGCGAGGTGCGAGATAAAGTATTTTATCTCTCTACCGGGGCCGTTTTTTCCGAAATATGACAATTAGAGACACTGGTAACAACTAAGAAAGAAAGGGAAATAAAGAAATATTTATTGAAAACTCACGGCAGTAAAAAAAAGTAGCTTTCGTTCAGTCCTCAAAAAACCAAGTTCGAAAGAGAAATTTGGTTAAAAAATTCTTTTCTAGCAGAACCGACGCGTGTTTCGGGAAAATAACTGCCCCAAGGCAGCGACACGCAACGGGCAAAATGGACGGTTACAGGCGGTCTAAGGGATAATCACAAAACTGTGCTCGCCCTAAGCACATATCACCGGCGAATATGCAATGCGGAAAAGTAGCGGAAAGAGCCAGGAAAATGGGAGCATAATATAGCTATTAACGTAAGAACACTCCACCAGGCAAAAAAAATCATACAAGAAGTCTGAGGAGTGTTTTCTGTGTGGCAATATACAAAAATGCTTTTAAACCAGCATTCAATGTTAACTTAATTTTCAGTTCAACCAAAATTCCACTTGAAATAGCATTGTTATTTTCGACGCAAATATAATCCAGTCGTTCCAACTGTGTGAATCCTCGAGCTTTACGTTCGTACAAGGGAAGTGTTTAAAGGGGTCTAAATTTTACTAATTTTCCGACTGCGTGCCTTGTTCTTTGGTCTCTCGCTCCGACATACTTCAGGCAGATAACTTCTCGTGTTCTCCGCAGAGTTCAACAATTTAAAGTAATCGCTGCCGGCACGGCGATTAAGGGCTACACTCCGGCATCTAATTAGATAGAGTCGCATCTACTCAGCCATTCAATAATATCATCTAAGCCGCCCCCTGGTTCTAGGGCTGGTAGCTACACCAGCGAACATTCGGGTGTATTAATCTTTATGGAGCACGGGCTCTCAATGCTAATCTCCTCTTACCACGTGCTCTGCTCGTTCCTCATCCGACGCCGACGACTCGGCACCGCCAAAAGCCCTGCTCCTCCTCCCCATCCTCCCGAACACCTCCCTTTAATGTCCGCCCTTGAGATATTGCCGATTTAATGGCTTTGTGGGCGTTTACAAAATGCCTCTAACTCCGGAATGATGAGGCTCGAGATGAATGCGTCCGTTTAGCGGATGCGGCGCCGAGGATTTTCAGGTGTTTTCCTGGGGACGGCAACAGAGTAAGAAAGAGAGAAAGATGGAGAGAGGAAGGGAGCAGGGCGCATGCGCCGATCCCCGCGCCGGGCATCCAATAATCTAAAGTGGAACGCCCGTCCAACGCCGAGAGAACACAGCACAGCTGCCTTCGCCTCGCCTCCATCTCTCTTCCCTGCGAGCAGCGTCTTACTACGTTTTAAAGGATTATCCGAGAGCGACGAGGGTTGCGCCAAAGACGTTCCACTAGTGATGCCCGTGTAGTTAGTTGTTGCCATTTTCATACTTTTAAGTGCAAATGGGTTATCTGCGAGAGGGATTTTTCGCAGGAAGATTTTATTCAATTTATTCCTCTTCATTTCACAATAATGCATATAGATTTTCACTAACCAATACTATATAACATTTGTAATTTTTATGCCTTCAGTCATATGAAATAGGACAACATCGAAAGAATGCAATATCGAAAAACGATTAATATACGCCCGGAGAAGCGTGATTTTCTTATAAGTATTTTAACAGGAGCGTAACGAAAATGGAGGCTTTCTAATTTCTTAGTACTTTGACTATTTCAGCTGTGACTCTTATTTCAAGATAGATAACGCAACATACTATAAACCACAAAACGAGTTATTAACACTCATGTATTTGGTACGTAGGCGTCCTTTTCTGTCATGACTCATTCACTACAATTAGAAATAAAGGATATAAACCTAAATTCTAAGCATCAAAAGGCATTGATAAAATCAGTTCAGTAAATTCAATCGCAGCCAAGACATGAGCAGACGCAAGCACGGGTACCAAATTCGGCACCGTTTTGAAAAATTACATGGAACTTTATTCCACTTCGTTGGTGCGATCCGAAAAACAGTGAAAGAATATGTCGGCTGAATTTACGTCTCAAGCATCGCCAAAAAATCCAATTTAAAGTAGTATTTTATCTTGAGGAAAATGCCTCCAAGCTTCTCTGCTTCTCGAATGCGGAGTGGGGGCAAAGGTAAATCTCTTGGAATGAAAGAGAACATAGTTTTACAATGCTAATAAAAAAATTGCCTCATGTGCAGTCAATGCTGTGCTCCGAATGACCGTAAGTAGGTGGGTACATGGGCGCGCGACAGTTCCCGCGTGTGGGTGGTGTCGCAGGAGGGCGCGCGAGCAGATGGCAGCGAGGGATTCGGAAGCAAGACACCGACAAGATCCGCCGTCTACTGTCAACCGAGGCCCCGTCTTCATCCCCTTATCTCCCTCCCCCCGTGGCGAGGCTCTCTCCCCCGCTCTCTCGCTCGCTCAGTCAATAATCCGTCCTTTGGGAAGAAAGGAAGGAAGAAGAGGGAACAGAGAGAGGAAGGAAGCTGGATGAGAGAGAGAGAGAGAGGGAGGAGAAGCGGACGAGATAAAGGAAAGAAAATCAGGTTTCTGGCACACCGACTGTGAATAAGTGATTTCAATTCCTACCCTTCACGAATGATGCCTTCTATCGTCTTGAAAATCACGTGAAACATTCCCATTGTAATTTTGTTCCCAGCATCATCTTTATATCCAGCGATGTAATAATTATTTGCAGATAAGGAAATAACACTCCAGGTATTTACATTTTTTGGGAAGGGTTTCACTTATTTCTAATCGACGTTGCCGTGATTTAAGATGCATTTTTGTCTTAAATGTATGGTCGTGAGGAATGTGAGCTAGCGATCAAGATTTAAAATGTTTCCCAACGATTTAAGTCGAGAAATAATTTATTGGATCCGATTACCTCACAAAATTAGGAATACTTCGCCGTTCCAACACGAGAGCAGAAAGTTGCCTTCCAAAACACTATTACAAGTGCTATTAACTTAGTTTTAAATTGAACTTCTTTAAGAAATCTGGTTCTGTTATGATTCAGCATGTAACGAAAATGTGCGATCATTCCAAAGGAAAGCAAAAATCCCTCCTAAATAAACTGTAATCATATGCAGTTTCAAAACTGTTTTCTAATCCTTGTCATCTTAAAAGTTACTTAAATCTTAAAGGACGCTTGCTCGGGAAAAAAGTCGTAGATGAAATAGCCATCGTTTCTCTGGATGTAGTGACTCATTTCCCGCTTGGCAGTCCCAATCCTTTTATTTAACGGAATTGAAACCCAAAGCTCGAATCACCTTAAGCCGTCTACTATCAAAAGTTTACTACAATGTTTTTACCCTCATTTTCTCCACTCCGATTCCCAATCTCAGCCCACCCAATCGCGTTTTCATTCTGTCTTCGCCGTGCGAAGCCATTACAGGCGACACAAAGCCGCCGTTCACGCCTTACTGTTCCTTGGTTCGAGAGAGAGAGAGGGGGACTGCCAGGAGGTAGAAAGAAGGAGGACTGGCGAGAAAAATATGAAGGATTGGGGGAAATGGGGGGGAGGAGGGAGGATAGGAGTTTCGGTTTCGAAGGAGAGTGAGTGTGTGAAAGGAGGCGGCTTTATTGGAAGTCTCGGAAGCGTCGGCGGCGACTGCCGAAGTGCGAGAAGGAGGCGCGGGTGGAAGAGGGTAGGACTGTGAATAGGGCGAGAAAGCGGGGGGGATGGAAGGGAAGGAGGGAGGGAGGGAGAGAGGCTGGAGGAGGAGGTGGGCCGAGTCGTCGGCGTCCGTATAGCTGTGAGATGTGCCTCTCATCGATTTGCACGCGCGGCAAAGTGAGGAGGTAGAGACGCGGCCCGATTTGTTTTTCTATTCACCGCTCCTTGTAGACGCGGGCGGATAATAGCGGCCTTTGTTCGCCGTTTCTGCTTGTTTGCTTTTGTGTGCGCGCGTTTTGGCGGAGGACCATGCCGCAGATACGGTCTGTTTGTGGAACTACTGCTCGCTCCCTCTCGAGTGTGTGAGAGTCTCGCTCTTTGAATTTTTTACGCCTAGACTTTCGCCTACGACTTAAGCTTCCCGCAACGTCACCATTGGCTATCGATCCTTCGTCTATGTCCAAACCGCCTGCCAGCCTCTCCCACATTTCAGCACTGACGTATTTGAGGCATTAATCTACATAATCCAACCTTGGAGTCGCTTTGCCGTTCTTTAGGCTTCTTCAACTGAAATCATTGCGATGTTCCACAGATGACTGCCCGTATATTTCTACCGCTGCCCAATGATTTTAAGACTCCTTCAGAAAGAGTTTGCTTCGATCTGTAATCATTTTTGTTATTCTTCGTGAGTACCACCGAGAAATTGCTTGGATTCTTTTCTTCTCAACTGAGATTGCCTCTTACTTCTTACAACTCTAGAAGATGCTAAGTACTCACAATACTGATAAATCATCTCCAGATAAATTTTCTTAAACTCTCTTTCTCCCCAACATATGGAATTTGATATAGAGTACATGATTAATAGAAATATCTACTTTAGTCTTCCACAGTCCACGGAAAATCATTACACATTTTCTACGCCTCCGCGCATGGACTTTTTTATATTTCCACTTTTTTTGATATTCCCTTTACGTTCACTTTTCGGTGGTGTAGGTCCAACACGAGAATTTCCACTATCCAACTCGCATAATCTGGCTTAATTCCCTTTTTCAAAGAACCACGGAACTAGCCGCACAGTTACTTCAACGGAGTCACCCGCTATTGATTACACGATTGTGTGAAATTCACAGTGGAAAAATCATCCACCTAACCTGGGAATCGATCCCAGATCCCTCGATTTTCCGCCGAGTGCTCTAACCAATTAAGCTACCCAGGCGTCCTATTCCACTGTGAATCTCATTGGGGATTTATCGATGGATCTGGGTTCGATTCTCAGTCCAGGCGGATGATTTTTCCACTGTGAATTTCACATAATTGTGTAATTCTCTTTTGTTTCTCACTAGTCGTGTCTTACACTGTGGAGAGTTTTTAAGCATTTGGCCGCAGTGATATTGTTCTTGTTTATTCAAGATATATTTCGCCCGTGTCTTAGTTACCAAACGGTAATAGGGATTCGTTCATATTGATGCAAACTTTACTGAATCAAGAGAATACAGTAATATAATCTATATTAATTAGCTTCTCCTATTTTTTCCAGCTTTAAAATCAAATTCTCTTCGCCAAACTTCCTATAGTCTTGATGTCTTATACAACTTAATCTCAATATAGCCGATCATCACCGGAGCATTTATTATTTTGGGTACAAGTTGAAAACTTTAATGATGAATTTCGTTTTCCAGAGAACAGTACCCACGTATTGTACGCATATCTTACTGCTCTGAATTTATGAAAAACTTCTTCATATATATGCAATTTCTGACCAATGACGATAGACAATTTCGTGGTGCGGTGACTCATTTCTACTTTCCTAATTATTCTTGCAATCTAAGTAAATGTTATAGCAAAGATTATTTTAGCATTAGTGCGCATCAAAATGAAGGTTAATCAATCAAAGCCTTCATGATGAAAAAACTATTAATGCCAGTGATGAACGTGGCTATTGAAGTTATTTCCTCGACAACTTCATGTTGAAGAATTTCCAGTGCATCATATATACGGATATAGGGCGATATTTTTTCCAATGACGGTAAATCTGATATCCATTAAGGAAATGCTCCGACTTACAATGTTTTTTTAGCTCAGTGTACTGACGACGAATACTCAGTTATTACAGAGATTTGTCGTGAAATGCAACATAAACGACAAATTCCATGTTGCTGCCCGTTTACTTACCGCGGAGAACGGAAAGTGCTTAATGAATAACAAAGAGCAAGCCTAGAACTCCTCTTCATACAATCCCCCGGTCCGAGAATAAAACTCATCTCGCGGGCTATAACGAAAGGATGGGAATCGACCTCCCCGCAGAAGAAAATCCCTAATGACCGCGAGATCTCGAATTCTTTTGCAACTTACTCCGCTCTCTTTCTCCTCGCTTATCCTTCATTAATTTCTTTCTCACTCATTCCTGGCCCTCCACAATATCCAACCTAAAGACCACTCTGTAAGCAGTTTGCCGTCATTCTCCTTGCTTCTTGCCGACAATCAATTAACCTTCTCCTTTCAAGCCAAGAGTGCGCGCTCGGAAAGTGATGAAAACAGGAAAACATTCACGGGAGATGAGGCCGACCTGAACATTTCCCATTTGCAAACTTAGAAACGCATATTCATTCCATTCCGAGGACCCATAGAGAGCACACTAACCGTGAGCCGAGGATTATGGCTCGCGTTAGGGCGGCATCTCGTGGAAGGCCGGAGAAATTCAATTAAAACTTAGGGCAACGAATTAGCATTTCTTGTTGTTAGGGTCGGCGACGCTTCCCAGGTCACGGGACGACGCCTGGTTATGCTGTATAATGACTAAATACAAGCGCGTACACGTGTAACGACGACGGAGAATTCATTTCTTTTGAAGTGAGCCGGAGAGCCCTTTAACTAGTCGGGCGAAACCGACGGTTTTGTCGAGTTAAGTAGGCGATGCTTGTTTGCTTGAAATAGACGCGTGTTATTGCCGTTGTTTCTGGATGAATTTCGTTTTTCTTTTTTTATCCTTACACCCTCCACAAAGATGGCGATTTGTTTTCATCAAAGAGGGTCGCGTGGGATGAGGAGGGGTAAAAGAGGGTGTTCGCTTGGCCACCTCCTCATTTCTTGAAATCATAAGCAAAAGAGCTGGCATTGGAGGGGCTTATAGGGACGGGGAGTGTCGTCCTTAAAACCGAATGCTCGCCATCATCATCATCATCCCCAGAGGCTGGCGTTAATTAACATTCCGTCTACGTCACTCTATTCCTCCCACCACGCCCGCTAGCCTCACACCGCGGTCCCTTGCGCCCCCCTCGCACATCCCGCCCCCCCCCCCCCACACCCCGCCTCGCCCTCCTCCCCCGCATACCCCAACCCTCCCCGCCCATCGGGCGGCGCTCGGAACTCATCCCACATGGTTGCTCTCCCTCCCCCCTCAGTCTTGTGGCGGCACTGCGCACGCCCATCTGCGCATCCGGGGGAGGGGGAGTCGAGAACTCGTCCATCTCTCCACCCCAGTCTCTCCCACGCAATCCTAACGCCCCCCTCACCCCCCTCCCCCCTCGGCCCACCTAACCTCCCCCCCTCAATAACTCCCCTTCCCCTCGATTCCCCCCTCCCCGAGCCTCCTCTGGCCTCCCTGTCTGCCTCTCCATTGGCCAATTGTTCTAAAACTCGTCCCCCCTCCCTTCTCCTCCGCAGCTCAGCCCCCCACACCCCTCTTCTCTACCACTCCGTGGTTCTCCACCCCCTTATCCTCCCACCAAAACCTCCCTCCTCCCGCACGTACCTCCCAGTTCCTCCTCCTCCTCCTCTCGCTGAGCCCTCGCTATCTCTGGATCCGCCTCGTTCGCCTCCTGCTCCCAAGACTATTCGATCCATCGAAGACTCATCTTGCGGGGTCTCTACAATGGAGAGTGTTAAGCCCCCCTTCCCCTCCCCCCACCTTGAGTGGCCCCCGAGACGGTTTTACGTCCCCGTGTATTGCGGGTCGCAAGGACTTCCTCGGATGTTTCGAAATAGACCGCGGATTAAGGGAATGCTCCTCCTTAAGGGCGAGAACGGAGAGGGAGAGGAGGGGGTGGAAGAGGAGGAGGTAGGGCCAAGGGCGGTTCAAACTGGGGGCGGGAGGAGGATGGGTGGCTCCATCGCCCGGAGTGCTCGTGGGAGAAGAGGTCGAAAAGAGGCATCAAGTGCGGTGATAGTTTTAAGCCCGACTCGAATTCCGCCGTCATCGGGACAATTACTCTCTCTCTCGCCCTCTCTCGCTCACACACTCTCCGGTGGGCTTTTCAGGTCGATAACGGCCGCTTCAAGTGTCCGGGCGAAGGCCGGTTCTTCCTCGGGAAAGAGCGATCCGCCGATTGGCGCACTACCCACTCCTACTCGCCGTACTGCTCCTTGCACTCCGGGCCCCATTGCCTCGCATCTGACGAGCAATTGCTTCGGGTAATGGTCTTCTGCTAACTGGATTGGTAGTAAGCCAGTACTGAGAGTAATTATTCTCCAATTTTAACGGGCGGATAGCCGGCGTTAAAATGCCATCAGCTTGAGAGAGCCTCGCGAAGTCTTGAGGAGGAATTCCGCAGAAGTAAGGTATAAAGTAAAGGACAACACTGACAACATTAATGGTGCTAATATTTCATGGTGATTTCTACTCTGGCTAAGTATTTTCCGTCCTTTTCTTAAATACTTTACTCGTATCACTAACGTTTTTTAGTCTTGCGGCTTAAAATCAAGAGGCTTAAAATCCGTGGTAAACTTTCGTGGTAAAACATGCAAAGTAATATTCATTTTGGCAGAAGTCAATGGGAATTATCTTCGGTGTAATAGTTTTTATTTAATTTCGGACACATGCATCCTGGTGTAAGAATTTCGAGAAACGTGAACGAGAAACGAGAAATTTCTTTTCGTGGTATCCCATTTCAATGTCATACAATATATTGGGATTATCGAGCTTGCCCTAGCGCTGTCAACAAACTTATCTCTCTATGATATTGGAACAGTAATAAAACCATAACACAAGATAAAAACTTTGTAAAATTCCACAGAAGGTTTGAGTTACGACCATAAACATCATGTTCCATTAGATAGATAATATTCATTCCACTAAATTTTACAACAAATAATTTTGACAATAAATTTACATTTGGAGGAATATAGGCACCCCTGTGGTAAACAACGAGTGCTGGAGTTGCCATCATATAAAGTTATCTTAACGAAAAAAGAAAAAAAATATACCCGATCATCTCGACTGCTGGATGAAACCGGGCGTTATACACACTTTCTATGGAATTTAAATAAGTTTTTACGTTGGGTAACGATGAAATTTCACAGTAAGTAAACCAGCCTACACATACTGGAAATGGTATACCGATAAGTACCAAAACAAACATTCGAATAAACTTATTGAAACATTCTTTCAGGACCGACTCTAGCATTTATTCGCTTGAATTCCGGAATTGATTTTTTGAACTGATTATTGAAATTGATCAGTAAATCAGAAAGACCGGTGAAACATGTGCCCACGCATTCCGGTATTGATACTTTCGAGTCACCTTATGAGCGTAGGGTCAAAGTAAACATCATTTCGAAAGCAAAAAGGAGGGCAGGCCGGAGGACAAAGAGGACTTTTATTCCCTCGTTAGCACCGACACGCCTCCTTTGGGAAACAAACCAATCCTTTTCCAAAACTCCCTTCCGTGAAAAAGAACTCAATTGGTTTGGGGTTTTGAACTCTCAAGGCGCGAGGGGTGAACGGGAAAAGAGCCTTCCACCCGGATCTCGGGAGATCTTGTGCGATGAAGAGATGAGGGTGGGAGGAGGGGTGGTGGGGGGGAACGGAGGGATTTTTCGTAGGCACGAAAACTGCGAGACGTAAGAAGGAGGAATAAAAGATCCAGGCGAAAGAAAGAGGAGAGATCAGGACGCAAACGAGAAATGCCGAGGAATGGGAGATCGGAAGAGGGGGGAACGAGGTAAAAGACGGTCGATCACGGAATGATTCCCTCTCCTCCTTTCCATCTTTCTCTCCTTCCTTCCTCTTCCCATGGGATGGATAAAGGATTTTGGGGCGACCGGTATCTTTGGTGGGAGGACAAAGTTGGGAGGAGGGGGAGGTTTTTGAACTTGGATACAGGACGCATGGATGAGGTCGGGGAAGGCGTGGGAGGCTAGGGAGTTGCAAAGCAATAGATGCGGTGCTAGGTGGTGCGGGAGGGGTAAAAAGATGCGGGAGGGGGAATTCGCTTATATATTTTTTCCGAGGAAGGAAAGCTCCCTTTGGAAGACTTTGGGAGATCACCGAGATCTCCTTCTTTTTCACACCGAAATCGAATCACTTTGTCGCACTCCCTGCTCTACTCTCCTCCCTCCCTTTATTCGATCCGGGCATCTCATTCACCCTCCCTCCCCTCGCGCCTCCTTTCCTCCCTCCTAACACAAGACGATCGCCTCGCGCCTGCTCGCCAAACAGTCCCATGCTTCTCTCTCTTTTCCCTCTTTTAAAACTGCCTCGTGAATGTCGTTTGACGGTCTGAATATAGGTTTTATGGCCGAGGGGAACTTGAGGAATAAACCGGGGATTGTGATGCAAATGATTTCACAACATTTCGATAACTGCTCGAACAAAAGCGTTTTTCTTCTCCATGAAATGAAATTGCTGCGATTTCGGAGTTGCCAAAACATAATGATGCCCCTAACCCATCGAGAAAAAAATAAAGCATTAAGATAGACGTGAGGGAATATTTGTGTGATTATCGTGAGTTGGTGTATATATAAACTTCAGCCTTATTGTTCACCAAGCACTTGACTTTCGTGGTATTTTAGGGGCAGTAAATTATATGGAAATAATTTTCATTGCTCAGCCAATACAAAACCTTGTGTCTTCATCCAAGATACGAAAACAAGAACCTGTGGTTGATAAAAGCGCTATTTTATTGAAACAAAACTCCAAATTGTAATATTAAATACCTCTCTTAAGATTTAATGTCGTAAAGATAAGATATGAAGATGGAGGCCAGCCATAAATGGATAACCAAGATGATGACCATTAGATGTGATTAAGGCTGAATACACGAGTTGGGTTCTGAAAAAGGAGTCCATTCATTGGGAAGCACTGCGCGTCAAAAGTCAAAGGTTAAGACATTTTGTTAGCTTAATTAAAGTAAAATACCTGAGAAAATAAGTTGGCCGATAATACCTGAAATAATAAACTTCAACTCCGTCAAAAATAATCATATCCTTATTTTTGTTTCTTTCTCGTCCACGTGGTCTAACATGTCGTTTCAATGTAGTTCATCATCATTAGTCGTTCGATCCTAAGATTGGTTGACTGCAGCCCTCCATCCTTCCTTTCCTAATGCTACTTCCTTTACCTCCTGGTATCGCTTCCTATGTACTTTTCTCTTTATTTGGTCCATGAAATAATTCCTGGGTCTTCCTCTGGGGACATTTCCCTCTATTTTACCTCCAATTATATTCCTCACAAACCCATTATGTCTCAGGGTGTGTCCAATCCATCTGGTTTTTTCTTTTCTATATGGTGTTCCATATAGTCCTTTCCTCTTCTTCTCTTCTGTACACTTCATCATTTCTTATTTTTTCCGTTCAATGTTGTTATATAATGTAAAAACCCCACAGCGACAATGCCGAGTATTTTCCATCAACGATACTGATTCGTTTATTGCTCTCTATTTTGCGACTGACCATTTCCGATAGGTGCTCAAGCAGTCAATTGGGTAATATTATCTTCTTCGCTACGAGAGCAGAAATTATCGATTCGTCGCAAATCGAATTTAGCTTAAGAAGCACGAGTCTGGTGACCGCAGGAAAATCTGTAATGCTAAATGTGGGTTTGCGGCCTCTAAAGCCTTAGTACTGCCAGGGATCAAGCTCATTTCGGAAACACCTGTATCTTGGAAAAATTTCGGGCTGTAAAGAAAAAAAACGAGATTCCTATCAACTTTTGCATGTCCGTGTTCACCACACATACTCTTTCATCAGTCCATAAAAAAAAGTCTTTCAGACTCAAAGGGTCTGGAAACCTGATTTAAATAGTAATGAGTCTTTCTACACGTTGGCCAGAACAGCATCAATGAGTTGGGAAGGCATCACCTTTATACGCACGACCTCATTCCATATTTATTGAATCAGTGTCTTCCATAATCTAGAATAGATTCTTGCAATCTTCACGAGACCGAACATGAGGATACATTTTACGGAGTTTATGCGAAGCAAGGAGCCACATTCCATAGACTGTCGGCAAATTCCTCTTTATCTCTCAAGCCGAGGGATACAGTGATGAGGTAAACAGCAACATTTGACGCGAAATCGGAAAAAAAACAATTAGGGTACGGAATGGAGACCAAGAAAAGGTATCCGATGGTAATTGGTTACGTTATTTATTCACAACATAAATGGATATGTGCCGGAAAAGGGTTTGAAATAATGTGAAACAACCTCTATACACCAGACAGGTGAAAGAAGACCCATTATGTGGAGATTAAGGAACATTGAAAAGGAGAAACTAGAAAAGGGAAGCTGGGTTCTGAATCATTTATCGTTTTATCATGACAACTTCCTTTTTATTCATTAATATTTTCCTACTATGGTCACGAGTGAACTTTCTCGTCGCTTTTGTGTGATCTTCTCTTCGGTTGTACACTGGAAATTTTAAGGTGATATAACGGAAGAAAAAAGCGAAAAAAGGAGAAAATACTCAGATTTTAGCAGTTTAAAACTGAGGATGGAAAATGAAGGGGTAGAAGATACTTGGGAATTCCGAAAGCCTGGTTACAAAAGAATTAAAGTAATCGAGAGTTGGATACTACAACGATATCCTATGACCTAATGGCTAATGACCTAATTGACAGAGAAAATGAAAAATGAAGCAGCATGCAGAAGTACTAAAGAAGCCCCTTAAAAATGTAACATTTCAGAGAAGAGCTAGGTAGATTAGGCATGCTTTGGGATACAACTGATTAGTTAAGAAAATAGGTGAAAGACAAATAGATAGGTGATACAAAGAGGGAGAGAGAGAGCAGATGTAGAAAAGGAGAATACCCGAGATGTAGCAATGAATGGAGAAAAATGGGTGTCTGTTGATGACCAAGCCCAAGTTTTACATTAATGGTGGTCGAGCCGAGAATATTAGAAGATTCTAGAATAAACAACACAATGCCATTTATTACACTTGACTGTGGCAGACTTCATTACATGCAAGCACTTGATGTTCGTATGCATATTACAGCACTTTGTACTTCATTGTGTATACAAATGCCATTGAACATGAATCAAAAGTATTGCCCCTTAAATCTATGCCTTCTCACACACTGCGTCTTTTTCAAGTGGATAACAGTATCCCTGACAAATATGCAAAGCGTAAAAATGCGTCCTGATTATGAGTATGGGATAATGAAAAATCGTCACATCCATTCCATGGTGATAAATCAGAAACTAAAAAATGTTTGCCGAATAAGGGAGCTATAAAATGATTCTCTTTAATGTGTATCTGAGTTGGGCGGTTGAAGGGGATTTTTTTTACTGAGGAGGACAGGGAGGGAGGAAGTTCGGTGAGGGCAGGGAGCGGCGGTCGTCGCGCCGTCGACAGCGGGGGTCGGCGCGCGAATCCCCGCGGCGACTGATCGTCCGAACTCCGGCTCCGCAGTATCTCCGTTCCGTCGGCCGCCTAGCGAAGCGAACGACAGAGACACTCCTCGCCTTCCGTATGCGAGAGAGCGCGCGCTCTGGTTTTCGAGGCAGCTCACCTTCCTACCCTCTCGCCATAGGCAGTAAAACTCGCCCACCCTCCCCTCCTATCTCATATCCCTCTCCCTCCTCCTTGGCCCGTCTCGCCAGTCCTCACAGCAGTCGCTCCAGAAGAGATGTTTGCGGGCACAATGGCCGGAAGGAAACCTATCGCAAAACCGACCGACTGCCGTCACAACAATCCAAGAGCCGCCGCGGCCGCCCACCCAGCGCGTCTCGTAGGAAGAAAAATATATATCTCTCTCAACCAACCACCCTTATACTCCTCTCCCTCTCACGCCCTCGTCCCTCCCAAAATCCCACACCAACCACCCCTGTAAAGAGGAGTCTACTCCATCTCCAACAATTCCTCCCTACCCCAATTGGAGGTGCCCATTTCTCTCCTCACTTTTTTCTTACACTTGCGAAAGCGCTACCTAGCGCTCAGGCGCGGAATTAAAAAGTCTCCGAGGCGCGGCTTCCTTTGTGTTAACGGCACAACGGGGTGGGCGAGGGGCATGAGAAAGCGAGTAAGAGTTTGTATTGTGAGCGGGAGGGAGAGGGGGGGTTAGGAAACAGGTATGTGACAAGGGTTTTCAGCCACTTTAAGGTGACCAAGGTGAAATCGTGGCGCGAGACCACGTGACACAAGACAGACCCGGAGCCGGAATGTCCGGAGCCATTATCTTCGTGTCCACAAATAAATTCTGTCCATACACCTCCCTCTCCCTCCCTCGTGTCTTTCTCCTCCGCGCCTCGCCGCTCCCTTATGCTCACTTCGAATTCCTCCTCGTTATTTCTGCAAATGTTTCTGGATCTATTTGGCCCACCATCAGACTCGCTCCAAGAAGCGAGGGGTCAACCTGGACGCTCAAACTTATCAGCCCTCATTGTTTTGTTATTATTGACCACAAATGCATTGTAAATAGCGAGACATACACCTACAAATATATGGAATTACGAAATGTACACATTCTATACTTATTAGTTTTTCTTCTAACTCGAAAACTTAGTCGTTGTAATGTAACGCCATGGAACAGTTATAACGTTACATCTGTATTGAATAATGTTGAAAAATTATAGAAACTTAATAATTATAGAAGCTTATAACCAAAAATTTATAAGATCAGAAGAACTATTTTTTTGAAATGCCATGATTAAAAACATTAGCGATGGATAGCACCGGCGATATTATTGCTCTCATGGCGCAAAGGGAACGTCGGCTGATTCACTCAAGGAAGGTAATGGCGATATTTGTTTTCACCGAATGGAAAACCGTTCTTCACAAACGATAAGAAAAAGGTAGTATTGCTAAACCGTTAGAAGGGTAGGTACTCCACGGTAGAATAATGAGGATAATGAGCTCCCGTGATCTTCCGTGCATCAAAACATTGTGTCGCGTTCAAAAAAACAATGCAGCTGAGTCAGTTTTAACGACAGACGGTTAGCGAGGAAAATTAAATAAAATTGCGGGCAGAGTAAAATGACATGGTGTTATGAGAGAAGCGTTTCGCATGCATGTGTTTTTCGCGGTCGGAAGGGAAGATTTTGTAGAGCACGCGAAGTTGGATTAAGTGGAGGCGCAATTAAGACTCTGCGGGCGGAAACTCTCAAGCCTTTTCCCCGGGCCTCGTTGAAAAATAAAAATCTTCCAAGCCACCCTCACCAACTTTGTTTTCTCGCTGCATCATACATGGAGTAACTCCGGCAATTACTATGACTACTTGTAAATTATTTTCGACACGTATATGTACACCATGCATCCAGACCTTGACGACAATATCCACCAAAAACAATGGGAGTCGTAATTTTTCACATGCGCTTGATGATCATACTACAAATCAGTGAAACATCATCTACATCTGCATACTACCATGCGAACCGCCGCATGGGCATGCGGCAGGGGGGGGGGGGAGGTTAGGGTACCACCCGTTTAAAGGTGTAAGGGATCTGATTTTGGGAGGTGAAATGGTGACGTGTATTATGGGAGTGTATTGGGTGGAGCTCAGATTTCATTATGGTCGCTTATTGTACGCGGTAAGAACGAGTTCTTTGTACCCCTCTGCTCGGCAATGTATCTCTCTTATTGCATCGCTTCTGTCAGACCTAGAGATGCAGTTAGCCGTCATGATAAAATTCTCTGTGTCACTCTGACACACACCAGTTCTGAATTTCTCAAACAAGCTAAGCTTAGCGTATAGACTCCGAGTCTCTAGGGGCTCCCACCTTAGTCCCTCTAAAAGTTGTGAAACACTATACGTTCGTTTGTGGCAGTCGTGTTGTATTCAATAAAATTACACGGGATGCAGGAATTTACAGTGTTTTTTTTGTTTAACTGGATATCCATAATTTTCACAAAATGAACCCTTATGTAGTTGAGTTCATCCACATTATTGCTAATTAAAACATGCGAGGGAACCAAAACGGGTCTCGGGTTGCAAAATTTAGGTTTGCCTCCTCTCGTTCTCCATCGTTAGCGTCGTGCAACATCTTAATCTCGCTAACCACTCTCGGTTTTCGTACCGCCATTAAAAGTGGCCCTAATGACGTGAGAGCCTTTGCGTATTTTTTTTCTCCCAAAAGCTGCTGGGCCGATTTGACCACAGTCCTCCCCCCCCCCCCTCTCCGTTCACGTTATCAAAGGCCGGAGCACGCACGATGGAAAATGATCGAAGCAATAAACGCGAGAGGAGAAAACCCATCGGGGGTTGGCCCAACACCGAGCGGTCGAAATGCGGACAGTTGGCGCGTCGACCGCACATCTCCCCGCAACGCCCCCCCCCCTCTTCGCCCGCCTATAATCTCGTTGCCTTTCTCTTCACCACCCACCCCCGTTTCCTCCTCTCGCCCACCCCTCAACCCCCTTATCTCTTCAAAATATTTTACGATCCTTCGCGAGCGCGTACGTAGCCTGCCTTCCGGTGGGGGAATATTTTAAACGTAATTATTTCCCCCATTTTTTTTATTAATTTAACGAACTTCCTAATCGCCATACTCGAGTCGCTCACTGAGATAGCGAGAGAGAGAGAGGGGGTGGAGGGAGGGAGGAGGCACGGGCAATGGACGAGGAAGAATGGGAAGGGATTTCTATGGAGGGAGGGGCAGAATGAATTAGATAACAGTCCGGATAAGGTAGAGGAGAAAGTCTTGATGGCGGCCGGGAGTCGGAGAGGTGCGGAGGGGGAGGTACTTTGGCGGGATGGGGGGGAGTTGAAGGAGGAGAATAGTGAGGTCGCGAAGAAGAAGTCTTTGAAAGTAAGCGTATAGGTCTCCTAGCCATTGCCTGCGTGCCTCGGGTGATGGACGGCCAGCCATCGACAGGCGCAGGTGAAAGAAAAAGGTCTTGTTGTATTAGGCTGACCTTTCGCGATTACGGAAGACAAGCATCTCCCTTTCTGCCTGCGACATTTCAGCGTGGCGTAAGACGATCTCTTGTATCCAGCTCGTTAAAGACGATGGTACAACTGCTTATCTGTCGAGCCTATTTGCTCCATTTTTGCTAATTACTAGTTCGGAGATATTAATTCAAGGTGGTGTTTACGTTAAACTTTCCCAGAGAAGATGTTGTCTTATAGCACTCCTAAGTCGTTTTGATTCGGTGGGAAATTTGTGAAAAAATACGCCGACATGAATGCTCACACATGTGAAAATGATACCCGAGAGCCACAGGTGTGACGGTAAACAACAGCGAGCACAAACAAAAGGGAAGGGCCGTTTACGAAATGACAGGTGGATCAACACTCATACAGAAGAGCACGGATTCTAAACCTTTGATGGGAAAAACTTGTTCTTCCTACTATTTCCAGGGCATTTTCCTCACGTATTCACTGTCTTTCTTTGCAGTTATTTTCTGCAGCATCCTAAGCGACCTGATGAGTTATTTGAATGGCCTCGCCAAATCCAAATACTGGATACGTGCAAAATTTCACCCTTTCCGAATTCTAAATGAACGATAACCGAAGATGTTGAATAAAAACTGATTAAACCGAAGAAAATATTACTAGTATATTTAATTATTTCCCCGAATAAAATTTTGGTGGGACGGAAATTCAGATATCAATAAAAATCCCTGGTTCCATTTTCTTACTTCGGCTTATATCTTCAAGTACATATTACCTTGCAAGCCACGTCAGGGTGTTTGACAGAGATTGAGTTATTTATTTATTTTTCACTATCCCGAATACAGCACAATGTGCCAATTTACGTCGGGTGGATAACAGTAACAACGGACGAGACACAAACACCCATGTCCTGGGCAGATAATATTCTACCCAGGCGGGACTCGAACCCGCGGGTTAGCAGCCGAGGACTTTACCCCGCCGCCACCGGGGCCGACAATATGCACTCTAATGTGCAAGTTACTCTCACTGGAATTCACTGCACTATACATATGCTAAGAATGGCACCGAAACAATTTAATTAATGTTTGTTACAACCACGTAAACGAGATACCAGACTCATGCAGGGACATTCGAAAAGTGATGTCTGAACTACGTGGCAGAGTTGGAAACTAGCATTTGGGGGAATCTCAAATAATCGGCTACACTACCAGTCTACTAACTTTCTTCAGTCTCTTAAGAGCTAGGAAAGTTTCTATAAAATAAGATTTGGCTATGCAAATGAATTTCCAGCTGACAGATGCAGAATAAAACTGAAGCTATGGCATTTTTCAGTTGATGTAGTATATTATCTGGTAAATTTAAAATGATTGTTAAGAAAGCTGCTAAATAATTGCTGTGCTAATGAGCAGAGGGAACTATAAAAAACTTATGTCATTTATCGCCATAAATTGATACCCGTTAGCGATTACAAAGGAACCAAAACGGTTTGTGAAACGTCAGAGGGAGGAGGAATATCTCGGGGAGAGAGGAGGAATGTATTGGGATGCGACGGAAGCTTGACCACTTCGCAGCGCTGTCGAAGGGGGAAGTCCGACCAACAAATGGGGTCTGGCTTGAAGGATATTGGCCTGGGGGGGTGTGGGAGTGCATGGGGCGAGTGGAGGAGGAGGAGGTGGACGAGGAGAAGCGCCATGGCGGATGAAAGAAACCACGCCCACTCGCCTCGCTGTATAGAGAGAGAGAGAGGGAGAGAGAGGCCCATTGTTGGTGATTTATGGCGAGTCGTTCGCCGCCGGTTGGCTATATTGGCGGCGCTACTCCGAAAGAGATTGAGACTCCTCGGCCGCCCGTCTCGGGCCGCGCGTTGTGTGAGCTCATGTACTTGTGTCTTTGCTCCGCTGTGTGCTGTGGAGCGTAGAGCGGGCGGGCTCGCGTATGGTTTAACGATGTGCTCCCAGTCGGCAGCGCCCCCTTGACGCCCCAGACATAAACTAGGTGCTCGATTATGAATGCGCCTGTTTAGCTCCCCCTGTTGATAGGACGTGGGTGAGAGAGTAGCCTCCTTCACCCTTTCAAACAACCCCTCCCCCTTTGGTTCGCGCGGGGATGAGAATGGCAGGAGGCGAGGGAGGCTGGAACACAGCGGATGATGGCACAGAGTTCTTCTCTCGTCTGGTGCAGTTGCATTTATAGCGCGTTCGCTTTTTAAAATACCCGGTGGATTGTTTTCCATCGCGCGTGCGAAGAGTTGAGGAGACCGAGGTGGTAGGTTAAGGGGGACGGGGAGGTTAGTTATTCCATTTTATCTCCTAACATAAATTGTCAAGCATTTTTATGTGACACTCAGCTCGTTGACTGGGATTGCGAGCAAGTCAGGGCTTTAAGTGGAAGTTCTCCAGCGTTTATTCGGTCGAGGAAATGAAAATTAACTACACTCCGTGGATGAAAGATGAAACCAGAGACTAATCCTAGAGCTAACTGCAGCGAGTAGCCACACGGATGGAATGTGCGTTGGTAGGCGATAAGATTTTACTGTGAATTCTCATTGCAGTTCTCACTGCCATTCTCTTGACTCTATCCACCATGAGTAACACGAAAGCTTTCTAACACAATAATTTCAAATAGAGGGAGAGATTGAGTATGATGAGATCCTTAGAAGAATGATACACTCAGCAGTGAGCTACAAAACATTAATTTGTTGCCAACTTGTTTCGCCTTCCCGCCATCACCATGAGGGCTAACAAGGTTTACAATCAGGGTGACTCAGGAAAAACAATCAGAGATCGTTAACTCTGATGATGTGCGAACATAGCAAGCAGGCATTCATCACAGCTTCAGAGCGCATCTTCTTTCGTCTGTCAGCTGAGGTTGGTTGACGGTGGTTTGTCTCGTAGGGGACGGACGGTGTTCAGATTTAGGACGGAAGTCAGACGAAAGATTGGTTTTTTAGGAGGTAATTTACGGATGGGAGCTATTAGAGAATTTCGATCGGGCACATTAAAAGTGGGGGTTTACGGTATAGTCCCAGATGTGATCGATTTTGGGGTTTTCTAATGTTCATAATGTGTTTTCGAATGATTTCGCTGTTGATTTTTGGTATTTGTGAGAAAGGGATTTTGAGATTTTGCTGAATTTAAATACTGACGTACCAGGGGGGATGGTTATTCGTCTGAGGACTTTATTTAGCACTGCTTCCAATTTTTTGTGGTAGGTTTGCTGGCGGTGTTCCATGCTGGGTAGCCGTAGGTGAATATCTGTCTGATCGTGGATTTTTATAGCAGTCCTTGTGATCAGAGTGATGGGACTGTTTCTTCAGAGGAACGAAGTAGACTGAACTAGAGGCACAGCTGGCTGTCTGTGGGGGCCTTCCAGTTGAGTCTGGGGGATACCGATCAGTAAATAATATATACCGTTGCGGGGAATGAACCAACTGTCTAACCTTGGCTATAGGAAAAATCCAAAAAGTTACCTAGCCAAAAACCAAGTTCGTAAGACAGCTATAATCCACCAAACAAATCGATTCCCCCGCCCCGCCCCCGCCTTGAATTTTAATAGAGTCAGAATTCGACTCGGAGAGAGGCAAGCGATGTGTTTATCTTTTTATTTTGTATGTTTGCCCAACACGGCATTGCCGTTCGTGCTGATGAGGTATCGATTCGGACACGAAACGAAGTTTTGCTCAAGGATTACGGTTTTAAAACCTTAATCCGCAGGCATCACCTATTTACCCTTCCTATCAGCCGAGTGCAAACAGCGAACGGCCGTGGAAGCGTTGGCGAAAGAGATACACGCACACGCGGAAGTTGGGGACGGAAAGCGATGGGCAGGGGGTGTACGGATGGAAAGGGAAGATGAGAGAGAGAGAGAGTGAGAGAGAGAGAGAGATGTGGATTGAGTGGGTATGTATGCTCACTGGTCATGTGGGGGGGAGGAGGGAGGGCGGGGGATGAACGGTCCAACACGTACGATTTCGCCACTGGCCATAGAGCGCACGAATTCATCCGGCACCCCATGCGACAATTGGTTCCAACGGTTAGCTAATTGGATACCCGGACCATCGACGGTGTTGAGAGGTTTTAACCGCTTTGCCGTGCATACAGAAGTGGGGGAGGAGGAGGAAGGGGAGGAGGGATGGGTGGAAAGGACACACGTGCATTGGTGTGTGTGCTGGAGCAGGGGAGGCTGCGTATTCAGGGCCGCGGCCATTTGGGCGCACACTGACTCCTCCGCACACTTGATCGCCGCTGGTTTAATGCGATAGAGGGAGATGGAGTTGCGGGCGAGTCGGTCCACACGACTACTGGTGGCATGGATGAGTTGAATAAGGTGTACGCTTCGGGGAATGGTACGGGAGAGAGGACTGGGCTGTACATATGCGTAGGCAGAGGGCAATGGATGGGGGTTGAAAACGAAGCATAGGAAGGTTCACTCACCCGTAGGCGGCCAGCGTTGGGTCGTACGGGTAATATCCGGTGGTGGGCTGCAATCCTGCACTCGTCCACGCCGTCACGTCCGCCGATGCGCTTCCGTCCTTAAGGGCGTAGGGATTACTCTGTGGATCGAGAGGAAAAGGGGGAAACAATTAAAAAGAGCCCAAGGGAAACAGACGGAGGGAGGGAGTCACAGCGCGACACACTGTCGCCCCTCCGAGAGCGCGGATTAAGCAAGAGAGGAATTTCACATTCGAATCCATGCAACGATGATGAAATATTTTTTCGTTTAGCTCTGCCAGTAATAGACCATACGGCTCCCGCTTGATTTTTTGCTGGGAAAGCCATGATGCCATTTTTTCACACATATATATGATTATTTCCACATCGATTCAATGTGTCTTCCTCCTATTTTTTATTCATTTCAGTCCCGGAAGCTTCCAAGTACTAATGCGGAGGGCAGCAAAAGAGAACAATGTCTGCCTGAGCACCACTGACCGTGTAGTGCGTTATGCTGGCATTCAAGAGATGAAATTGAAGCGGAAAAGTCACCTTACATCATTAATGCAGGCAGCCATTCATCAAAACCATATAGGTAAGTATGTATCTGCCAGGACTAAAGATACGTTACCATGCCATTTTTCCATTAAAACAGGAAACTCTGAGCTTGGAAAAATTGCTGTCCACGAGGAAGTTTCCGAATGAATCAAATTTAATTTATGTATACAAGTTCCACGACATAATACACACACATACAGTCATGATAGTCACTCCATTATTTTATGCATAACAAATTGTCACTCCATGGTTCTCTATGAAACACCGGGTCAACCATTCATGTGCCATTGTTCCTTCTTTAAAATTATACACAGAATATGATGTGTCAGGAATCAATTATATCCATTGTATACAAGTATTACTCATTATTTTGTCGAGGTCAGCGTTTCCAACAGCCGCAAACGACGGTGTTTAAAGGGGAGTCTACAGCAATGCAATGGTATCGAGGTGGAGAACTATTTGTCGATTGATATTTTGGGCACCGACCTCAAATTTTCGGCCGGTTCCCTAAAATATTTGCGCCTGTAAGGATCAGGGGGTTGATATGGGAAGATTATTAGGGTGTTGGGGGTAGGGTACAGAGAAACCCAGCATAAATATTAGCCTGCTCTCAGGAAAAGGCATCAAGAGGTCCATGGTTTAACGTCCCTATCGGCGGGCAACGCATGCTGCCTCCACTAAGCTCCCAAGTAGGGGTTTGGATTCTTTTTAGTGATCTTTGCCACTGTTGGGATACGACCAAAGACCGTCTGGAGGGGAAGTTATTACTCGCCACATAAACCCGAACCCCACGGAGAGAGAACGGAGAGGAAAGAAGAGGTAAAAAATACGGGTGAGGAAACGAAATGCAAAATCGCCCGCAGACGGAGAGAAAGAGAGGAAAAAAGGAGGGAGCAGGAAGGAGAGAGGCGATGGCAGATTCTTTTTCCTGCCCGTGCGCCCGCTGTGTGTTAGCCGTCTGGGCGTACTCTCTTTCTCTCGTCCGAGTGGGAGGAAGGAGTGCGGCGGGGTCTCTTGGGGGGCTGGAGGATAAGTAAATGAACGAGAGCGAGAGATTCAACTCGGCAGGTGTTCTTACTCTCAGCCGTCCCATCTCCTCCGCCCTCTTCCCCGATCTCATCTCTCCTCCTCACTCGGCCCTCCCGCTCCGAGAGGACCCTCTTCCTCTTTGCCGTGACCCCTCGCCTGCATTAAGAGGGCTACTCTCGACGGCCCTTCCCGCCGCAAGACCCCCTCCGCTGCCAACTCCTCCTGCTTCGGCCGTTCCGCTTTCGTGCCTATCCCCTTGCCTCCTCCTCTCTTTTACTACTCCCTCCTCCTTCCGCTGATCTTCATCTCCGCTCATTTCTGTTTGCTCACCATTATCCCTCCCCTTTCCCTCCCTCCCTCTTTAGCCTCCTCCTTCCCTCCCGCTGCTTTTGGATGGACGATATTTTCCATCCCGATGACAAAAATGACTCAATGCCCACCCGCCCTCTCTCTCTCGCTCTGAATCTCTTCCTTTCTCTTCATTCCACGCTCGCCTCACTCGCGTCATCTTATTTGTCCTCCACCCCTTTCTCCTCTCTAGTGCAGAGCGCTGCATCATCTTGTCGCAGAAATTTAGCGTTAGCTGAAACAAACTTATTTAAGACAGATTTCTTTCAGCAGTTCATTTCTTTCCTGGAATGCCAATGTTATTTGCGACATTATTAGGTTATTATTTCTTCACATTGTCACGAACCCCGGGTATCTTTTACTAAAATGAACAAAGCGCATCTTCACCAGGCTCAGTTTATCGATGGAGATCACCTTCGCTAACTATTTAATTCCTGACTTTTCCATTCCACCGTCTTTCTCGGTGGACAATCCGTTTTGCTTTCTACTCCAATATTTTCCCAGAATTCAGCAATGTCAGATTGTAATCTCACTCTGCCTGTGTGGTCCATTTTGTAATGTGTTTCGTGGGATCATTCAGTCTTTAACAAACTTTCCAGTTACTGGATTTGAAGTGTTGACTTTACTTTCGACACACAAATTCCGGTGGGTAGATTGAAAATATTTTAAGTTCCATATTACTCGGTTTACCATTCTTTCAAACCTTTCCGACTAGAACTCTTTGCAGCGTTTACAATTTTCCGCATGAATGCGCGCTGTCACCGATCTCCCTTGAGAGGGTTACTTTGGTCCACTCTGGGTCTTCCCCTTCTTCTTTTCTCCCGCTCCTCCTCCAACTCCTTCCGTCCACTTCTCCCTCCCTCCCTCCTCCTCCTTCCCGCACTCACGCAATGTGTTCTCGCTGTCTCGCGAAATCTTCCTCTCTCTCTCTCTCCGCGTGAAGTGCGATACCCTCTCTCTCCTCCTTCAGCCCGCTCTCCCGCTATTTATCTCTGCATCACCACTCCCTCTTCTCCCCAGCCGTAAACAACGGCGATGACAGCATCCGTGAAGGATACTCGGCGATGGCTGTTGAGCCCAGCGGTGCCGGTCCCGTATGTGTGTGGGTACATCTGTGTGCTCATATGGATGTGTGCGTGCGTGTGAGGAGAGAGAGGTTTAGGCGTAAGAGGGGCAGGAGATGGCCGGGCGAAGTGGAGAGGCAACAAGAGAATGGACAACACGGAGGAGGGCGGGGAGGAGTGCCTCTCTCTCTCTCTCTCCCTTGTAGTGTCCTCGAGGTGCTGACAAGCGATACGCTTGATTCATTTTGGGGAGCGGAAAAATGTATCCCCCTCAGGGCAATGGGATACTTTCGCACCGGAAATGAATTAGGTTACTATCGGAATCGAGAATTTCAAATAAATGAATTTTTTCCTCAACTCTTTAACTTACGTTAGTTATGACCAAAAATTGCCTTATTTTTTAAGTTGTATTTTTAATTAAATACTTATATCATATGAGATAAATTGATTTTCCAAGCGTATAAATTAAATTGTGAAAATATACGTAGGTATCATTGTAATAATTTGAAGAATTAATTTCAGCAAATTTTGCAATTCATTTGGATACGACTCCCGAAGTACACGGCCAAGCGACCTTATAAGTGTACTTGACTGAGTCTATAAGTCTAAGTGTACTTGAAAAGAATCAGGAAAAGCGGGAGCCGCGCATATTCTTTCCAATAGGCTTTGATGAGGATAATAGCATTCAAAAGCCCTATTGGTGGATATTTGTTTTCAAATAACCCAAGTTCATGGCTTATGTCCAAAAATATAAACGAAGACATTGAGATAGGTAATATTTTAAATGAACGCATTCGGTAATTCCCAAAAAATAACTCCAACTATAACCATATGAAATATTCAACTCTCACTACAGTTCCTCTATCCAGAGAAAGTCCGAGAAAATATTCCACTTAAGAAGAATAATTGTTCTACTGCCAACATTCCTCGATGACCTCTTCCTCCTAGGTATCTAATTGGTATCTCATGTCATACACAGAATGTATCCCTGACTCATTGCTGGTCATAACGCCACAAGAGTGTTCCGTAGCGTTCGGTCCGTGAAATGTCGAAATAGATTATTCTTTCACCCTCAAGTAGGAACCGCCCGGAATCCAAAGCGAATAGTCCATCTCCTTTGTTTAAATACATAAATTCAAATTGTAGCAATTTGGTATTCTTGAATTAAGGGTGATTGTATTTCTCTAATTCCTTCTATATTTCGGTTCTCCACGTACGATCCATCGTCTCAGATTAATTGCTTTTAGCATGGATCGGCGACAGTCACATTAGCCATTTTTTGTCGGAGGATCTTGATCCTTGATTGCTCAAGGCGATGGCTTCGGCCATTCGAAATCCTCGAACGGACGACTCAGCCTTCGCATTTCGACGCATGCGCCTCGCCTCCAACCCCGTTCGGAGGAAAAAATTGGCGGGCATCCATTCATCGCATATCCGGGAGATAAAATGAATTCGGCGCTTGCCATTCCTCAAGGGAACGACCAACGGCCCCAAGGGAGGGAAGCGTGATAGCACGGGGTGGAGAGGGAGGGGGGAAGGTTAAGGTTAGAGTAAAGGGATTTGCAGTGACGACGGAGGAGAAGCAGGCTGCGATGCGAGAGATGGCACGGATTGAAGGAGCCGGGGCGGGAGCGAAGCGGGAGGAAGAGCAAATGAAGGAGAGAAAGGTGTCCCCCCCCCTTTGGGAAGGGGGGTAGGGGCGCACAATAAAACCTGGCAACGTAAAAGGATTCCGGCGGCGACAGACGACGACATCTTAATGTTGAGCGCAGATGGCCACGTAGACAACCCGCGGTCAACATGCTCTCCCTCATTCTAGCCCACTCCCCCCGCCTTTAAAAAAAATAACCCCCCCGTCCGTCCGCGACCCCCGTCCACCCCCCACGGGCTCCTCTCCTTATAGTCCTCGCTCTTATCCTCATCCCACTCCGCCATGCTCGCAAAAGGACACGCACCCCCCCCCCTCACACGAGCCCCCTATTTGACCGCTTCTTATTCAGACCGAGTCCTTATGCGAGACCCTCGGGGATTCTCTCATCGCCCCTGCACTTACACCCACGTCCTGACCCTCTCCATCTCTTTCACCCGCGCACTCATTTATATTTTCAAGGTGATTCCCAAGTTTTGCTTTTTCTTTAAGTCATCTTCAACCCTATCCCTCGACACAAAAGTGTCGCCCATCAATTTGTACGAATATCTTATTCACACGCGTATGGTAATTTTTTCGGCTCCCGTTTTATCGCCGAGTATGAGCAATAACAGCAAATTCATCAGATTCGCCCGCTGCAATATTCGTTGCGGGAAAATTCCCCAAGGTTTTCACTGCCATCATTGGGGGAAGAAATGACCAGGAGGGCATTTACTATATTGAATGTAAAGCATTACGCCATCACAAAATGCAAGTTGTATGCATCGTAACATGAATCACATTGAATTTCAATGTAATTTATAAATTTATAAGTCAACTCAAAGTAAAGAGAAGCTATAAGCCAGTTCTCTAAGTCAATGATTAATATTTAAAAATTACATGCGATTTAGGACGAAGAGAAGTTAAATTTGCATTTTTTTATAGTCTTCATTGGATCACTTCAGTCATCCGAAATTCTTCTGTTTTCTGTTACCCCAGTTTTTCTTCATTCGCTTGGATCGACTTCCTTCATCTGGGATCACCCTTCTTATCCTCTGTTTGTTAATCTTGGTTTGTAGTTTGATCTCTTTGTCCTTGAGTTTCATGATTGTGAACTTTTCTTTCAAATCTTCTGTTGTAATGTGTAATTCACTAATATCATGCTTAGTGTCTACAATCCATAATATGCTGGTCTCACTGTTCCGTTGTTTTTCTATATTTTTTTGCTTATTATGTTTTCCGGTGTTCTAATTATGTCTCCAAAGAATGAGTTACGTCTCTTTCTCATCGTGCTCGTTAGAGGTTCTATTTCTCTGTAACGCGTTCTATTTTACATTTACAAAAGTATGTTTAAACTCGAAAACCCAATGGATTGTAACCTCTGAATTTATTTTCAAAATCAAAGGTAACTGGAATACATGGTTCCATTCTCATTATCAGCATGAAATGTTTCAAATGCATTACACATATAATGACGGACTATTTTTGCTAACACCATGGAGATTGCTCGGGGGCCGCAACATATGTATGCTGGCAGAGAAAATTCTTGTCTTGCTTCCATAATGCACATGAACGTTTGTTTCGAACGGTCATGTTCTCCTCAGAGACGAGAATCCCATCGCGAGAGCCTGTTGATTCGCATTCACCGCGACCCTCCGCTTCCCTGCCTCGTTTGGCTAAATTTCCCTCGATATTTTTCTCCGCGTGGGTCCCCACGGAGAAGGCTTCTTTCTCATTCTCGTCGCCATTCGCCTTCGCCTCTCTCTCTCTCTCGTTTCGTCTCCGACCCCTCTCTCTCGCCCTCGCGGTTACTTACACGGTGTTGCGCCCATGTTCATTGGAAGTTGTGAGCGGAATCTGCAATGCACGGCAGACGACGAGGTGACGGCCGGCGCGGCGGCGGCAGCGGCGGGGACACAACATATAATGCGCGGAGGCGAGCGAGGACATGTGTTGTGAGATGCCTCGGGTGGAATTGAACGGGCGAGAAGAGGGAAACGAAGGAATGACGTTTTCCCTCTCTCTCTACGACTCGATTTTCAACGCGGTCGTTTTTCCTGTTTTTTATGTATATTTTTTCCTTCCTCCTCTCCCCCTCTTCCCCCATGTTCCCCTTTCGTGAATTCCTGCGGGAGCTCTCGGCTTCCAGGAGAGATTTCACTCCCAAGCGAGCCGATTCACTGCTCTCCCACTCTCATGAAGGCGGTATGCGAGACCGTTCTCACCGGATTGGTGATGGTCACCAAAGTGAACGAGTGCGTCCTCCGCGCACGCGACTACATCTGCGCGGAGGTTAATGCAAAAAAAACTAGCATCTTCGACAATTTTTTCAGATACATTCCAATCAAATAATTCAAATCTAGAAGGTCACGTGATGCAGTGCAGAGATGTTATCATTTTTACAATTTTATCCTAGAGATAGTGGCACGTTTTACCCTTCTGTGCCAAAAACCACTGAGTGATAGAGGTGAATTATTTTTTCATTGATCCGGGCGAAACATTTGCGCTAGTCTCTTATCCTAAAATGTATCTCAAGGGAAGAAATTGTTGTACATTGAAGCGAGTATGTATCCAGCCCACAGATGTTTCTCATCTCTCTTTGGAAAGTAGATTGTACCAATGTGAGGTCATAAGTGGATAAGTAGGCTATATACCAGTGCAGTGAAACATCTGGCGAAAATGTGAAATTGGATTTGAAATCACCAGTTGCGCTCCTCTAGGAGTGGTGTTTCTTGAAGATTGGCGCGCTCAGCTTTAAATCAGAAGCAGCTTCATATGAAAAAGATATTTTCCCAGCAGCTTAGATTTAAGTATGGGGAGTCCTAAGGTTTTTGTTTTTCTCATTTTGCTACATTATCCTTGGAAAATATCCTTTAATTCTGGAGAACTCGCATTCTTTCGGTTTACTCAGTTTTCATGCCACTGGCAAATGATCTACGGTGAATTAGACTTAAAGATACATCGTTCAGGTAAACACTGTTAGTCCAGCTCACTAAATGCTCTCAATAAAAATTCGGGGGTGGAAAACGTAAATTTAGTTTCGTAATCACAAAATCCTACACGTGACAGAAGTTTATTTTGCAATTACTGCCGCCTGGAATGTATTATGCCGACATTTTTTTGTCAAAGCGGCCCCGAATAAGCATTCATCCCATCCTGAAACTCGCACTAAATAACGTCAGCAATTAAGGACCTATTTGTTAATTTTTTTCCTCCTCTCAGTACGGTGTCCCGAAGATTTAGGACCTAACGAAAGTTATAGCGCGAGGTAATTTTCGCAGTTGCGGTTTACCCCATAGTCTCATTATCACTTTAAGGGCGTCGTCATATTCTCCGTATACGGAAAGTTGCACCGGCAACTCTTCTGAAAAATATGCGGATGGAAGGAGGGTCACGTAGTCGATGGAAAGAGCGGGGGGGTGAGGGCGGAGGCTGGGGAAAAAACGAAACGTTAAGGGGTGGAGATCGGGGCAACCAGAGTGATTCCATGCAAAAGGACGCGCTTTGCACTCATAAATTGACCTTATTCATTTCCTGTTCTTTTTTTCCGCCGATGTCTACTATTAATTATAGTTGCGAATGCGAGCCATTGGAAAGTGTTTGCAAAAACTAAGAAAAGATTAACATACAATGGCGGTTTATTGCAACACAATTCTTCACATCATTTCATTTTGAAGTGGAGAGAATATAGATTTGCTGGCGGCCATGTTGCCAATTAAGGAATACCAGGGTAAAGCCAATAAAAACCCAAAATGCCTTAATTGACCTTCTCATATCCTCCTACCAACGATAATGCCCCTTAAAAATGTCTCCAATTAAATCATTCAATTAATTTAATTTTTTATCACACTGCTCGATGCAGAAATAAATTGACGTGCATGTTCTCATTACCTCGATGGAATGCCGACTTTTGTTTTTCCGTTAAATGCAGGTTGTTAACGATTGGAGCGAAATTCTGAATGAAAGTTTTCTAATAAAAAACTCCACAAGTATTTACGCTTTTATTGAGATCCAACAACGTTTTCGCGTACATCTTGGAAATTAGAGTGAGGATGGAAATGCCTCCAATGGAGATTCAAGAGGCAAACCATGTTTTGAAAAGAACGTAACGCAAGGAAACTAAGAAATCCGACGAAAGTATCATCGAGAGATTTGGAAAGAAAAAAATACGGATACAGCAATTCTCCGAATACCATAGCGTCCTGAATATGCAGCTCCAAAGAGGTCATACGCATTCCGCTCACATGCCCATCGGTAACGACAACAAGAACTTGGAACGACCCAAAACATCAGCCGTATTTACACTCGGTAAAAACATGGGCGTTTGACGGAATAATTCACGGAAACGTTTGGAGAAACACAGGCGTACGGCCTTCGCACGGCTCATCACTCCGAATAGGAATAAGATAAAAAATTCTCGACGAGCAAGAATCTCTCGCGAGAAGACTAGAGAAGCATTGGAGGGGACTCCCACTCCTGTTAAGAATAGCGACGGGGAGGGCGACGCACAGGGTAGTGTATTTGGGCCGGGTCGGTCAACCAACGCAAGCCTCCCATTCACCAATCTCCCCCGCATCTCCTCCCGGCACACACCCGTTGCACCGCGCATCATCACACGAGAGCATCTGGGAGGCTGCACAGTGGTTGGAACGGTGAGGGGGGAAGGACAATCCTCCCCACACCCAAACAGTTTCCTTCTGAAATGAATGCGAGAGGAGGAGAGAGCAGGCATTTGACGGAAAACGAGATTCTGTGAAGGAGGGGATCAGAATAAGTGAGGGGGAGTAGGAGGAAAGGCCCCGGCGGCGGCTGCCCGCGTTTTAGTGCTCCCTCCCCCCCTACGATACTTCCCCTTTCATTTCCTTCGTACCTCCCGCCCCCCCCCCTCCCAACGTAAATCCTATCGCACCCTCCACTCTCTATCCTCAACCCCCAGGGCCTTCTCTCAGTCAGCTTGATTCCGTCCCACAAGCAGTGTTTTCAAGGGGAAGTGACGATTATGCTACCGAGGGCACGGGAGCGAAAGAATGGAACGAGGGGTGGTTTGGATTGTACTTCACTTTAGTTGAGTCTCTTTTTGAGCAAGCTAACAAAATTTGGAACTGAGCACTGATAGGGCTAATTCGCTAGCCAAAAGAAAGGCAAACGAAATAAGAATGTTTAGTTAAAAACTGCAAACAATACAGCAGAAAGTGGCAAACCTAATGGACGAACTGGATAGGAAGCCGCTTGAGACTCGAAAGTTTCCAGTAAGGGTGAGAGCACTTGCAGAAAAAACTTAAAATCCAGGTTGACGAAATAAATAATGTTTCATACTCTACTAATGGTCGGTTGCAGGAACGACAAATATGTATTTCATAGAGTTATGGGACCCATAAGCTATGGAAACCATTCCATAAGTGTTGCAGAAACATTCGATAAATTTATTGGTCTCATAAATGGCTTCAAAACTTATGGAATCGAGCTTTGAGCTCTATAGGTAGCCAAGATGGCGGATGCGCAAAGGACAGCTTGGAGGCTTAATGACTTGATAATAGAGTTGTTTTGAGACGAAAGACCAGTTTGATTACGCTTACTGACAAATTATTATGTACATTACCAATTAAGCATGAGATAACCTTTCATAAATTTGATACATCGGTAGAAGATTAGATGAAAGCAGTCAACTATTAGATTAGAAGATTAGATTAAAGCAATCCGAAGTAATCAACTATTAAAAGACAAGCTATGATATGCCCTCCAACCCAAATGCTTTTATGAGGCACATAACTTCATAGATCTCTTAACTATTGATTCCATAACAAAATAATCTTGCAACCGGCCATAAGACACTTTTGATGTTTCATTTTCTATTACTTTTACGTCTTTCCTGTTTATAGTATACTATTCCTACCCCTCCCCCCTACGCGACCTTAAGGAGACTCGGAGGTGGTAGAGGTGCATACAATGGCGAGCAAGGAAGGGAGGAAGGAGTGGCGGAGGCTTCAAGAGAGGCGAGGCGGAGGGATATCCAGCACAAAGGCCACCACCCGTCGACTCCTTCTCTACCCTGGAAAAAACTTATGTTTCCCAAAACCGCTTGCAAGTTGAGTCCTCTCCCGTCCCAATGCAGGAGGCACGGAAGCAGCTTAAGAGTGTGAGGGGGACGGGGGGTTTGGACGCGGAGAACATTTCGGCCGAATGATTTCAAACCGAAGATCGGCACGAGAGAAATGTGGGATGGACGGAATCGGATGCCTCTGGAGGTGAGAAACGAAAGCGAACGATAGGGAAAACCATATGCCGGAAGTTTGCACTGAATATACTCGGTAGATACCTGAACAAGAAGGGCGTGCATGGAAGAAAGTCGGCAAAATGTCATGAGTCTCCACGGAGATTGATCCAGTGTGTTAGAACAAAGTACGAAAACCATTTCATCAACAAAAAGAGCTATTTAATTTTCTCAAGGAGATATTATTGACAAAGACATTATAGGTATCCATGGAGCGGAAAGACGCGCGGTATAACTTGGACTGATACTGATCAACCAAAGCCATCAGGCACTGACCAAACCAATCAGGCACTGACCACTCGAAACCATCCAGCTCTTCGGAAATTACGACATTAAGAATTATAAGAAGATAACCATCCGAGTAATATTTTCAGCATGCTTGGCCTTTACACAAACATTTTAAATAGTTGATAGCATGCCGATAACAGAAGTTATATGTTTGCAGTTGCCTTTTAGCTAATCACGAGGAGACTTTTGATCGAAAGGGGTTTCCTAGTATCCAAACGGCTCTTTAACTTTACGTACTCTGAGAAAATGAAACCAAAATTAATGAAATCGAACGAGGGAAACAGGAAGTACCTTTGCACGCGTACTTGCCTGACTGCCGCCTTCATTTCTCATTTGAAGGTAGAAGGTGGGAGAAAGATAAAGAACCGTGCCTATTTAAAAGAAACATGCTCTACTGCGAGTGCAGGGACAATGTTGAAGCGACCATTAAGACTCGCTAATGTGGAAGGTTACTGAATAAGATTCAAGCGCAATCCTTCCAAGCGAAGCGCGGCACAGCCGAGGTTTATATGTTAATCGCGCGTTCGCTTTTTACGTGTGCCTTTCACCGGGAAGAGACTTTGCAGCCAAGTTTCTGCATTTTTTTCGCCGCGCGTCTTTCCGCTCCATAAACTGGGATTCTGATGATACCCAACCTTTCGGAGATATTCAGACGTGATTTAAAACCCTCCATCGCAAAAAAGAAGATGAAAACCTACAGGTTCTACTCGTCCATCGCCTACGCCGAGGGCCTTGCTGCTTGCTACTCCGTGTCGCTATCGTGCGTCTCATAGTTTCAGCCGTTACTCTATCAATCCTTCAGTCAGAAAATGAATGATGCGAGAAGAAAGGGAAGGCTTCGCGCGGGGACGGAAAATGTGATACACGGTTCATTTTTGCATTTTAACGTCGCCGTAAAGTCACGGATGCTCGACCGTTAGCGGGGAAAAGTGTTTTTGGCTTGTTGCCTATTTGTAGTCGACGACGCAAGGAAGGCAAAGAATATATCAGTGCAGAATGGAACGGAAAACGAGTGTGACCACGGTCATAAAAATAGGACAGAGCAACTTTCCGATAGTTGAAACTTGTGATTTCCCCTTCATCACCAAAACTTTTGGGAACTAAGAATTTCGAAATAATCAAGAACTCTCAAAAATGTACGCCGACCGGTGAAAAAATATATGTTAGCTGGAAAACCATAATTAATCGGACAAACCAACTAATAGGATTCTTTCCAAATGTCATAAAGATTACATTCACTTCCAGTTATATTGTATATGGTGAAAGGATTTCATCGAATGTTATTATAGCTTGATTGGACATGTGCATGCTAACATTTGTGCTCCGCTAAAACAAATGTGACAGGTAAATTTTATTTATTACGTCTTAAATGCATGACTCTTAATTACCTTAAAAAAACTTCATCATCTCAAGATTTGGCAGCTTTTTCAAGAGTTTCTGCCATTAAGAGATTTCACTGAATTAGGGCTTAACTCCATCCGAAAGAACGCGACAACGACCGCATTGGCAGATATAAGTAATGGAGTATTGGAGGAGTACCCTATGATACAATGACCCCGCAGGAATGGCACTCAGTCGGCGTCTATAAAAGATCGAAAGATTATTTTCAAATCAGCTCACGAATTCTCTGACACCATCTAAATCCTTTAGTTATAAAAAAAATTCGATCGTCACCGGACTGCCTTGAAAAGTTATATGTTCTCCAACCGCATAAGTCGTTTCGAAACATCTCTCGCTGGGACGAGATGAGTGTCGGGAGCCTGTTTTTCCTTTTCCCCTTCGTCCTCTCCCCGCGCTTCGCTTTGCTCTGCCTCGCGGCCCGGCTCATGCCCCGCGGTTGTTTCGTGCGCATAGTGAACATTTCCATGGCATAGAGCCGCCATAACTTTTAACGATGTGCCACGTCTCGTTACACGGTGAGTTGAAAGCAGTAATTTACTTCAGACTCCTTACCCTTATATTTTCACGTACTGCGGGGATGTAACACAAAAAACTGCCCATTATGTGCTTCCGACGATACCCTTCTTCAGCGAGAAGTAATCGAAGGGGACACTTGACGTAATTGTAAGAGAGTCTACTCGCCCAAGTGAGCCTTGGGCAATTTTCTGGTCCCTCTTTCTCATGAAAAAACTATTACTCTTTCACGAAACTCACTTAAACTGACTTTAAAAAATTTTTGATAAAATATTCCAATGAAGTGTATGGGCCAAATATAAGTGTTACGATGACTTCTTGAGACAAGTTTTATAGCGTACAATGTTATTAGAAAAGTGCCATAAAATGCAAGAAAACAATTGGCGAGGAAAATATGACAACATTGACAAGAGAGAGAAATGGACGATTATGAAAACATTGGATCGTGTTTCTGATCTAGTTTAGAAGTTAGATTGACTTAGCTAGGGATTACGAAATATTTGGATTGGCCAGGCAGTTGAACCAAGATTGCGCTCAAAGATTGAGAGAGTTTGCAACCCTGCATTGCCTTTTATTGAATTGAGGGTTGGTAATGGAAAATATGAAATGAGAATCCTTTTAGGGTTTTGTGGCTTGACACGTACTGTGGTTTGTCTGGAGTGCTGCAATGCCGCAATCTGCTGTAAAAAATAAATGTCTTTCTGTGACATAACGACAGTGAAAAAATACAGCATATTAATTTTCTTGAAGCATGGTGGGGATTATTCACAAGAGTACATTTTCAGGGGTATAGAATTTTCTGTTTGTAGAGGTCTTTCATTCTAACTTTTCATGGAAACGTATGAATTATGATTCTTTTTAAGGCTCCATATTTTAATCGGTGATTCATTTGTCTGGAGTATTTCATTTGCTCCGCATTATCCGAAGAAATGGACCGATTTTAATTGCGTCATCTCTGTGGAATTATGTCTCTTATCATTTCTAAATAGTTATTAAACATTTTAAAATAAGGGAATGATGGTTTGAGTATGTCGCACCTCTTTCTTCATATCTGCTGAACATTCGACAATAAGCGTGTATTTTTTATAAATTATTCCCCAGCTATGAACATGCATCCGTAGATCAGGTTAACTCGTAGATATCTGGTGATTTAGGTTATATTCTGCAACGCCTCAGGAGGTCCGTCAGGGTGATAATAGACCTCGCTACCATTTTCGATTCTTTCGTCAGGTTTACAGTTATTTGCAAATAAATACCCAGTGAGCTGATACGACATTGAGCGTAACTAATGCTAAAACGCGGATAATTAATGAATCTTTCTTAGTCTCAGATATTTTTGCTAGGTATGGATATGGTATGAATGTAGACGGGGCCAAGCTATCGTTTCCCGCTCAGTTCCAAGAGCAATCCGTCATCGATGCTCCCCGTTAGAGCAAAGCGAATCACTTACTCCGTTGGAATTAAGGTCACATTCTTCAGATGAAACTTATGTAGAGCGGTCGCGTCTCTCGTTGGAATGTCACCGCGACACCGCGCCAACAGGTAGTATGATTAGTAGACGTCCTAACTGAGGAACACGTAGATTAATTACTTTCTTCCAAGGCACTTTATTTCTCCCTATCACGTTATTTTTCTCAGCCAGCGAACTCCAACTCGATCATTTATTCTACACCTGCTGAAGGCAAATAGCTGATGGCGTGCTCCTTTGCAATTAGCATATTGAGCAAGTTAGAAAAAATAATCCCATTCGGTTTGATGCATTAAGTGAGTCGATGAATGATTAAGCTGAATTTCACTGCACGAGTATCTCTCGATCTGGGGGAAAGAATTCTCTCCGCTTCCAGTTTCGCAATGAGCCTTTTAAGGAAATTTAGCCTCCCTGTTTACCGACTCCCTGTCCGAAAACCCGATCTTCCCACCCATTCATTGACCTAATTAACGGCATTTACAGTCATCCACGGGAAGGAGAAAAAACATCCCCCTTGGAAAAGTAGATGGCAGGAGAAGGGAGCTGGATTCTCGAAAGAGAGATTATCGACCACTGCACGAGGGAGATTTCAGCTGAGTGAGTCGAAAGAATTCCTACTTTCTTCCCTCGAAAGAAGTTAGTTTTCCTCTTCGGTCGAGGAATCTTTTTTTATTCTCCCTTTTCTTTCCACCAACCCCTCCATCCCCCTCCTTCCCGCTTCTCCTTATCCTTTACCCCAACCTCGTCCTTTACCCCACAGAGATCCGCCCCTGCAATATCCTTCCCCAGCCAAAAAAGGATTCGGTAAGAACAAAAAGATTAAGCCGAGCCGTTTATCCCGTGACACATAAAAAGAAGATCCGGGTATTCTATTTTATTTTCACCTGCTTTCGGACCCTTCCAGTGGGTATCCCGGAGGAGGAGCTGGGTAAGCATTTCGGAATCGGCGGGGAAGACAGGCTCAAATTAAATCAACGCAGCAAATGAGTCGGAAGATAGAAATACGGGAAATGGGGGACATGGGGCTTGGCTGCCTCGGGGGGGGGGGATTGAGGGGGTGGAATAGCATAGAGGGGGAACCAAGGAGTAGAAGAGTAGGATTGGGGTGTAAGCAGGCGAAACGATGAGTTACGGAAGAGACGGCTGAGAAGCCGGGGAAGCAGGGAGGAAAAGGGTACTTAGGGACGAGAGGGATACAGTACACGAGAAGAGAAAAGTAAAGAACTGGTGCTTGATCCATGAGAAATAAAATGCTGGAAATAGAGAGTGCTGAGTATAATGTGGAAATCTATTAACTCGAACGGAAAACCAGATAGTCTTGCGAGGAACATTTCCGCACAAGTGAGTCTGTCAAAACGCATTACTATGCACCTCACCTCTTACAAATTAAATAGGCATGAACTCCACTTCTCCCATCACCTCTACTCTGTAATCTCAGAAATAATGGCAGAATTATCATTCCTTTCACCCTATAAATTTTCCCGAGACCAGCAAAAACGCACACAGCGGCTATCAACACAATAATCAAACACAGGTTCGACATGAAGCGAGAATGGAGATTTTTTTAGAAAAAACGTAAACGGCGTCAAACGCTGTTTCGAAAGAACGGACAGTCATCTCCTTTCCGTAATGGAGTAATCGGCGCGAAGTGAGAGACGGAGAGAGCTGCTTACAAGGTGTATTTAAATGCTAGATAAATGACTAGAAAAAAAACGTGTTACTGTGGTTCTTAGCAGTGCGATGGCGCAAGAGTGATTGATTACTAAAACGTTGGATGAAAAGATAAGTGTGTGGCCTTATGTTATCACCCTGAGGATAGGAAAGTTCAAACCGGCGAACGCGCTAAGGTCGTCTACTTTACGTTAAATAGGACGCCCCAAGCATGGCGTCACGCTCGGTAGCGGAGGATGGTGCAAAAGCAATATTCTGGGAAAATGCAAAGACAGAGACGTCTAATCTGTTGGGGCATTCCGCATTTGAAAACAACCTGCGAAACAGAATTTCCAATCAATTGTGACATCTTTGACTAGGAGAATTTCTTTTAATTTATTTATTAGAGTAATTAATGGCTGACGCAATAATAGATGTATTCTTAAGGCGTTCCGACTTCGGTCTACTTGGATGGCGATATGCTAGGCCCTCGCATTCTAACCTCAGGTCATAGGGTCGAATTCCACTGGAGTGGTAATTAGCAATTCAGGACGTGTTCTTGAGTTTTCGTCCAAATATTTTTAAATGTCTGGAGCTTAATACTCTTGCCTGAAAGGATATTATGACAAATAATATATTAAACTGCCTATGCTATTTGTTACAACTTAATATTAACAAACTCTAATTCTTAGGCAAACTCAACACACCACCAAGCCATCTTCCTTCAAGGGGAATTTCGAGGGGGTTTTATGCGAACTAGATGTTCAGGCCTCAAGTCTACATTAAAGCACATGAGACGAAGTCGTGCTTACAAAGCCACTGTCGCGGTGGATAAACCCAACATTGTCGTTATTAAAACGACGAAATTGACAAATTTCCAAACATTACACTTAACAAATGATGTGGTACGAAGTCACTCGCACGGATGCATATACACCAGGGTTGAAATTCGCTATGAAAAAATCATTTGAGTTGACCGGGTTCGAATCCCGGTCAAGCCAAATGATTTTTTCATAGCGAATTTCAACCCTGGTGTCTGCTAGAAAGCTCTCTGGCCTAAAAGCGAAAATAACTATCGACAAACTGTTTAGATGTACGGCAGATGCGCAGCACTTTCACAGAAGTTAAATGAATTAGCCAAATAAGTAGCGAGAAGAATTTTAACTCTGTTTCAAAACTATCTCTGGACGGCACGAGGAAGAGGAATACAAATTAAACAGGCAGGATTAGATGTAACCAAACTCCTGTGGGCTTTGAGCTGCTGAAACCGAATCTAAATACTGGCGTGTGGCCATCTCTCAACTTGCCCTCATTGTCGATAGCCGCTCCTCTAAGGTCTCCTCAAGTGGAGGCATTCTATTTTAAAAGCACAGGATAAAAGCAACGAGCAAGAACATGAACATGAATTCTTTAGTAAAGACCATATTATTTCTGTGTACTAAAATATTCCTTCGTTTGTATCTTCATACTCCGGTTCAATTTCGTCTTGGCCACATCGGAAGCCATCCTGCCACAAAGCCCTCCACGAATCAATCTCTTTAGCTACGTTACATTTCAGTAGACGCCTTTGTAACCCGGCTTTCCAACCACTGATTGAGAACAATGAAAACGAGGAGTAACAAGAGGTAAGAGAGTCAGGGCATGAAGAAATATCTCGGAATATGTAATACTTACGGCGTCTCCATGAATAAGCGAGAAGAGGAGAAGGGTGGGAGCCAGGTGCAAAAGCCGAAAGCTTAGGAGAGCGGTGAAGGAGTAAGCGAGCCTGAGTGATAACCAGAGGTAGAGGGAGTTTGACAAGGGAGCGGTCGGATGCTTGGTCGGTGGGTTGGAAGATAGGACTCCACGAAAAAGAGGGACAAGGTAAATGGATACGTGGGTGGGCGGGATAAAAAAGGGCTATTCTTTTTACGTGGCTTGTGTTTTCGGGGGCGAGGCAAGGGGAAGGAGAAGAAGAGAGGATTGGAGAATTAAAGGAGAGAGAGAGAGAGGAGAGATGTGATTTTTATATTCGGGGTTGTGGTTTTTGCTCGAGGGTTTGGGCGGAGTTGAGAGGGGAGGGATATTGGTACGTTGGGGGAGAGAGAAAAAGAGCGCACCCCCTGCCATTCACTCCCGGTCCCAATCCCCGTCCCACCTCCTCTCTCCCCTTTTTATTCCCACCCCCCTCCCACTCAGCCGGAAGAGCGACAGTCAGCAGGGGTTGGATTAGAGGCGAAGCGAAGCAGAGTGCGGCGGGCGGGGAGGAGAAGTGGGGGTGGTCGGCGCTGTGGAGCGATTGGGGCCGCAGGGGGGGGGGGGGAAGGATAGAGGGGCGGATATGTGGGAAAGGAGTTGATGCGGGAGGCCCCCCTCGGGTGGGGGCGGGAGTGGGGAGAGATTGTCGGCGGGGAGGCGAAAAATGGCGTCGGAGGCAGAAGTCGGAAGCGGAAACAGGAACGAAAATTTTTTGAAAGGGATAAAAAAAATGCGCGGGATTGAGTGGGAGGCATCTTTTTTTTTTGGAGTGATACATAAAGGAAGTGCAAGCACGCTAGTACCACAATTACCGCCATCCGGAGTATTTAAGGTTGACTGCCGCCAAAATATATATTTTCGATATACCCCACTCACAAATGCCAGTCGTTTGCTTTCTTCCCTTCTCCAACCCCGTACTGAGCTCTTCCTAGTTTTCTGCTTCCATCTGGAGCTCTTTCTCAGTGTATGGGGATTTATGCTCGAAACGGATTGAAAAAATTCGTTTCGGGACTTAGGTGGCTGTCAAAGCGTTTTCAAATGTTATTTATTACTAAAAAAGAACATTTAGTGAGATGAACAAAGTGAATTGCTTCGTTTTACGAATTATTTCTGACCCCATAAAAATCAAAACACCCAAAAATGAAATTACGGAATTTTTTAATCTCAATTGCCATAAATTTCCATCTCAATTGACCATGTGGCGAATCAGTTCGATGAAACTCCAAGAACATTCAGCCGTAGGGGCTTGAGTCAGAGGGGCGTAAGTCAGCCAAAATCTCCCGTAAAGTCAGTCTTAACTGTAATCTGAAACTATCCGTAACGTCCGTATGCTGGGGTCAAAATACGTAAACTCGTAAATTAACCATGGAGTAAAAATGAGCGGATTGCGGGGACTAATTAATTGTTTTATGGCTTTGAGATGCCCGAACTCAATCACTCTGCAGTGTGGCTTGAGTAGATTACTTGAAGAGATAAGACCGTCGCGACGGTACAGGGTTGCTCCCTGACGATGCAGAACTCTTTTCTCCTCGTCTTCCCTCTCGTCGACACGGCGAAAAGAAGTTTTTCCGTTTCTCCAACATTTCGAGTAAATCGGCGGAAATATTTGCTAAAGGACGTGTTCCCGTACCATGGAGGAGCGTCTGGGAGGCTGGAAAAGGAAAATGCAATTATTTCCGCCAAAACGCCCGACTGAGGGGACGGCTTTTGGTCTTCTCTTCCTCCACCCCCCTGCTCGCTTCATTCGCGAGCGACGGCGATCGGGTGGGTTAATAAATCGGGGGACTGCACAGGAGTTGATCGAATTGGAGTCGTAAACCACGTTTAATTGCCCGGGGCCATAAAAGAATTACAGGTGCATAAACTGCGATCGGAACGGGATTCGTTAAAATTAGGCGTGGGAGATGTATCGCCCTGGCGATGTGAAGCTAGTGAACTTTTGCTCAAAGGAGTGATTAATTGGGTGAGTTGGGACTTTTTTCTTTGTGGTGGACCTCAGTAAAGAGATAGATCTATGTGTTTGCTGCTAATCTTTGGACAAGGAATGCTTATAGAAAACGAGAATTACTTTGACAAACACTCGGCATTTCAGTTGTAAGCTCTACAAGATCAATCTGTTTTATCGTTTTGATTTAGATACGTGTACATACTTAGTTTATTTTTTCCAGCCAGAACTGTGGAAGATATTCCAAAGGTGCGAGAGTACCCGTAGTCTTAGGAAAGTCGCTGATGCTCTCCTATATTCAAAAATTCAAACCTTTCAGCGAATGAACATTCGTAGAACATAGTCGAATCACCTCTGGAGATGGGTATAGCGAATGAATTTATCGTTTGGGGCGATTTTAAATGAATTCAAAGAGTGTTGAATAAATTAGGTACGGATTTTGAGTACATCTGATAATGTAGTTAATCTCGGTAACGGATTTCACGTTTCAGTAAAGTTCACTGTGATGAAATCTCCCTTCATCATGATTCTTCACCAATTTAAATTTGAATTAGACCTTTTAAAAATTCGATTTTTTTATAGTTAACTTAGTCTTTTACTCTGCAGGTGTTTAAATAAATGGATAGTTAGTAAACTCCGCACTAGAGGTTAGAGGTGTACAGCTAATCTTCAAAATTTTCAGTTGGCATTTACTGATACACGATACCATGGTATCACACCAAATACTTCGCCGACTTTGAGACCACAATGCCACTGAGGCAACAGTAGATTCATTGCGACCACATTGAATGCTCAAATAAAGGTAAATATAATCCACCAAAAATTTATGATGGTGAATTAATGGCCTCACTAATCCATTGCGATTAATAATTTGGCTGCGGAATGACTGCGGAATGCTGCTTCTCGTCCCGTCCCCCATTTAAGAAGGGGAAAATAACATGCGGAAACAAATGTTATATATGTTATCGTCGTGGGTGGCATGAGCTATGCTGAGGGATGATGTGAAACTAAAAATAATCCCCCTCCTCATTCCACCCACGCATGAGTCCATTCATTCACCTCACATAAATACCAACAATGAGACTACGAGGCTCATATAACAAAACTTTTATAACGTCAAATGTCGTCACGTTTTGTACATAATGCGTTGCATGGAGAATGATCGTAAAAATTTATTTACAGCCGTTTTACGTCCATCCTTGAAGTAAAATGCCGAATATATGAATACTTATTTGTGCCGCAGTGGGGTTCATTTTATTTCGTCGAAGTGGTGGAAGAGGGTGCCAGGGTGCAGGATCTACGTGTCTTCTTTAATGACTGAGCTTTGGTTCCAGCTTTCTAATATCAAACCCTGTCTGTTTCATATAACACCAATTGATATCTTCGTCACCAGATGCCATATGAAATATCGGATATGAATACCTCGTTAGTATTCATTTAGGGCCATAGTATTCGTTCATTCGTATTTAGTCATATTTAGGGGCATATTTTTCGTTCGCGCATCTCAGTTTTCTTCTGATAGTGGATTCTACTTCCTAAGAGTGGGTAGATCTTTTAATCATTTTTCGATCATTGTGAACAACCGTCTTTCGTAGCCAGCAGTGTTTACATATGTGTGAGTGATTAAGATAATGGTTAGAATGGAAGGATGCCGCGATCTGCTGGCACTGACAGTAGATGCGATGAGTCATGGGCTCGAACCCGGACGAGGCCATGGGTGTCTTGAGATATTGAAGCAGTTTTCTCAGGAAGCGTCTCTTACAATTTATTCACAGCCACCGTAGTGGGCTCATAAAACGCAGAAATATGCGGTGAGAAAGGGAGATTACAAATTTGAGGCAGATTCCTCGTACCAAGGATCGTAAAGCGCGCCTATTCCGTGGAACTACTTGTACTCGGGTGCTGTTTTCCATTCCTAACCGACAACGTTACTTGACGAAGTTAGCGACAGCGTCGCCGGTGTGTGGAGAAGAAAGAATCGTCTCCCACGGTGTTTTTGTCTCTATGCTACTCAGGGAGAGGCCGTGAAGTCAGAGGATCGGAGGCGAAAGCTCGCTGGAAGAGGAAAAGGAAGAGGATGGTGAGTGTGAATCGGGACAAGTAATTGGGAGAAACTGTGTCTTTGAATTAAAGCAGTGATTTAGCGGGATAAACACGATCTATTTCTCGTTTATACTCTTCCAAAACTATTATAATTGTATCCGGTCTATTAGGGGTCAAGATTATCCTCTAAAAGACGGTTTCACAATGACTGTCTCATCTCGCCACGACAAAACTCTCCGCTAGTTCCTGCCAACCTTCATCAAGTTCAGTCCATCATCAAGATCAATTAGTCGACAGACTGATCTGATTCATTAAACTGTCGGTTACTATATGTTATCTCAACACCCGGGTCAACTGAACGTTGTTTACTGGACATTATGGAACCGGATCTCAATGTAATTAGTGAACCTACACCATTTTCTCTTAAATGAAAGCATTGAAAAATAATTGCTATCGTAAAACCTCAATATTATGATTTTACTAACTCCAAGATCGGTCTTAAAAGTAGGAAACTTTTGATGAAGATTGCCAGTGGAAGGAGAACTGAAACGGATGAATTATCGAGGAAGGCCAAGAATGGATTACAGCACGGAAATAACGAGCGACCGCAAATGGAAAATTCGTACATGTTAAGGTTAGCCGATTAGTGAAGTAAGAGGAGAGGTGAATCAATCTTCGACTTCATTGCTCTGGAGGAACATAAGAGGAACATCTTATACATGTTAAAACAACAATATAATAACCGCGCCACGACGGGTTCTCTAGGATGTAATTTTTTTCTAGAATCAACGTTGGACTGGGAAGACGTCCGGATTTCGGAGGAGGCTCACGGTGAAGATGTCTTGGGATTTTTCGGGCGGTGGGTGCGCGTACGGCAGTGGGAGACTGTGAGATCACTGTCCACCCACGCACTTGTCCACTCAGTCACACGCTTGTGTGTGTGTGTGTGTGTGCGCGCATGGGAGAGGGGGAGTGGGTGGGTGCGTGTGGGATCGGCCGAGGTGGTACGGGTGGACGAGGGGAGGACAGGAAGTCCGTGACGATCGTACTCAATAGGGCGTGTGCTGCCCGACCACCCCCGCACTCCACGGTCCAAAGGCGAGAGAGATGGGGGTCCTTCTTCCTCCTTCAGGGATACGGCACGCGTGCACAGAATTCCTGAGGAAAGCGATTCGATTCGCGGAATCGATTTATTACCCGTGCGGGTATTTTACTTCCAGAGAGTGCACATCTCACTTTCCCCAGGGTGCGGTGGCGTGGAGCGACGGCCTCGAATCCAGAGGGTCCGGGGGCGGATTCCGGCCGATGAAAGCCTACGCATTTCCTAATTACGACCTATTTTCAACTTTCACTTGTTTCCTGAATCGAGGGGAAATCTGTGGCCCATGCAGACAATTCTCCTATGGTTTTCCTCGGTCCATCGCTGGTAGGGAACGTTTGGAGAGGTCGAAGGAGAACTGGCATCTCATTCAGAGGGCTCAAGTTTGAATCCTATCATGGGTGTAGACTTTCAGTGTGGCAGTGCCCTTTTAAGTGTTTAGTGAATAGCCCTTAAGGGCGTAGTATTCCATCAGACACGAGACTGAGCAACAATTGACGCCCATTTTCGGTATTCGGGTGATGTTAATGCCGTGTTCCTCTCCTCCGTTCCCTAATTAATCCTACCTTTACCCTAATACCATCAATTAGTCAATTTATCTCAGTGGTAAGGCGCCTAATAATCAACTATTCGGCCAACACATATCCTTCCCCTTTACGCCGGAAATTTCTGCCAGAGACGCCTCTGAGAGTTCGATTGTTTTTAAAGTGGGCGGCACGGGGGATTTGAATTACGGCCCCGATATCGTCGGATGGACGGATCGTATAAAAAAATGCATAAGGAAGGGAGCCTTTAAAAAAGAACGGAATCAAACAGGTATGCCAGGAGTGGTCGTGGGTTCAGGGGAGGACTCCCGTGCTTGGGCTCGAGATATTCCACCCAAAAATATTCCCCCGGAATGGGCCCCAAATGTCGGGATGAGGCGGGGAAAACTAGCAGATCGAATCGAGATAAACTTTTATCGTCATTTTATTTTTTTTCTGTGTGGACGCTTAGAGAATGAATTTTCGGGGGTGATTTAGGATGACACATTTCACTGGAATGGAGAATAATCCTCAATGCCCTCAAACATAAAAATATCGTTGATAGAAGTTTTTTACGGCACAAATATATTCTCGCCCCCTTAAAGGTGTCAGGAATCATCTTGATATGAGAATTATGTGAATGATGCCATGATAATTCAATTTAAAAAACTATCACGAGCAGTTTCCAGTTCAATAGGGACGTTTTTATTCTCTAGTGTCAGAAAACGAGGAAATATTTTCAGATGAATAAAATATAATTTTTTGTTCACTGTCAACGTTGAATATTAATAATATATTTCCCAAAAGATCTTAAAATATATGAAAGACTATGCATGCAAAGAATGCGCAAGGGAAAGTGAAAAATCATATGATTAAAAGCTCTGCATTGTAAACACATAAAAAGGGTGTCCGTCAGTGAAAATATTGAGAAATATTTACCAAATCAAGTTCTCATACGCGATAATAAAATGTACATAACAGAGAACCATTATCATGCTTAATCTACGACAGTGCATGGTTAAAAGTAAATTCTAACTGTGGTTTTTGTATTAACAACATTCATTAAACACCAGTTTTATCCAACGTTTTATTTACTTCTGTCATAATGAATTGAAACTCGTCGCATCTCCTCATTATGGCGGGTGAAAGATAAAATCGAAGAACTCGCGTCACAAAAAGTGCGCATGCAGGACAGAAGAGGAGGTTTAAAAAAAAGTAACGCGACAAATCACTTCCTTTGAAACTCTCATATATCATTACCGGGAAAAATGGGGAAAGACGGAGGGAATTCTGAAGAAAAGCCTCACGCAGGCCGACTGACTGACAAACAGTCGACGTGGGAGGGGGCCGTGGTGGCAGGGCGTCTCACTACGTGCCTCAAATCACCGCGATAATTGCGCAAATCGACGTCCACTTGACGCATAACGCTCCGTTCCCACTCAAATTAAACGCTGATTGGCAAGAAAGACGAGACGTGGCATTCGTCGTCCCGTCGAGGGGACGGAACCACGCAGCGATGCCTACAACTTCCTTTCCTCCTCTTCCCTTCCATCGCCTCTCAGCCTTCTTTCTTTCTCTCTCCTCTCTCCTCCCGTCATTGCTCTTCATCTCTCCCTCCGAGCTTCCCTCCTCCGCTTGTTATGTCGTCTCGGCACGAACTCCAGACGCCTCCGGATCTAAAAAACAGCAACTCGGAAGAGTAAATCCCGAGTCCTGTCGCCGTCTCAAATCCCCTCCCCAACCTGCCATGCACCTTTTTATTTCCACGGAATATTGCTCCCCTTATCCCACGCCTCGTCCTTCCTCGCTCCTCTTCCGTTTCCTTCCTTATTCTCCCATCCGACCGCATCTTCTTGCGTGTCAACTCCATAGTTCATCTGTCTCAACATTCTTAAAGTTAATAATGCCAGTAGTAGTAGATAAACTTTCAGCGCTTCGACGGCTGTGGCTTTCTTGTACTCACTGTCTTACGCTCATAGACAGAGGTAACATCATTAGGGCGAAAATGAGGTTATAGAAAAGAATAGGTTATAGAACAGGTGTCTCAGTTCCGGAATTGGAGCCAAGTCTCCTATTCTCGCTTTGTGAATGGCTGGGGTTGAATCCTAGGAGCACATGAGATTGACACACTTTTCAGTGTAATCCCGAACCCTACGACGGTTTACTTGGTTGATGTGGCCAATATTTAGCGGAAGTTTATGGAGAGGTAAATCCAAAAATATTTCGCCCTCCAAAAAAATGATAAATATTAAGTAGTACCTCCTGCAGATGCTAAAGCGAGGCGAAACTTGTCGGCATAAATACCTCTTCAAACATTTCAGCAGAGTAGAAAGCCAAAGCTTTTTAGGTCCCAACCCTACCCGGGTGCTTTGAGGAGGACATTTCAAGTTCATCAGGTACTACACCCGTCAGATGCGAAGTTTTACAGAGGACGCTCGGCGTCTTTCAGTAAGATGAAGGCAATGCCGATGCCGGGCTTCTCTCTGCCCTCCCTTCGTTCCCCAAATAATCTTTCCTTCACCAACCTCCCAAGTTGCGCCAATGACTTCAGCTGTCGGTTTGATCACCAAATAATCAATATTCTACCGGGGAGGTACCGATGTTTTCATCGTTGTAGACCGCTACCTATATCCTGGTTATCAGATATTTTTCATGCATGTTTAATAAAAGAACCGACAAGGATAGCCCCTCTTTGGTATTTGAGCGTAAATATTATTTTCCCCGCTTCACTCTTTTTCCTCAACCTTATGATTACTTTAATCCCTTTCTTCCCCACTTTGGACAAAACGCCGTTTCCCACCCTTAAGTGTGTCACCCCATCCCAATCCCGGAGAGGAGAGGGAAATTTATAAGAAAAAATATTCCGTCTCACCTTCCAACGAGGCTCATTCCACTGCATCCACCCCAAAACCCTTTTCCAAAGCCAACAAACGTGACAAAGTGAAGACTAAGGAACGCCATTAGGGTATCTCTCTACGGTGTGACGCTGGGCGGCACTTCCTTTGTCTTCCCGACTATTTTTCCGCGTTCCCTCTGTCGCTGTCTCCTCGACCCTTTCCCCCGCTCCTCCCACTCCTCCACGCCACTCCCATCAGAGAGACTCAGGCTAAAGCCGCCGCTCTTTCCCCCTTACCTCCCACGCCCCACTCCATACATCCATGCCTACCCAAACCACTCCGGTCTCCCGTCATCCTCCCGCACTGTTTCCCAAATCCATCGTTCCTCTCACTCCCTCTCGTCTCCCTTACTCTGGGCTCACAAGTCCTCCCTCGAAACAGGACGCCGTCATTCCTTGAATCGAGAGAAGAGCCCTTCTCTCGTTTGTTTTATTCCGCCGTCCTCTCTAAACCTACCTCAGCCCTTTCCCCACTCCCCTATTGACCATTCCACTCCTATGACTGCCCCTGCCAAAATATAAAGGTATTTATAGCGGCCTTTTTTTATTTCCCTTCGGATTCCTCTCGACGGCGGAAGAGAGAAGATTTTTGCTCCATGTTACCGCAACGATCTCAGTCTTGATACACCCTTATCATATTTTGAATGCATATTGTTTCAGTGAAGAGTATACTTCAGCGACAAATTGCTCACTTCTTTGGATCCCAAGTAATGGTTTAAGCATATCAGTAGAAGCTGTAGCAAAACCGGACATTGATGTGGACTCTGGTATCCGATATAGCAGCGTGGAAATGAAGAGAATTTGAACTCGTTTACATTGACCCATGAGCCATTGAAGATAACATACCTTTTCTATAGACGACATACGTTTTTCATAAATACGATGACGACAAAAATCCTAGTATGCGGAAGAGAAAAGCTGAATACAGAAGTCACACTGAGAGGAGAGAAACTGGAGCAAGTGGATTCCTTCACCTATCTTGGAAGTACCACCACTTGAGACAAAAGAATTACAACGGAAGTCAAGCGTATACTAGCCCAGGCTTGCATAGCTTTATTAGAATAAGATAACTACTGTGTTCAAAGAAGATAGGACAACAAAATAGGAAATATGTATCTTGCACAAACATTCATGAGGAACGCGGTACTCTATGGATCGGAAGCATGAACCTTTGGGAAAATCAGTCCAGAACAGACAAGAAGCCTTGGAAACCTGGTGCTGGAGGAGGTTGCAAGTTTTTAGAAGAGTGAAAGAGAAATGGTCCATATGGAACACTATACAGAAAAGAAGAATCAGGTGGATTGGAAACACCCTGAGGCACAATGGGTTTGTGAAGAAGATAATTGAAGGGAAAATAGAGAGAAAAGTCGCAAGAGAAAGACTCAGGAATAAGTTCATTGAATAAATAAAGTGGAAAGTACATAGGATGAGAACCCGGAGGTAAGGGAACTAGCATAAGATAGGGAAGAGCGGAGGGCTGCAGCCAACCAATCTTAGGATTGGACGACCGATGATGAATGCCCTTTTCTACGAATGTCTTATTTCTGAATAAAGTATTTAAGATAGAATCTCACAAGTTCCGCATCTTACGCGGAATTTCCATGCCCGGAGTAGAGGTGAATCATAAGAGGAAAGAAATGCTGAGGCTGTAGGAGAACAACAGATACAAAGGGTAGTCGTCTTTTCCCTTATTTTGGGTTATCCTCGGCGTTGCCGAAGACAGCGGGATCACTCCCACTCGAGTCACAAATTCTTCCCCCACTTCGAGGGAGAGAGCTCCACGACGACGGGAAGCGAGATACCAAGGGGGAAACGCATTTTTTGGAGCCCACCCTCGCTGAAATATGCTTCCTTAATTCTCTCCACTTTCCATGAGCTTGTTCTTTTAAAAACCCATTCGCGGCCTGCGGGCACAAGGACGCCAAACGAAGGCAGAAGAAAGAACAGGAGAAAACAAAGGAAAAAAATGGACTTATATGTATATACATATATATATAAATGTCGTTCTTTTCATTATATGCAGCTCTCTTTTTAACGAGACAGAGAGAGAGAGGGAGCGTGTTTTGTTTCTATTCCGACCCTTCACCCGCTCCAATTATCGTTCGGCCGCCGGTTCTTTCTTTCCCTTCCTCTCTCTCCCCATCTCTCCTCTTTTGTTCTCGCACGGTGGAATGGATTCGGCAAGGGGGGAGGGGAAGAGGGCGGGGGAGGAGGCAGACGGGGGAGGCGCACGCGGGGGAGGTAGCAAGCTTTTTTGAATCCAGACCTCCGAACAACAATCGCTCCCTTTTTATTTTCAGGAAATATTTCCCGATCGAAGTGTTCTGTTTCTGTTTTCGTCGTCGTCTCCCCCCCTTTTCTCTATGCCCCTTTCGAATATTACCCGCACACACTCGCCGCTTTCACGTGCACACTCCACGGAGCCGGCGAATGTGCCGCTTCCCTTTCATTAGGCACTTTTCACGTTGCGTGATTTTTTTGATGGAATCGACGCGGTTCATTTTTTTTCGGGCGAAGGGAAGGAAAGAAGAGAAAGGACGGTGGCGGAGGAGGGTTTGTTGCGGGGCGATTGTTGTTGGCCCTTTTATTGCTACGGCCACCAGTCACGCGTCCACTTTTTTATTTTTTCCACTTTTTGTTTTTTTAATTTTCGATTCACGTCCCTCTGCGTTTTTCAGGCACGCCGGAGACCACGCATGTTTTCCAGAGCGACCCTTGCCCTCTACAGATTCCGCGAGAAATCTGAATTCGGCGTATGGACCAGAGCTCGAAAGCGTAGGAGAGTGACTTCAAGAATTCGGTGAAAAACCGGAATGCATACGTTCCACTTCAGAGATTTTGCGGATATTCAGCTAAAGCAAAAATTCATCCGTTCACCATCGAATAAAGGTTTAATGAGTACACTCAAAATGAATGATGAAGTAAGTTTTTTCTGATACTACCAAGCACAAAAGGTAACTGTAAGAGAGAAAATCTACACGCGTCTCCATATCCCAATGCCATAAGCACAGGTGCAGCACAAGAATAAGATTAACCACTTAATCCATTGCTCAAATTTGGGAATAGGACTGAAGGTTACATTCAATGACCCGTATCATCAATCTCCCTCTTTATTTTTTTCTTTATTCACCCTCAGTAAAAATATTTATTGAACAAAAACATTCATAATAACTAATACTTAACGGAGAAGTATAAGAAACTATATATATTCCAATTTCTACTTTTGGAAACTTAAATGGCGGCGAGAATCGGCGCGACGTATTAAATATAAAATAACCATGACGCAATCATAGATGATGAGCAAGAACCAACGATGACGTATAATTAATATTTATATATTGTTATAGTTATTTAAATATTTCTATATATTTTTGGTCGTAATAATACAAAAGTAAAGCAGTAAATAAAAATCGCAGCAGAGTAGACCTGACTCAGAATAATTTTAAGTCTGGGACGGAGCCCAGTCATGTCACAATTGAGGTGGATGAGAGGAGATGAACGCAACCGCTCCCAGCCATCTAAATTAGCCTAAGCCTGTAGATCATAATTAGTTTACCCAAGGGGAACTCCGCTGAAAATGGAAGACGGGCGACCGAAGTATAAGCTAGGTGGGCTCACTTGGGAAAACAACCCGTTTGCTCCCGCTAAAAGTCTCCTCCATCCTCCTCTTCGGATCGAGTTAATATTTAAACTTGTTCCGAGGCTTGAAAACATAAAGCAAAGTTACGCCCGCATATACTTTGAAGTTTAAGTGGGAAGGAGGCACGGGGGCCAGGGGGGGGGGGAGGCTCAGGGAGGGAGAGAATGGAGCTTCTTCTTCTTCTCCCTTTTGAATGTGAAATGAGGGCGTTGGCGAGCATTAATTCCTCACGCCCCGGTGTGGAGCAAAGAAGTAAAAACAACTCCTCCACTCCGTGCCCACCAACGCTCCCTTCATCTTGCTTGGTTTACACAAACGTCTTGTTAATTACGCTTCACCGGGTAAACTTTGTTTCGCCCGGTGGTCGGAATTTTTGACGAAAAAAAAAAGAAAATAAACGGAGCTTCCAACGCGAAGACACGCGCCGCCACGAGAGCAAAAACAATTGGAACAACTCCCTCTCCTTGGTCCCGTCCTTATTTCTTCCATCCTGTTAACTTTCACAATTTTTAACCTACTCGACTACTCTCAGCACTAGAAACACCGATGGCTAGGAGTGCGTACTTCATGCAAGCATAAGTTATTTTTTCACGTGAGCATAACGTTTATATTGATGTGCTTCTCTATATAAATAATCCTGGCATTATGATTTTGTAATCATCTTATATATTTATAATATCTTGCCACTCCATAAACTCCCTTCGGATTATGTTGACCACTTGTAATATCATATGATTTGAAATGTACTGTTTAAAAACCTCAAATTATCGCCTCGGACTTAGTATTATGCAACAAGCTTGGGTCATAAGCTCCTATATAATGCCCAATATTCATGCAACAAAGGATGAATTTCGTTATGTAAATATCAGCTGGATGTATCAGGACAATGGACATGAATATACATCATCTTTCTTTAGAGCTACTAATCGAATTACAAGAATTACATTACCGCTCTTAGACATCGGACCTCTGCTCCTATGTAGGTCTACTGGGTATGAGGATAGAGAAAGGTTTGCGAAATTAGTGGTCTCTCATGTGTAATTCTAACTATTACTGTCTTGCTGTACAAATGCCAGATTTCACAAAAATATGCTGCAATCAGCGTAAAATTCACCATTTGTTGCGGAAAGAACGTGTGTCCACCATCTTACGGATAATTATCTGTTACAAAATTAAGATGATGGGGAGTGACGTGGATCACTTGGCGCAATTTCGATCCTTCATCGAAAAAAAGAGATTCCCCAAGATAAGCAAAAAGTGCACTAACTCTAATTTATTTAATATGTAATCACAGCTGGTGTTCCATGTGAATGATGTAGAAAAGAGTTATGTCTTAGTTGACCATCCCTCTCACTTGTAATCGCTTGTTCCACCCATAATGTTTCTCTGTTGAAAATATCCGTGATGTAAATATTTGGAATCGCTTGGGAGTCCTCCATCCTTCACGGGCGATATACTCGGCGCCCAGACCGCCATTAGAGAAATGGGAAAGGGGTGGAGGAAACATGGGACGAGGAGAATATTCGGAGCGTGCTCTCCTATCTGAGCGCGTATATGAGTGTGGAGGAAGGAGTGAGGAGGGAAAGAGGAGGTGGAGGAGGGGGTCGGTGGGCGTGGGCACTCACGCACACACACACTAGGACACTTGGCTCAGCGGGGAGCGACGCGGAGTGCGTTGAGATGGGGGAGAGAGGGTGAGAGAGACGTTTAAGGGAAGGGAGGATAATGGAGCAGGGAAGCTGTGTGGAGGGAAGGCATTCGGTCGAGAACGGGTGGGCGCCATCCATCTTCCCAAAACCCCCCCTCCTCCCCGTACCCGCTCCACAAACCTACGAAAAAACGCGTGCCTCCTCCCCCGCAAAAAACTCTTCAACTCCACACGCCACCCCTCGACGATCCCCAGCATCCCACACTCTCCGGCTCATTCACTTCCTCCATGGAGCCGTACTGCGTGCGAGAGTCTATATATGTGCCGTACTCTTTCTCCTTATCCTTCCCTTCCGCACTCGAGCACAATCCTCATGTCACCATCCCTCCAGGGGTACACACCCCCTTGAGTCCCTCCCCCAAACCCCGCTCTCTCACCAACCCAATGAAATTATCCCAGGCCCGCTCCTTTTTTGTCGCCTTGCCATCTGTCCCTCACTGCACCTCATCCCGCAACCATTCCTCCCTCCGCCTTGGCCCAAAAAATAAACCCACAAGCCGCTCGTCCTCCTCGCCCCCTAGTTGCTCTCATCCCCCCGTGGGTACCATCTCCCACCCAAAAATAAAGCATGTATAAATAAAATAATATTTTTGTGACCAAGTGGGGAGTGAGGAACTTTCATCTCTTAAGTTCCCAAGATTCTCCTTCATTAATTTCTTCGTTTGACTCGATAAAAACTAAACCCCCGGACTACTCTCTGGGAGCGATATCCCTTTGCACTCGATTGAAATTAGAAAAAGAACAACACACGCCGAGAACAGTAAATTTTTTTTGAACAGTTTAGAGACGTAACTTAAACTGATAAAGCCAAAGATATCAAAGTTCTGTTGATAGTGGTTACTCATGGAGTATAGCGTTTAACGCTAGACGGACTATCCGTCCCTTATTTCAACCACTTCCCCTCTCCTTGAGATTTAGTATATAAGCTGTGCTGTCTTTTGGGTATTTTTATTCTGTAATCTTGATAATGGCCTGAAAAGGCCGAAACCGGTTGATTTATGGTTAAATATATTGGTGGAAAAAACCAAGTAGTTTCATTCTTAACGGACTATCCGGTTTAAATAAAAAGGAACCGCCATTAGGGACTTATGCAGTATATATATGCGACTAGGATGATGACTCAGTCTCGGAAAACAAAGGATGACTATGAAACACGAGTTCTTCTTCCCTGAATGAGTAAACTTGAACTGTTTTTGGACCGAAGTAATAGTCACGCTAAACCACCAACCATCAAATAGAACATCATACTGAAGACTGTTGGTTTTGATAATATTATTCTCTTTTTTTATTTCCTCTAAAAAGTGTTCAAAAGGCGATAAAAAAGAAACAGTTCCACCTCCCAGCAGTCACAGAGGATGCATGTCCTGACCTGGCCACTCAATTTGCTTCGATGAAACCGAAGTCCTAAGCGGGAAAAATCAATACATCCCACGATTAATCGGGGAAGCTATCAAAATTAACAAAATGCCCTAACAACATGAACAGAGAAGATGTCTACCACCTAGAGACCACGTGGAAAACACAATCGCAAAATGGTGGGAGAAAATGAAAAATGGCAACATTAGCGACAGCCAATAAAAAGCGACCGACACCATCGACTCTACGATATAAACCAAACCAAAAAGAAGCACTCGCATCTTAGACTTGAAGAAGCCTCCAGGAGAGGAGGAGAAACGTCTTTAGAAAAACAACGACGCAGCCGAATCCCGGAAGAAGAAATGGAAAGAATATCTGCCTGCCGCGGAAACCTAAAAGTTTTATTTGTTATTATCACAAAAAAGCATGTTTATACCATATATTTCCATCTACACTGAGGAATTGGCAAGGCCATCGCATCAGCCAGCATATTTACTTCTGTGGTAACTCGTAGAATTGTGTGGTATTGAAATACAGAGATGGCGAGGCACAAACAACGTCTCACAAACATCCACAAGGTTTTGTTTGCCAGCAGGAAGTGAATATTTTTTCCCCGAGGTGGCACGATGACGTAGCTCATTTTTCACGACCTCTTTCGTCAAGCATGTAGCAATAGAATTCAGTTCCACCATGCATAATATCGTAAAACGTCTTCTCACAACTTGAAAAGTGACACTCATGCTGACTTCCTCACGCCTTGAGGAGAATCAGTGCAAACTTTTAGCCTTTTCTACACCACCTCGCCTAGATATATGATTTACGTAATCAGAAGATAATCTAAACCATTTCTCTTTAAGAAAATGTATTCTAAAAAAGCACTATGACGAAAAAAGGGCAACATATTATATTTACCAAACTTGGTTTATTTCCCAGATAGTACGTAAACTACTCTTCCTCCTACACAACTACTTTCTTCTCACACCTATCATCTTTGTTTTTCACACACAATTATTTATCACAAGCTATTACTAAACCACATTTACGTTATTAACTATCGCTTCAGCTTGGTGAATTTTTTCTCTTTTAGTTATTCGATTATCTTGGCTCTTCGCAAAGTCATCAGAAGAATCCCTTTAAACAATATTGTAGCAGTCGTCACAAAACTGATTTAACTAAGCCTTCAATTTATTTATCGCGACTGATTGTTTACCAGAAAATTTGAAGAGCACTCTCCCAAAGCTAGGGAAAGCTAGGGAGGCGCAAATCGCTAACTAAAATTATTCCTCCCACTCTATCTCCCCCTATCCCAACTTTCTCAGCCATCTCCTCCCACACACCACGCCTTTCGACCTTCCTTTTCTCTCGCGTCGCCTTCCAAAGCAATACCCATCTTAAGAGAACAATAACATTCTTCTCACACAAATCACTCTGGTATTTCTCCCACTCGACATACTTCACAGGAGGCTTAGCGCTCTTCTGAATCTTTCCGGAAACTCAAGTTGACATGTCTACTCTTGTCATGTCGTGGAAGCTCCGATCAGCAAACAACCTCCCTTTGCCCCTCGGCCATATGAAAGTGGATGCGTACCACGGATATCTCGCACGGATTGTTTTAAACGTCTTCCCACTTGTCTATTATCCTATTTCGCAGAACCACGTCTCAACCTACCGCACGGAAGGCCTTGAAAAACGAATTAAGCCACTGATATCACTAGCGTACAAACGACGCAGTAGGAACCAAAGAAGATACAATATATCACGGGGTGAGTACCATAGAATTCTCTCAATCAGCTTCATCTCCGATGATGCTTAGAATGCGTGCTGTCGTTCATCTCTTCGAGCGATGCGAGGAAGTCCCTGATGAATGAGGACTCAAAAGCGGAAAAATACGCGAGTACAACGAGAAAAAGTAGCGAATAATACAGGAGCCTATGAATAAAATAGTTGGAGAAATGATTTTGCAGATTGACGAAGAATGGTAGCACCATGCATGGAATAGTAACGTTGAAGATACCTCGGCATTAAGTAATACATACGATGTGTCTGCGAAGTTCCGCCCTTACCTTCCGAGTATCATGCACACATTCGGAATGTTTTTCCCAGAGAAAGAATTTGATATGATACGTTTTTAGAAGAGAGGGTCGAGATTAATTTTTTGTGGCTATGAAATATCATCACACAATCCCGAAGGGAAATTAATGATTCTCAAAGCCATCATTAACTGCCCTCAAGAGTGTTTACTGATACCTTTGACCAGCTTCATTCCTTGTTGGCACCACCGTTCTGAAATTGTTTACCGCATGTTAAGAAGTACATCACCATCTTTCTATGGCAAGCATCGTTAGAAATAAACTAATTATTGTCATACAGACTCACTCACGTGAATTTACTCACCAAGCATCACAAGCCACGGCAGCCGAAGTATACCTCGCGCGGACTATCCCTGTACGGATCATTAATCCTCACGAAATTGCAATTGCTAACGCTCACACTCTAGAGGCAGGCAGGCTGCGGAAAGGTAAGCGTGATCTCTGTGAAAACGCCTCAGTTTTATCGGATTTTTCGGTTGGTAATGGATCGGAGAGAAAGGAAAACGTCTCACTCCGGCTCAGGAGTGAAAACGGAAGACTCAATCTTCCTCCCGGCGCATATCTTCATCCTTTTTTTCCCCCAAAATGTCTCCAAACGGACGCTGCACTCATGAAAAATTCATGGGCTTAGATTGGTGCTCTTGATATTTACTCCGAGCAATTCCATTTCTTATTTTACCGATCGCATTTGTGGTGGCCTTTAAGGCTCCTTTTGTTTTTAAAACCTTTGAATTTCACCCTCAGACTCGAACCGTCTCCGGGAAAGATTGCGCATGCATAATACAGTCTCCGAAGGGTGTATCTATCCACCATTGAAAAAAAAACACCGTCAATGGAATTGTCCGCAACACATCAGACAGGATATTCACCAAAAACGGGTCTAAAGAGAAAGAGATTCGCTGCGAAGGCTTCCACTTGGGATAAAGACCGGAGAACGAAGTTTTCTCTTATAAGAGCAGAAATATTAAATGATGTGAGGGGAGAGAGAGCTTATGGTACTCTAATGGTGGGTACATAGATAATCATGAGAAGAAACCATCTTCATGGCGACCGATGGTAAAATTTCCTCACTGTAACTGACCCGATCAAAGTTTCGACAGGTTATGCTAACAGCCGGAAATGACGATCGCATAGTGTCCCGAAACCTGAGGCGGATGACAGTAAAATGTGCATATTTTACCACAGCTCCTCAGTCTTTACGATAGATATTTTTTCCCTTCCACAAAGTCAGAGCCAATACTCTTTCACATGAGAACCTAGATATGTTAAAAATTAGCCCTGAAAACTGAGAAATTACTACTGAATGACTATAATTGGTCTCATGTGGTAATAAATCGGTGGAATTAGTATAATGACACGATTCACTACATTAAATTGCTTCTCTATTGAACTCTCCTAGTGAGATTGATTCGATGATAACTTAAATAAAAGGAAACAGCATTAGCCGAATTGCTACCGAGAAACGTGATCACAGGAACAATATTCTCCCATTAATCGTTTCAAATAATTGGGTAACTATCTAGTAAGCCCTTTGCTCGCACTATGGGACAAAGGCGAGTGGTATCGGTGGAATCTGTGGGGTGGGCGTACGACGAAAAATAAATATCTCGATGATAGGAGGATAGAGAGAAGAAAACAGTTTGGCCGCTTCCCAGAACGAAGTGGGCAAGGGAAGGGAGTGTCTGTTTGGGAATCCACAATAGGTTTTTTCTCTCGTTCGGAGGGGAGAAGGAATGGGAGAGAGGTGGTTGGAAAGCAATAAAAGAGGTGAGACACATCGAAGGGTGGAGAAATGAAAAAGAAGAGATGGCCGCTTCGAAGGTTCCTTCCTCCGATCGGGAGATTGATGACGTTAAAGAGGGAGGCTGTGGGGGGTGGAGCAGAAGAGGGAGGGGGGAGGTGAGGCCGCTTGCCTCCTCCTGAAGGGAGGCCCTAAAGTAAGAGGGGAGAAAGGGGCAGCGGTGGTGGACATAGCAGTCGTGGGTGGCTTTGTCCCTCTCGGTGGCCTGTGGACGCTCTCGGAATACACAATGCATCCGATGAAGGTGCGTTCCCCGGTGGAGCTGGGCCGGGGGAAGACACCTGCGGTTATGAGTTTTATTCATACGCTGTCCTCTTGTGAGTACTTATGCTTTCCCAACGACGTGTGTATTTTTTATGCCCGGTTACACGGGGAAGGCGAATGTTACATATCGTCCCCAGCCTTTCTCGTCTCCCGGCCATTTATACGTTTCATTCTTCCCACTTCTCAGATGTCAATCCCGAAGCTATTCCGTGAGCGTTCGAAGAATCACTAGTCCATATCTTAATATTAAAACGCTGGGAGAAAATTCATCATAAACCACTATAAAACTACTCCGAGACGATGAAAACCTGCGCCTCCCTTCCACATTGTTTCAATGTACAATATGGCCTCAAATGGCCACATGTTCCGTGAATGAAGAGTCATATAAAGTACATTATCTAGCAATGTCTCTCCTCAGATGATTCCTAATCGTGACGACATTACCATAAAATACCGACGAGCCACAGGGAATCATTATATGAATTAATATATTATATGAATGAATATTAAGAATTGGTTAGCCTGTGCATGTATCCTGGGAATAGAATAGTGCATGTGGAACTATGTCAAGGTGAGAATATCATTTTAAAATATCACTCGAGCTATTGAAGGTGAAAAACTGCAAACTCATCTCAAGTATTTTTGATGGAATATATTTTGATAATTTTCTGTCACTGGAACTTTAGCTTATTTTAGCACTTGCATTCAAGACTTCTAGAATCAAAGACATGGCACCGACACATTGTGAGAAGAAGCAATATGACATACATGGGAGTGAAAATATCAAAACGTTGTTGAGGTAATGTCTTCATTGAGAGGATTTGGCTGTTGCCTATTGTCCTTAGTAGATGAATATTGTTTATTACATACGAGAAATTCAAAGCCAACGAATTTCATCCAAAAGAAAATAGCGTCACTTGTATAGTCAATTAAAAAAATAAATTCTTCGTCGCACAGCGTGAAAAGAAAAGGCGAGGTATAAATAGGTGCATACAAAGGGGGAAATTCATCCGATAAAATTAACTACCGAAAGCACCGTGTATTCGCCAACACGCGATATATATCACGAATGAAATGTCGCAGCCTCGAAAACAAAAAAGGAGTGCAAGGCGACACATTCCCACACGGGAGAGGGAAGCAGACAACGTAGAGGCGCACACAGTGCATGGGTTAACCAGATGTAAGACAAGGCGGTATTTTCGTAGCGCCCGGAATCGATTGCCAATCTCTGAATCACGTGCCCCGCCGAACCGATGTCGGCTGCGTTTATTCTCGTCCCGACAAGGGGTCTCGGAATGCCTTAATCAAACGATCATCACCATTCGATTCAAACTAATCGTTCGGGTGTCCTCCCCTCGCGAGCCGTGCATCCCAGAGATCAAACGCTCAAACTCCTCGCCCCTTCCACCCCCCTGCCGTCGGTGCATTCTGCGTCCATCCCCTTGCCCGCCAGCCAAACCTCCTCCTCCCTCTCGCCTCCTCCTCCTCTCCCCCGGCCCATTCTGTCGGGAGAGTGCGTCTTAATTTCGCGTCGAGGCCGTAAATCGGTCACCGCCGACGTGGCCATTGCCCGAGGCCCGGTGAGCGTGACGCGTTTGAGCCGTCACCCGTCGAGCGCCCGGCAGGTTTATCGCGCCGGCCAGCCTGTGACAGCATTATATCCTTCAGCGCGGCACCGGAATGCTTCCTCTCTCCCTCCCCGCCCTCCCGTAGTGCAGCAGCCGCACCGCAGCCATCGGCTATCGGCACCCGCATCCCTCGGAATCCTAGCGGCGCGGCTAGAATTCGCCCGGCCGATGAAAAACACAGAAGCTATCATTTGAGGCCGAACAAGTGCGGAGGTATTCGACGATGATAGGTTTGTGTTGTAGATGCATGCTATCGTCGAAATTGAGATGACAACAATGAAAGAGCTCTCTAAGTAAGTATTGGAACCTTATCGATAAGTGTATTACATTTATGGAATTTCAAATGTCTTCCAATGAAAATTTGTACAGCTAAATTCGACACGATCCATAATCGCATAAATTTATAATGCCGTTAAAAAACGCCACGACTGTACAACGAGCCACAACAGATTTTCACATCTTCTTCACTCAAAGGCAAACCTGTAAGATTTGTTTTTACCACATAATCACCAGAATGTGCTGAAATTAAAAAGTTTATAATTGGATTGGCACCAGTTTACTTCTTTTAAATGTTATTGTAGTAATATTTCCTTATATGACGTGTTAGGCTTAGGTAACACTCAGAAATGTTATAGCAAGAAATCTGCTGGTGACGGTTTCTTTTTCGTTTGTTTTAAACCAACAAATTTTAAAAAGGAACATTACATTTAGCGATTGCATGAGCTTTCGCGTGATTATCAATTATCACCTGTAACTTGTGCGTCATGAGAGACAGGCTTGTTCGAATAGACAATAAGTATGAATAAAATGCCATCACATAGTCATCGCTGAGATAGGCTATCGCGAAGGGAAGATCTCCACACTCCTCCTCTCTGCACCTGCTTTCTGCGGCTGTATGAGGATGCCAGAAAGAAATTTGGTCAGTGCCCAAGGGAGATGGGGTGCGATGCTAAGACCGCTCGTATGCAGGATGACTCTTGGATGACGAACAAAAGATCTAGTGCTGATGTAAAGCATTGAAAAACGGTGACTACGCAAGCTGTATTCGTGTCAACACATATGCTGATACTCTACTTCCTCTCCAAATCGGTGAGTGATAAGTGGTGGATGAAGACGTGATTGTAATACTTTAAATTGATCCAGCAGAAAAATGTAGCAACAAATTGCAGATGATGCAAGAATACTAGCGGTAATAATGAATTAAGTCGCATTAATGAGAATGTACATTCACATGAAATAGCCTATGCAAAAATTCGCTCACAGACAATACCTGGTTTGGAATTAGCATAGTCTGCAAACCAACGAGCGTCTATTAACTACAGATAAAATGTAATTTTTAAGCAGCTTTTCTTATTAGTAGATGATAAATTATGCTAGCGATCGAGAATTAAACTTAGGCATCGCTGGCAATAGACATAAGTAATAGTGTTAGATACATGCATAGGTAATGCTGTTACCGTTGGGGTGAAATCGTAGACCAAATGAGATTTTAAAAAAACTTACGACCGAATCACGAACTTACGAATCGAAACCGACGGAAGTCGAATTTAAAACGTTATCCAGTTTCTCAGAGAGGGACGCTACGATCGACAGTAAAAATATCGTTGCGGTCATGCATCGCGATTCAAATGACTCGCAGTTTCGTTCGGAAAAACAGTGAGTGCCTATGTCAATCGCATATTTCAATCACTGCCGCCCGGCAAGAGTCTTGCGCAAAGCATTTCACTTTTATGTCAACTAGAGAAGGATTTTGTTGGTAGTTGAGCGTAAGTAGGCTGCACTCCTTTATGGTGCTGTAATCACACCGCCACTTGATAGCGATCATCGGCGAAGAAACTCATATAAGCGCCATCACACGCTATTAGAATTTATTCATGAAGTGACTTTCTCATTTGCAATGGCCGGATGATAAGTACAAAGAGCGCCTTAATTAATATTAACAGCATATGCTCTTGATGTGATAATACTGCCTGCACTTTTCTTGCGTGAAATTAAGACTTTTCTCCGTGGCCCATTGTTCTTAATTAGGTAAATAACTATTTACATCAAAATTGAAATCAGAAACATTGTATTTTATAACCTGTATTCATTTGTAAAGCTTCCCTGCATATATTAAACCTTCACATGTTGAAAACTGAATTGAATATTCAGGAAAAAATACCCATAAGGTGTAGAAATGATGTTTTTCTTCTTCCAAGAATTAAGACTAATACCGCAGGAATCGGGAGACTTCAAAAAGTGCAAGGAATATCACGCGAACGATTCTTAAACCTTAAGAATAGATTCGGACTTATGAGTTAGTTTAGAGGACGTCGGAAATAAAACTACGCGTGGTAACCTATCATTTGGCGAAAACAAAATGTTCTTCGCCCAATAAATTACGCGGCCAGAGGAAGGAAAGAATTATCAAAATTACAGCCTCACCACCCCAATTCCTCAGCTCGCGTCTCAGGTAGTTGGAGAGACGGCCGACGGTGGCGTGGAGGCACGCAACTTGGCGGCAACGGCGGCACAGACGCACGCCCATTGGTCGATTCCCGCCTCTGGTCGCGAGGATTGGAAGGTTAAAACAATGGACAGTGAAGGGCATGGCACCCCGTGCTTAGGAAACCCAATAATAATTGTCCTCCGGAGAGAAGGGACCTTGTCTTATCGCCGCAAGAATATCTTAAGCTAATCCCAGGCGTAGCGGACCTTGAACCAACCAACCTTCTCGCTTTAATACGATACCTCCACCCGAAAAAAATTAAAATGTCCGGTATCTTTCCCTTTCCTTGCATCCTCACCTAAGAATCCGCTCATTTCCTATCCCCTCGTAACCTCCCAGTATTCTGGGGTTAAGAATTTGAAAAGCCTCTAGACGATTCGTTCTCTTTTCTTTCGAGATAGAATGAATTAGGTAGATGCGCGATTATTATGAAAAGTCATTCGTCAGCATGGTAGAACTGGCTCCAAAATCGTCCTATTCATTATCACTAATAAAATGAATGAGTACCTGTTTTTTTCTCTTTAAAGAAGGCTTCCCCCACCAATAATCAAATAATCCCGACAGTAAAGCTGTCATTTCCAGCTCCAATGCTAAGAAAGTGTGGTTGGTTTAGGACACATCGAATCGATTCGCCTGTAATCGGATTGAGAAATAAAAGCCGCTAAAGTGAATAAAACCTCGTGACACAGATGTCGTAAACGACTGTTGTCTTCTTAAGTTTATGTCAGAGTAAGATTTGAATCCTACTCTGACATATCCAACGTCCATTTACAGTAGGTAATAACAGTTTTAGGAAGCGTCAATCGCCCTGACACTTTGAACCTCATCTGCAACCTAAGGGATCGTTTCTATAACTTAACGTCCGAGTGACATCGAGTTGCCATTTGTTGTCAGATTTATAAGGACCAAGGCGACACGATCTCATTCTCAAGGGCGTGAGAGAAACAAAAATTTGACGACGGCAATGTTCTTTCCAACCGAAATTAGCGCATCTAAAATTTATGGTATCTAGGACTTCGCGTTGGTCGGGATTGCGTGGGGACAACAGATTCTCCTCCACTTCGTTTCCGACCAAACACGCGCGAGGCGACTGTGCGAAGAAACTTTTTCATAGGTTGGAAGCTCGTTTCTTGAGGGGTATCGGAGGGAGATCGGGTCAACCAAATCGTGAGACGTGACAGGGCACGCGCACGCACAGTACAACCCAAGCCGTGTATCAGTCCCACTCCCAACCTTCACCGTCATCCCGTTCTCGCAGATCTGGCTGTGGGTCGGAAACTCCTAACTCGACGCATTGCTGGTGTCTAATTCGGACATGGTGGGTGCTGGAGGATCACCTGGCCGTGCTGGTGGCCAGTGGAGTCTGTAATATTCGACGAGGAAATGACGGAATTGTTACCGAGATAGTAGCCTTTTGAAAATATCATGTCATCCCTTTGAAAGACTTTTTTATTGTCTTTTGACGGTATTATGGAAGGAAATAACATATAACGAGCAATTCAGGAGGGCCTTTGATGACTTCTCCGATTTGATTTTTTTATCTTCTTTGAGCAGTGAATACGAAAGAGACGATAGGGTATAAAAAAAGCGTGAGTAGATAAACGTATTTAATGATCTCATTTGAATATTTGCATTATAATAACATGTCATTGGTTATTAGTCCACTTTTACATTAAGCAATGCCTAATGCCCTTTATAATGGACGCTCTACTTTCCGACTGCAAGCTGTTCCAGAACCTTTAAGTACCATGGATAGCTCTGAAGATGAAGCTATTGCTTTGCCTACCCCGCAAACCATTAGTATGCGCCTTCTCCATGTGTTACTTGGACAAAATGATGCCTAATATTTCTGATTCGTAGCATATATTAACTTGAAATCGGCAAAAGTTCATGGTAACAACCCATATGCATTATCTTCTAATACTGAAATGTCGCGTACTAGTTGATTTAGTATAATTATGTTTCCATCCCAATCTGAGGTATCAGCCCGTTCTTAAGTATGTAGGTTGATAATTCACAGTGTAATGTCACTTTCATTACCACATACCTACTCACACCCGCTATGAATAACAAAGATCATTTCCCTTGCTTGACAAGATAAAGTGTAGCGGGGGTGCGAAGTGGCTGTCTTACGTTGAGGATGTGATAATGCCTTTGAAAAAACGCTCAGAGGAAATGAATAATTTCTCATTCCAAAAGTAAGACTTAAAAAAGTGGGATATGGCAACAATAGTGTTTTGTCTTCCAGAGAAGTTATGCTCCGTTTGTCACGAACAAAACTAATGTTTCCATGTGTCTATTTACCGCTTTGCGTGACAGCTTTTGATACAAGGCGGACTTAATTGGGTTCCCCAAAGCAGAACAGCGGGAAGCGCTAGAAGGGTGGGAAGTATACATGAGTTTTAAGTTTTATTTTTGATGCCTAGCTTCTCAAAATTTTGACACATTGAGAAGAGGCCCTCTTCCTCTTGACCCTCTTGAGAGAACAGACCTGCTACATATGCAAGTCATGATTAACATCAGATGGGAGCACGAATCGTCTATTTCCCAGCACAAGGTGGCATGGAGGCGTTTAGGAATTTCGTATCTCTCATAGCTTCTCAGGCCATCGGATTCTTAAGGTTACGATGTGATGCATATATTATACCAGAATAAGTCACAGACATGCAGTAGTGAATCGCTTATAAAGATACAATATAGACTAATTGCCGAAAACATCCGTGAGTATCTACTTAAAATAAAATCACGAGAAGTATGTATGCCAGCCAAGAAACCCGAGGTGTTAATTAAAATTATAACGACAGGATCGTTTTAACTCATCACTAACCTTATTCAAAGGGCAACGTTACGTTTTCCTCTACCACTTGAGTATAAAAATAAAGAAGAGGCCATAGAGGTATCAATGATAAACTGAACTTTCGGCGCGGCAATATACCCTGCATAATATGAAATCTCATTGATGTAGCTGGCTATACACTTCCTCTCTGGCAGATAACCAAACCAAAAAGCATTTAAACAAATATCATTAAGGTCCTCGTCAGCAGACTAAAGGCAGTTTCCTTTAGTTACATTTGTGCTACATCGGATCACTCTTGAATGCCGGGGTATCCATTCTCGCTGTGTTAACCAAGTTGAGAATAAACCATCTACTATAATCGTTGCCTCATTTACTTTTAACTTCACTCGCCTATCTATATATAAACTGACCAGAAAGATAACGGAAATGCACCCTTCAGTCATTGCGAGGCGCAGTCTAATCGTAACTATCTATCTCAGTACTCCAGTCCTGAGGAGGATCTAGGATTGTCAATAAAGATGTAACCACTGAAATAATTTTACATTAAGTTACGTAGACGATAATCATGCTTAATTTAGTGATCAAGTACTACTTCACTTTATATGAACATGCTAGGAAAAGATTTTTCGGTACTTTCACACCGGTAAAAAGTCGAATCACATCGAGATAACTATCAGTACATTATAAATATAATTTTATTGACTGAACCTCCAGGAGACCAAAAATTGGAAAATATATGCGCCGAACTTGCAACAGCCTGTCCCCGAGGATTGGAGAAACTCCAAGATACCGCGCAGAAATGTGTTCCTCCAAGCTTTCACTGCAGATAGGCTTCAATGCTAATGCTCTACACTTAGTTTTTGTTCCACAGGGAGAAGGAGAGTTAGGCAGAGGAGGGGAAATCCAGCGATTTCAGAGGTCCCCCGAGGCATCTCTTGTCCCACCAAAGCGTGGAATGCTAAAGGTTGATGCATGTAAGGTGTGAGATAGGGAGATACGAATGTATCCGTCTTCCGCCTTGAGGAGATATGCCTACATCCTAATTTCCGAGTTCAAAATCTGCGGTGTCACAGGTGTCGCCTGGATCTGTCGAGCTCGCATGCCGAAGCGAGAAAGCAGCTCCTCGCAGTTTCCAGACTGTGAATACATAACTACTTGCGCTGGGCCGGAGGCGTTGGCAGTTTTCCACGTCAAAACTGAAATTTGTCACCGATAAAGGAAAATTTTGCTCACAGTCCCAGCCCTGACACCGGATTTGTTCAAGCAGTGCACTTGCCAAGGTAATAATTCCTTAGTAATTCGCCAAATTCTGCAATCTTGTTCGTCCAAAAAGAATATGAAGAACCTAAAAAGTAACGTGGCTCCACAGATACAATATATTGGACTAAAATTAATGTAAAAAATGTGTTAAGGAGAAATGTGATACAAAACATGATATAAATTCGGGTAAAATAGGAGATAAATATTCATTTGGGAACATCTTCAAGCAACGGCAGCTAAAGAAACGCTATAGACTAATTGCCGAAAACATCCGTGTATTTCTGTAAGTTATTGCATAAGTACAAGCGCAATTTCTATTCGGAATCATAATTAGTGCACCTTGATCCGGGGAGTATATAAATAACTGAAAGTTGCAACTTTGCCTTTAATTGTTTCTTTTTTGTTCTCTTAGGCTTCGCGACATTTTAAAAAGGATTCAGGTTCATATCGTCAGAAGACAGCGGAGAGTCGTCGTGAAACAGTGGTAGACCTTTGAAGCTGGCGCGAAATTGAATATCCCTGTGATTAATTTACGAGCTCACTCGACAAACATAAGTCGGACGACTTTTACTTCGCTCGGATGTTTCTCTTTTTAACCCGACCTCGTATCCTACACCAGGCATACTTATTTGTTTGGCTGCCAATGTAATCTGTATCTTGATTTCGATGAATAATTGCCTCGCTTTGTTACGAACGAGTTTCCTATTTCTACCGTAGACGAAACGCTGAGGTGGTCGTCGCGCGCGGCATCTGGGGAGAACGATCTTACTCGAAACATGTGCAAGCCTTGTATTGAGCATTAATTATATGAGCCCGGAGTTGGCAGTAGACAAACCTCCGGTACCTAGTTTTTATTTACGAATACACACAGGACTATTATACGATCTGGCGACAAGGAAAAAATTGGCTTGACTGACAGATGTGAAAGAATGACTGATTTTTCGGCTGTCCCTCGTGTGTTTATATAGCACGATAAAATGGCAGTCCATCTCCATGATTGACGGCCGCTAAAAGGTGGTTAACTTTTTCTTTATGTCGCGGCAGCTTTCGAGCTAGATTAAAAAGACATTCGTATAAAAAGCATAGTCTTATCTCGACCTCCTTGACAATACTGATAAATCCGGAGCGCTAAATCAGGTAAACATGATCCTCAAGTGAGGGGAAAAAATCACGAAAATTTAACGAGGAGATAAGTGTCAGATAAACCCGGTCTCCATGGACGATGGACGGGAAAACCAAACCCGCGTCACAAACACCTCCTGTTCGTGTAAAGCCTTTTATAATAGGCCTGTAAATTGCAGCCAGCCCTCGTAAAATAATAGAAACTGAGATTATTTTACATACTGCCGGCAAATGTACTCAATTTGCATTTTCTTCAAGAGATTATTCTGAAATTCCCCGTAATATTTCTTGAAAGTACTCACGGATTAATAATAAGCAAATCCGTTCTAAAGATATGATAGACCTCCCACTCATCAGGGTGGAGTAGGGCAAAAGATCTACATTAAAGCATACTAATTAGTGAAATTAATGAGAGGCAGGAGAACACGGAACGTCTCCTGACTGCCAATTAAGTGATAAGAGAGGATGAAAGAAAGAGTCGAGAGGGGAAAAAATTAATAACTTCCGCAATGCTTTCTTTCTCCCACGCTGTGTTTAATATCCGTCACAACTGTCCTGACACCATTTTCGTCTCGATGTATCATTTTCTCCGTTCGACGTTTTTCCGCATTATCACATGTTGACATCTAAATGGAAATCGAGGCATTTCTGATGTCACCGTAAATTATGAAAGACACATCACTGCTCACGCAACACACCCGAGTTCGAACGGAGCACATACGCTCATGAAATACAGTGCGATCGCGTGCCCGATAAAGCGAGGGTTATTCATTTTAAGCGGCATGAGGTGTTTTTAAACGTTGATATGCTCTTTCCTTGTTTTTTACCAACAAAACGTGCACTTGAAATTGAAACAGTATGGTAACAACGTTTCCAACCGCCTGGCCCCATGTTATCGAGCTGTCGTTAGAGAGCAGCATGGAAGTGCCCAGAAACGTGAGTTGAAATGAAGATTGTAATCGACGCGGTTAGACGTTGTACTAAATTTCAAGCACCCCGAAGGTGTATTTGCTATACATCTCGATATATTCGGAATTCTGGACGCCAACAATTTACTTGACATGCATAAGATCGCTTAATATATTGTATTCGTGGGGTCAATTCTAATACATTCCCAGTATTCCTTCAGGAAACACCGTACATGATTACTTGACATGGCCGATTTCCCTGCACTGCATCAATATGATCCTGCGAGATCTTTCTATGGGCAGCTATGAAGGCTACCCTTAGTAAGTGTGTTGCCAGGATTTTTCCTCCACGCACTTTTATATTTCATTCCATTACCTCACCACAGCAGATGTCCTATACGCAAGTAATAAATTCTGAATTATTTTTCACTACTTCCTCCTAGGACTTATCATTTTCTGTTCATTGAAGTGTGATGTGGTAGCACTCCATCATTGTGATTAAAAGTAGAAAGAAAGATTCAGTTCCGCAGTTAATAATTTTGCAATCGCTTACAATTTCGCCATTGTACAAAAAACCTTACAAGATATCTGGGTAGCTGAGTGATTAGATTATTTTTAGATAATTCAGTTGGCAGTTGAATTACTTGGATACCTGATTTCCTTCAGAGCAGCTATCAGAATATGGGAAATAAACTTTCTTGACGCTAAAATATTATTCCCTAACTCGTAAGCTGGCATGTTTTGGATGGCGTACACTTCCAAAGTGGTTAAAGTTAAGGCTCTAGGTACGTGGCTGCGACATTTTCAGCAAATGGGGCAGAAATTGCGAAAGCACACACGAAGCATTTTACACTGCATGAATACAATGGTCTAATACGGAGTTAATTGCGGAGTTCCACAGTTAGCTTATAAACAACGTGGAACTAGAGGAAGCACATAAAACAGAACTAGATATACAGTTTAAGGCAGAACGGCTGAGTGGATAACATACCTCAGACGAGACTACAATCACCCTGAAATTTCTTTTGACAAGGAACCGCAATAACATTCTTTAAGCGGCTAAAAACCGCCCCAGTGCGACCTTCAGAAGGAGGCTAAGGAAGTGACAATGGGAATTACGAAACAAATATGGAGTAATATAGAATGCAAAGCAAACATATGATAAAGAGAAAGGTTTAACGGATTGGCGAAATACGTGTCAACTTCATTTCCATAACTAGTTTTAACGATGCGATGAGCATTAGGGACCGTGCGACCTGTAAATAAGACATTCCCGTTTTCAGCACTCACTCCTCTGATCGGGCCTTCGTTTTTCCTCAGTCATCCGCGCACTTTGTTCATCCTCATACGTATCTCTCTCTAGTGTTAAACCATTGGGGAAACTACATTTTCCCACTCACACCAAGCCACGTCTCACACCAATCTGTCTCACTTTTCCATTCCCTCTTATCGCCATATCTCCTGCTGCCACGAAACATGGGAGTACACGAGGCAGACTGCGGCAAACATTCCCGAATTAGTTTTTTCCTTCGGGAGTCCCCCCACTCTTTCCCGCTTTCTGCAACCCTTCTACACTCCACCGTTTGTTCATAGCCGATGGCTTGAGGAGCAGAGGAAGCATAATTGGCTAAAATTCTTAATGCAGCGTAAGAGGTAAATCAGAGAATGTCACACAGGGATGGATCTGCTTTGTTCCCCGGAAGAATACCAAATCTTTCGGATTTGGTGGCTTCCAAGTGAACTAGGCTGATGGAGTGCGGGACTTAGAGCTCCCGGTCGGGGCACTAGAAGCGGGGCCGCCGCCGAAGGCGCCAAGTCCGTCTCCACGCCTCCGTCACATAATACTCATCCCCCCCGCAGATCCCGCCGCCGCGGTGCCGCACTTTCCCCAATTCCCTTTCCATCCTCCATCTCCACGCAATAGCCCTCGCACAAAACATGGATGGCGTCCTCAAAATGGTAACCGCCCACGCGTTTATTGGACGTAGCACGACTGTTACCTCCGCAGTCGCTGTACTATTCGCTCCAAATGAAGCAGGTGATCACACAATTGTGCAAAATTCCCTGCGGAAAAATCTTTCGCTTGGACTGGGAACCGAACCCAGATCCCTCGATTTCGCGCCGAGTGCTCTAACAAATAAGCTACCCAGGCGTACTCTTCCACAATGAATCCCAGTCCAGGTGAATGATCTTCCACTATGAATTTCACGCACTTGTATGAACACTAGCGGGTGACTACATTGAAGTTACTGCGCGGATAGTTTCATAGTTCACGGAAAATGAAACATGACTCAGTTCCAGGAATAATTGCCTACTGATAGCTCATTTGAGAAAGTAATCGGTGCTTCTCCGCTAAAATAAATGGAATAAAATGCAAGAAATTTGAAGGGAATTACGTCATTCAGGTCCACCAGCCAAGTATTTCATATTAAGTAACGTTTTAGTTTCAAATCTTGGATTCAGAGATCCATTTAAATTGTATTTAACTAAGAGGCCATTCCTATTTACACTTGCACAAAAAATTGAAGACTGTGCGCCCTTTATACGTATACAAATATATTTTAAAACTCAACCCTTCATTTAAAATCGTGGAAAAGTATGAAGGTTAAATTTATCATGGATATCGTCATCATCCATCAAATAACGCCTCGGGCATATTCACGTAACTGATAGTTACACAAGTAATGCCGGCAGGATTTGAGGTGAATTGCAGGTCGTTGAAACATAACAATGAGGCATTACTTCTCTATTATCCTTCATCTGCGGTTTACAAAGCTTCGCAAACAAGGAAAGGAGGTCGATTACTCGACTAGTAACTATTAAATGCACCCATTTTTTCTACTCCATCCGGAAAGGTATTACTAGGTACTTATAGACCGTTTAGCCTCAGTTGTATAAAGAATATATCATGATTTCAATAAATATCCAAGTAAACAAAATATCTTTATCCAACTATTGTAAACTTAATCTACCCACCTTGGTAGGCCTATGTGTACATAACCTTTGTTTGATATATTTAAGGGCTGAATGCTGTGAAGGAGACCCTCTCGATGCATCAAGTAAAGTTTTTCTGCCGATTAAATGAAGGATAAGAGACGTCTTTTAATGAGCAGATATGGGAGACTGGCGCGAGCTGCGATGTGCTAAAACAAACTAGTTTTTTTGAATAAGTAAGCGAGCAACAAAGATAACTATCACCAAATCAAACTTGTTTTTCTGGCGTAGCAGTGGTCGACCGAAGGGATAATGGAGGGAAATGCTCAATTTAAATTTTTTTTAAATCCGCACTTCGACTCTGCTCACGAAACCGTGAAACTCGTTAGCGGGGTCGAAGAATATAATAGAGCGGGGAAGCGACTCATCAGAGATCAGATATTTTGTATTCGGGTGTAGAATTAGAAAACCATTTAATTCGTACTTCTTCAAGGCATCAATTTCGGCTCGTATCCGATTACGCCGTGATCGAATCTTTCCCATTCCGAACGATACCTATCGCTTAGGGGGGCGACATGTAATTACATGCATATTTAATGTGCCCAAATTTTGGGGCAGAGTCCGTGCCCGTTAAACCACCAAATTAAGTAAAATTACCCTAATAAGATATCTACAATAATTTGTAATTACTCGGTAATAAGAGAAATCAATGAATTTGCATTAAAATCACATTCCTTTTGATGGCCCTCTTATTTTTTTGGCCTTTGGAATAGCTTTTTTAACCAACAACCAGTAGCCATGAACACACGAAACGGAAAAGATAAAGCCACGTAAAAGCATTTCACTTTATCATCACTTTGAACTCGTTATAGCCATCATTTGAGCTAATGCGACGTCATTTTCGTAAAGGCGAAGATCTATAAGCCTTTTGTTGTTCCCAGTGGCTTTTCCTGAAGGCAACCGGTAACAAAGTTCTCACGGATCCGCCGACTGAAAATCCAGTTTTAAGCCTAAAAAGGCTCGTATGCATTTCTCCGCACGGGACTAGTCCCAGCGATCGAAAGCGATACGAGAAATTTATATAAGGCTCGAACGCACAGTCTTTTTTAAAAATGCCGCTCGCTCCACGAGTCAAGCAAAGGAGGGAGCAAAGCAAGAGGTAGGCTTTGATCCGACGCCGTGAAAAAGCAGCGATCGATATTCACCCTTTTTCGGACGACTCGGCCTTTTCTTTTCTTCTACTCCCCCGTGCTTCCCACGCAGGGGGGGGGGCGCCCTTAACCCCTACCCCCCCGCCCCACACAAACCACAATCGCATCCCCTCCCACCCCCATTGGCTCCAATCAGCCGCCCCCTTTTCCCGTGATAGCGACCTTAAATCGAGGACTTATCTTCACGCCCGTTCCAACCGCTCATTGCAAACTGTTTGGAATTCCCTCCATCTTGCCGTCTTCCCCTCCGGCTCTCCCTTTAATGCTCCAGTTCTTCGATTGCGTCGTCCGAAGAGCCAGAGGAAGAAAAACCGTCCAGGCTTTTCATACTCGCTCACTTTCCTTCCCCTATATTCACTTACCCACACCTCAAGTCGACCTCAAAATGGCTAAGGAAAAACTTGATACCCCAAGAGTTGTTAAAACCGAAAAAATGACCACTCAAGTACGTCTACCGGACTTGAAGTGCTTTTTCATCACATTATACACGGTGTAATAGATCATACTCAATTTCAAAAACGTCTATGAACAATGCGATCACATACAGATTTGGGAGCGCAAGGATAGCAGGATAACAAGTGCCAACAAAAAACGCCTATTAATTTTATTTAGCATGTTTTGTGCAAATACGGTCCTAAATTGTGGATCATGACGATTAACTTAATAAATACGGAATACATTTGTTGCGGAAGTTGAAATTTCATTACATGGGAAGGAATGGATTTTCGTGCAATATAATAAATGGCTTTAAATCCTTCAAGGGCAATGTAAATATGGAACCTCATTAGATACTTACCGACAACTACATCACCTTTATAGTGTAGGCGAAGAATGGACCTGCCTACGAAATTCTCCTCTGAGCGCCTGCCCTCTCGAAAGATCCAATTCACAATGGCGAGCCTTCTTCCCGCCATGAAAAACTGTATCTCGTATCCATCAGCAACAATCTCCCACCCAACTCTCCGTCACCGCCCACGCAGTCTCTCGCCCTAACTCCCCGCAACTCCTCCTTCCTCTCGTCGCTTTCGCCCGTTCCACTTCTCACTCTCTTCCTCCCGTCTCCTCTTCGTCCCACAGTCGTTTACCCTCCCCTCCTACCTTCCTTCCGTCCGCAACTCCCCGACGGAAAGGGGTTCCGCGCGGGAATAGTTGAAAAGCAATGACCCCGGGCGGAGCAATTGGAGGACCGGAGAGTCTTGAGGGTTAGGCGAGGGTGGGCCGAGGCGTTAGTCCGGCTCCATCAACAGCCGAATTCGAGGGAGGACGAGTGGAGCGACGAGTCAACAAACTACCCCTCGCACTCCCTCCTCCACTACCGCCGTCAGTTGATGCTAATTATTTTTCGCGGGGCGAAACTTTAAAGCGATTTCAGCCACTCTTTCAATGTGACATGAATAAAAGGACGCTGATGGCGTTGCATACGTAAGACAGCGGTCGCCTCGAGTTTATACAGAAAGGCGGAGGGGGACGGGGAGACGGAGGAGGAAGAGAGAGCAACATTAAGTGATCGAGCCAATGAGAAATTTCCTTGAGCTTCGGAAAAGGTCGTTGAGAGATCAGAGTGCTCTGTATAAATGTTTCAATAATCGTCAAGGCAGAGGAAAGCTTGGAGAAAAAAATAAGACGCGTACACCACCATCCTTGAGCTAGAAAAATCTAAATTAATAACGAAAATTCAAATTATAAAACTATGGATTCTTTAAGTCAATAGTTTTATTTTATTTCTGAAAACATTATATTACTTGTACAAATAATGATTACACGTTATCATCATACAATTACCTTCGGACAATTTAGTATTGTGTGAAGCATTAAGGGCCTGGAGTTTGGTCGCAGATAGGCTCTCAAACTTGTCCACTGACGATGTAATAACGCCCATCATGAGCACGTGTTAGCTGTCGCTTTATCGAGACATTCATCCCTTTATCGCCTATTGGATATTATAACGGTTGGTACTGGTATCGACGAGCTTGTTTCATTAAGGACCCAGCTCTCATAACACTAAGTACATACGACCTAAACAATCTCTTCCCAATACTCGTGGGGAAGAAAAAAGCCACCCCGTGGCTCCTCATGCAATTCAGTGGCCTTGCTCCGTCCCACCATCTATTTGACCGGTTGACTTTTGCCCACGCAGCGGTAGACACTGGGTTACCACAAGAGCGACTGACTTATCCGAATATCACTTCGCTACACTAAACCGTATCGACAAATTCTCCCACGCAGAGAGTCCAGGTCACTGTTCTCGGCTCCCAAATGTCGAGCCGAGGTAATTGTCTTTCGGCTATCCACTCCTTTCGGGCTTCAAACTTATTATCATTACACCTGAAAAAGTATTGCGAAACCCACACGGCCTTCGACGCCTCCATTAAAACTGCCTCTTTGTCAGCCTCCTCTTTACTCTTTTCATTACGTAATAATCAAACCACCGCCTCTTTTTTTTCTTCCCAGTTTTATCCCTTCTTCCCTTTCATCCTCGTCCTTTCCATCCGCTTCGCACCGCAAGAGAGGAGAGGAGAGACGTCGCCCACTTCGCCTCTCCGCTTCCCACACACAATAAATACGGGGGACTCCGATGGTCTCCCTCTCTCGGCCCCGGCTCAATTTTTTCACACCTTCGAAACTCGCCCTTAACCTCTTCCTCTCCCATCCACCCACCCACCCGACCACCTCATCCGAACCCCCACCCCATTCTCCCCCAGTCAACCCGTTCCCCGGCAACTCGACTCCCCCTGCCCCCCACCCCCCCGATTCCCGCCCCCGTTCCTCCCCACACCACGTCCCCGCTCATGTCGCCGAGGTGCCACTCCTTTGCCACTACGCCACCGTGCCATTCGGATCATCCCGTTATCTTCCTCAAGTCTGCCTCGACGACGCACTCGCACAAGATCGCATTATGAGTTTATATGATTTTCTCCCTCCTTTCCGCCGCGTTACCCGACTGCCCGGCCCGCGTCTCACAAGCGACTCTCCCCAGTAAGTGTAAGTGAGAGAGTGTATTCAGTTATATGCTTCCATTCCCAAATGTCCTCTTCCTCCAATAACTCCACACCTTCCTTCCCACCCATTCATCACAGTGGGAGGTGAAACTGTTTGTTTTCTCATGTGCACCACCACACAAATAAATCATACGCTTATGTCTTCATCGCCGGCGAGATGGTAAGTAATATGGTTTCTCCCATACGTCCTGCTTGTTAGATTTACCACGTTTGAGTTTCCCCGCTCAATCTCAATTGAGCCGTTACGTTTTTATACATGCGGCTTTAAAAGTGGGAAGATGATGACTCCTCTAAAGTTACGTAATCGCCAACACAGACCGATTTTTGCAATCCGCGATCCCTTATCTCTGTCCTTGTGCAATAAAATACAGTGTTTGCCACCCCTTCGGAGCCGACGAGTCTCGGAAAGTATATGATAATTGGCCGAACCAAAAGGCTACTATATATTTCAAGTTTCATTACGGCACCTCCATTCTCAGAGATTTTCAATTGGATGACAGGTGGTAATGGTCTCATACATCAATGCGAACGCTCCAAAGGGAAATGCTGAAAAATTTCTCACCAACTAAATGCACAACATTCACGCTACTCACATGCGCAATTTATTCCTTTCGCTCTTACTACCGAAAGCTGGCTTAAGTATAAAACAAAATGGTAGACATAACTTGGCAATCCATTCCTTGATTTTGTAATGAATTTCTGTTGCAATGAGGCCACTCTCGTCACTGAAAAAGTTTCTAAACCAACTTCACACATTTACGACTGTTGCTCCCTTTCAAACTGTCTCTGTGTCCATTAACGTTGTGACATTTTCATTCATTAAACTCGAATGAGCAAACTACCCTCCCAAAAACCCAAAGTCACAGATTACAACTGAGCTCTCCATTTACAAGTCTCGAAAACATCTCCTCAAGAGCATAATGAGGGTAAATGTCAGGTACTGTGTAACTGTAAGCACATTCAAGTACTGTGAGACCTAACTAGCTGTGACCTAACAGCAGCTGGAGCCGCAAGTATACTACCATGATACCCAGATTTTATTTCGAGCTTTCTTGAAAACATATTGAATATAATGAAAAAGAATGTAAATATAACGAAGCGGACGACATGGGCTGACTCTCGTGATTTGCAACAGAATCCGCCACAATGCGCCATGTCAGCTAAGTAACAATAAATGTTTACGGTATAACTTGGGCAAATCATGCATCTCGCTAAATGAAAAAGTATGCATTTATATTAACCGATTCTTTTCATACCCAACCATAGCTTCGATAGTAACCATGGCAATTACCAAAGTATGGACTGTAAATGAAATTATCAAGGTTACCTTAATAAGACAATCACAGTTGAAACCATGATCGAGGGTATGAGTGGGTGAAAATTGCGAAGTACTACTTGAGTGAATGACATTTTTATACAACTGCCTAATAAATGACGGCCTTCGACTCTCCGCTGTTGATCTTCGGTGCGTATCCATGGCACTCACCCACTAACTCTCACCCGCGTACTCCCGTCGTCCAAGAACTTCATTTCCCCACTTCCCCTTCACCTGGCCAAAGTCGTACTTGCACCCTCTTGCACCAACTAGACGTTCTCCACGGCACCACTTACGAGCTCACCCTACAGGGGAGGAAGCCAACACCCCCTCCTCGACGACCTCGTCCTCTCCCTATTTCCCCACTCTCTCTACTACACCCTCCTCCGTCCGCCTCCCCCGCTTCCCCCCTTTCACTCCCCCCGCGTCGAGAAACGAGGTCGCCGGTTCGATCTCCGCACGGCCCCGCAAGCAAACCCGTCTCCGCGCGCCTCGACATAACACGACACGGATCGGGAATCGAGAGAAGGAGAGCGCGAGCAAGGGGCGGAGGCCTCCCGCTTAAGGGAACGGGAGGGAGGAGGAGATTAATGATCATTTACTCGCACTGCTCGGGAGCTTTCGTGAGTATTAGAATGCTGACAACTCTATGGAATCGTCATAAATGGTGTCATTTGTTATTCACGTCCCGAAAAGGGATAAGCCATCAAATGGATACTAATAGGCGCGGTTCCTTTCTGGAATGGTTTCGCTGACAGGGTGCCTTTTTGGGAACTTGTAGTAGTAGAAGATTTGTTTCGTAGAAACTTGTAGATTTTAGAGAGGATTCATATCGTGCCGACATGGAAATACCTTCGCCGGCACGCCGGACCAAGGGGTTCGTTGTGTCCCTGTGTTCCGCAAGTTATCCTAACCTTGCGATTTCAGTCATTGACAACCGCCATACCGCGAAATTGGTCATTGACAACCGTCAGAGAGCGAAAACGCATTCTCCTTCCTCCTGTCGAAATTCGGCCGTCCGTTCCCTCGTTCATCGCAAGCAAAACATCCACCACGGGCGTGCGTATGCGGGACAAAAAAGTGACACAAACCTCCCGTCCCGCTGCGACTGCCAAGCACCACACCGCTGCCCGACACCCTCTCCTTCCCCCTCCGCACCCTTCCCCCCACTCCGCCATCTCTCCCTCTTGTCTACCTTAGTATACTTCTCCCTCGCCGCTCACGTGGAAATGTCGATACGCCTGGAGGCCGCGCGGCACGCAAGTCAGGAGAGCGAGGATATAGGCGGGCGGTGGGAGGGGAATCGGGGGGGGGGGAGGGCAGGGGGAGGAGAGAAGAAGAGGGATGACGGAGGAAGAGAGTGGTAAGGGCGGGAGAGTGGTTTGAGGGTGAAAGAGAATTCGTAGTGTGTCTGTTGGTGAGGGTGTCGGGGTGGTTGCGGGGTGCGGGAGTGGGGGGGGGGCGGGCGGGAGGCGGAGGGGAGTGGCCCCCGAGGTGTTCTTCGGGAAGAGAAACAGAAAGAGGTGCCAGGCGGATGGGGAGAAGAGACGGACGCCAGAGGAGAAGGTCTCCCGGGGAAGAGAAGATATAGAAAAAGAAGGAAAAAGGAAACAGAAAAAGCTACGGAAAAAACTCCCTCTCCCATCCAAAACTACTCGAGACGTTTTCCGAAAATCTAGCGGAAGACTCTCACGGCCGTGTTATTATGAGGCATGATAAAGTTTTGAGAAAAAAATAAATAATAACTCCCGCTAGCAAACACTCCACAATCTTCCACCGTGGTGTGGGGGAGGAGGTAGACCAGCGGCCACTTACTATTTGGGGGAAGAGGAGAAGATGAAGACAGTGGTCTCGCAAGAGGTGCAACCGAATAAACACAGGTTGCGAGCATAATGGCGGGATGAGGATCTCCAGTGGGGGACTCTCGAGCTGAGGCGAATGCGGTGGGGGGGGAGAGGAAAGGGGGAGGAGAGCCGGCAGGTGCCGGAGAGGAGGAAGGCAAACAAGCGATTTCACAACGAGAGCCCGATACGTCCCATTTGCCTAATTTTAGCCCACTCTTCATCCTTTTTAAAGGTTGTTACGAACTTAATCGTACGGTTTTGGACGAATAAATTGCATGATCGCTGTGGGATGTCTTCGTCCCTTAAAACTCGCCCGATCGTCCGCGTGTAAGGCAAGCAGGAGAGAAATCCGCTCTCAGATTCCCTCGTTATTGCCACAATTCCCAACACGGCGGCAATCCGCCCTTCCAAATATCTTCCTATATCGCATTTCTGGATCCAACGAGCAAATGTCAGCAGTCCTCAATCAGATCAAGGTGCCGATAGACTCGGTAAATCAATAACCTTTTTCGTTCGAATTTCTGTTTATCTTCGGCGGCCGCGAAGATTGGCTCGTATCTCGGAGAGCTCATGTTCACAAGAAGCGAAAATACATCTCAAAATATCTGCACGAAAAAACAGCGAAAATTGAGGTGATCAACTATTTTTCTGTTCGTCAAGGGAGACTGTCAATCACAATTTGGAAGTCTTTAGCCAGAATATTGGAATGCTAACAAAAATTGATCGCTCAAAGCAGCACTTCTATGCATACTCCGTAAATCCGAAAACCATATTCTTATAGACCAAAACTGATACATCTCACATAACTCAGGAAGTGTGCATCCAACCGCACGCCGGAGAAGATAAAAGATTATGGTATTGCCAAAAAAACTGCATATAGAGTTATATATTTCCGTCGTACCATGTTCATGTATATATCAACGCCCCCGCTACGTGAAAGATTATTTACTACGTAATAACTAATATTTTCCAAAAACTTGTAAGGAGTGTGCCAAGCTTAGCATTGAAAGTGCCCATTTGCAATAAACTATACTGTTATGATCTACAGAAAAAAGTCTTAAAATTTCCACCGAATCAACAATGTATACGTCCGAAGAATCTCTGCTCACTAGCTGGACGATAATAAATCAAAATTGTGCACATAGAAAGCTGAAAACACTATTATCACTGAACGGTCAACAATTTTCTCATAATGATGCATTAGACGTATCGCTACATTTGATTATGATGAGGCAAAATATAATGCCGAATATGATTCCTTATTTTACATTAGATACTAAATGTCGGAATTCAAGTGTAGCTGAAAACATTAACTACTGGGCTGTCCTGATGTAAGGTGGTTCTACGCGAATTCCAAGAATTTATTGATTCAATGCACTCAGAAAGCTTCAAACAATATTCCGCGATGCCGCTACTAAGAGTGACTAGCCTGTGAAGTAAAAGCACCCTGATAGCTAACAAATCGTGGTATCCGTGTCACCCAAAGGAATTTAAGTTAGCCTGGCAGCGTAATACATAAATTATCAACATCTGGGCGGTGTCATAAGCACATCATATCTTAACAAAAATTAAGTAAAGACACTTCTCACTTTTTCCCGAAGAAATACCATTATATAAGACAGAGACAATTGCTTCCAAATAGACCACTTACACATCTTAACCCTGCTCGTTTCTTCATAAAATCTATGGTACCAGAAGAGCCTCAATCCGAGTCACAACAATCACCAGACTTTTATCTGTCCCACCAAACCGTGTGATAAGGATGTCTGGGTTCAAGTCCTAACCAGTTGGCCACCCTGCTGTGGCACGTTTCAACAAACGGGACCCACGTGCCGTGGTTCGTGGCAACTCCCAATCCGCTTCGTCCATCGGCTCCCAAAGCGCCCCTAATGAATAAATCAGGCATATAAAATCAACCTCGCCTTGCCCGGCAGTAAAGGGTCAAGCGGGTGCTGCCCTTACGGTCCGTCGTATGGAGCGCCCCTCTTTTTTCCCTCCACGGCCGGGGTTATTGGATTATCGGGCGGTTATGATGATGAGAGAGCAGCGGGGAGCAGGAAACTTAAGGACCATGGAGATAGCGGGAGGGGGGTCGCAAAAAAACCCCTTCCCAGCGGGACTCCCGGGCGAGCCAGAAACAAAAACCGGACAAAGAAGGGCTCCTCTCTCTCGGCGGAGATAATAAATGGAGAGACGAAATCAGAGTGCTTATAGAGGGGCGCGTGGGGAGGAGTGCCCACGGACGGCGAGGAGTCCACGGCGGACGGCACGCGTTTTGACCAGCCGGTAAAAGAGCAAAGCGAGGGATAGCATGGTCTATTCTTGAGTAGACGAATAACAATAAAGTTCTCATCCATATTGAAAATAAGTATAAGTATTCTACTTTCCTACAATAATTTATTGTAAACATACAACGCGTTTCGCTGCTGGCTGCCTCTTCAGGACAATTGTACCTGAAGATGAAGCAGACTGAGAAACGCGTTGTACGATTACGACAAATAACTGCGGGAGAGTACAATACATATTTTCAACATTGATTCGACAGTGAAATACTACCACGAAGTGACGCCTGAAGGTATAAGGTATATTAGCAATAAAGTTGCCTAAACGAACATATATATCCTAATGTTAATTCACCTAATGAATGCGCTCCGGGAAAACGTTCATTATAGGCAAAAATTTGTTCTTCGAGCAGTGAAAAGATACATACATACTCATCACGCCGTTCCCTTTCGGGGTAGGCAAGGTCAAAATGTTTAACTTATTAATACATAATTGGACACCTAACTCTGCTTCAATAATTTCCTCCATACTGACCTATCCTTGCAAACCTCTTTTGCCTCATTTACCATTATACACTGTTTCATACACGCCCTCCTGTTTTTAAGACTCCTAATATTCCTCCTCCTAAGAATTTCCTCTACCACATTCAACCACAACTTTCTCGGCCTACATCTACCTCTCATACCATTCATTCTACTCTCATATATATGTTTCGTTATTCGACTCTCTTACATTCTCTCAACATGGCCAAACCAACGAAGCACACTCCTTTCATACACGTCCATTACAGGAGCATTTAACCCCCATTCATTAATGACCCACTCATTCCTGACCCTATCCATCCTACTTTTGCCGCAAATACTCCTCAGATAACTCATACCCACGGCGTTTAGTCTACTCATAGGTCTACCCTGACATACCCATGTTTCACTACCATATAGCAAAGTGGGGAGAAGTACACTTTTGTACAAAGCAATTTTCTCTTCCTTAGACAAGCACTCATTCCTTGAAATGCTCCACATGCTACCTACCACTTTCCTTCCAGGATTCGCATGTCTCTTTATCTCCTCATCTATTCTTCCATCTTTCGCATACATCTTACCTAAGTACACAAAATCATCCACCTGTTCAATTACTTCACCATTCGCCCTCATCATACAGTTATTCTCCTTATCAAAAACTATTACTTTTGTCTTGCACGCATTTACCTTCAATTCCATTTTCTCCGTTGATTCGCAAAACTTACCTAGGAGCTTCTGTAATCCCTGTTGACTGTCTGAGATCAAAACAGGATCATCCACATATAGAAGAACTCGCAAGTTCACATTTCCAATCAAAACACCGTCGTTTTCACTACATGCGTCTCTAACACATTTATCCATGAATACATTAAACAGCCATTGAGTCATTACGCATCCTTGCTTTACACCCCGATTTATTACAAACCAATCACTCAGAGCCCTGTTAACTCTTACACTTGCCTTACTATTGTCATACATCGCCATCATAACATTAAATAACTGCCCATTCACTCCATAGTCTCTCAAAACCTTCCATAACTTCTTTCTATTTACTCTGTCATATGCCTTATCTAAATCGACAAACGCACAGTACACTTTCTTCCGGACACTCATACATTTTTCTATCACTTGCTGAAGTGCAAAAAGCTGGACACTACATCCTCTCCCAGGCATAAACCCACACTGCAAACCCCATACTCTGTCGGAAGTAATATTCGTCACACTTTCGATTAATATTTTACTGAACACTTTTCCCGGGATACTCAATAAACTAATGGCCCGATAATTATTACATTCGGTCCTTCCTCCCTTCCCTTTGTACAACGGAACGATGATAGCATTCTTCCAATCCGCGGGAACAACAGAAACTTGTAAGCATAAATTGTATAGTTCACGCAGCCTACAAATTAGTAATTTACACCCACACTTCAACATTTCATTGGATATCCCATCTATGCCTGCAGCCTTCCCATTTTTCAATAATCTCACAGCGGTTGTGACCTCCTTCTCACTGATATCCATTTCCATCCTCACATACAACTTCACAAGGCTCATCCTCAACGCCTGCAATATTATTGTACAATTCTTCAAAATACTCCCTCTAGCAGTCCCTAATATTGCTCTTGTTTCTCTCTCTACTTTTGTTCTCTACCGCATTCATCCCCCTACCTTCACCAATCTTCGCCCTTTTTACCCACTTTCAAAACAGCTTTTTATTACCTTCAAAATCACTCTGCATTTTGTTAGCTTCATCCGCACGCATTCCTTCTTTGCTCTCTTTCACAACGATTTTGCATTCATTCTTCTTCTTTCTGTAAATCACACATGCCTTAGTACGCTCTTCCTCAGATTTGGCAGGAATCATATTCTTGTACGCCTCTTTCTTTTCTCTGACTGCAATTTTCACTTCTTCATTCCACCAAGCATCACCTTTCGTTCTTCCTACCACTCCTTTTCAACCACCGACTACGCCAGCCTCCTACCACTCCTTTCCACATCCAGCACCCCTCATCACTCTTATGTCCCACACTCTCTCTCAATCACTCATCATACACAATAAAATCAATCATGCTTCTACAATCGCCCCTTTGCCAAGTATACATATGTATTTTCTTATGTTTAAACCATGTATTCGACACAAACAATCCTTCATCCAAGCACACACTCACCAAGTTTTCACCATTATCATTCACTCGGGGGTCACCAAAATGCCCAACTACTCTCTCAGATGCATCCCGCCTCACGCCAACCCACCCATTAATGTCATCTAGTAAAATTATTCTCTCACCAGGATCACAATCATTCAAAACCTCTCTCAGTTTTTCCCTAAACTCACCTTTCACAAAGTTACTCTCTCCATCCACTGGTGTACAGCACGCCACAATCACAACTCTCCTAATACCTACTTTCATGCGGACCCAGAGCAATCTAGGGGATACAAACTCGTACCTCCTTACTAGCAACTTGGCTCTCTCATTAAGAATGAGTCCTACACCTTGACTGCCGTGTACATTATCTTCAACTCCTGACCACAATGCCAGACTACCGCCATTTAATATAACAGCATCCCGCCCCTTACGCTTAGTTTCACATACACACAAAGCATCCATTCGTCTCACTTTCATTTCATTCAGCAACTCATGCTCCTTTCCATAAACTCCTCTCACATTCCAAGTACCGAGAGTCCAGTTCGTTTCCAGTCCGTATCTTCATGGACCAACTTTATTCAGCTTCCGCCGCCCATCGTGGTTTCGGCTGTCCGAGGCAACATTATGTCGTTTAGCAGGAAGTTTTAATAGAGTATGCAAGGTTACCGGCCTTCGCAGTACCCGCACCACGTGCAGCTTTCCCTGCTAACGGTTACGGCGCTCTACCGGTCAGTTTTGGCACATTTTCGCCAGTATGCCACAAGAGAAACCAAAGCACAGTAATACCCTAGGCCCGCTTTCTCTATTCTGCTCAAGCTAGGATCCCTTCTGAAAGGACTACCTTGAGAGCCAGCATACTGTTGCCCGCGACCCACCACTAGGAGGTATATGCGGTGTACTGACTCACCGGGTCACAGCGGAAAGGTCCTCCGCCGAAAAACAAAATGAGAGGTTACTTGGCCCTCCATGCTCATCTATAGAAAGCAGCAATTGTCAAACTGAAATAAAAACAAATACCAGTGCACATGATCTAGACTGACATAGGTCGCCTAAAAATAGTCTAACAAATAGTAATTCGTTCCTAAGGCGAACATAACACATGATCCTCAGACGCTTAGCGCTCGCCGATGGCAACTGTTGTGGGACATTATTGCATTCAGGACTTTGATGCCACCTTCAGAAAATCTTCAAAATGATTCTTCTATAGGACCATACACCTATATATAATGGGATCCGATAAATAGATGGTGAACTAAAACTCAGACATACTCCTGCAAATATTAACAAATAATTCCTCCTCGCTCACATATTCTACTAACAGAAGCCCAGCTAAGTACGTAGGCCCATATTTACCAAAATCCCGAAGAAGGTTTAATAAAATACAATGGACTATTATTGATAAAAATAAATGCAAACAGACGGAGAATTAAAGAAAAAAAACAAAAAATGACTAAAGGGTAGTAAATAAAGCCACGTGACACGAAAGGTTATAAATGAGACTAATAAAATATTTATCGCCCATAGATGTTTGATTGCCACCCATATTTGCTCGTTATCATGACAGTATAATCACCGTGGCAATTAAAAAGCCGATTCATTGAGCGGAAAATTGGACAGTGTTCAGAAATCGCGGCATGGTCACTTTTTCTCCCCTATGGCCCGGGGAGCCGGCAGGAGGGAGCCACTCGTCAACCGACTATTCTCTCTCCCTCTCGCACGGATTAATGATAGCACGCGAAAAACAATTTGGTGAGACGGGAATAAATCAACGAATACAGCACGGCGTGGCAAGGTCGGACCTATTGACCACTCACACCCAATTTAAAACCTGATTAATATGTTATGAAAAACAATTTTTTTCTTCGTTAGCATTAAATGAGAGAGCGGAGGAGTTGACATTAAAAAAGATCATGTATTAATTGAATTAATTTCGAAGGAGAGATTATCATCTTGTGATTTTTAGAACAGCGTAAATGGCTAGATTGCAGTTTCTCTCAATTATAATCGGTCAGTATATAGGACACAATACGTATGATGAAGTGTACAGAAGAGAAGATGTGGAGAGGACCATATGGAGCAACAAACAGTAAAGAAGAACCAGATGGATTGGACACACCCTGAGACACAATGGGTTTGTGAGGAACATAATTTACGGTAAAATAGAGAGAAAAGTCCGCAGAGATAGACCCAGGAGTAAGTTCATGGAACAAATTAAGAGTTGAGTACATAGGAAGAGATACCAGGAGGTAAAGTAACCAGCATTAGATAGGGAAGGGTGGAGAGCTGCAGTCAACCAATCTTAGGAGTGAACCACCAATGATGACGAAGAAAGATATACGTGAACTGCAGAAGGGTTTATTTTTGCACTCGAACGTGTCGGCGTGAACGACACCCAACCCAGCGGGACAATATACTCATCGGAAAATTACATGAACGCGTAAATAATGGTGAGAAATACGAGTTTGGGTTGCTGACGTTCGCGTGGCACGGTAAAGAAGAAGCTTAAGACTACGAAGAATTGAGACTCATGACAAAAGTGGGTTTCAAACCAAGATTAAGAAGGAATATTCAAGACTACTTTACGCTCCGTGCTGAATGTATCACGAAAAAAATGGGTAACCAAAGCTTAATAAATTTCTGTCATCGGTGAGATCTAGCAGAAGACACTTATCATTCCTTATAAACAAGGATGTCTCGAGCGAAAGACCCCTCACCACTCCCTAGACGGAGGAACAGGATGTGTAGGAAGAGGAAACCCCAGGGGAAGACATTATCCTTCCTTAAGGCCGCCCACCCACGCCCTCCACTGCTAAGGGCTGACGGAAGCTCCGATGACGCGCTTCCCCCGCAATGTGATGCAGGAGGAGACAGACGCCGAGATGGGAGCTATGAGATTCGCGATGCGATGCGGCGACAAGACTGGAGGGCGAGCATGGGCTGCCCCGCTGGGATTATGTTGGCGAGGAAAGGAACACATTCTGAAGGAGCAGCGGGATCAGATCTAAACGCTCCACCACGGCGAGAAGGAGAGCCGCCAACTTCTTTCGAGTGGGGCCGCACAAATACATCACACTCCAAGCCCGGCCACGGGCGTGAGAACGCCATTCCTAGATATACCAGCGAGTGAGGGATTATTTACATGGACTGATCGTGAAAAAGCGAATGACCACACGATACATACATTTAAAAATCCGGGGGATTTAGCCATGAAGATTTAGGTAGCGGATTGCGCACGGCAAAGAGAATACTTGAGGTACGACAACCGCTGCAGAAATTCGAATCTCTACTAGGAAGACTTATCTTCTGACATATTTTTCCATTGAGAAAGACCCCTTCCCCCGGAATTATCCCGAGTGTTCCTAAGCGTGTGAGGGAAAGCTGTGCAATGATAGGATTCAATGATAGGTTAGTAAACCGCTGACACGAAAAAAAGTCAATTCCCAAACACATCGAATCAGAAGTTGATGTTGACTAGTCATGCAAATTAGCCAGATTTTTTAGTGCTCTACGCCTATCTGCAAACGCACATCTCAGTAATCTCACCGTACACATGGAGGAGGGCATCAATTCTAGTTACGCCATCACTAGATATAGCTTGAACCATCAAGAACTAACATCGTCGACACTGAGCTCTCATGAACGTAATGGTGTAAGTACAGGGTTCCAACACGCACTTGAAATATTAGGTACAACTATATCACCTCAGAGATTGTTACTAAGCGCGCAAGGGAGAGCCGTGCTTTAATCAATGATAGGTTAGTAACTAACGACAGTGAACTGCTATGTCACAAAAAAGTTAATTTTTAGGATCATTGAATCGGAAGCTGATCTTGACAAGTCATCCACGACTTCCATGCGGTGAAACACACAACAATGAGCACAGTGGATGAAAGAACTGTTACGGAAAGATTGAGCCAAGTACGGAAGCGCAACATTGATACTGAGAGGAAGAACCCATAGGTCCCGGTCTAATATAGCCCTCTAATGGCTACTGATTAGGATTTCGCGGTGACTTTCGGGAACTTATTTCACGCGGCGCATCTCCGCAACACCTCACTCACGGAAGGCGACCAGAACGTCCGCTTCGGGTTCCTCACGCGAGGTGGCCGGACGCAAAGAGGCAGTTCTCCCGCCCGAGCCTCGGCGCGGCTCCTCCGACGCGGCTAACGCCTCTCCACGAGAAGAAATGCACGGGCCCCTTCGAAAGAAGAAGCTGAGAATGAAGGCGGGGGGATGTTAGCGGGTGCGGCAAGGTCGTGCCCGGAGTCGTCGCGAGGAAGCGGAGGGTGCGGGCAGGGTAGCGCCGCGACGAGAGACGTTGTGCGCATGGCGGTCAGTGCGGCGCGTCGGTCGCGCGCAGGAGACGCGTCGATTGCGCGGGGCAAAACGGCACAAGGTGGGAGACACACATGCGGAGCGAGTCGAATGGCCGAGGAGAGAGCGGACGTTAATTGGATATTGAGATGACGCTAATAAGCTGGATCGGATCCTGGACTCTTATCCCCTTTGCCCAGAACACCCGAAAAACCGCAAAAGCGATTCCTGCGACGACGGGGGAAACTGAAACTAAAGACAGGCAATAGACTAGCTGAGTCGATATAAACACTGAGAGAGGAAGATCTATCTATGTGCCACCATGTGAGTCGCGGAAAGGGCGTGTGGCAGGGTGCATTTGGGCACTCTTATGACAGGTAAGGATTAAAATTAGGAAAGGGACTTTCCTCACTCTAATCCCGAAACTAGGAAAATCGATGAAAAATGAGGATAGTCCCTTTCCCAATTTTTATCCTTATCCATTCGTACTTAATATTGAGAGTTCCCAAATATCACACGTTTTTTTTCTGCGGCTTACATGGTGGCACATAGGTTTTCCTCTCCATAAAGGTGCTATGTACAATAAAGGCATGTCCTATTCATGCTTTAGTCGTGAACTTGCTCAGGTGTAAATAACTCAATAAACACAACAGTATATATCCAATATTTCGACGATATACCCTCGCCTACGGGTACTTTACCGGGAAAAAAAACGCCTTAATTCCCATAAAAACATTCGGGACGACATTACTGCATTCGAAGAAAAGGGACGAGATTGAATATGAGCGATCTTGTCGAACTTCGAAACAATAACATTTTTCTTCAATATGTTAGCCTTCGCACACATCTGTAACGAAGTTTTTGGGTCCAGGTGCGACTAATGCGATACCCTCTAAAGAAGAACATCAAATTTTTAAAAAACGAATCCGGAAACAGAATACCAACCAAGTACACTTTCAACAGACATCACGGACCTAAACCCCCTGAAAGTGTTTGCTGACCAGAAATAGCTCTCCACACGCGACTCAAATGAAGAGAACAGCCTTGCACTTCAGAAGTTCAAGCATTAAAAAAATTACCACAGTCTGTTGCTGCCAGAGGATAATGAACATGAAGGACAATCAGTGAGAAAAAAATCGCTTCGGCATGCAAATGACCCATTACCGAATCAGACTTCACTTCATTAGCAGCACGTGAACTCTGAAACAATGCGCGCCCTGTTTTTAATTAGGGACGCGACATACCGAGATAGAATGCGATGCATTCATTGTCACGGTCAAGGATTACCAAAAGGTGAAAAATAAGCTGAATTTCTGCGAACCAGAATTGTTGAATAAATTAACGTGCCTCGGCGCATTAATGAGACGGCCTTGGCACTGGAATTAATTTTCCTTGAAAACATATGCTGCCCCTCTTTACGTTTTTGCAACATTTTTGAATTAATTAATATGCTCTTAACGTGACGTGGTATCCTAATTAAGACATCCATTAAGAGCATTTATGTGAAGCAACTTACGCCATGTATGTCGGTGTTAGAGAAACGATTCAAACTCTTTATAATTAACCTATACGCATACTTCTTCCAGGAGTGAAGAAAAGAAGCATTAAAATTCACCAACGCCTGGAGTAATTCAGTACGTTTATTTCTATTGTTTCACGAGATATACTTAATGTGAAAACTGACATCTGCACCCATCAATCGCGTATATTATTGCCGAACAAATTGCCAACGTATTGCGTGGTGTGCTCTACATCTGATGATTAAATTCAAGATTATTCCATAAAATCTATCCGCCCTTCAAAATTAGCCTTTTGCAAATCTAGCAGGGACAGCCATGAACATGGCAGCTGTATATACCTCTGAAAAACTGAAAAAATGGGTATTTACAATATCAATATATTACGGGCGAATACTGCGACTGCCATGAATACTTTCACGGATTGCAGGAAAATCACTCCCCGTTAACATCCTCTGATCACTTGAGTAGGCGCTGTCATTCATGGAGTGATGGTATTAGCCATGAATTGTTGTATAATTCACAAGAAAAGTAAACGTGCGGGATAAAATATTCATAAAAGCAGCCTTGCTACTATGTCACCTTAATCATTATGCAAGGGGAAGGAAAATAGAAAAAAAAACTTTTGTTGAAACGAACGTAGGCATAGGCAGCAAAAGGTAAGGATGAAAGAAGGCCTCCATTCAGTTCAATAAATATCCACAATTGCAATTGGATTTCAGGAAAAGCCAACGTCCCAATGCCATAAACATTCTGTGAAGCATGTAATACCTTAGCTTCTTATTGAAATCTTGAGTGGATGACGCGGTGGTCCCGATCTATCTTCGAGTAACTGTGATCCGTCGCTTGAGGTCGATCATTCAGAAATAATCACCCGCAACGTTCCTGAACGCCCTTGCAATAATATAGCCGCCATGAACAGAAGAGACATTTCTCATTGAAAAGTGATTACATAGGGCAGGAGCCATAGAAAATCCAGTGCCCTCGAGGAAAAAATAAAAACGTTTAGAAAAACATCACCCAAGACTAGTACACAGGAATTAATTTGTTCCAACGACAAATTCCCAGCCAAACTGCTGTAAAAACTGTGAGGTCAATTGGACTTTCAGCGATCACTGGACTAAGAAGAATCCTCCAAAATACATTTCACCACTTCAAGATATGACCGATGATACATCTTACCATTAAACGAGAAATTAAAATAATTGCAGGATCAAGTGTGAATCTAAGATAACTATTCACCCCAAACGAAAAGCGCTAATAATTTCGAGGAACTAAATTTGTAATTAAAATGAACTCGCGTTCAAGACACCTTTGTAATTAGGTACACGTATTGAACGCTACGGTCATTACTTTATGTAGGTACCTTTCGTTTTATTAAATTATCTTTTCACGCTCAGCAGAAATGACTTAGACAATGTTCCAGGTTCATTAAATGGGAACATGGAGCAATTTGTCACCAGACAATCGCTGCATTTACCATCAAAGAATTTTTCAGCAAACAAAACAAGTTCCTTCCCAATGTTGCAAAAGTAACTCTCTGTTGAATTGGCCAAAACAAATGAAAAATATTCCTCACACTTCGCTTGCCATGGCCGTCTTTTGTCCAAAGCGACCCCAGGTCTCTAGGCTCACCTTGTAGCCGGTCAACTTACTTCACGAAAGTAATTATTTGATATTTACGAAATCTATACCCGAAGTAAAGTTGCCCTGCAGCACAGACTGCCGTAATTGCTCCGCATAAACGTACGTAACATAAAATTGAGACCTGAGGACGAAGGTAAGAGACCATCGATATCCGAGGAAATAATTAACGAACCACCACTGTGCTGTAAAACCCTACAAGACGACCATAAAATCATGATAAAGAAAAAAACCTCGCCACACCACTCTAATCTTTCACTTTGGAAAGGCCGTAATTGCACCGCGATATCCCTTTCGCGTTGAAGGATTGAGTTATTGAGGGAAATCGGTCCGGGGCACGTGGTTCTCAGCCAACCCACGGTGCGAGATGGATGCAAGTGGGCACCGACGGCGCGCGCCAGAAGAGGGGGACCTCGCGGAGACACATCAAATCAAAAGGCGAGCAAATAAGGCGCACCTCTCTTTGCATGCACCGCTGAACGATCCGTGCGGAATCCGTTTGCGGAAGATTTCTCCCAGCGGGCGTGGGCGGGCGTGAAGAGGCGACCCATCGCCCGAATCTCCTCCCTTCATAGTCTCCACCCCACGCACCCGCTAGTGCCCATCCGAGTAAGCAATGTTCCATTCCGCGTGGCCCCGCCCCCGCATCGCTCTTCCAACCCCTCCAACAACTTCCTCCCCCGCCCCACAAAGACTTTGAGGGATTGGGGAGCGCGGAGGATAGGGGGGAGCTGTCGCATCCCACGGTAGACGGAACTCATTGCTCTGAACTTCGCTGGCAGATGCACCTTCTGACCTGAATAATAATTAACTATAATCCTGGACCGCAATGAAATGAATTTTATCATATAATTCCCTAATTTACAATGGATCAGTCTCATGTGTCACGCAAAGATTCGCTGAGCAAAAATGTATTTAATATTTGCATATTATGATATCAAAATTAGCGACAATGGATATACAAAATAGGTATAACACCAGCTGCATCGAATAAACACAAGGGCTCGCATATCAGCTGATTACGATAAGTTTACTCAACTTTTTACTGACGTAAAATATTACATCTTCAACACTGCCTCTTTCCTTTATTCTCGCCTCGCTAACTATCATGCACTTAGCTCACACACATCATCTTCTCTAACGATTTATTATAATATTGCATACTTAGAGCTGAGAGATAGAGAACAGTTCTTGCCTCAGCAACCCAGTGTCCGTAGAAAAGGTCGTCAAGACAAGAGTAAGCCTACGTGAAAGCCTAAGACAGTTGCATGTGTTGAGACCAATGTAAAAAGTACCCTTAATTCAGTGGATCGGCCATTCATCAGAATCATTTGCTTTCCCTCTTTCCTCAAATGAATGCTTTGATATGGATTTCATATATATTACGGATTAAAACCGTGAAGGTAATGACACTTTAGTGTCACCTCACCAGTAACTACCTCCTAAGTCACCTGAAAGTAACGAATTTCATTTCCATTTGAGTTACGAATAGCGCTTTATTCACTGTGAAGGGAACATGCACAGACGTCTCATACCGTCCCCCGCACATATCGCATTGAGTGTCGATATAAAATTAATCCTCCCACGCCAAAACGTTTACGGCACCCCGTTCTTTAGCTCACATAAGCACGAAATAAACATCAAGCAAGGAACAGTTAGAGGCCACTTTAAGCTACAGGGCGGAGCCAAAGCAAAAAATCGTATGCATAACGGCCTCACGAGAAGATATAATAATACCAGGTGCATGAGAGGTATTAGTGGTTAGAATCCGCTAAGCTCATTGCACTTTGCTCACAACGTTGTCCACAACGGGCCTGAAACGTTTATCTGTCCAAAAAAGGGCTTATGTATTGCTAAGTGAATTATAAAATCCAAAGACCCTCGCGACATTGAGTGAAATTTATGCATGTCGCATAAATAAAAAATTTGCAATTATCCAGAGAAATAAATTTTACTGCGTTCAGGTGACCTGATGATGATGTAAAAACATAGAAACCTAGGCCGCAGTAAAATTCATTTCTGTGGATAATTGCAATTTTCTTATTTCTGTATCGTTACATAATTTGAATTAATCAGTTGTTCATTCGCCCAAACTTAGGGGGCACTGTGTCTGTCGGAATATTGGCCCTGAGAAGAAAATAAAAATATGAAGAAAACGTTGCAACAGAACATAAGAACACACAACCTCAAAAACAGAATCTTAAGCTTTTTAAACTGACACATAATGCTAGAAAGACAAGGGTCTATTAAGACTCGTAATCCTGCTACTGCTTTAGGTTCCTGGACCAAAGCGCAAGTCATTTAGTTACCAAAGATTTTCAATTCTGTAAGCAAACTTTGAAGGATAAAAATATCTAACTAATGTGTACCAGCACTTATTCTTAGCGAAATCTCTCGACAAGTGATGAACGGCTAGCATCACCGCGATGACACTCGTAAAAATCAATGGCAAGAAAACATCTTCCGCGACCTAAACTCCCTTCGGCATACGCCACAGCGGTAGGAAGAAAACATCCACCCCCTAGACAATGCCCTGACTTCCAAGTTGTCCCCCGCGGGGGGATAGTATGTTGTCTGGTCCTTCGCCCACGCGTGAGAAAGGCGCCAGGTGAGAGAGAGAGAGAAGACTGGCGCCCGCGTGTCGTGCATCCGGACTTCCAACCCCTTCGCACACCTCAAATGACTCGACGACCCCTTCCAGACTGTTTATCGTCCCGTCGGAGGACAAACGAGGAGCGCGTTAATTACGCATCTCGGCGGGGGGAGAAGGCCGAGTCTCCACAGCCTCCGCTCACGACCTCCCCGGCCCTCCCTCGCCGACTCCCCCGCAGCATCCCGTCCTTCTTCGGGAGGGCGGCAGGAGCAGCGAGGCGTCCAACCAACCACCCCACACCCGCTTCGATCCACAAAAACCTCCCCCTGTCCCTCCGCCGTACCCCGTCTCTCTCTCTCTATCCAAACCTTTTCACAACAGAGAGCAGAAGCTATGGAACCTGGACTCCCTCTTAACGCCCCCCTCCCCGCTTTCGGCACACAAACCCCTTCCCCTCCAGCCTCCCTCACTCACTCTTTCTCTCTTCCCACGCTCGGCCATTATACGAGTAATTACTAATTATCGCTATCAGAGATTCCGCATAAAGGTTTTATTTGCATCTTGTTGCGTCCCTAATCTATCCGCCTATCTGGAGGCCCCCTCGATTGCTGCACGAGGTCCATTGTGTGGATGTAATTAGGGACCACTTTTACCCTCGCGCCGTGCAAAGAGAGGCCGAGGGAGGAAGATACGAGAAAGAGTTTCACCACCGCGCCACCATCCCCCCTCGCGCTCGCCTCCTCCGCCACTCCAATCTGCAGATGAGAGCGGGGAAGAGGGCGGTAATTAGCGACTCTTTAAGTGCTCGAAGCTTCACAGTGAAGCATCGCGGAGAGAGAAGTGAAAGGGGTCTGAGTTGAGTCAAAAGACTAAGGCACTCCTCTTAAACTAAGGAGCAACTTTATCCGATATTTGACGGCCGATGCTTGTGCAAACAGATGGGTCCTTAAGATCCTCCTTGGTCGACCGGGAACTGGATCATGATCGTCTGAATATGGTTGGATTCAAAGTAATCTACTGCTGATAATTATAATAATTTTACATATCCCATTAGAGGTACTGCGCAATGATATACCTTCGTAACAAGATGGTTCATGCGTATGGAATTTTTATCTGTTTCGCTTTGAATCAGATTCGCTCATCAACGTAATGTTACCGTTGCTCTGGGAACAAACCAGCCAACCATTTCATACCGAAGTCGCCACTCACACGGAAGGCCCTGTGCAGCCAAATGGAAATTGATACGATATGTGAGACTAGCACGGCGGATTTAACGAGACATTTTTGCCGGTGACTGCGAGGTACTTAAATCTCTCGATGATAAAGTTAATGGTAAGCAGAAGAAGAAAGACAAAGCCTTTATAGGACACCTATTAAGTATTACACACTAAGAAGCTGATTTCATTTACCCTGGCAATGAAAATAGTCCCCAATTGAGAAAAATACAATGTAAGCACAAAAAAACGAAAATAATTGCAACGTGGCAAGAGAATTAACAATATATTTTTTTTTAATATTAGTACTGCAGAATATGTATATCATGGCCTCGCCTCGGCACACTCCGTTTCACCAAGGTGCCAACTGAAGCGATTGCTGCTCCATTGTACATCACTTTACTCCCAAAGAGTCAAACAAATTGGAATCCAAAGCCGTTCTACGACTGTAAAAACCAGAGATAAGTCGCTAGAGGTCATTAATGCAAATGTAAAAATCCACAAGAAAGGTCCTCAACAAGCCTTTGATGTAGGAATCAGATCAAAGCTATTACAAATTTCTACCTTTGTATTCCACTCCCCACAAGCTCTACATTTGTCCCACTCACATATCGCTCTCCGTCGACTTATGTTAACCAATAATTACAAAAAATGACAGAACTGGATCTTAAAGATGACATTCGCTAAATCTGATGCAGCAGCACTTTCACGATTGCATTTTGATGGAAATACGAAGTGAAATCACATTAGTAGTCGCATCAGAGGACAGGAATTTATCTATTCTCTTTGCCTACGCGACTTCATTTCAAACTGATCCTTAATGGAATTATGCATGTCTAACCAGCAGAGCGTAAAGAAAACGGATTCTTTCTCACAAAAATCAATAACATGCCATGACTTCGCATTAAAACTTCACGGACATCATGCATAGGGGATTAAATACGCGATCTATCACGCCTTCAAGCCTTTAAAATTTCTCTTCAGCTGTATGGAAGACACACGTAATTTATTGCTCGACGATAACAACAAGTAGAACATACTGGATTGCTAATAATGCAATTAATCATTTAGCACTCAATGTATTTTTGCTGCCTCTCACTCAAATAATAATTATGCCATGACAAACAACAAAATGAATCATGTTTTACACATGCGTAGACAAGCTAACGTCAATCAGTGAGCCGCAAACCTACCAATGAATAATAGACGGAGAACTGCTCTAAGAACTTAGAATTGCCTGTAAAATTTTGCCGTGCCATGAATGTCAATAATAAGACTTATACGTCGACGAAAAATAACGAAACACCTCAAATATTGCTGTAAAAATATGATTAATCGTAAAACGGTTGGAAACAGCATAATGATACGTATATAATAAGGTACGTACCAACATAGACCTCTCTGAACGAAAGAAAACAAGGCTGAAACGCAATATAAATTACAGCTCCAAAATTAATATCTCCAGGGACAACCAAGTATCAACAGCCATCCACTAATCCACTCCCATGCAGATGCTACCCTACAATTCATGCCACAAAAAGTACTTTCAAGCGTCAAACCAGACGGTCACGCAAGGTCCGTGATCGGACTTCATGGTACAGTAACCACGATTTAACTAAAGAAATACGATATAAAATCTCCCACGGCTCTAATACGAAAGCCACTCAAGTCAAAGACACCTGCAAGAGAAACAATAACGACGGAGCAGGAAGGAATTAGCACCTAGAGAGAGTTGCAACACGAAGGGGGGGATAAGAAGAAAGAAACAACCCGTGATGGCACTTACCAACGGCGAGTAGAAGGCGGATGTGTCGACCCCGATGCTTGGATACGGGTTCTGGTCGGTGGACGGGTACGGGGTGCCGTACACGGCGGCCGTGGGTCCTCCACCGCCGCCCGTCGAGGCCACCGAGAGCCTGGGGTAGGCGGACGAGAGGGCGGCCAGCCTCGCCGAGTCGTACTGGCAGGAGCAGACCGTCTGCCCGGTCACGGGGTCCGTCATGATGGGCCGGCCGTTCTCGCAGCACGAGGACGAAGACGACGAGGAGGACGATGACGATGAGGTCGAGGACGGCGTGGCTGCGGCCACAGCCGCTGCAGCCGCCGCCGCTGCTGCCGCCACGGACACGGGCGTGCCCACGGGGCTCGACCCGGAGGAGGGGACCCCTCCCGGGCCACCAGGGGCCACGGAGCCCGGTAAAGGTCCGGAACCGGGACCCACTGCAGAAGCTTGGCCAACCAACAGCTAAAAAGACAAGAAAAACACACGGATTAGTAATAGAGATTTCAACGAAGAATCCATGGAGGACACACGGCAACAGAAAAACGGAGTATCCTTAGTTAATTCGATCATAATTCTGTATTCAGCACGGGACCGAAAAAAGGCTCATCCGCAGATATCGTCAAAACGTATTGTAGTATTTCTCGCGTGAAACCACCCAATGTCAATTAATCGGCGATAACCCTGAATCCACCGATAATGAACTGCGACCGTAATTTGATAATGACTATCAACCAGGTAGAGCCAGGGCCACGTTCTTCATCGAGATGGATATGTATACGATTTTTCTGCTAGTTGTGGAGGCCAACAATTATACATTTGAATATTGTAATCGCTGCCGATTCCAATTCTTTTTAATTCTTAATAACTATTGTTATAAATAAATATTCATTTTTTTAAGCACTCATCCTACACCACCTTTTGAAAAAAATGTATCTGCAAAACTACGATTCATGTCGGTATAATTTCAATTAATGGACTCCACGAGCAATAAAAGCAGCATATTATAATTGGTGTTGTCGGCCGTTACTTGGTGGAAACGATTCATTATAATATCATTGAATACAATTGATTTTTCCTCCACTACCTAGGTTTCGACACTCAGGTCATCATCAGGTGACCTGGGTGTCGAAACCTAGGTAGTGGAGGAAAAATCGAATGTATTCATTGATATTATAACAGCATATTAGTTTTTAATAGAAGAATAAATAGGGAGAAATTTAATAGAAGAATAAATAGTAGGTAGATATAGATAAGCATATTCTATTGCAGCCTTTGTGGCAATAATTCTGATAGCATAAATGTATCAGTCCATGCAGTACATGAAAAAAGTAATACTACTCATCATAGTGCCATAGGAAATTAATTAAGTAGCAAGTTTTGGTGAAATCTTTGTAATCATAAATTGCCCACAACCTAAGCCTACCTATTATACCTAAAACCTTGTGCCCACTGTTGCTGGAATTATCAAAACATTGCCTGAGCAAATTGATAACAATGGTGAAACGGAATTAATAACACTGTGCATTAACATTCTTGGCGGGGAAGGTGCTTGTTCTCTAATCAGTGAAAACTTTTTTCTATGTCAACGTATTGTGCTCCCCATTGCCCGTAATTTATGACGCATCTGTGTATAATGAATCACTAAAAACCGTGAAGCTCTAGCATAGATACGGGTATTCAGTTGAACGTGTAAGAACTCAAATTCTGGTTTTGGAAGAAAACAACTAGAGTAAGCTTAGATTGAAGCTAATCTAGAAGCTGTAATACTGCTGCGGAATTCTCGAGAAATGAATGATTAGATTGGCCACTATCGTTGAACATCTCATTTCCCCATTGCTAAAGAAACTAATAATCCTTCACTGATTTATTATATTCATCATATTTCCTTGAATATTACTCTTCTATATTTGCCGGGTGCTAAAATTGTTGAATGAATAATACCCATGTAACACAAAATTATGAACAATTTTTTTGCGCGACTGTATCCTTGCGATCTGTAGTCATTAGGGCCATCAGAGCATTCTTGTTCACATCGACAATATGCCTGAATATGCCTACTAGATAGCAATGGCGTTCAAATTCAATAATAAGTTCCCAAAAACCACAGCATTTTTTTTATCTTTCGCAGTTACGAGTTTAAAACGACGCCCACCGACTTCTCATTATCAATATATGCTGAATGAATCAAATATGCGTGTTTACCAGATAAAAAGGTATTCAGAAAGATAGACTGTCATACATCGAAGGACTTCTAATTAGTCAAAATCGTCTCAAAGTTGTAGTTCCTCCATCAGTACATTCATTTATTTCAGTTTATCACTGAAACAACAACTTAGCCTTTTGAATTGGACGTATTCAAAAGGTAAATTCAATTGTATGTAACTTCCTACTGGATTAAAATAGTAAACGATCCGACATTGTGCAAAATATATATGAGTCGAGGCAAAAACTTTCACTGATCAAATAACCCCGAAACAAGACGATAGCGACCACAGGAACAGAAATGCTTATGCACATAAGACCGAAAAGCCACCGAAATATATCCACAAATCCTTTGTGATTCTATCCCGAGCGTGTGTAAACCCTATATATCCTTATGCTTACCATTGGTAAGTTTACTCGGATCTCGGAAAACCCCTCGAAAAGTTCTCCTGGACAAATGAGCGAAAGAGATAGGTAAGCACGCAAACTATATAAATAGAGAGAAAGAGTAGAAAGAAGAAAAAGGCCCTCAGATACGACTCCTTCCTTGTGCGCTGGGGGATACCTGAGGAAAACAAACGCAAATAATACGAGGAATGGGGCGACGGACAATATTAGAATCCTTCCGACGACGAGTGATGAAGAAGACTCCTTGAGAGAGGGCACATCTTCGACCTTCCGGAAAATCCTTTAAAAATATCGAGCACCAAACCTTCCCTTCGATGATACGATGGCAGATGGAGGAGCACATGGTTTGACTACGGTGGGGTTGGGGGGGAAAGAGGGTGGGGGTTGGGTGAAAGAGGTTTGTGAAAGGGGGTGGCAAGGATCATGTGGATGGAGAGGATGGGGGAGGGGCCCAAGGGGATATAAATATAAAGATGGGGTGAGAGGGAGAGAGAGAGCCCTTCAAAACTACTCGACCCGGTCATCATCGCGGGATTCCGAGCGCATATAAGAGAGAGAGATGGATAGAGTCCGGGACTGGGATGATGGCAGAGTTATGGGGGGGAGCCCCCCCCACCCGTCTCCCCCTCAGTACGAAGGGAGGAATATGGAGAAGAGGGTGGAGGAGGAGGCATCTCATATATTAAAGGCCCATTGATCCGCTCTCCGCGCAGTAAAAGTTTGGTAAATATTTGACCCCTCCTTGTAATGGACCCCTTTGTTTGCCCCGGTCTTTCCTTGCCTGGAAAAAAAACCCTCTCGAGTCCAAAACCGTGAGCGGGGTGGGATACGAGAGGGGGTAAGGAAGGAGGAGAAAGGGAGGGAAGTCCAAGGGAGGAACGGGAGAAGGAAAGAAGTATAAAGGGATAGAAAGGGAGACGAATAAGATTTTTCAGTACGCAAACGAGACGCATATCGGGAATATTTTTTTTTAGTTGGGAATAATATCTGAGCGGGGGAAGCTACGTATGGGAACATAGGGGAAATCAGAGCAGAGTCTATAAAGAATTGGACATGGGTTTTAAACGGAAGTTGATAAAACACATAAGGATCGAAAATATAGTAGTAAAACTATCTGTTGTCTTCCATTTATTGGGTGACTCTACATATCAGATATTTAGCACTATTCTCTTTTTAAAAAATATTTCTTGAAGCTTAGGTGATGCATAAGACGACATGAAGAAATTTCAAAACTCTAAAAGTGATGATCGAAGATGAAAAATATAGAAATAGAACCTACGGACTTGTTGAAGTGTTGGCGACATTAGAAATGTTGAATCGTCTCATACATTTAACTAGCCGCTCATCACATAACCATCCTTACCCTGTTTGTGCAAAATATTCATTGAAAACAGGACTCAAACCCATGATTCTTAATAAATTCAGACTAGACATCACTTTACCGAAACACTGTCTAGAAGCTAGGGAGTTAGCGAGAAAGGGGCAACGGTGGCGAGAGGGGGGGGGACGGTTCAGAGGACGATGAGGAAGGAATGGGAAGAGGAGAGTTGGGAATGGATTTTCGTATCGGATGGAAGGGCGTTGAGGATACGGCACACGAAAGGGACTAACGATAAAAGAAGAAGGGGTGCAAGGGAGAAACGAAAGGGGTTCCCTCCCCCCCCCCTCCCCGAGGGGGGTTGCGATGGCTAAGGGTTCTGGCGAGAGAGGGAGGAGGGACGTTAAGAATCCCTCAAAACGGGCGTCCTGGAAGGCGAAGAGGGAGCAGAGAGAGAGGGTGGATAAGTGGACTCATCTGCCACACTTCACGCCTCGCTAAAGACGGCCTCCCCAGAGGAAGGGGCGGCGAACCGAGTTGGGGCCCTTGGGTAGAGAGAGAGGAAGGGAGCGCAGATAAAGGGCCGCCCTCGAGAGCTGAAGGAGCGGCCGACTAGAGAGGCCAACCGTGAGGGGTGGTTGCGAAGGAGACAAAAGGCGCCGGGGGTGGAGGGAGAAGGAATGAGAGAATCAACCCTCCCCCATCTTGCCCTATCACGGCCATCCTAGAGGGCGCCACCCCCCACGGTCCGGGGGTCGAAGAAGAAGAAGCGGTGAGAGGGTAAGAGAGGGAGGGTGGAGAAGGATAAGACGTGATGAGACTATAAGTGCCAATAATCGTTCCGGTCCCAATTTCCCGCTAATTTATTTGCTCACCCTTCCCTCGTCTTCATATCTTTCCACTTTCCTCCCTGATTCGGCCGTTCCTCCTTCAAAAAATCGCCCACCCACACCCCCCCCTCTCTTCTCGGAAGTGATGTTTACTTTCCTCCCCCTCCACCCCCCCGTAATCCCATCCACCCCTTCTCCTCCCGCGTGCTTTCATTGCTAACGCCGACCCCTCTCCCCGTGCCGACGTTATCCTTTGCCATCTTGGGACTCCTGAAGGGGGTTAGAACAAACAGAAGGGCTCCTCCTCCTCCTCTTAACGATTTATCCTTCCTCTTCGGCGGATGCTTTGAGGGGAAGTAAAGGGGTTGGAATAACCCTTTCACGACTTCGCAATATTCTTTCACCTTATTAAGGGGCACTATAATGGATAAGGCGAGGAAGCCAGGCGAACAATGAGCAGCACCTTTGGAGGAAGTTTACTTGCTGTTAACGCCGTGAAACAATGACCATAATGAGCACATAGCTTCCTTTTTCCTTGGGCTTATTTTTATCGGATAAATGTGAGCTGAAATGGTGATGTGTGATTGGCCGAGTAAACAAACTATAATGATCATTGTGGTACATCTTTTTGCGATCCATCATCATGTGAATGGGACCCAATATAACAACTGTTAACGCCATACTCCAATACGAACCCTAGCTAAACGAAAGCAAATAAAAATAATAAACAAACCAATGTTGAATACATTATTATAATGGAAATATTCATAAGTCATCAAATTGATATTAATCGAAAGACCAGCGATTGCACACTCATCCACATTAACAGGTGAATATCGTGACAACAGTACACTTGCCAAATGCCGTCATCAATCGATTGTCATTATCCTCTAAAAATGACCCCCGACAACTCTCTGGAATATATCCAAACCGAACGACAGCATTGGTGATGACATCTGAATGAACTGATGCTCATAAATTCAAAATTGCGCAAGTAATAATCACTCTGCGCATGGAACATCACTCTCTTCATCTAACAGCAATTAGCTTGCCGTGATTGGCAAAGGTCAAAACCTATTATAAGAATAACGAACAGCAATCAATTAACGAGCACGCCTTTTGTACTTGGGCTGCCACGTTCATCTCGGATAAATCAAAGGGATGGAGAATGTAATAATCGAGATGGCGTCGCTCAAAAACAGCAATCGATTGTTTGTTAGAAACCACGACACCTACTAGGCAAATTAACTGTTATACTTTGCCAACCATGCGTACCGTTAACCTTAACGCAGGAATACTTTCCAGTAGTTTTATCGATAGTGAGGACGTGCATAGCTCGAAATTGTCGTATTATCACCCAACTCCACGCCTCATAGCTCAGCCATATCCACGAAGGCAAAATTTTCAATACATTACTTTCAAACTATGGAATAACTGATTCCGCTATCGAGTTGATTGCGGCAAACAATCTTACGCATAGGTGTAAAGCCTATAAATAATGAAACAAGCAAATACAGAGTCGAAGCCGGGAGTGATTATCGACAGGAGTGGACGCCGTCCACCGGGTGGTCATCCCGTGACTACTCAACCCAACCAGAATTGGCTCCCGGGAGAACCCCGCGCGGGACGTGGCAGAATTCAAACCATTCCGTCCCTTTCACGAGCTCACTACGTCTCGGAATAAAATAGAAAGGGAGGAAAAGATCCCCAAAGGATAGATAATTTCTTTCGGTTCGGGGAGGGAGAACTCCTGGAGAGTTTTGCATTGTTTTGATAACCAATTAGAATCTCACGGTCCCATGCGCATTCGCCCGAATTAAGGCAGAGGACGAGATGAAGCAGATTCGTCCGTAGACCTACCGGGGAGATTATAATCTGAGCGCACATTTCTGCCTCATTCCGGCTACTTTATGACTCGGAATCACAGCTCGCTTGTTTTTTGATCGCTCTAAAATCGCCTCTTATTCTCAGTAATCCATGGACGGGCAATACGATGGGCCCTCATTTTATTTCCACATTTTATACCATTTTCCCGAGAGACTTGTGTACTTGGCACAGGATTACGATCGCACAGTGTTAATTGGGAGAACATTTTCACCCCGAAAGAAAAAAAGAGTCGTGGTACAAAGAACTTAATGTCCGACCCGAATAATTATCCGCAAGGAAAACAGTGCAGTCAAATAATTTTGCCACTCAACGCGATATGAAATCAAATCGTTGTTGTTACTTCAATTACGACGGGGGGAAATTCCGTACTTGCATCTGTGACGTCGTCCTACCCGGCCAACCACGAAAACAAAACAACTCATTTTTACAGGTAAATTGTATCTTATGCACTTCAGGACTGTTTTGGATAAATCTGACCACTAACTGGAAAAAAGTTGAAAAGAAATATTTAAAATTTTAGTATGGGAACTGATTAATGTGTTGTAATGATTACTTGGGCAGATGAAAAAATTCAAAGAGTTTAAATAAATTATTTACACTTTAGTTCCCAATTTAACATTGTCAAGAATATTTGGAACACGCGATATAAGTCTGAACGAACCACTGAAATATTTATTAGACCGATAAACTTCGCTGAATATGGCCGAATGCCGACTTAATTAGGATACTACCACGGTACTGATCGCGAGGAAAGAAAAAGTATAACGTAAGAAATAGGGAATTAGAGAGAAGTATTTTAACTAAGCATCTCATAAAAGACTATTGAACTCAACTCAAATCCTGTGTGTACTGAACGTCCGAAACAACAAACGCCCAAACGGAAAGCGCTGGGTCCACGTCGGACACCTGTTATTTGGAGAAGCCACGACCTACGACGGAAGCGAGGACCACTGGAGATCCAGGTCTCTACACGCGTTCACTCATGAGACGAACATCCACATTTCATGCAAGCACTCCTAGGAGCACTGAAAATGGACTACTGCACATCTAAGACTCATCACGGATAGGAATAGATCCGGCGTGGCAAAATATTGAAAGGGAAAAATTACACTCAGTAGTATTAGATATTGTTAAACTGGTAAAAACACGGTACTCACCTGAGATGCTGTCGGGTATGAATAGCCAAACTGCGTGTACGCTGACATCATGGGAATAACACAAAGAGTTCACAACTCAGTCGCGAAAGTAGACCCGCTGTAAGAACTAGCCTTCTCTCGCGTCGTTCTAGCGGCTCTCTCGTCCAGCGATCAACACAACCCGGAACTACTGTTCCATCAGTCCCTAGGCGAGCTAAAACGACAACACATCACCAATACTCTGCTCTGTTCGACTCAGGTGGTCCATCGAAGACTCGCGGAAAATAGTACACTGACCCGCGGGCGATGTGAATTCGTCCCGAGGGGATGTGTGGTCGGATCCCTATGGTGTCCACTGACTCAGTGGCCCATCGACCCCCGTCGTCCGCCCGGGGAATGAGCGGGGCGCGCCGGCGGCAAGCGGTGGGCCGACACCGGCCTTCCCATGTGAGCGGATGTGCGCGGTCCAGGCTGAGCGCGACGAGCGGGCAGTGGACGCCCCGGCGGAGACCGCCTCTATCGCCGGCCTCTCGACCACTCGCCGCGCGGGCAATCCTCAAACACTTGCCGGAGATTCGAGGGCGTAGAAAGTCTTTGGAAACGGTCCCTGGGGTGCCTTAAAACACTTGAGCACGCCTAATTGCCTCGAATATTAACCAGCACAAATCAACAAAGGCAATTAACGCAGCGGACGAAATCGATGGGGCATAAACGGCAACCAAACTCTTCAGCTAGCTCCGTCAACAAGGCAAACAGAGGCACTCATGGGAGGAGTCTATGCAAACAGGGGTGGTTCAAAAAATTAGGCAGACTGGGGGCGGGAATAGTGGGGGAAGGGATGATCCGTGAGAGTATGGATGTATCCCGTGAATGAGGGGGAGGATAGGGGAGAGACAATGGGAGATAATTCGACGGGGTGAGGGGATGAAACCTATGCCCCCCAAAGTCAATCGAATATCACGCATACAGGGTGCGATTATGTTTACCGGACGGTGGCGGGATTGCGTCGGACGGAAATCCAGACATCTTCGGACGTCACGAAAGAGAAGTCCTGTTAGTGTCCTGACGATCCTTCCGCGCCGACTATGGCTTCCAACCCCGCTACAACTCCTCTAAGCCATTCACTCTCTAGGGAACGTGCAGTCGTTCAATGCGGACAACCACGCTGAAATTTCTATTCGAGATTGGGGAAAAAGCACACACAGCACTTGTCACACAATACAGGGAGTCCGTCCTCAAAGAACACACAAGCACTCTAGTCCTTCTTCCCTTATCTCACAGTCCTCGTGGTCCTTTTACTCGTCTTCCTCCTCGTGAGTCCGTGGTCGTCGCGCACGCTCTTGGGCAACCCTCTCACTTCCCTCTCTCTATCCTTCTCTCCCTATCGCACGCCGCATAAGCAGAAGTCCTCCCACCCTCACTATCTCTCGACCGCCAGCCCGCGACTGAATACCAGACCGGCCGGAGGGTACACCCTGGCGACGGAGACTCGAACTCGCCAGTCCTCTCTAAACCCCACCCCCTCCTACTCCCACTCCGCCCGCCCCTGCGCCAAAGCGCGCTCCCCTCCAAGACTCACCGGTCGAAGGCGGAGCCAAAGAGGCCAAGTCCCGCCTACATACAACTCGTGACCCACCCAAAAGACGAATCGGGGCACGGCATTCCCGCCCCCGCCGGAGCTTATCGACTAGCGGGCTCCGACGTGGGGCTCGAGGCCACGCCCCCTCGGACTCGCCCCGTCCGTGACTCCGCCCACTCGCCGCGCCCATCAACCACCTGTCTGCGGCGGAGTAAAAAAAGAAATAATAAAAAAAGCGGAATCTCTGCTCGGGCGCCCCGGCTTCGTTTCCCCCCTTTTCATTGTGGAGTGTCTCGCGATTTTCATTCGAGGGTTTTCCCATGGAAAAAGTGGAAATGGTGTCGTCCGAATCGTGTGCGCCTCCTTGACCGACAGGTGTTGTGCGGGACGAATGAAATGAAGTAGATGCATTTTCGGAACCCGCTTATTTCATGCGTCAACATGATATAAGCAAGAGCCTCGAAGTTTGCTCACCTGGTACGGGAGAGAGCCCTCGAGTAATTGCCGTGTTTACACACCTATTTGCTTGTTTGAGAAGCTTAAGTGCTGAGCGAAGTGGAATTATATTTTCTCTCCGCGTCTGCTCATTAAGAAATACGCGAGTGGATATCGTCTTTGGACTCACGCACTGTCCGGGTGATTCGATGCTGCTTTAGTTCACATGACTAATGCCAGCTACGCTAAATTGTAAGACATCTCGGAGGAATTTGAGATCCATTTCCTGTGAATTCAGAGCATCAAGCTTACGTCACCTGTGAACGGAAGATATGTTACTCTCGTTTCTTTAGAGAGCGAAATATGATTGATGAAAGTGGTTTCTGCGTATCGCGCCACTCAGTGGCGTTCAGGCATCGCTTTGTCTATGGAAAAGTAGGTATAATATTTTGGCGAATCTATTCACGTTTCCTAACAGTTGTTTTTATTTCAGCAATGAATCCACGCCATTAATCTTCATGTGTTGCGAAGTTCTTTGCTTGCATCCCTGGAAATTACGATACCCAAGGCTCTAATAACACGTGTACATATCTGACCTTCCTACCATGTCTTTTTCTGCTTGTCTCTATTTTTCAAGAGCTTTTCAATGCATTTACAGACAACTCGATGACCCATTGAACTTTTCAGAACGCTGTTTCAGCACCTAACCGGCGTTTGCCTGGAATAATTTCGAAGCTACCTTCGCTCCCTCCTAAGGTTGGGTACATGGATTGATTTTCCAATTATTTGAACTTCTTTACAGTGCCTCTTACGATATTTATGATACGATACAATATATGTGCCTATTTCGATTTTTTGTCGGAGACTTCTCAATTACTTTCATGAGAAACGAGGAAATTCATCACAGTCGGCTTATGATACTTATGCATGCTGGCGATTTCTAAGGCATAACCACTTCTTCTACAACACACTCTGACCTAATGAAATCAGTTTTCGCAACAATTAAAATGGGTGGCTTAATCCCTTGTCTTGGCCTGAGAGCCACGAGAATTCTCATGTGTGTTGTGTTTAATTCAACCTCTTAGTAGACATATTTTCCAGGCATAGAGCTTCCAAAACACTGTGAATGTAATCGTACGTAATAAAGTTTCTAATCAGCTTAGCTAATTAATATTATCTTTCCTATGCATTAACTCTGAATAAGCTCATACTATCTGTTAGTTTAGAAGTTATTACTCCTGCGGATGTTGCTGGGCGCACCTTGCCCAATGGTGATCGGTCGTGCTCAAGACGTCCCTGGCCTGTTCACACGATAAATGAACCAGCGTGAGCCAAAAATTAATCGTGTAATAAAAAAAAGTTGCGCGAATGTGCGAAATCGTGTTCAAGAAAATAGCTTCTGGTCAAATTCCATGGTTGCATTCTTGAATATCTTCTCGAAAGGACTCGCTCGGATCCACACATCGCGAAAACTCATTTTAAGCCGTCCTTTTACGAGCGCAGAATAATGCTCATTACTATTTTACCGACTTTTACGTCTACTTGGTCCCTTGCAAGCCACGCTAATTAAACTACAATCTAAGGAAATGCAAGCCTGAAATGACGACAGAGCCATATACCGGTGGAAATCGGCATTGTATACTTCCAGAGAAAGCAATTATGTATCAAAATCGGCCCCGGTGTCGGCGGGGTAAAGTCCTCGCCTTCTAATCCGAGGGTCGCGGGTTCGAGTCCCGCCTGGGTAAGATTATTTACTGCCTAGGACATGGGTGTTTGTGTTCGTCTAACTATTATTAAAACAATTGTAATTGGGGAAACCTGGAAGTGTTAAAGACATTGTCTTTCCCTAATATGAACTATTTTCCCCGTGGTTTTTATACTTGGATCCAAGGAGAACCATTTTACAGAACCTTCGGGAGAGTTCTTCAAATAGGCACGAAGAAAAGCTTTGATTACTGTAATGATATTTGACGATTGAATTATAGGCAAGTAACTCTTTTATCTTGTCGCTAAATATCGTGGGCTTAGTCATGTGTCGATTTTTGTCACAACGGGTTAAATGGAACACTATTGCTATTCGTAAATTAAAAACTGTCACCCGCCAGCCACGATGGAGAGGCCGAAAATGTCGTTTTTGTTAGGTTTCTTTTACAATTGTGCGTGGTAAAGGGCATTCGTTCTCAATTGCCGATCCAAATCCTTTTGATTATTTCCATGTGTTAAATCGCCAATGTTTAATCCTACAATTTATTTCAACTTGAATGGCAGCATTCATGTGATTGGAAAACTGCATTAACAACCGCCCGCTGGAGTGTATGTTTACTTCTCGTTAGCGAGTGAGCCAGGTATAATGAGGGGTTAGCATTGTGCTGTGGTCGTATTCCGCCAGGTAAACCATTTCGTTTCATCTTGCAGAGCGGGTGTAGAGATATCGAGGCCGCAGATTCCGCGTGTCACATGATCATATAAAGAATAACTAGAATTAAAAGTAGGAGCAGTTCATTTTCACTCTTCAAAATAACTTGCGATTCAATGGTGCCAGCACCTGTATCAGAGACTGGGGGGTATAGCAGATGATGAAGCCGCGAGTATCCCGAATTAGCCATATTTTCCAAAGTAATTTCATGAATAGCAAATTTCTTTACCCTTGGGAGACCGCGTTTGTTTGTTGTAGCGACGACAGTTTCGCCAGCGTTACAGCTGGCATCTTCCTGTCGACTGTTGTCGCAGCAACAAATCAATGCGGTTTCCCGAAACGTAAGTCATTTTAACTTACGTACCGAGGAAGCGAACTCTCGAACTAAATCCATGAATATAGGGTGGATTGATGAAAGGAGACTACGATTATGGATTAATTTGTTTCTATATATCACGCTAGGGATACTCCGATTACCGATATGCGTCTTTCACTCTGAGTTATTCGTATTCATTCTATAAGTCTGGGATATTTTATCTAGTTTAGCTCGAAGTGGACGGGAAAACCCAGGGTTCTGATTTTCATTGGGACGATTGCTGCATGCCTAGAATATAATTACTCCGTGCCGCGCACCCTTATGGCTACTTGCACATATTTCTTGGACATAGTTAAATGACAGCCACGTGATGCGCGTTTAGTCCAGAAAGTGATTCAATTCATTATTACTGCAGGCTCTTAGAAATTACCATGGGCTACATGTATGCATAAAGTTTAAGTCCAACTAAATGACAAAGTAATTCACTTGCAAGCTAACTAACAAATTGTGATTTTTAAATGTACGAAACGTCGTTTTGTCAAAACTAGGTTTTTGGACATAACCCACTTCATTTAATGGACTCGGATTTATCATTTAGGTGCACAAATTGTTAACTGTTGAAGTAAATTTTGCTTTCGAAAGATTTCTTTTTCAAGACACCCATCATTTATCAACGTCATATTTCGTGCTCAATACTCCTGAATTATATTTCACAACAGCAAAGGGATGGCATGAGCTTAATCTATAACGATATTTTAATTTTTTTAATAGGTGTCCATATTTCCTTGTGTTTATGATTTCAACTCTCTAAACATGGTCGCCCAAGTAACTATCACTTATATCATAGCTATTCCGCTGTGTACGTTTCTTTCAAAATGTACGTGATTTAGATCAATTTTCACTCTTGCTTGCCTAAGGAAGTGCCTTTTTTTGTAGTTTTGAATATATTACGCAGGTTACGAAAGGCGATGAGGTGATTTTGTGATCAATCATAAGGAATAATGATTTCGAGGCCAAACATTTATAATTTTATTTATATTGCAGGAGATGACGAAGATCAGCGTACAATGTGGTAAGGCTATTTTGGTAGTCTACACATAAAACCGTTCTTTAAGGCTAGATTACTACCATTGCATGGCGAAGATATACTGTAAATGCGTAATATCATTCAAGACTACATCTACCTATTTCTCAATTTCTCTCTTCTAAATTTAGAGAATTTGTTGCGTGTGAAAGCTCTGAATACACCAAAATAGTTTATTTAAATTCCCATCACATTATTTTCTTCGCTATAGCCCCAAAATAATAAGTAGGAGGCAATTCATCATCACGACCATCTTCTAATGGATTCATTTTGCTTTTTGCCCTCGTAAATTGTTATTGCAAGGAATAACAACGTTGTCTATTGCAGCTTCTTTATTAGTTGCCTCAGGCTAACGAGAAAAAAACAGGGAATAACACTTAAGAAACTGAAATGCTATTTTTCCTAACATTTAAGGAAATTTTTGACAGCTTCGTTTCAAGAGTTTCTCGTTCTAATTGTTGTGAATGCCTTTTAACGAGGAAGAGAATTATCTTCTCCGCTAGTCGTTTATTTGGCGACAGTACGTCGCCATGCTCAATAATCCACTTTTCCGTTTCCTGCTGTGAATACCATCAAAAGTTTTTGTTCATGATGACAAACGAACACTTAGCAATGCTAACAAATTATATAGTTCTATTTGAAAATTTGAGGACTATTTCACAAATAATTAATAAGATTTAAAAGATCAGTTCGTTTGGTTTCAGAGATGAGCTTTTTACACTCATTTTTTGAACGTTCACGGTCTTTTTTCACATTAAGACGCCGTAATTAAACTCAATTACCCGAAATGTAACACCCGAGATTGTCAGTGAGGGTCATTTTTGCTGTAAAAGTAATCGTAAGTAAAGTCGTAAGATTCCAATGAGGGATCAACTCACTCTATGCTTACTTGTTTCCACGCATTAGCTCATTTAGGGTAAAGGTGTATTGCATATCCCCCTCTTATCAGAATTTTCACAGCTCTGCAATCTTAAAGTCAGCTTTTTCGGAGAAAATTAAGGGCGTCTACTATTCGCTTCCATAAAGTAGCATAATTGTGATAGTGCACGTAAGTATAGACCACCTTCCATCTATCCAAATTTGTTCACATTGCTGAACAATATAATTCTAACTGCTCTTGTAGAAAATTCGCAACCGAGTGAAATATATATTTTTTAATAAATATGTAATATAATTTTACTCTTACGCAAAAAAGATTGCATTGGTTGGCTGGGGTAATCTGGTTATGCTCTCTTCTGCTCACAAAGGAGACCCCGGATCATTTGTGGTAGTCTCCTCTTACTGCTTCAAAGTCCCACCAGGTGCTTGCATGTTTTAGTCTTGCATGTCTTGGTACCTTGTAGTGCTATTATCTGTCGCACCAACGATACTAACCGATAGTTGTATTTTGATTAGTGTACTGCATGGTAGCATGTTCTTCTACGTATCACACTCCTAGTTTCTGGTCTGACTGCGCACTGTTATCCTGACTGCTTTTGGCCTGCACCTGGCATTCGAGGGAACGAGCGCGGTTCTGATTTGAGCTGGGATGAGTGCTGCATTCCTGGTATGGAGTTACCCCGTGCCACACACCCTCGTGGTGGCTTGCACGGTATTTCGTAGATGTAGATGTAGGTGATTTTCTTGTTTCTGTTTCTATTTGAGAAAACACAGGCTGTCTGAGGAGAAACAACCAGCCTCCTTACCATGATGGTGCTTTTATTATGTGCTGAGTTGGTTCGTACCTTGTGGGTCTCACCGTCACCGATAAAACATAACCTCTTCTAGATCACCGCGGTCAACCTGATTATTCATGTCCGAATAAATTCATCTAGCTTTATCAAATTCCTCAGTGTTTTATATCTATCTCCAGTTTCGGACGTAAGCACTTTTCGTTATTTTACGATTCTATGCATTCCAATCACACGATCAAAAACTTACGGTCGGAATTGCGTTTCGGCGACTTTTTCCCCGGCAGCGATGAGCATCGCCACATTTTAGCGGATTTTACTTCCAATTGAGAGTAATTTTATCTATGCATAACTTAAACACCAGTTATGACTTTAAATTTTTAAAAGTCAGTCGGTGAGGATTTCATGCACAGCTAGCGCGTCTGAGAGGGAACATCGCATGAAATAGTTTCTTCTCGATCACTATCGATTCAATCTGCATTGCATAAGATTTTTACTTTAGTAGCATGCTCTTAAAATCTTATAATTTCTCAATTATCCTATTTAGGAATATATGCGATCAAGGGGATAACTCCGCGAGTGCTGCTACTGTTTTGATGTATACCTCAGAGGTAGTGACCATATTCTCTGATAAATAGCACTGGCCATATCGGAGAGAGGAGGCAAGGAGATCACTCCTTCCTGGAGTGAATGATAAGTAGAATTAATTATCTATCTCTTTTCTACGGCGAATCTTTCTGTGAGTTTTTGTTTTAAAGCGTGTTAGTCGTTTTACTCACCTAAGACATGTGGGAATCATTGAATCCAAAGGCTCAGAAACCTTAATAATGATTTGATGGCGTTAGAATTGAACGCAAGTGATAGATGTGAGACCTCAGGTAAAATTACCAATTTTATAAAAATTATATTTCTATTGGCCTGATGGCGTTGGAATTTTATTTTGAGGTGCTTTAGAATTTCAGAAATGTTTTATGCTGTGAATGAATGTGAGAGTCACCTGCGGATGTCTCTGCCAATGCTATTGCCGCGGTAAGTCTCTCAGTACTGCAGCAGATATTCAACATATCCGAAAGGACACTAATTTTAATTCTCAGTAACTTATTAAGATGAATTTGGCGAAAGTATATATTTCTAAAACTATAGTCTTAGAAATTTTATTTGTTTACTATTCCGAAGAATAAACGTCGCAAGATTTCCTCCTAATTTCCTGAAAGGGAACAGTAACATATTTGTATCACCCTTTTTAAACTATCGACCTAGCGACCCTCAAAAAATGAATCGTATACATTCATTGTAAAACTAATTCCCTAAAGAAAGGGTGAACATTAATTTTATGATTTCTCCGTGGACTGTCTGAGGCATTATCTTCGCACGTTTGCCCTCACCACGATTCCAGTTTTACGTTGCAATTCTCAAGATAAAAGCTGAAGTTTTTTGCTGAATTTTTGGAAATAGGACGATATTTGCTTATCAACTCCTTTACATATCGCCGAAAATTATAGGTGCATTGAAAACTCCATTTTCGCTCGGACAACGTACCCGAATGACGAGGTAATTTATTGATAATGACGCGGAATTGTTAGTCCGTCGACCGGTTAATGGCAATCACCTTCAACTACTTCGCCCTCTGCATGCGGAGACAAGGGGAATGGACAATTAATGGAAACAAAATGATTTGGCCGATGGGCGTATGTTGACGAAAACGGGACTTATCGTCCCAAAATTTAATTTATGACGTGAAACGTGATAAATAGTTCGAATTTACGAGAGTTAGATAAAAGCGGGCACCAGCGCGCCACGAAGGCAATGTCGGACGTTCATGATGTACGATGGAACTAAAAGTTGATTCCATTCCAATTCTCAGGAAATAGCAGTCTCATCCCAGGAACAGGCAGACGGAATTTATTAATATTAATTTGTTATTTTATTTATGTCCTCAATACCCAAATTCTCCCGGAGACAGCAAAAAAGAAATTTGAACTGTAAAGAGATCTACCTCGTCCTCCTTGCACAATGAACTTTTGAAAGGGTAAATTCAACTAATGAGTCGAATTTTCAAATTTGTACGAGTGCCATTAGAGATTTACTGTTTTAGGTTTAAGTGAGTTAAGGTTACTATTGGGTGAAGGCAACTGAAAAGTGAAAATGACGATATACTTCCAATTTCAAATTAATCTGTCATGTATGGGAGAATATCGGTGATGGTTACCATTCATTTGTTTGGATACACCAAAGATATCCCATATCCCTGCGGATAACTTCAGATGTTGGTGTCATTACTGGCTTGCTCGGCTCAGATGTTTCTCAATGAAATCATAGAAAAATTCTAAATAAATAGACGAGTAAATGCTCCAGAAACATAATGAACCCTTTAAATCGTATGCGCGCGCTATTGTTGGACATTTTGCGAATATTTGCTAGTACCCAGCATGATTTAAGTGATTATAGCCTTTAAAGAAATATCTTTTAATCTACTCATTTTTAAACGTATATTAAGAATATTTCCTATTTTCAGTGTTTATATTCAGTACTCGTTAAAATGATCATGAGCGTATCCCAATATCATAGGCTTATTGTTATTCATTGATTACTTGTATAGACTAGATTAGATACATCGGTGGAGTTACTGCTAAAGATTTCCTGAGGCACTTAGACCAATGACTACGTATATAAATAATATCCCTAAAAACTTGAGTTTCAGCTTCGTTGACTCAATCGAATGCATTAATGTCAACGAATTCTGTGGTTCTCTTTTTGTTCTCCCTTCTTTTTGACAAATCATTAAGGAACGTTTCAAAACTTGATTAATAAGAAGTATTCAACGGCATTCGGCGATCTATGGTGGAAAATCATCGTGAATTTTAAAAGGAAAAAACTTTGACATGTCCAGTCGGTTTTTTTTATTTGTACAATGCGTTTCGTTTCTTAAAGCGTCATCATCCAGTGCAATTGATTACGAATTTTTATAATTAGACGTGAATGGGCTGAATCGGATCCAATGAAATGTTTTTTTCCGTCTTGCTTATTGATTATCTTTGTTATTGATAGTGTTCAACACTTGAATAAATTTTCATTAAATTATTTCCCCTTATAACTGAAAAAAATACTGGAAGGCCGTCTTGATCACCAAATCGGGCTTCGAAGTTGATTACCAAATCTATTTTCGAACTTGGGCACTAGAATCCGTTATTATGTAGATTTCTGTGAGCCAATGAATGTTTCGCCTTCAATGCTACTGGCTGATAAATGGTGACAAGCGTTCTTACTCACTTGATACGATAACCAAATGAACCGGTTCTGCTTACCTCCTATTCTACTGCATGCTTGGCCAGTAAAAACCTTATCTTACGGTAAAAAAGCATTATATTGAGTGTATGAACTCTCTCCAGATTTCCCTATATCTCTTTTCTGAAAGTTCAATTTTCTTCATCTATTTTAAAACATTTTTAAAATGAGGAATTTCTAAAATCAATCGAAATTTCTCGCCCTATAAAATGACTTATTGTGACTTTATTATCCGTATAATATGGCTTATCTATGGTATAAACCAGGCGCACTTCAAGATGAGCTGTCCTAATCAGTGAATTCAGGTCGTAGGAAATTATTTAACATTCGGGTGAATGAAATTAAAAGTTGTCATTTTTTGAAATCTCTTATAAGGAGACTATGTAGTGGTCATATTTAGTACAAAGAGGTTGAACATATTCAGATTTTTTTCTCCCGAGACAAATTTCAACTGGCATTATATAATGTACTTATCGGCATTTTCATAGGAGAAAAAAATAACACTTGTGCACTTCAATACATTATTTACTTTCGACCATGGTTTCGGCATGCCTTCATTAGGGTCAGCGTGATGATGATATAACGAAAACCCTGATAATGGCATTACGTGGCGGAACCATGGTAGAAAGTTAATACACTGTGGTAGAGTACAATGTTTTTTCCCCACTGAAGATGCAGGGGAGGGGTTTCCCCATAGTTAGAGCCGGCACTATTTCTTACATAGTACTAATCGGCGCAATAATATACAGATAAGAATATTACAGCAACTACCAGCCCTTTGTCAGAAAAATCCCTAAATGATGGCCTTCATGCAGCGAGAGGTTAAAGCTTACGCCGGAGGTTTATTCAACTGGTCAATGTCAATGATTCAATGCTGTTGGATCTAATGCTGCCTCACAGCTCTTAACGATGTTTGAGATGTCAATGAGAAAGAGTTAAGCGGTAACTGACCAACATATATATAATATATGTGCCTGTAAAATTCTTTAAAATATGTATTATTGCAATTTCATGCATAATTACTGCTGCCCTAACTTTGCAGTAAGAGGAACTGGTCGACGCCACCTCAGCATTTGTTATATCGCCGAAGCCACTATCATATCTTACTTACGTCAAGAACTCAAAAGGCTGAGCGAGCAACGAGTAGTTGAGATGGAATCCTACTCCTTTTTTAAATGGGTGAAAGACAAGCATTATGCATAGTAACACCAGGTCATTTTCTGACGATACTGCGATTAACATCGGAGTAGTCCTTTAGGCAATGGGTAACCTTCAAGTCATTCAGATAATATGTATCGCAGTCATGAGTAAATGGACTTGATAATTAAAACGTGAAATAGATATTCAACAATGTTATACCTTCGGAGAAGAAACAGGTTTTATGACGTTAAACTCAGAATTATTTAAAGTGTTTCTGTCGACATGATGAACTAAGGAGTCCATATTACTATTACATATCTACCGGGGAACACGATCACCGAGGAAATTCGGGCGATGAACCATATTCGAGGACAAATATCCATCAGAATGTTGTTAAATTGGTTAAATTACTAGAACCCTCGTTATAGGTAGATGGAAAATATTTAGAGCCAGAAAAAAAATGTCGTCGGAACTTATAATGAATTTGATGCCTATATTAAATGATCCAAAATATTTTTAGTAAGCCATTAAGATATATGTGATGCATACAAAGAGTAATGTATACATTTTAGGAGAAGGATTCTCCTCATACAAAGTAAAAAAGCATGAAAATGACTGGGAATTACATGAGCTCGATGGTTGCGATCCCTTTGCCAAATGTTTTATGTCGTAGCGATCTCCTTCTCAAGAGATAATGTTCCCTAACTCCCGAGTCGGCATCTGAGTTCTATGCACTGCGAAACTGCGCCTCCTTTCTGCGTAGCCGTGGGGTTAATAATACATGCCAAAACTAAACCAGGAATCATTGGAATGAAATATAGAGGATTTTTTGAAATTGCGGACAGACGTTCATACTTTTCCACATGTTGCTGGTTAGTTATGCCTCATTGCACTCAGTTAACGATCTCCATGAACTAGACCTACATGACAAAACCTGTTTTTAAAACTTTTCGATAAGACCTATTTTGTTTAACTTTAATTGAGCCTCTCGTAAACTTGTGCTCGAATTATCTTCGAGTGCTCGAATTATCTTCGATGTCACTTGACATATTGAGATTTATGCGAGATCACCGATACTCTTTTGACAAAGAAGACAATGCTGTATAATATTTCGACGTCGTTCATAAAATCAAATCAATTTAGAGTATTTTGAAAGTTCAAATGCATTTTTCTCAAAAAAAAGTTTCTTCTTCAACTGTGAAATTTTTATTTTGAAGGTTGAAACCATAGCTACACATCGTTGAAATTTTGTGTTGGTATTTCCTCTATTAAGAAATTAATCAATTTTTATGTGTCGTCATGTTCGCATTTTATGTGGAAGTAACACAGTATTCTAGGCTTTAGGGAGGTGGTTTTATTTCAGCGTATGATCCTGCATTACTCATGTGTCTTCAAAACTCAGAGAGAATACTTAAATGAGGAATTAGTGCCTGTCTAAGGAAGCGAAGATCGCCGTGTATAAAAGTGTACTTCTCCCCACTTTGTTGTATGGTAGTGAAACATAGGTATGTCAGGATGGACATAAGAGTAGACTAAACGCCGTGGGTATGAGTTATCCGAGGAGTGTTTGCGGCAAAAGTTGGAAGGATAGGGTCAGAAATGAGTGGGTAATAAATGAATGTGGGTTAGATGCTCCAGTAATGGACATATATAAAAGGAGTGTGCTTCGTTGGTTTGGAAATGTTGAGAGACTTGATGAGAGTCGAATAACGAACAGATATATAAGAGTGAAATGAATGGTGCGAGAGGGAGAGGTAGGACGAAAAAGTTGTGGGTGAATGTGGTTGAGGAAATTCTTAGGAGGAGGATGATTAGGAGTCTTAAAAACGGGAGGGCGTGTATGAAGCAGTGTATGGGGGTAAATGAGGCAAAAGAGGTTTGCAAGGATAGGTCAGTGTGGGTGGAATTTATTGAATCAGAGTTCGGTGTACAAATATGTATTTATGAGTGAGACTTTGTGACTGTACCTACCCCGGAAGGGAACAGCGTGATTGGTATGTATGTATGTAAATCAAAGGTATGGTACCAAATCACAACAATGCTGTAGCGGCGATGTCTCCATATCGGCAAGTCCCAAAATTTGAACAGGCGTTTTTATGTTGAACCGCTCGCAACCTCGTGATTTTTAGGCTCAACAATCACATGCCCCACCAGAATAAGTAGCGTAATTTAGTAGAACCTGGTAGTATAAATGCACTAACGCAAGCAACCGTAAGCTTCTTGCTCGAATTCATATGTTAGGAGTTTTAGCCGCCATCAAAAAATCCCTTCAAGCCCAGTGCAAGAACACATTGGAATAATCTTTAAAAAGGCTTGCCTGATATAAAGATATTCTGTACTGATAAATGATTTATCTTCCTGAGAAATCCTTTCGCCTGAATCCAGAAAAAAAAACAATTTGCCTGCTTTCTGTAAAGGACAGCTTAGTGGAAAACATTTCTTCCGAAGAGCTTACTTAGGTGTGGTGTATTCGATATAAACCTGGGAGAAGGGCTATGCGCAATAGTCGAAAGGAATACTAAGAAACTTAAAGGGCAGCGTTTGACTGCATTGCCATAGATACAGAGGACAGCGGTAGACTAGTTCAGCATAGGCATGAAACGGTTCGGGCTATCTTAAAATAAGTGGTTGTGCGTATTATTATTTTGCCAGAAAATAAAGTGAATAAAGGCTAAAAAAATATTTAAAGTGGTCATTGTGGTCACTGACTCTCTTTACCCTAAAATATGAATTAACACTTTTAATGTAATGACAGCGATTCCACTGTTCATCAATGCGCATATGGTAGATGTGCTAAGTGAGGCAATGCCGTAAAATTGCCAATTTCCTATATTATTAACGATATCCTCTCCCTCCAAGATACCTGCATATTTTCCGAAGAAATAATGTGTGATTCAGCAGTCAAAAATATCAGAAGAAGACCAGTGAAACCAGTCACTAATAACACAATTAACGAGCGAAACCAAACAAAAATAACGAGATCCATTCAGCGTCAGTGAACAAGTACACGCCTTCGTCGAAGGCTATCATTATGAAAGCTTTGGCCTACTCCTCAAAAGGGCCTAAGCCAATACAATTTATCACACAGTTTCACGAGGGATTCTGATGAAGATGGAAGCAAATCGACTGAGTTTGACGGCATTTATCAGTCATGGATATGTTAAGGACTAAAATTCAAAACCGCGGGAACTTTTTTTTTGATTCGCCACAATGGAGACATGGGTAAAACTGCAGTATTGCGATTTAGTACTTTTAAAATCCTTAATTTTTCACTCTAAATCATCCCCCTGAGTTCAAATGATGCACGAGTAGTGTTGGATCGCAAGCCGAAGGAAACCACCTCACCCCAAACTTGGATGGCGTGATATATCTTTTTTCCCGCGAACTATGAGAGACCATAACAGCTGCTATTAAGAATTACAACTAGGTTTGTTGGTAGGTAGCGTAATTGGTAGTATCAGGCGTAACTTGGTGGCATCTGTTAACATTGTAATGATAACACTTGACTTTGTTTTTCCACATATTTTTATTGGCTACGACCCGGGTTTCGACGTCCGACGTTACCTGAAGTTATCATTACGATAGGTAGAGTATCTAGTTAGTTAATCCAAGGCTTCTATCCTTACACACTAACTATTATCAACAGTGCGCCGTGCTTGTTTCCGGTATAATTCTTTTATCTCTGCCCTTGTGTGTAGTTGAAAACACATTATTACATATAGTTTCTCTGGCATTGATACCTACCTTTCAAAGCATGTTAGTGGAATGTCGCCTCCTGATAAGTATTTCGATGTTATTCTGTATGAATCAGTAGTGAGATGAGAAAGTTATTTAAATATATTGGGATATGGTGTAGTACATATTGGTGGTAACTCATCCCCTGCCTCACTCCATTGAGGTGGCTCACAGTGTATTATGTAGAATTAGAACTAGAAATGTATAAGTAGGTACAGTCTTTTATATCGTAGTGCGGTCCGGAGTAGAATCGCACTCTGATATAAAACTATCCGTTCTCTGCCTTAGATGCTGTAAAACTTAGACGTAAAAAGTGAACATGGTGTTGTAAAATGATAAATTTGTCCCTTGAAAGGAAACTTACCATCGAAAAGCTTTAATGATGAATAGATGAATACTCAAAACATTAAAACGAGAGTAAAATAACAGCAAAATCGAAGATATCCCTGCTTTCGTAAAAACACTTTGAAGCTTTCAAAATAAAAATCAACGCTCTAAATTGCAAAACTAACAATGTAGTATGTGCCGTTGCTTTTCCTTTTGAACGATCGTTTGTGCCTTGATATTTGTATCACTATGTCGGGATGTACTGAGCATTAATCTCACACAAATTTACGTGAAGTGCAATTTTTCACACCTCCGAAACTAGGTTACGGATGCATGAACTACAAAACAGTTAGGCGTGTACAACAATGCTGTAAAACGGAAGACGCCCTGGAAATTTGGTCGAAATCGAAGAGGCCCTGGGCTCGTTTGAATTGATGTGGAGTGATCCCCGAGTAAAAATTAATCGTCACTTCGAACATGCCGATATCTTCTGCAAATTGGGAAAGTTGGACATGCCATGCTAAATTTAGTGCTTGATCACAAGTTTTGGAAGACTTAATAAAATCTTCTTCTTCTAATTGCTCCGAGACGAATATTATAAAGTCGCATATTCAAATATGCAGAATTAAGCTAATAGAATTTTTCTGTTTATCTTTACTTCCAGCAAGATAATTTTTTAGTCCAAACTTAATCAAAATAGTGTGTCATCGAATTGCAATTGTGTGCCATCCCGAATCGGTAACTGTCTCATTTTAGCACATCTAGTCTAATGTGACGAATTAATATTTTGGTTGTTGAGTAGGTACTAACAGCTTTGTTGGCGGATATTAATATGTTCCTCGGAAAGACATCGAAAGAAACGATCATGTTTATGCCTTGGAGATTGGTGAGGTGGCACGAGTTCTAGGCGTTCATTCCGAGCATCAGGGTTATGTCTCCACAGTTCAGCTAATTTTTAGTTAAATTCCGATATTCGGTTTGTTTATATGTTGTAAACACTTGCAGTGCAACAACCCGTCTTTAGAATGTGTCGTTTAAATATGTATCCGTTAGCGCCTATCGTGAAGAGTGAGCGGATTCCATCCCCGGGTTTCTCTCCATCCCCAGCCCAAAGTAATCCTACCCGTACCTTCTTATCTCCCTATACTAATGGCACAAGAGATCAGTTATCAGGTGCCTCCCGTGTTAACTACCACTAGTTTTTTGCTAGGTATAAACGAAGCCTTGATGCTGCTATTACTCAATAAAAGTGCCGATACACTGCTGTAAAAGTTTCGAAACCTTTCTAAAACCCATGAAATCATAATTTATGAGCAACAAGATGTTGATAGCGGAGAATAGTGGAAATGGAATATTGGACGTTAGTATACTTAGAAGCACAAAAAGAGTCTTATCTTCGAATACTTGTCAAACAAGAGTTGCTGATAGTATACGGATAAAGGTATCATAAATATGCTTCAGCTCATGAAAGTATCATTTACTATCTCTTTACCAGGAAGTATGATATCCTGCGTAATATTTTCAATGCCAAATCTTTTAGTAGCTTCCTCAAATTTTCGTTCTTCAACCTCAATTCCCTAACTTTAGGGCCGCTTTAATGGCAGCAATTGCTAAATTTAATGGCGTGGATGTTTGGAAGTTGATAACTGTTTTTTTATATTTTCTGAATCTCATATTTGCTTTTCTAAATAATATCTCTATATATTGTAATGACTAGTCATACATGAATTTAAAATTAAGTTGTTCGGTGAGGGCCTTTGCGATTCAGCCAGAGTGATTTACTAATTGGCTCATTATAATGATATTATTCATTGATGTATCCGTTATGCATCGTTGGTTCTTACGAGCATTCAGAGTCTGACAGTGAGTTATTAAAGTTAATTTTTCACCGTTGGTGGACGATAATTAGGCTCACCTTTCTTTGTAAATTGATTGCTAGATGTGAGTTTAATATATTTCTAAAATTCATTTTATTCATTGAATGCAATATTAGCCTTTAATTGAAAAGATAAAATAATTAAGATTAGCAAAACATTTTTTTTTAATTCTGAAAGACAGTTTCCATAATTCACGAAGTTAATGGCTCAAGTAATGCTTCAAAATGTCTAAGTATTGATTAAGATATTGAGGACAAGGGTCCTAACAACTTAAGAGTCTGATCTAGGTATAAGTCATATCTGTGCTGTTTTCAATTAGTGATGTGGTAATCGATTTTGAACTCTATAATATTTTTCTTTCATTTCGCTACAGCAACGTACTCCGATGAAATACGACAAGAACGAATACCGACCAAAAACTTTTGGATAAGGTGGAATAGCTGGATTTTTCGGGATGATTCCCTGCGTCGAGTCTTCCTTGTAATATCGACGTTTCGAAGGTGCTGCAGCGCCCATCTTCAGGTCAGAAGGGTGGAGGTTAGCAATAGCGCATACTAATAAAGCGAACTCAGGGAGGCTAGCTGTCTCTACGGTATATCAGTGCCGTTGCAGCGTTTTGCCTCATCAGGGATGTATCCTCTCTACGCCTTTCAATGTCTCATAAACGTCTTCAATGAAGACTTGTCGCATCGGAGCGTCCCAGAATATCTGTGTCAGAACAACGCTACAAAACCCTATACAAAAAAGATGCCCTCAAGACATGTACAGGCCTAAGGGTAAATCACATATGGTTCTTAAACTTCTGTTATAAATCACCTGTACCCGTATTCAACTTACGCAACTAGAAGAACCAACATCATGAGTTACTTCAGAGTAAAAGCAAGTCTAAGTCACTAAGGTAATCATCAGCAAATCATGCGGACAGAAACAGTTAATTTGTTTGGTAGTTAATTCAGCTTAATAAATCATGCCTTCGTTTCGAATCAGTGAATAATTAACAAGCCTGAAGATTAGATGAGAGGTAACCAGGTGAATAATCTACGTTTTGAAAGGAGAGTGTATTTATATGTTTCTTTTTTCCCTTAATATAACTATCAGAGATCTTGAAGCAATGTAGGCATTTGCTCAAACGCAGAAATTCGAGTTTTCTTTCCCATCGTTCTAGTATTTTTTATGTTTGAAGGCCACAATAGGCTTCTCGCAGTTCTTGAGCATTGGAATACATTAAGTAGTGAAGTGGTGGTAAATTATGGAACAAAATGTGCTGGAGACATCCCTATGCTCACGATTCATAATTTTGAGGGTGATTTTATCCCAGGGCGAATGTCTTGGATTAAAATGGACGAATGTCTTGGCCCTATAAAGCCTAAAGGTCTTAGTCCAAACCCATAGTCTGCTTTAAATAACATTGAGAAAATTGTATATGGTGGAATCGGCAATCAATACTGAATAACTACAATTTATTCTTGTTCCTCGTCGCACAGATGTCAATAACTAGCTAAATTATAAAGTCATACGGTGGAAAAGGTATACATCAAAGCAATATTGACACCATTAAAGGATTTAGAATGGATATTATCATGCCAGGCAAGAGTCTTTGAAAAAATACGCTCTGAAATCACAATAAAACAAAGGAATTTCTAGGTGGTCTTCTTTTGAAATTATGTGTTCTTCCCCCTTTCCAGGTTGAACCACGGTCCTGAAAACTTAGGCGACAATATCCAAAGAAATACGCTTTCTTAGATTAAACATTTAGTAGAATGAGAGCGAACTATGCTTTCCTTCAACATGTCATTGGCAAAACTTCTGTTTGTTTCAACCATGATGCTGTAAAGTTCCATGTTCTCCTGCATGAACCCAAGACCGTTGTAAAATTTGCATGCCGAACGAATTACACCAAAGATCAAAATTATTTAAGTATATTTTATTCTTTGGGTCAGCGTCTTATAACGTAATCTCAGTGCTGCATTCATGATACTTAAAATGAAGGTTTTGCAGATCGTTATTTGCGCATGCTTGCGTAACCTGGTCAGTATGGCTTAAATGGATTAAAATCGTCTTATATCTGTCTTATGTTTCAAAAATATGATTTTAATGGAAATATACCTCCCAATAGGAGATATATTCACTTGATAGGGATAGTAGAGATTGCTGAGTATACATGTATAGAGTGATAATTTCAAATCTACTTATAGGCATGGACTCGAATTTCATAAGATATAACCCCTCTGACTACTTGCAGTAGTCATGCCGTCCACTTTTTCTGTTTCCGTACACATTTCACTAGTACTAATGTGAAATAACCATGGCCGCCCGAACGTTCCATCTCGCTGCCAACCATTTCACTCTCCCACGAACTCTCCTCCCTGGGAGAAGCTCAATACTCGCCTAATGTTCTCGATGCTACGTATACGACGCAGTTTACCGCTAGCTCAGGAAATGACAAGAATGAAAGAATCTTCTCAGCCTTCTCCTATCCATTTATCCCAATAGTTTTCACCCTCCTCTACTGGATGAATTACAATACAAGTTAGCGTCATAAATGATGGAACATAAGTTATCTGTAAGTGACACAATATTGCAAAAATATTTACATTTTGATTCACACATGTATCCGCAATACCGAAAACCAATTATTTTTTAATTCCCTGCTGAGATTGTTTTATTTTTAAAAGCTTTATTCACATAATTTAATCGTTATGTGGTGATGCAAGAAAAATCGATTTTAGTTCCCAGAAATCTGAAACTAATATTTGTATTTTCATCAGCTCCTGTTGCAATTTCTCTTATAGCAAATGAACAAATTGTAACTAGGAGAAATATTTCTCTGGTTTTACTACAGGGAAAAACTAAGCAGACAACAATGGATAGTGAACTCAAACAGGAAAATGCATTGTTGCTTATCAATACGAACACAAGATTACTCATTATTTTAAGCTAAATTTTTGGCTCGTCATTGAATGAAAAAATTTGGTGAAGTAGGTGGAAAACGTTAAGGAAAAAGGCTAAAAAAATGTCTACATTTTTCAAAATTCTCTGGTCATTTTATCGTCAAAATTAATATCGATGTTGAATACATCGGCCATGTTCTCCCATATTTCAATATCAAACCTGTATTATTTAGAGAATATATTTGTTTCCCCCGTCTTGCGCATTATATATTTAATTTAACTCGGCTTACGATCAGTTATTCATTTTCGAGATTGCGTGAACGCGCGTTATATTTCCCCTCTTTTATCGATAATCTGATGGTTTCCATCGGTTGACCCTTTGTATTGTTTGTAAAATTGATGTTTTCTGAGAGTAGAAACTATATGTTCTCTTTTTACCTTAAAGAGAGATTTTAAATGTAGGAGGAGGTAACGTTTAAATATTTCGGCCATTCCATTTTTAAAAATCTCGATACTGAATGTATATAGCATTCTGATAGTGTTTTCTCATTAAATTGAGAAACTCCCGCATTTTACTGAGCCCTTGATCCCCTTGAAAATAAAAAATAAACTATTTTATGGAAGCGTTTTATCCTGATAGAGCCTTGATAACAAATACATCCGTGATTCTCACTCTATTATTTTAAGGAAAATTTTCGCAGCACCATTTTGTGACAAAGCAGCATAATTACTAATGAACTCCAAAAGTATCCCACCAAATTGAAATATAAAATAATAACTTTGAAGGAGATAATGACAGTAATTTTTAGCGTGAAGCAAATTTCGAATGAGAGGCCATTACAGGTCGATTTGAATAATATTCATCCTGAGGTCTCATCGACAGAATATAAGATTTCCGGAGAATATTCGTCGCTCTCCCAAATTTCCCCGAAAATCCTCAAATTACTAGTTCAAGGAGGCCCACAAAAAATCTCACGAGCCAAAGTAACACATCGGCTCTCGGATAAACCTTTCACCTGGCAACCCATGCTCAGCTAACAGCTTCGCAGCATCCAGGTTAGAAACCTCCTGCCCACACCGATCTCCAAACTAAACTGCGGCTTCCGGAAAATTGTTTTCTCGGAAACGTTCGGAGAGGAATTAATACCTTTCCTCCTTTTTTCCACGGCCTATTGGTTGCGTGACTTGTCAAGGGTTTTAGCCTCGCGAGGATTAGGCTCTCTACCCTCAGGCCGATAGAACTGAACCGTGCCGTGCATCACGCTCCATCACCATATCCCATTCGTGGCTAAATCTCATTCATCTTGAGGTCACTAAAATCCAAACTACTAAAGATAAAGCAAATAATTGTCCTCGAGTGAAAGACAATATTGCAAAAAAATTAGATTAGGGGCTACTTTTTTTGGTAAAAGTTTTATTTTGGAAAATTTCGAGAGTTAAACATGACCGCAAAGGAAACGAGGTTAAGTATAGCATTAGGTGTGACGTAGTGTTTCAATCATTTATTTGCGTGCAATTAACTTTATTGCCATCATATCTTACACGGTTTCAAAATGCAGCATGGGATCTAGGATACAGTTATTCCTGGATCTAAAATTCCGTGACCTTATTAGTACGTAGCTATAAAATCTGTTTGACGATCGTGAGATAGAAACTCGACTACCTGAACTTAGTTACCGATTTTACACATCTTTCATTTTGGTGCCGACTTGATGAGCTCAACAATCAGTAATAAAATTCAGAAGAATGTTTCATTAATTTAGATGGTGTATCATAGAGTAACTTTTCCGGTCAAATACTCCCATACGGTGAATTGATAGCCACGAGTCAGCCTCCATTTTCTATATCTATCATTTGGAAACCAACTTATCAATGCCGGCATATCATAAATATCAAAGACTCCACTTATTTCTTTAAAGCTTCTTCAATTGAAGCAGTTAATGTGTGTTTCACTCAATCGCCATCAATTTGTCCAATGTACAGGTTACCTTAATTTCAGGATAACAAAGCCCACTTCACCTCAAGAATGCAGTGAAAATCATGAAAAACAAGTTATCGATATTTTTGTGGCGATAGAAAAGAATGGTCAAAACTGCACTGACCCATAGATCAGCATTCCCACTAGGAATACCGTTTTTACCTCTCTCCTCTCTTTCCACCCTAAGTTATAGGATCTCACCCATATCAATGAAAAAATTGTTTGATCATCATCATTAGATATTATGATATGCGAGGAATGTTTTCATAATGCTCTTGCCTTGCTGTTTAATTTGCGTCTTGACGTCCTAGTTTCATATTCATTCCCATCCGCGACTTCAATTGCCTGTTTTATTTCATTAGGTATAGTCATGCCTTATTGCCATGCCTTAAACCTTCCACTAGCATGTTTTACCGTGAACCAAAGAATTTGGTAGTCATTAGAATGTCTACGCATCAGTTGTACATTTTTCAGGTTTTATTGTAAGACTAATTTTTGTGATTCTGATAGTGGGCGAATAAATATTCCCTAATTACCCTTTGAAGCCAAATAAGTGTCTCATTTCACTTTAGCCAAACAATCTTATTAGTTCCGACAGCATACGATAAGACGTCCTTCCAATCAAGCCAATCAGCCGTCGTAAAGGATACCTTGAAAGATCGATGTGATGATTAACTGAGTTTATCCATCTAAACAGTATTGCTGAAAAAATGGTCGAGCCATCCGTAGTTTCGTGAGGGAATATTTGGAATATCAGAATTGCTTGCGTCTTATGAGTGACTTATGTATAAGCAGCGAATGACTGCTGCTGACGGGGACTTGAAGTTCACCATCCGTGTTTTTCTTCTCCTTCCTCGCGAGCCTAATGACTTGCTGCACCGCACGGTCGCGTGGTGAACGAGAGGTGTGCACATGTGCAAGAGTCAGCCTTCACGGTTGATGCAAGGGAGGGCAGTGCACAAGATGACAGGAGGACGAATCGCCCCAAGAGGCCGTCCGTCGCCGCCTCCCACGCGCGCCCTACCGGCGAACGCGGCGGCGGCGGCGCCCCCTTCCCGTACACCTAGGAGGACGGGACCGACTAGGCGGCGCCAACATATAACCTTCGTTCGGATCTGCGACCGATCTCCAGCGGCGCGACACGACGGTGACAGGCCACCGAGGGAGAGAATAAGCCCTGACCAGAACCAGGGGGGAGGAGGGGGGTTGCTGTCTGCTCCCACATGGGGAGGTGGGAGGCAGGCGACTGGCCGACTCTCCGGGGAAGGTTTTAAGAGATTTCGGCGAGCCAATTCCTCGGGGGCACATCTTCCCAAACAAGGAAAAAGAGGGTTTTTTTCCGCCCGTGAAGGAAAAACAATGGGCGCCACCCTCACAAACACAAGCGCACGGATCCCTCCACCCCTGGGTTCCACCCCCTACCCCGCTTCGCCACCCTCATTTAACTTACCCCCTAAACGACTCAACATAAAAAAGTAAGAGAGTAGGAAGAAAAAAAACTACTTCACCCTAAACGAACCCTTCCTTCTCTCCTACCCTCGCCAACCCTCCGTCCAATAGACCCTTAGCAGACCCCTTATAAGGATCTCTCCCTTTTTTACGCCTTTCTGTGGTGTGGAGGGGAGGAAAGGATATACCCTGACGTTCGAGCACCTCAATAAACTCGTAAGGCAGACGGGAGGAGTGTGTCCGGAGCATTCTCTCGGCGAAGAGCGCCCGCCTAAGGGGAGGACGAGCGCGGCGGTCCCACAGTCGGGAAGGACGAAAAGGATCGCTGGACGTCGTTTAACAAATTTTCCTCATTTTGGCGACTCTCTAACCGTAGCGCTTGCTCCCTTCCGCGCCTCTGTCGCCTTGCGGAGGTTCCCCGTACAATGCTCTCGCTAGACACACTCTCTCTCTCCCTTAGGTTGGTCATTCGGCGTCATTTGCACCGTTAGGAAGTGGTGAGTAGGCTGGAAAGGGAAGGTTACGCAAGGGAGAGAAACCCAGCTTCGGTACTAGTTTACTGTAAAGCAATTGGCACCAAGGGCTTCAATGTGAACGTCTTTTCCGAAGGATGGAGTGGCATCATTTTTCCTGCTTTGTTAATTTCCTGTAAACTATGTATTAGGCATGGTATATCTTTATTATTTACCTAACTATTAACTGATTCTCATTTCTTTCGAATGGTTAACTGAAATTTCGGATTATACATGACACAAATGACTTGATCATTTGATATTCATTTTATCGTTGGTAGGGCGTATGAATATATGCTTACTGCATAACTCCTAGTAGCGAACATATAGTGTTTCAAAACCTTTGGAGGGATTAAGGTGGGAGCCCCGAGAGACTCGAAGGCTACATGCAAGGCTTACCTTGATTGAGAAATTCAGAACTTGTGTGTTTCAGAGCAATACAGAGAATATTATTATGACGCCTCACTTCATTTCTAGGCCTGACAGAAGCGATAAACTAAGATAGATACATTGCCGAACAGATAGGTACAAAAACTCATTCCTTCCGCGCACAATAAGCGACCACAATAAAAACTGAGCTCCACAAAGTGAACTCCCATAATACACGTCGCTATCTCACCTCCCGAAACCTCATCCCCTGCATCTTTACACGGCTGGCGTCCTAACACCCCCTGCCACAAGCCAATGCGGTGAATCGCAGGGTAGTATGTAGATTTGGATGTTGATGCTTTCATTCCGGGAAAATATTTAACCAAAGATGATGACACCGGGGCTCAGAGTAGGATCTGAATCCGTATCCGCAACATAGCACCGATGTTCGTAGACTCAATCTTTTAAGTAAATTCAAAACCGATTTATTTTCAGACGAAGTTTTCAATATCTTACGAACTCCAACATACTACGGTAGATGAGATCATGATTTTAGAACAGATAGGTTTAAAATGTCGTTTTTCCCGCGATCGATAAGAGGCCATAATAGTTGCGTTGAGACTTAGAAGTAGGTTAGTTAATAGGTAGTGTAACTGATTAATTCATATGCACCACAGTGCATGTTTTTAAATCTGTCGGGTAGTGCTAATACCATGATTTTCATGTTCCCTGCATGACTCTTGTGTCACATTTATGTAGTTACATTATAGATTAATTTTATGGTTTCTGTAGCATTTGTAGCACACATATTATAAAGTTCATGTTGGTGAAATAAAATGTCTTCACAGTAGTTCATGTTGGTGGTAAGTCACCCCCTGCCAAACACCCTTGTGATGGCTAGCAGGGTAATAAGTAGATGTAAATACGTAGGTAGCCAGGTACCTTAACTGCATGCGCTTGAAACAGTTAACTGCAGCAATTCGATGGTTCCTGATCGTGAAGAGTTGCAAAACTAATAAGGTCCTCCTTTGTTCAATCAACTTGTAATTTACCGTTGTTCTCATATTCTGAAATATTGTTGAATACTCGAGAACAAAACATATTTAATCAATCAATTGACTGAAAAATCTCCCCCGTTGCCGGGATTTGAACCTGAGCCTTCCGGTCGGGAAGCCATTATTTTAGTCACCCCGATCCCCGTCCTCTCTGCTTCGTCCCGTACCTCATTTCCTCCCTCGCCAACCCCTCGCCCTCCGCTATCCGCATCCCCTTCTCTGCCATGTGCTCACATCTCTCTCGCCCAACGAAGAGGTGATTGAGTGGCCCGTGTTGACGGGTCATGAGACCTTCACGGTAAACATAAGGGAGTCATGCCATCCTCAGAGTAAAATCTGAGACTAATGAGGCCGGGAGGGAAGGGGAGGAGGGTTTCTTTGGGTCGGGGAGAGGAGGAGGTTGTGCGAGGGGGAACCGTGTGCGAGGGACGGGAATAATGGAGAATTGCTTCGGTGGAGGAGGCGTGGCGGCGCTGGGCTTGGTCGGACGCCGGCGACGACCTGGGGGATGGCCCTCTCTCCCGCCCGCCCCCGCTAAAACCCCTCTTCCGTCGCTAACCGACTAATGGCCCCACCTCACTTCCCGCACCCGACACAAAACTCCCCTTTTCCTAGGAAAAAAAGAACAGCCTTGGTCTTCTTTCCAAATCGGATCTCCCTAATTTCGCTTCTTTGAGATGTTTTTGTGAGAGGTGGTTGTCGCAGTTAAATTGAGTGTGGTGGTCAGGTTGTCATGTCCCTTCCGTCTCTCTCTCTTTCTTTCCCCCACGGGGCAGCGTTGCGAAATGAGACAATTTGTGGACGGCGGGAGATATCGGGGAATGCGCAGGTAGCGGAGGATTGCCAGTCATCGGATCGGAGCCGACCGTGGAGTCCTCTCCCTGGAGAGCAGGCGCGAGAAAAATACTTTAAACGGCCTTCTCATTTTTCAGAGAGACGGTGGATATGTAAAATATGATTGTAAGGTCAATTAGGTGGATCACCTAGGTGGGGGCCATACTCGAATGAACTCGTAGTCACTTGTATTTGTAGAGGCGACCGTTCTACTGACAGATTTTACCAATTCATGTCCTTAAATTTGTAAAACATTTTATGTCAACCAGGATATATAGAGTTTCATTCCCTTGATGCTTGTAAAAGAAAAAAAATAATGTCGCGCAACAAACCTAATTAATATTAAAATAATTTTGGAAGGGTAAGAAACATGTTTTTAGTATAGATTCTAATATAAAATATTTCCATGAAGTGACGCCTTAAGGTGTAAAGTTTTAACTTAATTAATTTTTTCAATAGTGTTTTCCGAAGGTGCAAAATTAGATAGTGACCTGGTTTTGAGATGGTTTTATGAAAGCATTAATTGGCAATGCATTAATGTGATATTTTATTTTCGCACATTTGACTCAGTCCGCAAATCTTTGTATCGGCGATTCGTCGCTTGGGAGCAACTGATTGAGGCCTCTCTCTGTGCAACCACAGATATGGGACATCATCTTTGAGGGAAAACTCGGTGCTGTTGAACTATTATAAGCACAACCGTATTCCGCTAATAAGCGCTTCCGTATTGCTACTTTATGGCCATAGCAGGTAGAGAAAGACGACATGTTGGGCTCAGGTTCAATGCTTAATCATTGGTATTATGAATTCTCTTCTGATAAAACTAAAAGGCTAAGCTACTTACATCAAGTGCTTAGTATGATTGATATCGTTCATAAAGCTTATCTGAATGAAATCGAAAGAGAATTTGTGTACCATTCATCATCTTTAAATAATTGGGGCTAGTTGACAAGTGAAAGCGCAAAAAGATATGAATACTGGCTGCACGCTAATGGGATTGACAACCTATATGGGTAAATAATCCACCACTGCCTTGTCAATAACACAAAGAAAGCAGTGAAACTGCGTGCCCTAAGTTCAGGGAGAAGTCTTCCCTTGAGATACCACAGCATACCTAACCGAGTGTAGATAGTTTGCAACAGACCTTTCCATCTGGGGTTGTTACGAATAGTAAAAGTTATACATATTAACGTTTGAAAATATCGTATTGACGCACTTAGTACATACTTCTTGAAGCTGTGGAGTGATCGACTGGTGAATTATCTTTGCTTCTGGCTAAAATGAATGATTCATGATCAATCAAACTAGATTTCTCACGGTCTTTTCATGAGAGTATCGGGCTTTAATGCGAGAATAATCACCTCTTATTGAAATAACAAATGTTTTATGTCCCTTATATATAACGTGTGCTTAGTTTACGTCTATGGTTATGAAGACCACTTTCCAAGCGTGCGGCTCAAACACAAAACATCAGATGCACCTAATGTGTCACGGGTGGGCAAACAAGTGAATCCGCTAATGGTCGAACTTTAACTTGAAACGAAGCGGATAAATGTGCTGCCAAATGCAATAAAGCGTCTCTAATCTCCATGATGCCTTCGTGAGGAATAAACGACGGGCCTTAATGCGAGTATTTCAAGAACTATCGACATGGTTTACTCATGGGTGCACAATATTGATTGTATTTTCTCTGGGCATTCCATAAGTCACCGCTATGCATCCCATTACTATTCCGATCACGGGATGACAAATCGCTGGATCAAATGCCTTTACAGAGAGATATCTGTTCCCATTGCACGATTAAGCAGGAAAAAGGGATATTGATTTGGATGCTAGAGGCATCTCCTCACTGCAAAGTACTTGACGACAAAGCAATTGGAGAGTTCGTCATTTATCGTCTAGTTCCAGTGATAAAACGTTTTAAACACATAAAATGTTTTTGGCAGTGCCGAGAGGAGTACAGTAGTAATGCTGCAAACGAAAGCCTGGTAGCGAAATTTCTAATAGGAAAACTAATAAAGTCGGTATTTGTGCTTGAGAATGGATATTTTCGCGAAAATTATGTTAATTGATTTATAACATGGTAAGTTGGCGATAGTGCACACTGGTCCCGGCTTCAACTCTTTAAATGGTTCTTTTTCCCCTGATTGTCATTCATATTTCCCAATTCACGCATACGAAACACACCAAAACATTCCGCAGGAATAACACGCAATTAAAGACCACGAGAAGCTATGTTTATTCAATGTATATTCAGTTAGTTATTTGAAAAGGAAATATGCTAATTTTCGACCGCCCTGCTACCATAAACTTTAGGCTATCGCAGTTAGAGTCAACTCTTTCCAATTTTCCGACCAGCCAGCACCTAAAAGGCCGTTTCAGCAACGCATTTGTTATTATTAGCATATACAGTCGAGGCCTTTAAAAAAAATAACCGAAAAACGCCCAATGAATTTTTCCTTCTGGATGACCTTATTTGGGCTTTTTTCCCCTGCCGTGGAACACGATGCGAAAAATCATACGAGACGAAAATGTGTAAATCCCTTTTCCGCTGCTCGTAGCGCACCCGGATTGAGGGCGGTTGGGGAAGGGGAGTGACGGGCGCGTGGAACAAGTGAGCATCAATCCTATTGACTTGCTAATTCGACTGGAATACGTACATTCGCATTCCGTTCGGATTGCTGAAAAACCATTTCGACGGAAAGCGAAACAATGATGGGAAAAAAGGCGAAGAGGAGAGAAGAGAGATGGAGAGAGAGAGAGAGAGGGAGAGAAGAAAAGGAAACACGCCATATGGAGACGCCCTTCGGAGGACTCATTGGGGAAATGGGAGTAGAATCAGAGTGGGTGAGGCGTCTGGGGAAGCATAATGGATGTGCATTGGGGTTGAACGGACGGATCGGCGGACTCTCGAATGATCGGTTGGTGAGGACCGGTTGGGCACTTTCGGAACCAAATAGCAGAGAGAGAGGGAGGGGAAAGGAGGAGAGAGGAAAAGGAGGGTGAAAGTTGGTTTGAACGTTGCATTTTTCCATCGCTGTGGGGGAATGGGACTCCACCGCACAAAAAATATATCCCGATGATAAACGCCAAAAGAAAGGGACGAGTGTTGAATATTTTCCGGCGGGGAGGCCAGCTCTCTTGGATCGTGTGCACTATGGCACGAGAGTGGGTCATTGTTCCGGCAAGTGAGACGAGCACGACGCAGAGTTCCCCATCCTCTGCTCTCCACCCCCCCCCCCACGCCCCCTCTCCACAGAACCCCCATCAGCAAGCTGAACCCACAAACCATCCCTCCCACTCCTCTCCAATACCCACCCTTCTCCTTCATACGTCCAATCCCCCCCTTGACGTACACAAACAAAAAAATAACCCTTCACTCACGTCCCCTCAATATAAAAAAACGGGGTACGGCAGGGGGTGATCGAGGGTCCGCCTTCCTTTCCCGCCCCCATCTCCCAATCACGCCCAGTCTGACCGAACCGCCACCAGTGATGGGCGAGTGAGGGAAAAAAAGAACTTTCAAAACGTTTTTATTCCACCGAATGTAACTAAAAATTGTATCGTCTGTAGAAAGAATGCATAGATAACTTTTTTGTTGCTTAAATTTCCTTTGCTATAGTGCAGATAGAACGGAAATATTCTGCCCAACATCACTTCAAATCGATTTATAACCTCAATACCTATGCAGCTTTGCACTAGTTGATTTAATAATGCTAGCAGCAGTTTTTAAAAATTATTATTTCGATTATTACAAGAAGGCTGATAATAGTAGAGTAGTCATAATGGCGAAAAACTGAGAAAAAGTGTCCGTTTGGCAAAAAAATTCATTTCTCGAATAAAGAATAAAACTTTAATGAAAGAAACGCTTTTTTTTGTCCATATCTACCCACCACTCCCAAACCTCGCCGCATCTCTCACGCTCCACCTCCCTCCTGTTCGCCCCGGAATGAAACTAACGGATCGAAATAGGAAATCCTAAACTGTTGGCCTCTCGGTGGAGGAAAAGGAGGAAGAACTGGAAGCAGATGGCGGGGGGAGACGGGAATGGGATGGATGTGGAGTGGGCAGGGAGAAGTTGGTGGTCTGGGGAAGAGGGGTTCGATTGTGGGAAAGGGGGAGGAAAGAGGTTTTATGTCAACTCCCCGGGCACCCGTGACTCTCCGTCCGGCTCTCAAATGGCATCGGGCGATCACGACTCGACCGCCTGCCTTTGTGTTCTTCCTTTTTTTAATTTTCGATCGACGTCCCAGCTCCACGCTTTCGAGGATCTCGCGAGAGGGATGGCGAGGAATCGTTGGTAGTCGGGGTAGACGGGTGGGTGAATTCTATGCAAATTCCGCCGAATTCCTTTCACCCAGCGCGAGAATTCCGGGCGACCGACGTCGAATACGGGAGCATTACACGTTTCTCCGCTATGAGGCTCGTCCTCCTTTTAACGGTCCAATACGAAGACTCCACAATCCCACCTCCTCCGAGACACGCCAAGACAAAAGACGTGATCTCGAAGAAGTCGGATGGAGCTCTAAAACGGTAACGAGAAATTTGTTTGCCCGCGGAAGATTAGACAGGTCGTGAATCTCGTGGAATGGCTCCAGCGATGTCACGTTTAATTTGCGGCCGGCAGAGGATCGTTACGCCTGCATGCCTCCCCTCCGAGGGAACCTTTTGGGAGACCGGACTCATTCGTGTTTACATTGATGACGCTTGATAATCTTGCTTTATGTTTCCCGAGCGGCTTGGAGGGAGTCAATATTATTTCATTTTAATCGTGCTCCTGTTGTATCAACAAATGCTCAACTTTAGCCCAAATATGAGGAATATTTTATGCGTATCATTCTCATGTTTTTATCATTTCTCAGCTTCTAATGCCATAAAAACTTGGAAAACATTCATATTTGCCAAGAATGAATCGTATATCCGCAAAATATTTGCGGCATTTAGCCTGAATGTGCTCTCTTGAATGTGCCACTATTTTTTACGCTTCTGAAACCAAAGTATTGTGTGAGTAAAATAAAGTTTAAATCCAGGCATTTTTATAGGTAAATAAACGGCACACTACATTCCTACGTCAAAATTGTAATGCATAAAGTATTCAGCGTCTTGAAATGTCCCTCATTCAACTGCTGTTTTTTTATTGTTTTTGTTGGATATTTTTTCGGACTTCAATTGAAACCGATCGATAAATTTAAAGCGCGGTGATGTTCAGTTGTTAACCCTGCGACAAGTATTGTGCACCATAATCCAAAGGCATTGAGTCACTTTCCACCGTCGAAAGCGTTCTGAGCCCCCACCGTGACCAGCGTCAATTATCTCCGTATTTCTGCGAAATGAATGAAAAGGAAGTGAGTAATTTTTATCGGGTCCGGCTTGCATGTCCTGAGGCTGGAGTCCAATTAGCGTCAATACAACTTTTTCAATCGATTATTAATGACACAATAAGCGAATCCAAAACGCTTGCCATGTTTATTCTATGAATGAGCTGCTATGGTAACACAAAAAAACTGCCGGCAACGGAAGCTTTAGTTACATGGAAAGCACCCCGTAGTCTACTTTGCATCGGAATGTTTTCATATGCATGTGATCGAGAACGTGAGGTATAATGGATCCTTTTAAGCGCATATTAATGTTTGCATCAATACACCATTAAGAAATGAGTTTTTTTTATTATTATTAATAGACTAAAAGGGATATATTTTTGCCACAATATTAATAGAATGTAAGTTCACTCTGGACGGTTTCGAGGGATCACTGGTTTAGAATATGCTTTGCTTTGCTACGATGATTGATGCTGAAATCATAATTTTTTTTAAAGACTTTGATCACTGTCAATTTCGACTAGCGAAATGAAGATGTAAAGCGAAAAAATGGCGAGAATGCCTGGACTAATAGTCCAAAAAGTGATTTCCATATTAGATGACGATTATTCTGACACCGAGGGTAGGATCCCATCTTTGAAAAAATAACTATTGTAAATAAGTAATATATTTTTTGTTCAAAGAGTCACATTGGGAAATCATATTGCAATAATTTCATACAATACAGGTTATAACTACTCATTTTGTGCCATACGTGGCTTCTGAAATCACCACATTACCTTGAAATAAATAGCTTAAAAGAGATGCATACAAGCATCATGATTCTGTGTGCATGCCTATTCGTCTTAGCTCAATAAAGAGATCCTCGTCCTGGGGAATTCAACGACCGACTTTTTCATCCTTTCTCTCACTCTTTCATGTCTCTCTCCAGCAAGGCCACAAGTGGTGAATACGATGACATGAGTATCGACTTACAACATCACCGACTGCCAAAATATACTTATGGCTAATCGAGCTTAATGATTTCGCATTTCCGTGAATGTGGCAAGAATTGCCAATCACTTGTTTATCATTTCAAATAGACACTGTGACACGATTATTATCATGGACAAAATCTCATACTTATGGCCAATGGTTACGTGAATGCAAGAAGTTCTAAGGGAAATAGGTGTCCAAATAGAATTAAGACCCAGAAATATTAACAGAATAGGCGTACCTGTAATACAGGCGAGGTGGGTGTAATTCCTACCCCATAAATAGATTTCAAGAAACTGTAATAGTTTGAAGTTATGACTGTCGATGAACTAATAAAAGAATCACACCGTATGAAAGCATTAATGAATCACGGTAGTGAAAAACATTGGGTATAGTAATCGCAGCCAAATTTTAACTGAAGCACCACCTGTATTTTTACTGTCAAATCAAGTAAAAAATATTCTGAAAAAACTGATTAGATTTGTTTGCCTTAATAACAAATGCCCAGGGAGTAAATCCAATCCCATTTCTAGATTTCAAAGGAACGATTGTAAGTAGCATCAGAACTGTTAGAAGAAGTCATAAATGTCGATTCAACTGATAATAGAATTTTATCCCGAGAAAAAAATTACCCCATGGAAATACAGAAGAATAGGTTTAGCTATCTCCACTGATTGTTTACTGACGCGACTCCAGGCTTCTGAGTTTCACGTAAAGTCTGTGATTTTCCCTCGCCCTCAATATTTTCACCATCGCCCGCGTGGCCATTTCCATTCAATAACCGTCGATGCCCCATAATCATGAGGTGTGTAGATTTCACAGATTTCTTTTGGATGTAAGGGAGAACTCGGGATGATTGGAATCATATTTCTCAATGCAACAGCCCAGCCTTTTCCACCCAAGCTCTCGCAAAGGGATCCTCAAAGCACGCGAGTACCGCGGGGGAAATTTAAAAGCTGGGCAATATCTGGACTTACAGGTATTTGTAATGAGAGGATGGGCTGGGGGACTTAGGTGGGTTAAATGAAGTCTTTCTTTTTTTGGATGCACGCCCAGGATGGAACACAATGGGTGGGAGAATGGTGGGGTTCGTATAGAGACAGAGAAAGCAAAGCGAGGAATGGAAGATTGTGGAGGAGATGGAAAGTCAAAGAACAGGAAAGGGATGAAAGGATGGAGATGCAGTGCGGAGAGGAGGAATAGTCAGTAGAAAGAGAAGAGAGCCATAAACGACTGATATAAAGAGCGAGAGAGGGAGGAATTCAGTCGGAGCGGAGGAACGGGGCCAAATTTCGTGCCCTCGAGGACAAAAGGATTGATTCTTTTGGGAGGGGTGGGATAGGTGGGGGGGGGAGTTGCTGGGGGAGAGGATCGTTTATGGGTCGATGAGCGTTTGTGTGAGTGAGCGAGGTTAGATGGGAGAGTTTGATTGTTGGCCATTCAATTGCAAACATCGGAGGTCGGACGTCCGATTCAATACCACTGAAGGATGGATAGACTTTCTGTTCTTAAGATTTCCTAGTCCTCACCTTCGCACGAAGCTTGAAACAAAGACCAGCCGGACCTGTACTGATCTTGCACAATTTTTGGTAGGATTAGAGGCTTCGCAAAACTGACTGCATGATTTATAGCACAAGAAGTGAATGGATGACTGTAAGAATATATTGGTAAATCTATTCGATACAACTTTTTAACGTTAGCCTGTTCTTATTGAGTTAATTTCCAATTATTCCGATCATTTAGATGTGCCATCGTTTAGAACGGAATGAAATGAAATGAGCATGAGATCTGGCGTTCCACTGGATAAATATATCTCGGGTATACCGCCGGGTAAGCAGGTCCATGTCTCCCGACGTTTCGGAGAACGACTTGTTTTTCATCCTCAGTAGTTCTGAATGGAGGCTAGTTTCCTATGTTTATTTGTAATAATAAATATGGTTTAAATTTGTATGCCGATTGGTGAATAAATCAACGTTTAAAAGTCTTCTACACATGCTATAATGTTTATTTTTCCTCGTCGTTGATGACGGAGGTTTGTCACATTATCCGTTCTGCAATTAGGCAAGACCCTGGGATGATTTGATTAATCTGCTCCCCTGCGAACGAACGAAGGAACTTGTACCTTATATTAGATCCTGAAGATTTTTGGGACCCGTATCTTACACAACCCGCCAAGTTTTACGCTTCTTCCTAATCCTGCATAGAGCGACTCTGCACGTTATTCACTACTGTAATAAGATTTTCACAGCAATTTCATCTACAGGATATTAAATTTTTAAACAGTTTTATCTTTTCCTTGTGACTTTCTAATGGCGCAGCATTGAGCCCTGATATATTAAAATCGCAGAAAAATATAAGACTTTATGTCAATAAATCTGTTTCAAGTTGTTTTAATGGTTACCTGGACAATTTTTCACTAAATTTTGCTCAAAACATAGCATTATAAACCTTTATTATTTTTCCATATTAATCGTATTGTTAGGTTATCAAGATGGGAAGACCCTTAATTTGATTTGCAAATGATTTAGAACCCATTATCATTGCGGTGTCACAATAATAATTCTGAAAAATTTCTTTAGTTTTCTCTTTTAAAATCAAGCTTCAACGCAGACCAAAACTATTTTTATTCAAAAACTATCTCAAAGGTAACCGCAATTATTCATTTGTGAATGCTAACCAAAGGATAATGTTATTCATAAAATTCCTTCGAGAGTCGGATAAAAATCATGAATTCCTGAAAAATCAATCAAAAATATCTTAAACTTGTTTATATATTTTTTAAAATGTGGCGTTTCAAAGCTCGGTCTTTCATGAGCTAAGAACATGACCGTTTCTCTTCTTTTATATATTTCTCTAAATATTTTGGTACTTTAACATGCTATACTTAGGTATAAAGTTTCTGTTATTAATTAAAAATTGTTAGGTTTTGGTTTTTAATAAGTTTATTAAGTTAATTTCATATAACTGTGGGGTCATACAATTTTGCATGCTGACTGTTTATGTTGCCCCCTCCTTGTTTTCAGCCTTTAAATATTTGTTACACGTTGTATGCCACATTAAATATGTGATTCGATTGGAACATCTGGCATTCGGTACTCATTTTGACTGTTTGCCGCGAAAATCACCATTGAACTTTATAGCGTGTCGGGAATCTTTGTAAAATTAGTTTCCGGATGTGACGGAAAAAAATCAATGACATGAAATCCAATTATTTATTATTTTTCCTTCAAAACGCGCGGAAAACGAGGAAATGATGTGAAGCTTAATTAAATTTGGACGACGCGGTGACATCTGTCATAATCATTAAATGTGTATTTTTAACACCTCAAATGGAGTGGCGCCAGCATACGACGGTTTTTAATTAGGAATCTAAAAAAAATTAATTGAAACTAATGCGTAGAAAAAATTGCTTGTGGTGGAGAAACTTACTAGTGGCATATTAGAAGGAATAGTATCCATATGATCCATGGAATTTAGATGATTTGTGTATCTTGAAAAAGCAGGCTTTGCATAAAAAATATTGTTGTGCATAACCAGTAGCTCCTAAAATGTTATTTTATGAGGTATTCGATGCCAAGAATGGACTATTCATGTACTCAAATCAGCAGATGTTATAGCATTCTTAGATTCCAAATTCGTCTTGAAAATCATGGTCGCCTGTGGAAGTAGACTAATGGTTGTTTTACGACTCGGTAACTAAATGACTCATAAGTTAAAAAAGACAGGAAGTATTGATAAAGAGCCGTATTGTCATGGATCTGCTCATTTATACTCGCTTAACATTTGTTACTTGCTTTGCTTGCATTTGTTACACTAAAAAGTTTTATGCCATTATTTCTTCAAGAAGCTCATTATATGCTAACGGTATTTAGAGCAATGCGTTTCGAAGACAGTCAAATCTTCGATTGATTGAATGATTTCTGAGAAGAGTATTGTAACTTCAGAGAAACTTTATGACACCCAGATTCTAGGTAGAGCGTATTGGATTCTGTTAGAACCTAGCAAAGTATTTTCGCAGTAATGGTATGCCATGATAAGTGGTACTCAACATCCTGTGTTTTCCAGATGCATTTGATATCGAACTCACATATTTTAACTTTAATTCTATTTAAGAGGATTCTCACGTTGGATTATGAGAATCAATAATATACTTTTTGGTATTACTGCTTGCTTTATGTAAACTCCATAATTACAGTGTTAAAGGCCTGTCGGCCTCCTAAGGAGAGCTCAAAATGTTTTTAAATATCCGAATTAAAAATATGAAAAGGCTATATTCCGTGCGCATGAGGATAAACGAATCCCGACCTTAAAAAGTACTTTTAAAACACTAAGCACGCAATGAATTATGTCAGCAGTGTTTTAAGCATTTTCATACCATAAATTGATATTGAACATTCTGTGATGGAAGCTCATTTATGGCAAATAGGAAACATTCTTATTATTTTCACTCACATATTCACATTCTTCATTAACTAACAAATTATAAATGTAATTTGATTATAGCCGACACGATTATGATGTCTAATGTGGTATATTCTCATTCGATTCTTAGACATACGATCAAACCAATGACTTCGAGTGCGGGGCATTGATTGAATTGGGCAAAATAGTTGCATCAGATAAGAAATTGTTGCACTTAGTAATGAAATAAAAACAGTGAATACAATGTTAAATATAAAACTAACAATAGGGTTTGACATATGAGTAATGCCAAAAGGATTTACTTTGTTACTATTTCTCATGAGAAGGTATTAATTTGGTTTCAATTAACAGTGAACGAGTACACACATTTTTTATTAATGGAAAGAGGCTCACCATTTTACCGACGTAGGTCTACCGTAGAGAAGTACCGGGTCGCTGTTTGAAATTCAACTACCAATTGTACGTGAAAATCTTTGCATGGGCATAAAATAGTTATCAATTTGCAAGGAAAACAACTTTTTCTTTTCCCCCGGAGATAGAGATAGGCTGCCCCGAATGTTGTTCTTCGTATTTTCCGTCCTTCATCCATCCCTTCATCCATTCACGTTTTATATAATTGGCAAGTGCAATCAAATAGGTATATTTATTCTGTAGGGTAATCCGAAATCATGTGAAGTATCGAGCACTTGATGGTCGCAAAGGAACTACATGGATTAAATAACCAAAGAGCAAAGTTTATGCGTGGTTGAAGAAGTAATCATTTTTAGCTGCGTACTGAAATCAACGATAATAGGGTTTATGAGAGCATAGTGATTTGTAATAGCAATGTGTGTAGCAATTTGATTTGTAAGAAATTATACGATGAAAACAAATCGACAAAAATCATATTAGGTACTTGAACGTCAGATGTAAAAGCCTAAAATATGATGGTTTTATAATATGGTCGATAAAATTAACTTATCATTCTATTCCTACCTTCAAAAAGTATGCGCAATGATATTCAAGTTCACTTTCACGACTTTATTGGACTTTGACGATGTAGCAAACGTATGTAAATAACATCTCTGTCAACTGATCATGCTTTCGTAATCGTGTTTATAATATTACTCTTCTCTGGAGTATGCCACATATGAATACTCTTCCAGGTAGGCAGTGGAGTGAAGATATTACTTTACTTTACTCCTCGGCGCTACAGCCCTTGTAGGGCCTTGGCCTCTCCGACGATGTTAGCCCAGACATCACGATTCCCGGCATGCGTTCTCCATCTTTTAATTCCCATCTTTCTCAGATCAACCTCTACATCATCCAACCATCTTTTCCGGGGTCTCCCTCTCAATCTTCTACCACCAGGATGACCACGAAATATCATTTTCACCATCCTATCCTCAGGCATTCTTTCGACATGTCCTAACCACCTTAATCTGTTGCTCTTAATTTCTGTCATTATGTTAGGATTTTTGTGGAGTTCTCTGTTTCTCCGTATTTTCCACTGTCCACCTTCTTTTGCAGCACCATAACTCTTTCTTAGTACTTTCCTTTCCCATATTTTAAGTAGCTCTTCTTCTGCCGTGGTCATGGTCCACGTTTCTGGACCATATATGACCACAGGTCTAATCACTGTTCGGTAAATCTTTGTTTTCAAGTGCCGACTGAGGTTGCGTGACTTGAGCTCTTTCAATAAAGCTCGATAAGCCCTATTTCCTGCTGCAATCCTGGCTTTTATTTCTTCATGTATTTCATTATATTTTGTCACCAGCACTCCCAAATACTTGAAGTTGTTACATCTCTCATACTTATTCCCATTTAATATTATAGATTTATCTCGAACAGTAGTACTTTTCCTGGAAGAGAACAAGTACTGTGTTTTGGCAGAGTGCACTTTTAGCCCAACTTTTCCTGCCTCCATCTCCAATCTCTCTAGTCCTTCCTCGAGATCATTTAGTCTTCTTGATATCATATTGACATCATCAGCATAGGCTAGATTTAGCGATATACGGTTGAACAATGTACCACTTGGATTGCTGACTTCTGTTTTCCTCATCACCCGTTCCAATACCACATTGAAAAGAATGGTGGATAGCACGTCACCTTGTCGCAAGCCCTGATTAATTTCAAATTCCCTGGTGAGGTTCCCTTCTATTTTGACCTTACATGTTGTATTCTTTAAGGTCATTTGTACCAGTCTGATTAATTTGGTTGGGAATTCCATATTCACCATAGTCTGAAACAGGTTATTTCTCTTTACACTGTCGTAGGCTTGCCGAAACTCCACAAACAATTGGTGCACATCCACATCATATTCATAGCACTTTTCCATTATCTGTCTAACCATGAAGATGAGGTCTGTTGTTGATCTACCCTATCTAAAGCCACATTGGTAGTCCCCAAGAATCTGCTCCACCAATGGGTTAAGTCTCCTAGCCAAGATTTTGGGTAAGACTTTATAGACCACACTTAACAGAGCTATTCCACGGTATTTTTCACAGTTGGCCTTATCTTTTTTCTTATAAATTGGGTAAATAATAGCCAGATTCCATTCCTTGGGCATCTGCTCTGATTCCTATATATCTACTATCAGCTGGTGAATGAAGAGTGTAAGCTGTTCACCTCCATATTTAATCATCTCTGCTGAAATATTATCACTTCCCGGTGTTTTATTATTTTTTAGGGTTTTTATCACTTCCTTCACTTCTCCTATCGTTGAAACTGGTACTGGGATTGTATCTGTCTGAGGTTCTAGCCATTGGTGTCCACACTCCTCTTCGGCTACTTCTGGTATCATGTTCTCTGCAGTGACATTCAAAAGTTCACTAAAATATTCAGCCCATCGTCCTAGGGTTTGTTCCTTTCCCCCAATTATATTTCCTTCCTTATCTCTGCAAAATATTGTCCGTGGTTGAAACGCTTTTCCTATATTATGTATTTTAGTATAGAATTTCCGCACTTCCTGGGCGTTGTTTTGCTCCTCCAGATCCGTAATCCATTTCGCCTCTCAAACTCTCTTTTTCCATCTACATAACTTGTCAGGTTCCTTTCTCTTCTGTCTGTAAAGCTCTGCACTTGCTGTTGTACTTATATCAATCATTTCCTCCTTGCCTCATTTATCTCCCTAATTGCTTCTCTACATTCTTCATCAAACCATCCTTGCCTTTTTACCTTGTCTTTTACCCCATGGACTTCATCAGCTGTTTCTTGTAATGCATTCTTTATTATATTTCATCTCCCAAGGGCTTTCTCCTTCCCACTCGATCTGTACATTGCAATACGTTGTCTGTATTTTACTCGAACCATGTAATGGTTTGAGTCACAGTCCGCTCCTCTGCAGCTGTCAATCTGAATTATATTGGATGCATGTTTCCTATCGATTATCACAGGGTCGATTTGATTGAAAGTAATCCCATCCCAATGAAAGTAAACCACGTGGCCTTCCTTATGTGTTTTCGCTGAAGCCATGTACTCTTTACCACCATTAAAATTCCCATGGCAAAATTAATCAATCTTTGCCCGCTATAATTTGACACATTATGGAGACTTTCCTTCCCGATGGTTTCTCTATACACTTTCTCTTTACCAACCTTTGCATTTAAGTCCCCTAAAACTATTTTTACATCTTGTATCCATTTCACTTTCCAGTTGCCTATAGAAAAGATCCTTCTCCTCATCCTCCGCATCCTCTGTCGGCGCATATACACATACGAATGTGATGTTGAAGAAACGGGCCTTCATCCTTAGGTTGCACATCTTTCGTTTATAGGTTTGAAATTGAGAACTGCTGCGTTATATTTCTTATTCAATAAGAAGCCTGCCCCTCCTATTGTACCACTCTCTCCTCCACTATACATGATTGTATATTAGCCACTACTTAGAATTCCATCTCCTTTCCATCTTACTTCTTGGATGGCTGCCACTCCTATATTATATTTTCCCATCTCTTCTTTGAGGCCTTGTAGAGCGCCTGGTTTATTTATGGTTCTAACAGTCCATGTTGCTATGTGCATATCAAATTTCCGTTTGCGTTTACCTTTCGTTCGCATGGTTCGATAATCGTTATTTCCAGTCCGGTTTTCATTGTCTTTGAGTTTCGTAACAAGAGGTTTTTTTGCGATATAGGGTCGTTAGCCCTATGCTCAACCCCCAACGTGGAGGACCAGAGTACTTATCTTTGTCTGGCCTATCCCCCTTGACCTGTCCGGCTTGGGTGGCCCTACCAGGAGCTTACGCTCCCTCCGGCATAGCTCTCAGGTTCACTTAGGTACACAAGCTCCCTCATCACGACAAGATGGAAGTACAATCGAGAGAGGGAGTGAAGATATTGGCGATGTATTTTTACGCAATAATGGCCCTCTGGCACCAATGGTTGAGTCTGCCTACCGAGGCACTGCCTGGTACAACCTGTCATTGTTTCCTCTTGAATCACTCAATCCGCTAAGCACTGTGTAGTTTTTAATGCATAATCATTACAATTATTCTAATCCTGATAAATGCCTATGACATGAGAAATGTCATGAGATAATTGCATCTGCTGAGGTGGGGTAAAATGGCAACTAAAGCAGTTGGTAATGAAGTCCCACCAAACTTGGAAGAGGGAGCGGGGTGGTAAAATCATATTCGGAAGTAAGGTTTACACATGAGGAAGGAGAGGGAGGATAATTCAGGATCGCAGAGGACATGAGATGGAAATGAGGGACATACAGGAGGCCAGTATCTCGCTACACACCCGGCATTGACGCTGGGGACAAAGGCATGCCGTTCGCACTACATTTCGCGATATCCCATCGACTCGGCTCTAATCCCGCTGGCCCTCAGCCTCACGCACGTGGACGTTAACGCATCCACAAGGGCTGACCGGTGGCTATTTATACAACCATATCTCTCTGAGAGCATGCATGCATGAGTATTTAGGGCCGCACTGCATTGTTCCAGCAACACGGAACAACATTAATCTCAGTTTTGAAGCAATAGATAATCCTTTGCCGTAAACATGCCCTACACACTTCCTCTTTTGGATGCGCGAGAGTTTTACACTGCACAGACAAAATACAGGTAAATATTTCGAGATTAGTACACCTCGGTTAATGAGTTCAATGTGATTCTTATCTTTGATGCAGCCGAGACGAATTAGTTATCGAATGATTGATTCATTCTATGCAGAATGATCCCTGGAATAAGTAAATAACATTTCTTGATGGGTATGACGATTGGCCTCTGAATCTGGCGATGCGCTTCACTAAACTTTTAATAGGGAAATAGAACTTATAAGTGAAATCATATAATACTTTGTGGAATTCCAACTGATGGAATAATATATTTTTATCAGCCATGATAAAATCCAGAATTTATTTTTAAATTCTTATGTTTTACAATTTATCTGGAAAATTAGTTTATACTTCCCCAAGGCTATCATTATGAGTTCTTTCAAGTGTTAATCAGGCATAGAGAGTTTTTAAGTTAATTGAAAAAGCTTATATCAGGCCTACGATATCCACAGTAGCATACCTATAGCGTCTAACCAACGAACTAGCCTTCATGCAAGAGCAGTAGTCGACTTATGTTCTAAGTAAATGTAAATGAAGTAATCGGCATAGATGTGATTAGCAGAAAACGATAACCAAACTTTATTGTCTTTACTAAAGCTTTTTGCTATATTTCTTTATTAACATGAATTGAGTTAATAAATTTTAGACAAATTATCCGGTCATGAGGGAATAATAAGAAAATCAAGCGAGGATTAGTGTTTCGTCCGTCACAATTGTTTCACGTATATAGGTCTTTATTAACATACATTGAGTTAATAACCTTTAGAAAAATTATCCGGTGACGAGGGAAAATTTAGAAAATTAAGCGAGGATTAGTGTTTCGCCCGTCACAATTGCTTCACGTAAGGCTATATGATGAAGCATCTTATTCCGTACACACTAATTGCTGTATATATCGTCAATATTGGAATTCGTGTCCCTTATTTTTTGTCGATTCGACTCAAAAATGCTAACGTTACTTCTATTTACATTGAAATCAATTTATTCTGCTCCTATGCTTTCGAAATATTTTCTAGCTCTTCCTTTAGATAATATAGGAACATACAGTACGGATTCCAACTAAGCTATTAATAAATTTTCCGAAGCGGAAGTATTTTTCAAATAAATCTGGGGAAATTATTTGCCGCCAATAGCGTTTTCCATGGGAGTGATGAAAATATACTTCCATACAAATAGGAACTAGGCATCTCTTCAAACTTCTAATTATTTCTTGCCGCTGCAGTTTTTCATTAAAATGTAATATTTTTTTAAACAGCTAATTTATTGTAACTTATCTCGTTAGCGCTATTTTTTCTGTTTTATATTAAGTTTTAATACGAATGACTTTAATGCTTCAAAATCCTGCAGTGATTACTTTATTTATTCCAATACATTTTCAAATTCATTCCTTGATATTTTCCTTAAAAAAGAGAATATTTTATTTTCGTGGCTTGCCGAAATAGTTTGATCAGCCTATATCTTAGGGAATTCGCACTGAAAATTAAGTTTAATTCACCCAAATCCGGTGCCGTTCCACTTATTTAGTCCCTTAAACCAAGGAACACCCAGTAATTAACTTTTTTTAAATGTACCGGGTGAGATACAACCTCTCATAAGTAAGTTAAGTTACATCTGTTTCCTACAGTCAATGATGGACAAGCAATTCCTTCCTCGTGTTATTCCATCCTCTCATCATTTGATGCTAATGCTACCTGAGGTTTAGCTCGAGAAGAATGTCTGAATACTTCTGTCTGTCGGCTTTACTCTTTGATCTGTGTTTGAGTGTTAATGTGGCAACATTGATTTGACATAATGAGATGGATAAGTAATAAGCAAAATATCATATTTGACTAAAATACGACTCGCGTGACATCTGTCATCCGCAAACGAAAAAAACCAATTTCATTCTTTGATTCAGATGCGTTTTAAACACCTTCCTATAGTAACGTGTGTAATCCTGTGAGTATTATGTAATTTTTATTATTAATATCATCTTTCCGTATTATTTCTGTCTCTTAATCTCGTAAAAACTTGCAAACGGGTGAAAATAGGCATAACTTCTGCGAGTTTGCTGAAATAAAAAGTGAGGCATAGAGATTTTAAGAAAAGTAGCTCAGTGGATGGATGAAAAACTGAAAGGTGGAACGTGTAGGAGCAGGCACCGCAGAACTGTTAGAATGAGGAAGGTTCACATAACAAAAGAATTTTCTTTGGGTTGAGGGGGGATGCTCACTCGCTTTCCGTTCGGATATTATCTCTCAAACGGAAAGAAAGGCCATTCATGCACCTGGGCCATGAATGCAAAGTGCACTCCACTGAAGATTAGATTAATGGACTACTTAAGAGGGGACAACTTTTTTACACGTGCGACTGTCCGCCTCAAATCCCACGTGCTTTCTCCGCACGTCGTTCCCACCGTGACCTGAGCGTATTTGTCGCATTTTGCGGTCGAGATAGCGGGCGGGGAGCACTAAACTTCCGTTTCCGCCCTCGTTCATACCGCGAATCAGTCATAATGTATCGATAGCAATCAGACGGCTATATTACCCGCTTGGTGTATCTACGAATCTAAAAAATCGTTGTGTGGAAAGAGCCATCTCTTTATAAGACGCGAATTCTCCGGTCTTCAAAAGGCCTGCAATTTTCACGCTTATTCATTTTGTGAAGACTTTTCTAGCGGGAATCTGTAGCTCACATATTACTTTGAAATCATCTGCATATTAGAACGGATCTACTTCTATTTTTCGTCGCTGATTTTTATTTATCTTCTTAATGTCAAGGTCTTTCATAGGTTGAAGTACAATTCCTTTTGCCGTTATCATGCTCTTCGTTGTAATCGTAAAAAAGCATTTAATCCTTGGTGGGTGACTGAAAGGAGAAAAGCGATACTTTCAAATTGATCGTATAATAAAAGTGAATTCAAATAGCCGTTTTAAACGAGAGGCTTTTGTAATATTTTGTAAGTGTATTTCTGCTCCAAAAATTTGCCAAGGAAACTTAATTTTACTTCCTAGTAAAAACTAAATGTTGGTCCTAGATGTGGCTTTTTCTCTAAAAGTCATTGTCTAAAAGATTTCTCTAAAACTTAAACTATTCAAGTTAGTTTCCATTGTGCTGCATATATGTTTTAATAAACATTCGGAAAGTTCGTTGGACCTATAGGAAATCTTTTGCTTCAAATGGCAGGTACAGTTATGTACTTACAGTTTGATTGAAGCTCATCTTCTCAGAAAGTGATCGTCAGTAAATGTGCACACCTCTGAGATGAATTATGGAACATGCGGAGTATGTTGTTGCGATCTCATAGACCTATTTGAGTAATTAACGATGAAGCCTAAGTTACTGTGCAGATTGTTGTGGCTAACTTCTGAATTAACAGTTCTGAAAAGTTATTTGCCTTTTTGTCAGTTATTTATTCATTATAGCCGTTCCTTTGTTTGCCGTTCATTCGTTTGTTGCAAAAACATCGCAGCGCTTCAACAGTCAAAACGTCAATTAGGTCCGAAAAGTCCTATTGAAATTTTAGATGACAAAATATCCCCTTTTCATTAATCAGCCGAACACTCCCTACGAATCCTTTGCGGGAACTGGAAATCACTAGCGTGGTCGATGATCATTCGGGATCTGTTAATTAATTACCCATTTTAGGGCAAGTGAATTGATTCACTTAGCATTATCATGGAGGAGCAAAGCACAAAGGAACTTCTATAGATATAGTATTTTCCCGAGAGCCTTCTGGAGAACGCTATCAAATAACATGAAGTTATCACGGACAATGAAAAATGACAACTGTTTACCTCCTAGTTACCGGTGGCTTCTTTTTCCGGCGAATAATTTCAACATCGTTTATTGCTAAAGCGTGGCAGAGCTTTAAGAGTCAAAATGTCAATTTGGTCCGAAAAGTCTCATTTTAAGTTTAACGAATAAAATAGTTTTTGAAGTAAATATCCTCTTTGATTAGTCTTATTATTTCTTGTATTATAGAATTATGAATGAAACATTAAAATCAGATCTAAATAAATTCTGTTACGTTCCTAAGATATTTTCTCGTCTATTTCCTACGTTGAGGGGAAATAATAAAAACACATCGTGAATCACAAAATCGCGTCATAAAAATTGAAACATCCGCAATTAATGGCCTCAGTCGATGCTCCTAGTTCCTCTTTACCTGAAGATTCCACCGCGAAGTTTTCCCATGATTTGCGCCTCTCGTCCTTTGAAGGCATCCGCCTCGAAACCAGTTCGACAGGATTGTGGGAGAAGTTGAGAAGAGTCTCTTATAAATTATTTTTGCTAGCTTCCTGTCACTGCAGGGAGCGCTTTTACAAAGCCATTAATAACAAAATCTCAGTTTTGATAGGATGATTTGCGTTGTCTTCGTCGTTTAGGAGGCGCTGGCTTAATGAGCTATTAATAAACTAGAAGTCATCACTGTGCGTTTTTCTGCAAGCACAGAGAATACCCATTCCCCATTCCCGCCAATTTTCGCGTCTCCTTATAACATTCGTCGTTTTTCATTTTCCAAGACCTCATGGCTAACTTCCCGTACTATAAATATCAATTATTGCATTAAACATACAACTCATAGTCTTTATTCTTAAAATTGGCTACTTTTCTCTGTCTTCTTCTCGGCTAATTACCAAATATTTTCGTGCATGAAATTCAGCATGGTATTCGAGCTTTCTCCTCGTAGGTTTAAACAGTCGGCAAAAAGCTGCAATTGTTTGCAGACACTCCCGTTATTGGTGTTCTGATTGGGACGGTATGACACAAGACGAAGGAAGTAAGCCGGACATTTGAAATGACGGAGATATAAATATTGTCGGTATCTCTCCCATAATATTCTTTATTGCCCTCAGACAATAACTCTTTACTACGGGTAAAAGGTACTTTTTACTACAAAACACTGAGTTATTCAGCACTTAAAAACAGGAAAAATTACGTAACTCGCTGTTGCCGACAAGGAAAATAACGTGATGCAATCGCATGATATTCATATTTAAAAGTACAACTACTGGTGGGGATTGTTGGTAGAGGTATTCGGTAGGGTGAAACTTCTCTTCGTTTTACTCATCATTAAATGTTGAAATATAAGTTAAAATAAAGATGTTGCTATGAGTAATGACCTTATTTTACTTCCTCTGCTACGATAATGATGTTACACGTCAGCGTATTTCATCATTTCCCTTAAGCCTCTTTGCCTAACCATCCCAGTGGCCTCGCATAAATTGTATTTTCGTAAAGGTTAGGAATGTTACACCGAGCATTATGCTGCATCGAATACATCTTCAAACGGCCCATTAGGTATAAATTTCCAAATGGAAACATCGTAAGTGAGTTAGTATCCGGCTATGCTTGAATTATATCTTCATCATAAGCCACATTCTCTGTTTTAAAAGCGGTATTTTTTTTCTTAATTCATTTTCCTGAAGGAAACTTCGCGAAGTGATATTTTATAGTAATCTTTCGTGTGCATCAAGTTCACAGATATTTTGGAGATTCACGAGATAGTAATCTAATATATAATGAACCCTTAGTTACAAATTACTTTCTCGAAATTAGGTTCGTTCTACAGTTTCAATTAATGTTCCATTCAATGACCAGCTCATGAGTTGTCTGTTTGGGTAATGATCCATTTAATGCGTACCATAACTTATCCTTATCATTTATTCCGTTTGCTGACAAAAATTGGCTATTATCTCAAATTTTAGTAACGTTAGACTCATTTTCTTCTGATTATTGCATAATTGGATGGATTAACTGAAAAAATGCGTCATCCGTAGATCGCAGAAATCTGAATGACTGCAACTCTTACTGAGGCTTTTCTTAGAAACGAAAATATTTTATTTCAGTTCGGTATTGATGATATGAAATTTATCTGTTGAAATGAGGTTATTTCAATGGAAAATTATTTCTAAAACACCGATCTTCATTGCCTTCCTACAAGTGTTAACATTTAAAACATTAAACTCCTAAGCTGTGCGAGAGGAAATGGAATCTTCTTCATCCGCAAGTAAGGACGCTCAGAGATATTTAATAGCTCAATTGATTCTTCCTCAAAATAGTTATAAAGTATTTATCTAAAAGCGACATAAAATTTGCCGTGCCGCACAGAAGTGAGGTTAGTATTTTGGTTTCAAACTGCGTCAAAGAGCAATCGGGATGCGAAGAAATTCCCGTAATGTTACGGATCATTTCCATTCAAGCTTCGCGATATTTAAATTAACAGTGATAACACTAATCATCCTTTCAACGGAATCATTATAATTACATAAATTAAAAGTACAGCATTTTGTGTATTTTCTCTGACTTATTAACCATCGTGTTTGGCTGTGTGAAGAAGCCTTTCTCAAGGAGATGCGCTATAACACCAAGCAAGAAAACAAACCAGAAACTTCGAAATCTCGAGTCCACTTACTATATCCACCAACCTACTTCATCTTCCTTCCTTCTCATCCCCCCCTCCCCGAAAACACTCCGCCTCTCCCAAACCAAACACATAATCCTTTGCTCCCGCTCCCGGTTGAGCCCCCTCCCCCTTCGCCCCCCCCAAACACACCCCACCCACAAAGCACCGCCTCCCCACACCAAGCTATTCCCCCCAAAAACCCACATGAGTGACAGCACTATGAGAAAGGCATCCGGGGAGACTCCAAGAGGTTTTGTCACACGCCCGACCTGGCTCTCACAACTCCGTCGAGTGGAAATAATTAGAGGAGACGCTAATGGACCCTTAAAGTAGTAGAAGAGGAGCTCTTTTGCGCTACGTCACCACGCGCTACGAAGTGGAGGCAGAAAAAAAGGGAAGAAAAGAATATTTAACGGCGACAAGAGGCTACTTGCCTGACTGCTACTCGACTCGCGAAAATTCGATGTGACGAATGCCGCAATGAGACTGTTTGATGGCGAGAGAGCGTTCAGCGGGTGAAGAGTCCCCGGTGGGGAAAGGCCTCCCCGCGGGTCGGAGGAATGACAGAAGGGGCGATTAATTAATGACCTTTCCGCTGAAATTTGATAAGCGAATTGGATGGAGGACGTATTGAGAGATGAGGGCATGTTAGAGGGTTGACAGAAAGGGAGAATGCTTCGTAAGTGAGAAGGTGGAAGGAAGAGGACTGGTATTTTGGACGGCATTTGGAGAGGCAGAAGGTATGACGAAGTTAAGAGACGATGGATGGCGGAAAAGTAGAGTAGTGCAAAGGAAAATCAAATATAATCCCAAATCCGCGAATGGAATTTATGGAATGTTCAAATACCTATCAATTATCTGGTCCAATGTCGAGTTATGAATGTCGTTTTCGTGAATATTTAAGAGAATCGAGAGAGTATTCAATTTAACAGTTGATGAAACAGAATTTAGACCACAGCAAATACTTATAAGGAATGGAAGTTTGCACGAAATACAATCATCTTCTAAACAATAAGAACGATAAAGGCCTCTAAGATATTTTAGCCTGAAATGAGGATTGCAAGTACCGCTTTGGTATTATCATGCATCTGAATAGATTTACTACCTATTGGAAGCTAAAGCATTTGATTCCTATACATAATAGATCTAGCCACGATGTCGTAGGGCCGTCCGTGACTCCCTAAGTTGAGTTTGGGTCAATCCAAAATCCTATGAATCACGGTGGCTGAGTACCTCACGATGATGACTTTGAAGACCGAACAGGTAGCGCGGATGAGGTTTCAAGAAGACGGAAGCGAAATGCTCTCTCCAGGAAAGGGGATAAATAAAGAGAAGGAGGAAGTAAATAATGACATGGCCACGTACCTCTCCGGTGTCCATGTATGACGGAGTCCTGTGCACGTCGCCACCGCCGCTCATCATGCCTCCAGGACCTCCTCCGCCTCCCATCACGTGATCCATCACCTGTCCTCCGCCTCCACCGCCACCACCACCGTCCTCCTCTTCGTCCTCTTCCTCCTCCTCTTCCTCCTCGTCCTCCTCCTCTTCGTCGTCCTCCTCCTCCCCCTCCCCCAGGTCCAGGTCCTCCACCGCCACGACCTCCCCCCCTCTCCCACCGCCCCCCTGGTACATGACCCTTCCTCCGCCGCCGACACCCACCAGGTGCTGCTGGGACCTCTCCTGGTGTTGCTGCGGCTGTGTCTGGTGCGGATGCTGCGGCTGCTGACTCTGGTGCGGCCCTTGCTGCTGCTGGCCGAGCGGTTGCGTCTGTTGTTGTTGTTGCTGTTGCTGATCCATGACTCCTCCGCACGGGTTGAGGTCTACGTGCTGGAGTTGCTGGTGGGCCCAGCCTCCGTCGATCTCCATGATGGCGGCGACGGCTATCTGGGTGTTCGCCGCCGGCGCCTGCCTAATCTCTCTCCCCGCCTCACTGGCACAACAACAACACAAGGGGCAAAACAACAACAATAACAAGTCTTCCGTCCGCGAGGATTACGCCACGGCTTGCGCCCGGCCTCGTCCTTGCGATCCCTTCGAAGCACGTCCCGCGGCCGCGTGTCGTTCGTCCCCGTCTCTTCCCCAAAAGTCCTTCTTCCTCCCTCTACCCTCCCTTTTGCGTCCTTTTCCACCCTTTCTCTCTCTCTCTCTCTCTCTCTCCCCCCTCTCCCACCTCCTTCCGTCCCTCCTCCTCTCCAACACTCTCCCTCCTTCGGCCCCACCTCCTTCCTCCTCGGCCCTTAAACCCACCCTCCTCTCTTCTTTTCCAGGCACGACGTCACGCCCCCTTCCCCAAAACACACCTCTCCAACGACCCCCCAAAACAGAAAGCCTTCTCACACACACACACTGACACACAATCCCTCCCTTCCCCCCCTTGCCCAATTTCCCGCCTTGTCTTATTCCTCCTGGAGAGAGAGAGAGGTGGGAATCCTCTTCCACTCACTGTCCTCCTCTCCTTAACTTTTCTCTCCTCTCCGCCTCCCTCTGGCTTCCGAAACACCTTCCTTCCTAACACACTCAAAAAAATAAAATCAAATCAAAACAAAGAACTTTTTTTTAGAAGTTCTCCAAAGAAACCTATCTTATTTTCTTCCAACCGTGTATTATTTTCCGTTAAATAGATACCTTCTTGATCGGGAAAGGTACAAAAGACGGTGCACACGCTCACTTCTGGGATACACACGCGAATATCGTTCTTATGTCTCGGCTCCTCCTTACTCTTCTCCAGTCTTCCTCCTCCCTCACTGGTGTCTTTAGGGAGGGGGTCGGGCAATGGGGTGAGGGCGGGGGGGCGAAAGGGGTGGGGAATGGGGGTCCTCAAATCTCCCACCACACTTTTCCCGCGCTTTTGCCCTCCGTACGGAGGTCTTCCATCGCCTCGGCCGCCGGTAAAGGCCCCGCGCTCGCTGGCAAAGGGGGCCGGAGAGCGAGTTGGCGCGAGCCGGGGGGACGAGAGGACGTTTTCGGCGTGGAACTATCACGGATTGACGCGGCGGCACTGTGCCTCCTCCCAACTCTTGCCTCTCTATGCGTCGCCGGGTTTACTCGCTTGTGCCTCCTCCGCCACCGCCGCTCCGCTGATGATGATGACGGGGTGGATGTCTGCTCTTGTCTGCGTGATCCCTCTCTCTCTCTCTCTCTATCGTTCTCTCTCTCTCTTGCTCTTTCCGCCTCTCTCTCTCTCTCTCGCTCGCTCGCTCTCGCACTGCCTCCTCGTCCTCCGCCCCCCCCCCCCGATTCCCCCACCATACACCGCACCGAGCCGCCTCCACTCTCCACCGCCCGCGGGGGCCCTCGACCCCCTTCCCCAGCCTCTCTCTCTCTCACATGCGAGGTCCCACCACCACCACACCAAGCTTCCTCCCGCCCCCTCCACTCCCTCCCTCCCGCCCACCGACACTCCCCCTCCCGGGCACACTATAACCCTGCCTACGTACCTTCCCACCTCCCACCCTCCCTTGGGGGCGGACAACGAGAGCTCCGAACACCACCCCTCCTCCTCTGCTGCCTACACCACCGCCGCCACCCCTTTGGGTTACCCGCCCCCGCCTAACCAGCGCGCGATTCCTCCTCCCCGCACCACGCCGCCGCCGCACCACGGCCACCACCAGTACCGCCGCGCCGTCACCACTGCCACCAGCGAGGGCACCACTCCTTCCACAACACGGCGGAATCAGGGAGCGATGGCGCCCCCAAGAGCGCCTCTCTATCGCGCGAAGGGTTAGAGAATGAGGCGGGAGAGAGAGTTTAAATGGAAAGGGGAAGGGATGTGGGATTGAGGAAGGCGATGTGTGTGTGGAGGGCGGGTCGGGAGGAGGGGATACGAGGGAAGCGGTGGAGGAGGAGGAGGAGGAGGACGGGGTGATGAGAATGTGGAATGGGCAGGAGGTGCGGCGGACTGGGTGGATGGAGAAAAATGGTGAAAGTGGTGTTGGCTGTGAGCACGTCTTTGAGGGAGGAGGTGGAATGATGTGACGTCGGTTTTTAACCGGGAGATGTCGGAGGAACGGGATGGAATGAGCGGGAGGACGGAGGATTAGCGAGCGGAGGAACTATTGAGGGGGAGCGGAGAGTTTTCGAGGGAGAGGGATGGCGGGGAATGTTTGGTCCTGTGCGGGGCGCCGGAAAAAGTGGATAGGGTCAGGCGAGTGGGGGGGAGGGAAGAGGGAAGTATTATAGGGGGATGCAAAAGGGGAAAGTGGCGGGGGGTGGGCGGAGAGAGGTCGCGTGTATGTACGTACGAATGTATGCATGTGTGCGGGTGTGGGTGGCGTGGAAGCGTATGAGTGGAGGAATGCTGGGGGGATAGAGGGAGAGAATGAGATAGGGAGTCGGGGAGAGAGAGAGGGAGGTAGAGATCGGGAACGAGAGGGAAGTCGGATGATTTCGGGAGGCGGGGGGAGGAAGAGGTGAGACTGGGATGGCGGTGGGCGTGGGGGGGGGGGGTGAGTCGGATTTTTCGGCGAAAAGCAGGATGGGGTGAGGGGAGGCAAAAAGGGGGCGGGGTCGGGATGTGATGAGTACAAGTGCACGCCGGGAAGGGTGGGAGGAAGGACGAGGGGGTGTTGGAGGAAGGGGAGGGTGGAGGGGGGAGAATGATTTTGTGAGCGCGGGACGCAGGGTTCCGTGCTGTGAGGGAAGGGAGGCGCAGGACGGGCGGAGTGGCGGGGGATGGAGGGGTGCGGGAAAGGAGCGGGAATGGGACGAACGAACTAGTGAGGGGGCAAAGGGCGAGTGATACGAAGTGGGTTAAAGGGGAAAGGCTTGATGAAGCAGAGACGAAGAGAGTGTGAAAGAAGGGATGATAATGATGGAGGGATAGAAAAGTGATGACGATCGGTTGAAAATGAAGGATAAACAGATGAAGAAAAACACAGAGAATGGAAAGGATATAGTGGGAAAAAGGAAAGAGAGAAAACAGAGGAGGAAATGATACTAAGGAGAGAGGAAGATGTTTGTAGGGGAGGGAGCGGGTGAAGATTAATGCGAACGGAAAACGCGGGTCCGGCGCTTGAGGATCGAGTCAGCAAACGGGAGAGAGGATCCTGAGGGCGAATGGAAAAAAGATCGGGGAATAGGTCGCAGGGAATAAAAGTGCGCCGAGTGCGGAGGGATCTCTTGTGGTGCTGGGTGGGTGGGGGAGGGGGAGGAGGAGGCTGTTGTTGGGTGCCCTGGCTGTGGTCCCGGGGTGGAGGGAGGGAAGGAGAAATATATGAATGAGTTCGCGGAAGGAGGAGAGGAGGGGAGAGACGGTTTCAGGTTGGGGAAAGTGGCGATGAAGAGTGGGTATATAGATATAGATATATACATATATATGGCGGGTGGGGTTAGGGAATAGGATATAGGGTTTTGCGACGGTGGTATCGTGCGGTGTGGCGAGTACTGAGGGCGTTGAGGGGCGGGGATGGGATGAGTCGTGGGGGTTCGGCCCCGTGTTATTGTGTTTGAAGGAGGGATGCAGGGTAAGGGGGGGTGGATAGTGGGAGTTTAGATGAGGAGAGGGGATGAGGAGGAGGGATTGCCGGACGGTATACCGGGGGGCAAGTTTTGCGCCGGGAGAGAGTGAGAGGGAGAGAGAGAGGGAGAGAGTAGGAGAGAGAGAGAGAAAGCTTTATGGAAAGGACGGTGAGATGGACATGGGGATGAGTATTAGCGGTGGCGGCGTGACGAGAGGATGGCCGGAGGATGGGGGAGGGTTGTGTGTGGGAGAGAGAAATGGGAAGAGAGGGGTGGTGGTTGGTGTGGAGAGTGAAATGACGGCACGTACGTAGGGAAGGGGTTAGCGGCGGAGTGGGGGGGGGGGTTGGGGAGGGATGGACTCGCGCTTGGGGTGGAGAGAGAGAAAGAGATGTGGAATAGGACGGGGAGAGAGAGGAGGAGGAAGGTGGTTGTATGCAAGAGATGGAGATGGGAATCGTGGGGAGTCGGTCGGGCGGGGGGGAGAGGGAGGGGATTCACGTTTGGGTGGGGGTGAGAGAAGGGGTCAGGCGGGGGGCGGGGTGGAAAAGGGGTGGGGGGAATGGGAGAGAACGTTCAGGATATGGACGGTTGTGTGAGAGAGGGAAAAGTCGGAGCGGTTGGGAGAGAGTTGAGGGAGGGAGTGTGGAGTGGTGTGAGGTCCACCGGAATGATGGACGGCGGTGGGTGGGTTCACGGAGAGAGGAACGGAACTCCACAGTGAGCGCGGAGAACACGGGGTGGGAGGGAGATGCGGGGGGAGGAGAAGGGGGGTGGCGTAGGCGGAGGAGCAGGTCGAAGGGTAGAGGGGCGGGAGGGAGCGAGAATGGCGGTACAGTGTGTGGCACGCCGAGGGGAGAAGCAATAATGACTGCGAGGGCTCGGCGTATGTGTGTGGACCGTGAGGGCGCTACGAAGGGGGGAGGATGAGAAGAATGAGGAGGGGGAATGAGAAGTGGGAGGACCACAGGGGGAGATTGAAGTGGGTTGTATTTGTTCAGGGGGATGGACTGGTTGGGATACGGTGGGATTGCTCGCTTGGTGGGTGGGAGGGGAGAGGTGGAATGACTGGGTGGGTATGTTTCGTGGGAGGCGGCCCAGAGGGAGGTGGGAGGTGGAATCTGCGTGGAGAATGGCAAGGTGGGTTGTGTGACGGGGAGATGAGATGGGCCTTCGGACTTGTGGAATGGGACCGCGGAGGGGAAGGGAGTGTAAAAAATTTCATCTGTGTTATATAGGGTGTGTGGTGGATGTATGATTTTTTTTGAGTCGAGGGGTTTAAAAGCGAGAGGCTGCTTACACTAATAGGTACGGCTTAGTCCCAAACCCCTAGAGATGTGCTGATAGAGTATGGGTTCGAAAGAAAAGGGAGTTCCCGATGAAGATCGAAAGTTATGTGGATTATTTTGAAAAAAAATTTACTACCCGAAATGGAGTCCTCTTCGAAGATCGAAATAGTTTGCGACTATAAATTGAATGATTGTATGAATAATGCTGTCGATGGGTAATGTTAATCGGCTGTAAGTTATACTACATGGCTGGATATAAAGGAGGAAGGTATTGGGAAATGACTGGAGGGTAACCACGAAAAACGGAGAAAAATCGAGCGTGGTAGAGGGGAGTGATGGGAGGGAAGTGATGGAAGGGAAGCGGCGATCGGGTCGGTGGTCGATGAACGAGTACGGTTTTTTTTGCGGGATCGGATGAAGGTATTGGTTTTAAATTTTGTGGAGAGATCGGGAGGAACGGCGGTCGGAAAACTCGTGGACTTTTCAGGGAAATTTGACCGAGGCGCGGATTGTTGCGGGAACCTGTATCGCAGCGGAAGATGCTGGGGAGATCCTTGACAAGCCGTGGTCCATTTCCCGGCCGGCTCACCGCGCGGCACAGAAGAGCCCCCGGCTCCGAGGCGCGAATAAAGTCCCGAATCGGACGTCTCCACGTCTTCCTTCTGGTCGAGTGGGCGAAAGAGAAGAGAGACGGAGAGAGAAAAAAAATTGAGAGAGTATGTGGGAATTTAATACGCTCGGTATATACTTGTGGTACAGAATGCGCAGAAATTTGAATTCAAGTCGGCTCCCGAAATCCGCATCCGATCCAACTTGCACGCGATCCGCCACTGCCTCTGTACCACTCTCCTTCTCTCTATCTCCCTCGCCACATCTATACCTCCTCTCTCTCTCTCTCTCTCTCTCTCTCTCTCTCTTTCCCTCACTCCTCTCCCCAATCCCTGTATTCCCCATTCACTCCCCCTCATACGCACGCCCTGTGTCTATCCTTCCACCCCCTCACTCCTCCCCCCCCCTGTGCATCTCCTCCCCTCCTTCCTCCCTACATCCCCCACCTCTAGCGGGTACCTCTCCCGCCCATTGGGTGTGTGTTTGTGCAGAGTCGTCCGTGTAGCAGCAGCAGTGGAGGGAAAGAGGCGCGTGGAGTGGGAACGGGGAAGCAAAGGGAATTTCGGGAGGGAGGAGGACGGGAGTGGGGTAGAGAGCGTTCGACGAAGGGATCCGAGGCATGGGGAAAGTTCATGAACCGGGCGGAGAACGAGAGGAAGGACGAGGAGAACAGAGCAGAGGAGGAGGAGGATTGGAGTTGGAGAGAGGGAGAATGCTGAATTCGAAGAAGGAGAGAAGGAAATACAGAGGAGAGAGGCAGGATGAAGAGGAAATGACAAAGGAATGGGAATGAAGAGTGAAACAGAGGGAGCTAAATCAGAGAGGATGGAGGAGGAAAGGATAAATGAGAGAAATGTGAGACGATAAACAATCGAGAGACATTCATATTAAAAGAAAAATTTGGTAGTTTCCATGAACTTCTACTATACTGTCGGTATTATCGGGAGGTAAGTTGGAGAGAGAGAGAGAGAGGAGTATTTGAATAATGTATTGGATAAAGAGAACCGAGGATGGGAGGTTTCATGTAACTACCAAAGTTACGAAGAGAGCATGAGGAGGAGAGCACAGATGGAAAGGATTGAAGTGAGAAAGAGAGAACGTCATTAGAGGATGGAAGAGGAGAAAGTAAAGGTGTGAGAGAGGGAAGTGACGACAATTCATCAAGAGAGAATGGTAGAAGAGAAGGAAGATAACGTTTTCCAATGAAAACTCCTGGTACTTCGACTGTATGGAACGCTTGGAGACAAGGAGAGGAAGAAATCGCAGAATAGGACAAAAGGGGAGGAATGAATTGGGAAAGTTTGTTCGCCAAGGATAGAAGTATGGAGGAGAAAATGACTAAATGAAGGCAGCCAGTTATCTAACGATAGAATATCGAAGTAATATAGTTGAAGTAATCAAGGCGGCTAGAGGGAATGAATAAGGAAGGATAGATAGATAGGAGGAGCAATGTAATGAGATAGTTAAGTTAAAGAAAGAGGAAAGACTGAGGGAGGGCGATAGACGAAGACACTATATCGAGAGGAGGAGTGGGAATGAGAGGGAGAGAGAGGAAGAGATTATAACGAGGAGTCGGAGTGGAGGTATATCGTGGATGGGGAATGAGATGCTGCGACAAGAGATGAGAGGGGGGACAGAGGGATTAATAAAATCAGGGAGAAGCATGGGGTGGAAGGGCGGTAGTGGGATGAGAAATGCTTGCTGAGGAGGGAGAGGGACTAAGAAAGACTACGTGTGAGTGTGTGCAGCGAGATTGTAGAGGGAAGGTGCGTTAGAAGGGGTGGTAGCGTGAAACTGGTTGGAAGGGGCACTGTTGGAGCGAGGATTTGAGCGAAATGAACGAGGGAAGAGGAACAAGAGGGGAGTGAAACGGATGAAAGAGTGAGGATATCGGCGAATAGAATTTTCTCACCCAGGAGACGGATCAGGAAGGGAGGAGGGGAGTGGGAAAAAATGAAAAAAGAGGTCGAGAGAAAGAATGAGAGAGCGAGAGAGAGAAAGATAAAGAAGCGAACGGAAAGACAGTGCGGGAGAGGAGGATGTCGGAAGGGAGTGAGGGTGTTGGGTGGAGGGAGAGGTGGAGGGAGAGAAGATGGCACGACTATCTGGGTGGGCCGAATCATGGGGTTTAGTGGAGGAAGAGTTGAAGGTGGTTGGGCGTAGTTAGTGTGCGTATGTTAGTAGAAACGGGGGGAAGGCATTCAAGCAGGGTTGAGGAGCACAGGAGGTAGGGGTGGAGGTGGGTGGCTGGTGGAGTTTCAAAAGGGTGGGTTGAGTGTACGAGTGTGTGTGTGTGTGTGTGAAGAGTTTCCGGCGACTGTCGGTGTGGAGGCAGATTCGGGTCGTGAAGAGGAGGGGAATGTAAAAAAAAGCGAAGAGTCGCATTTTGGGCGTGGAAGTTTGACGAATGGACCGATGCGCCGAGGTTGAAGTGTCGCTTTTTGATGGGAGATTAGGGAGGACTAGCAAATCGCGGTTGTAGGTGGACGGAAAATATATCGGCCCATCCCTCATTTTTTGTCCCTTCTTTTTTCTTCATTGCCTCATTTCGTTTGACGCACGAGAGAGAGAGAGAGAGAGAGAGAGGTACTTGCTTGAGCGAGGGTCAACGACGGGGAATGGGGGGAGGGGAAAAGGGGAGGAGACAAAGAGTCGTCTATACGCATCGATAAAGATTTATTGGAATTTTTCCCTCTTTTGGGGTTCGTGAAGGGAAAACAAGACATTCTTCACGAGGTCTGATTTCATGTCAGTGGAATGAGAGAAAGGATCGAAATTCTCGCATTTGAGGGTCACATGTAATGACTACTATTTATGATATTCTGGGCTACTTGGAGAATATAATAACAGCACTAAAAGCGTTGGTTTAGCTGTGTGTTTGAAAGAGGAAATGGTTAAAATTTGACCAAAAAATTTAGAATTCAGCATCAAAAAATAAATTTCCATGGACTTTAGAGCTGTACGGCTTGAAGGTTTACTAAAATGTTTCTCCGGTAGCTGGAGATGATTAAATATGTCAAAGACAATTTTGTAAGTTAGGTTTATCCTCGCGTAGGGAGGACAAATAATTCAAGTGAAAATGGGAAAGCATCAGAGTTTTATATAAAAATATTACTTTATATATGAGATAACGGGACTATGTTTACTACAGGCTCCAGATTCCGTATATCTAATGTCGCACGAAGACCCTCCACACTGCTGCCAACTTAAATTCGTCGTCTTTTTAACCTACACTTGTGAAACATGTTCAGAGTCTATGAATGCTACTCTATGGTTTTCATCTCCGGAGCCCTCGACAATGCTTCGAGATTGGAACAGCAGTGACGACCGGGTGGGAGGTAATTCAACCTCGATACGAACAAAAGGCCATGTGCGAGAAAATGAAGGGCACAAAGGAGGAGCCAGAGACGACGAGGAGGAAAGAGAGGCCCGTGCCGAGATGAAAGGAGTCGCAAAGAACGAGAGATGAAAGAGTCATAGATGAGTCTCGTGTACGCTTGCTAGAAGGAGCGTACGCACATAGCCGCTTGGTAAAACGCATAGCACTGCTCAAAACGGGTGCGTGGATATTAATGCTGCCTTGGAAGATGGGTTGGGAATGGAGGCAGGGCTGCGTGTATAAGGGTTGAAAGCGGGGGAATATGGAAGCGGGAACAAAGGGAAGGGGGATGAGGGTTGTCTGTGAATAAAGGAGAGATTAGAGGGTGGATGAAGAGGAGGAGAAGGAGGGATGAAGTCGCGAAGGGAAGATGATGAGGGGGTTGAGGAGGTGAGAATGGGGAAGGAACACATTGAGAGGGAAGCGCTCCTTCCTTTGGCCCGCGTAACGCAAGGGAGGCTCTTGCTGAAGTAAAGTCGTACAATAGCGGGATGTGCGGCGGGGCGGGTGTGGAGGAGGATTCGAGGGGAGGGATTTTCGTGAGCGAGCAGAGGTGGAGGAGAATTTTCACAGAGGGGAGGTGGAAATGGGAGGAGGACGAGAGAAAGAGAGGTGGATGGGAGAGAGAGAGAGAGAGAGAGAGGAGGGAATGAAATGAGCTGAACAAGGGAACTTGATAAGGGGATGGGAGAAAGGGGACAGTAATTAGTTGCCTAAGGCCTGGCGGGAATGAGCAGAGCAGGGGAGCAAGATAGGGATGCGGGGAGCAATGGGGCGGGGGGGCAGCGGGGAGTGAATCTAAAGGGAGGAGCAAGTGAGGGAGGAGATAGAGGCGGGGGTGGAGGGAGGGTGTGTTTAGGGGAAGGCGAAAGTGGGCGAGTGCGCGGGAGAAGAGGGTTGGGGTCTTGGGAGTTGAAGTCAAGGCGCAAGGGGTATGGCTCCCTGAAGAAGTAGAGTACTTCAACGGCGAGGAGAAACTGAAGGCGGAGAAAATGCAAAAAATATTGGCCATGTTTGGCTAATTTCTTCTTTACCGTGTGCCACTTCATTGGCGATCACACTCCATCGTTAATAAATTTCAATGACACTGCAATTTTAAAGGTATGCTGATTCGTTAATTTTTGCTTGCGATGAATGCTCATTGTAACAACCATGAAGTTGAATAGGTGTCAAAAGTTTGCTCAAATATAATAATCTGAGGAAGGTGAACAAACTTTGAGTAGGAAAGTTATGGAAGGTCAGATGATGAATTTTAGGCGGTATCGTATGCGTTGATTATTAAATGAAGGATTCTGTAGAGTTTTTTTGTATACAGGGAAAAATGTATATGATTTTTATTGCAATGAATCACAATTCCAACCGGTGTTCATGTTTCACAAAAATTAAAATGTAAAGGCTAAGCAAAGAGAAAGACTCCACTGTTGCAGAATATGAGGCCGAAGTGCTGGAGAAAATAAATGTTTCATGGGCGGGGAATACACTCTGATTTTGACCTAAATGATAGAGAAACAAGTATATAACTGCGTCTTGCGTATATAGCCAGGGGACGTCCAAGATAATGAAAGGCTTGATGAAGCAATAAATGCGCGGCGGGGAAATGTTAGCGTGTAGAGCCTGGCCAATGGGACGCTACCGGTGGGAGACGCAGCGAAAGGGATGCTCGGAGCACAGAGAGGGAAATAAGAGTCCACGACTATGTGTGTGAGAGAGAGAGAGAGAGAGAGAGAGAGTGGGTGGGTGGGTGGCTGAGTTTACCCTCCTGCATGAGGGCGAATGAGAACTTGAGAGAGAGAAATGATTAGCTACTTGGGGCAGGACGGAGCGTGGATTACAGGAGGCGCGTTCTCCCGCTCGGGGAACGTAGAGCCAAGGCGAGGAGGAGACAGAGTAAATATGAGGAAGGCTGGGAGAGGAGTGAGGAAGGGGGTGGAGAGAAAGACGGCGATTGCGCTTACCGATGGTTTTAAGGAGGGCCTGAGAAAATTTACCCGGCAGGCACGGTGTGTTGATGGGTGGGAGGGAAGCATAAGGAAGCCAGCGGCTGCCCTCTTACTCCATCCCTCGTACACATACGATGAACTGAAAGTGGGGGAGAAATGGAGAGGCGCGTGGTAAATGGGAGGGGGGAGAGTCGTGGGATGTCGTGCGGCCAAGAAGAAGAGACGGGGGCAGTATGAAGGTGGGGGGCGGTTTGGGGGGAGCGTGATGTCCGTCGCAGGGGTCCCCGTCGCAAGGTGGTTAGGGAGGCGGCGGAAGGAGAGCGGCAGAGTGGTGCGGTTAAAGTCCTTCCTCCACCTCCAAGAGTGCAGCAAGGAGTTTAAGTACGGGTGGACGTCTATTGGAGAAGGGGAGGCGTATGACGTGGAATGAGTGTGTGTTCACGTGTGGAGATAGTATAGTGGGGAGTCGGGCGTCCGGGGGTGAGTGGAGGAACGTTAGGGCTCATCCGGGAAGAGACGAGTAAATCGAATTATCGTGTCGAAGGAGTGTAAGTGGTCACTCCTACGCTTGTGCTCTCTCCCACCACTCATCTCTCTTCCTTTCTCCTTCCCACCCTCCCAACCCAGCAAAGCCCTTCCTTTCCCTTCAGCCGGTAAACCCTCAACCGGAAGATACGCACTGCGGGACACAGGTGCGTCAATCCGTAGAGTCCTCCGGTGAGAAACTTTCATGACAAAGTCCACTCATGTATTCTGGAGACTACTTCTTCCGCCCTTATCTTTCCCTCCTTCCTTGCCCTCCCCTCACCCACCCCAAACGACCCCTTCCTTCCTCGTGTCCTTCCCTTTCCCCTGGAATAATAAAAACGCGTCTACAACTGGGCGGCCTAATTGCCGGGAAGTCGTGTTTTTTTAACCCCCAAACTTAATTTTCGTTGGCCCTTACGGTAAATATATATGGGTGCTTAATGGATATCCATGGGTTAAACTAGGATTTAAATTTACATTTTTTTCATATTTTAGTGATTTAAGACGGTTGAAATGTTTGAACAGAGTATCATCCGCTGGCTTACGGTGACAGTGAATGTCATGAAGATTTAAAGCATTACGAGTTATTTTTTAATTGACCTAGAATTTATTTTAAAACATACCCAACGCATTTTCTAAAGAGCACCAACTGTAGTATTCTTTTATGGTCCCAGAAACAAATCTATTAAGAAAATTGTGAACGCATGCATGCAGCATAAAATACATTTATTCTCAGAGGAAGAGATAATTCTTGGGAATCCTTCAGTGTCATCCCAAGCCATTTTTACGTTAAAGTCACCATGGAGAATGAGTAAAATTATTGTCACATTTTGAGGATTACATTGATACAGTACCTACATCGCAAAATCTCGAGCTATGTAGGATTTGTCCGTGACAAATAAATATTTGAATCTCTTTAATAGTCATAACACCATCATAACGACTTTTTCTGTACTATTGACCATTTTGCTTTCCTTGAAGTGAATTAATACTTCATATGAATTTTTCTCCCACATTTCCCCCTCTTGCTGGTGCCTCATGAGCATTCTATCTTATTTTATTGTAAACTTAGCAAGAAAAGCCATAATAACTCAGTTGTTTGCGACTTTCGTTTGTTTTGATAGGTATCGGAATTCATTTCCTGGAGTACGTCTGTTTTTGATTTTCAAGACTCGACTGCAAAATTAACTACTTGGACGAGAGTGCGATCATATGACGCACTTTAATCCATTTTGTGCTCGAGTGAATGGATATGCTTTGGCATCAATGTTCTGGTTTTTGTACGCGGGGGATGAAACGGCATAAAAGGGTTTTGTGAGTTTATTCCGGGGAGTTTTCGTTATGGCGCCCTTCCATTTCCATCTCGCGGAGGGAAAAAGAGATGGCCCCTTGATCCTGAACCCTTTTCCGAATCGGTATCATTGCCAACTTCCGGCGGTCCTTCCCTCGACGCTCCCCAGGATTATTGTCGATCAGCGGGCCGAGTTGAAGGGTCGACGCGGAGAGATGGGGAAGTCGAGAGGAGGGGGAGGAGACTGGGAAAGGGATGAGCGGATCTCATTGGACGAGCCAATCGGCGCGCGGCGTAACGGGGGTGATGGAAGGGATACTCCGCCAGAGGTCGTGTGCGGGGGAATAGGGTTGAGGCGCCCTCACCAGGGTCGCAATGTATCAAGAGCTCGGGATATTCCACGTGGAGTTGGGAAAGTAAAGAGTGCGAATGTTTTCTTCGTGAGTGATGCGGGATCCATGAGGAAAGTAACGTTTTAAGAGACCCTCAACCAATGTCGGAAATGAATCAGTATTCTGTCCTCAATTGGGCGTGCGCAATAGAAATCTGCCAGAAGTAGTAATTGAATTGGATATGGGAATAGTCCATATCTCTTAAATCACTTGAAAGTTCATAATTTCAATGAGTGTTTTTGATTTTTCCACCGTAATGTTGTTAAAAAAATATGATTTTAAGTTTCATTGGTCTTTGATTGGTAGCTAAGCGCAGATTCGGTGTCCTCCTTGACTCGTGATAGAATCCAACTTCAGTGTCCTAAATGTATAGTTAGATTATGGTAGCTTAAAATTCATTACGCAAATGTCTGAGTGCCATTGAAAATCGTCAATTCCGAGGATCAGTTCACTGAGGTCCTTCAATCTTCACCAATAAACGCTAATTCTGGATGTCAGTAACAGTCTATGGCGTCACTTGGTGGAACACTGTCTCGTCAAATATCCTAAAATGAAAACAACGTAATCGCTTATCTCCCCCGCTCCTGCTTTCCAGGGGATCGAGTTGGTGTGGTTGCTAAGGTACTGGCTAACCATACGGACGGTGAGGGTTCAAATCCTTAGAAAGGAGGGTACTTTTCCGAGGAAATCCGATCCCTACTTCAGTGTCTTGTGGAGGGCACTTCAAGTACAATACTCCGTCTGTCGAATGAGACGTTAAACCGTGGTCCCATTGGCGCCTTTCGTTAAGAGCATGCTAATGCCGACGTCGGGTTTCTATCCACCCTTCCTCCCTTACATGTACCATGTGGCGCAAATGACCTTAGCTGTCGGTCGCCTCCCCAAAATCCAATCCAAACTAATCCTGTTTTCCAATATGGTATACATAGGCTTGCTTCCCAAAATTAAAATCACCTTGCTAATAAAACATACGTACTGAAACCACGTTCGTTGGTGAGTGAATTGAAAAAGTGTGGAATATGACGTTGTTTCTCTTTTGCCCATTAATGTTTTCTCTTTATAATTCCCTCTGATTAGGCCCATTTTTGCCCTTGGCTTTCCTCGAAGAGCTATTATATTTAACCTTCGATTACATTTCTTATACTCCCAATCTTCAAACGGAAATTTAAAAAAAACCTGTCCAATAGTTGGAGGTCGTCCGAAAGTTATCACTGATAGCGTTGCTGTCGAGATATTTTACTTGCGTAAAATGCCATTTTGAAGAAGGATGATCATATTTATTTTTTTATAACCACCTTGAATAAAAAAAATTTTAATATCCCGTTGATTTTTTCTTGGAAATCTTGCGGAGGCCGGGCAGAAGTGTGCGATCCGAGGAGGAGCTAAAGGGAAAAGAAATAGTGACTGAAGTAAAAAACGTTGGGAACGAAATCGGTGATGGTTAGTAAAAAACACACGCGAGACTGGTGCGTTCGATGGACAGCGAAGTCGGGAGAGAGAGAGAGAAAACGACTTCGTCCGGTATTAAGGAGCAGCGAGGAGTTTTCCCACAGACGGGAGAGAGCAAGAGGAGGATGTTTCTAAGACGGAGGAGGGAAGGGCGGGACGGGGGGGAGGGAAGATGGGGGCAAGTAACGGGGGACGAGAAAGGAGGGCGGAGGGAAGAAACGCGATCAGAAGGGATCAACCGATGGGAGGAGAGATGAGGGAAGGACAAAAAGTCAAAGAGGGGAAGGGAAGAGGGAGTAGGAATGGAGAGAACTGAGGTGGGATTGGGGTTGAGGGAGAAATGGCCGATGTCGGGAGATCGACGAGGATTGGGGCAGGTAAGGGAATGAATGGTGAGTTGGCAGCTTGACTACAGAAGAATGAAGAATGGGCCTAAATTTCGGCTTTGAGAGAATGGTAAGGAAGGTAATGCTGGAATTACATACATATTGTACCGAACTTACTTTAGGAATCGAGTTGACGCGGCGGATCGAGAACTGGTTTCAAATCGAGAGGCCCCACATTCAGTTCCTGGCCTTAGCGGATACCTTTCTGTCGAATCCAGGTCCCTGCATGGCTCTACTAGCTGGCGAGCAATTCAGGGGCATCTTTTGGTCTTCTGGAGGAAACATGAAACTGTGAACTCATTGCCATGCTTCTCTCTTTAGTAGCGTAAATGACCTCAGTAATCTCTCACCTTTTCTAGAAGCATGAAAAATAACTTTAATAATAATCATAATAATAATGTCGTCTTTATTGAGCGATATTAGGACTGTCGAGCCCTCTCTAACATATAACTCATTTTATGTCTCACAAACATCCATGTCCTGGATGGAGAAAATCCACACAGGCGGGACTCGAACTCACGACACTGGGTTAGCAGGCAAGGACTTTATCCTGCCGCCTCCGGGCTCAACTTTATGTTTCTGCACCATGTTGAGTCTCGGACTTACCCGGGAATTTTCACTATATCGGCTACCAAAAGAGCAGTGATGTCTAAGAGGTATCACTTTGAGTCATATTATCCATTTACTTACTCGAGACTCTTATGTAGTCCTGTGAACATTTGAATAAGATAACGCAATAGTTACCAATGGGCAGGAAATCACTCCCATTAGATATTTCTGCTGGATTCATAACAAACACGTATAATTACACACATTTCCTGGTTTGGCCGAGGTTCATCCTCCATGAATTTCGATAACCTTTCTTAAAGCGACTTATCTTACTTCAGCATGCATCTGACTTTGATTTAATTACTAGCCAGTTACATAATTCCCAAGCCGAGGTCTGGCGAATTCAATCGGAAATTTTCATGTAAAATTTATGCAAATAATTTTCTTGGTTCTTTCGTGACTAAATCTCAATTTGTGTCGATAATAGTTCTTGAAATAGATTGCAACAGTATTGATCTCATGTGAATTTTAATCAAAGCCGTATTATATTTTTTCCCAAAGCGAAGTCGAGCGGAGTCAATCTTCAAGAGATTTTTGCGGCGTCAAGGCCTTTCCCATGACCCGTAGCATGAGGAGGAATACGCCGAAGAGAATCATCTCGCAATACTAGTGAGAAGGTAAACTAGAGCACAGGCTCCTCCATCGATAATAATATTGGCCGCTTATTTGATCTCGGTCGTTATATGCACGCGGAGAATAGGTTGGCTCTGCGCTTTTCCATTCCCCGCTGCGTACGGACTGAAAATTACACTACACGAAATCGACGGGAGTTAATTTTTTTCCTCTCCATCTCTCCCTCTCTCCTCCTCTCTCCTCTCCCTCCTCCTCATGCCGATGAATTGGCGTAATAACGGTCATCGGACGGAATTTCCCACGGGAGCCAATACGGGGCGGAACATACATGCAGCTGCATTACTCTCTCGCGCAATTAATCGCTGCGCCAACACGGTTCGGTTCGCCTCTCCTCCTCATCCCTCCTCCCCTCTCACCCTCCACCCCCGCCTCCGCCTCCTCCTCCCCCACTCTCCTTTCCCATAACCCCGTTCGTTCCATCCCCACTTCCACTGACCCCACTCCCCCGCCCTCCCCTTTCCACCCCCCCATCTTTCCCACCCACACCGCTTCGCCATTCCAGGCATTGCTCATTCCCCACACCTCCCCCGCAATCCACCTGCTACCGCGGACCATCAATTTTTCCTTTAAGAAGCATGCGAGAGCAGGTAGAGACGGGAGGGAGGAGGCATGGACGGGTTTTTATCAAGCATCATAACCGGCACCAAAGGTTGAGTCAGCTCAGGGAGGCATCGGGGCGGGGGGGGGGGAGGGTGTAGTGGTGGACTGACTGAAAGAGTGAACTGGAGTGGAACTTGGCAATTATTACTGCGTGCCGGAGATACGTACAGGTGTCCCGGATGAACGGACTAAATCATACAAAACAAGGGCTAGTGTTACGGGTGAGAGAGGGGGTGGGATTAGCAGACGGGCTCAGTAATCGAGGGAGTGGGAATTGAATAAACGAGCAGAAGCAGCCCGGGTGAGTGAAACATATTGAGTGGCCATATCATATTCGCGAAATGTGCGGTGTAGGCATGGAGAGGTGAGTAATACGGCGCGGGAGAGCGCGGGATGCGGTGGGCTGGGAAACTTGGTGCCACAATGAGGGAAGTGTTGGCATGGAAAGTAATTTGCGTAAGCGCCGAGGTAACTGGCGTAAAAGGGACCTTGTATATAATTAAGCCAATGGAGGAGAATTGAACGAGTGAGCAATCTTTGAATGCGCTTAATGTATCCTCTCCGAGCTGCAGGGGAACGAAAGGAAACGGGCAATAAACCGGACGCGTGTAAATTCGAAATTGTACGTTTGTGGAGTCCTGCTTCGTGGTGTTTATCTCTGCGATTAGATACAGTATAACATCAACTTAATTGAATATTCTGCTCGGTGGAGGATTAAAATTTTACTTCACTTCATTGTTTTTTATGCCCTCGGCGACATGATTAAAGTGACTCTTCGGAACACATAAAAGTGTACTAGAATCAGTGTCGTTTGTAAGGATTGCAGCGACTTAAATATATATGTAGATTTAGGATATTTTGGTATCTCAAATTGAGATTTTTTTGTAAAGAAAGTAAGATATACAGCGGGTTATAAGAGGGAAAATGAAAAGTAAAGTAGTTCCTCTCATAGACTTGATTGTGGCTAAGTATTTTACTTTATGATGGATACGCACAATTCCTCTGATTTTTCCATTGCGGCTGAAGTTGGTCTGACAGGGAAATAGAATATCCCATTTAAGTTACTACATTGTTATGTTTCGAGGCATCGAAATAATGAGAAGAGGAGCCGAAACATCCCAGAATAATCTAGACGAGAGACTAACCAGAATGGCAAAAGAGATAACTGGCAGGAGGTTGAGGTTGATGAGGACTTCGTGTAATTTATCGCTGTTCTGCCGTCGATTAACATTTTTATAATTTTACGACCGGATTTTGCTCCGCGGTAAAACATTCAGATAAATCATTTCACACATTTGGCAATCAGGTACTTGCTCAATTTTTAAACATTTTGCTTCACAGCGTCACAGAGTTACGAAAACTATCGCTTCGACTGTCGAGTCACCACTTGAGAAGCAGTAAATGGGAACAAACCCATTCGATGTAAGCGTAATTATTTCCTTCGATATGCATGGAAATTCACCTTACCTTCGCTGTTGCCTCCTTTGGAGGAAGAAAAACGACTGGGGCCCCCGATCGCCCAACGGCAGTTGACGAAGACGCATGGACTAGTGTATGGCAGGGGGAGGGAAGGATTTTGTTCGGACTGGAGGCGCCGTCGCTTCTCGGTCCAGGCAGGTATGCGGAGAGAGGAAAGTTTGGGGCGGGGGGAGGGAAATAAAAAAGAAACAAAACAAGATGACGGAGAGGAAAGGAGAGATGGAAGAGACCGAAGATTTAGTCGATGCTTTCCTTCTAGACGCCATCGGGCGACACTTCTTGGGTCTCCGCCGCGCCGGCGAAGGGGGAACTTTGCGGTCGGGATGAGCTTCGTGAGTGGATTGGGGAGGAGCGGGTGAGATGGGAGTCGGTCGTCGAAGCGACTCATAGGCAGGAGTGTATAAAAAAAATCCAAGGAAACAAAGAGTTTTTTTTCGGAGGATGTAATCCGGGGATGGTTTTTGGGGAGAGGGCGACGGAAGGGGGAGGCTGGATGAAGCTAGGTTCGGTGCTGCGCTGGCGAAGTGAAGTGGAGGAAGGGGAGGGTTGAATTTTCCGGTCATAGTGGGCGGGTACAATCAAGGGGAGCGTTCGGAAAGAGGGTGGAGACAGGCCGATGTGGGAGGAGATGGAAGGAAATGGTTCCCTTCCGGAAAGAATGGGGTTAGAATAGGCGAATTCGGGGGGGAGAACGTTTGAAGCGAGGCGCAGAAGAAGAGGGGAAAGATTGAGAGGGAAGTAGGACACCTTTTGGTCGAAGGACAGGGCGAATAAGAAGAGGCTACCGGGAGAAAAGATTCTATGAGGCTGAAACAAAAAACATTTTGACGGCCTTTGTGTGAGGAGAGGTGAGCCCAAATTGGGGTGACTTTTTATTCCAAGGTTCTGGTTTCAATTCCCGGCAATGGTGGAGAGAGTGGGTCATTACACAGTGGTCTCTCGGCACCGTTCATCATGAGTAACCTAATGATGGCCCTTGGTTTTTCTCCACCATTCCTTATTTCTCTATAAGACTCTTTCCCTATCAAACATAAAATACAAAGAAATGCAGCACACTTCGTTAATAACTGCTACGAGCGAATATGTTGTGCCTCACAACTTTTAGAGGGATTAAGGTGGGAGCCCCTGGAGACACGGAGGCTCCGCACTAGGCTTAGCTTGCTTGAGAAATTCAGAACTGGTGTGTTTCAGAGCGACACATAGAATATTACCATGATGCCTTACTACACCTCCATGTCTGAAAGAAGCGATAAGATAAGAGAGATATATTGCTGAACAGATAGGTACAAAAACTCGTTCTTTCCACGCACAATAAGCGACCACAATATAAACTGAGCTCCACTAAATACACTCCCATAATACACGTCACCATTTCACCTCCCAAAACCCTACATCTTTACACGGCTGTTGGGGATCGGGTTGGTGTGGTGGCTAGAGTACTCGCCTACCACGCGGGCAACCAGGGTTCAAATCCCTGCAGAGGCGGATGCTTTTCAGAGGAACCTGATCCCTACTTGAGTGTCTTGTGGAGGGCACTTCAAGTACAGTACTCCGTCTGTCGGATGAGACGTTAAGCTGTGGTCCCCTAGGGGCCTTTCGTTAAGAGTAGACTAATACCGACGCCGGGTTTCTATACACTCTTCCTCCCTTACCTATCCCCTATGGCGCAAATGACCTTAGCCGTCGGTCGCCTCCCCAAATATCCAATCCATTTACAAGGCTGGTGACCTAACACCCCCTGCCACACGCCCAAGCGGCGGCTGGCAGGATAGAATGTAGATGAACCTTCCCACCTGTCCTTAATGGCGATAATGCCCTAAGTTGTCGGTCGCCTCCCCAAATAACCCACCAAATTGTAAAATCCATGGCGCCTTCCATAAAGAGCTGGCTAATGTCGTCGATGGTGTTCTCTCCACCGACATTCGTCATTCCTAAAAACTATGTTTCTCTTATCGAAACTACCCTCCTCTCCTCAACGACGTAAAATATCACAGTTGCCAGTCGCCTCACCTGGTATAAAATCCGGTATTACGGTGGGATTCGTATATATAAGGAATCTATGGGAGACTTTGTGAAAACATCGCATCGTGGGTCGAAAGCAGTTTCGTGGGGATACTCATTGCTCCGGATGAATATGAAGAGCAAACAAGTCCCTCACTTTCCTCCAGCCATGCTAATAAGTGGTGGTGGGGACACTTGGGAAGAAGCGTGACGATGCACGAAAACGTTGTTTGCTTGTAATGTGTAATGCACTGTCGAAATCCCCTATGTTATGGAAATTTTTAGCCAACCCCTTCCGCACAAGGGAGGGGCGAACTTTCTGAGTGATCCGAATTTAGCGTGTTCAAGCTACGCCCTAGGAATTCACGCTGCGTCGTAAACAAATAGCTTTCAATACCGTGGCGCTGTTCTCTGAGTATGTTTTGTTTGCTTTTTCAAGATTTTATAATCAATGGGCTGCCATTAATTTAGTGGCGAACAGTTGACACTCATCGTAATTGAAAATTTTGCTTTTTTATGTGTTATTTTGCAAATCCTTATGCTTTATATGTACTTCTGAGTCAAACCTACTGCTTAAAATTGCATAGAAAATGTTAATTGTTCAAAATTAGTGGTCTCGCATTTTTTTCTGTGAGTATATGTATGTTAGATAGAACTAGTTCATTTATGTCCTTTATTATGAAGGTATGGAATGTGGTTTTTCGCTTTTATTTATCTAAAATAGCTGACATATTTCCCTGATTATCTACTAACAATGCAGGGAGAAAGTCGTCACGAAGCAAATGAGAGACGGAAGTCTCATGAGATAGGAAAAGAAACCAGGAGGTAATGAAACTACCATTAGACATGGAGGGCTTCAGTCAACCAATCTTATGATTGAACGACAAATGATGATTTCCCTGACGTTATGTTCGCTGTACTGGATAGGAAAAAATTAAAACCAAATATAGGTACTTTTAAATAGCTTATCATTCAACTATATTCATCATTTGAGATTTTTTGTTCCTTCTGCTTTCTCATATTTTGTGTCATAAGGAAAATGTATACCTTTTCCTAGATTATATCATGAAGCATGATTTGGGTGATAAACGAAAGGATTGTCGATAAATTTGCACAGTAAAAAGAGAAATTTTCGTTTTAGATGGATAAACTATTTTTATGCTGTAATTTAGAAAGCTGATGGTCCATTTGTGTGGCTAAGTGAGATTTATTAAAATAGCTCTGGATTCCTGAAACCTTCAGACAATTTTGTGGACATGAAAGGTACAAGAGAGTGCGCGGTTATATTTTCAAATAAAGATACTGAAGGATCCAAAATGTGTGGACATATACCATATTCAACTTTTAAGAGGTTTGGTCGTCTTTTTTGATCGCAAAGTCGAGATCTCCTACGTATTCTGATATCCAGATAATCGCCATATTAGAATTATATCTGGAGATATCCTAGGTTATAAACTGAATATGATCCTTTGATTCGGGTTCTGAGCTTCAGGCTATACTGCTGTGCTACCTCGACGTTTATTTTAGCCGATGGATACTCTGTTTGAACGCGAGATGTGTTTTCTCGATTTGGTGATCTAAGAAGTTTACTTCGTAAGAGAGCATTCGTGAATGGTGCTAATCATGAGCAAAATACGTATAGACTTCTAACGTGATATCTTCTACTATTTCGAGTCACATATACTCTAACTCCTTGGATAAAAGGACTTGGTACTCTGGTGAAAAGTAGCATTGGCTTCAGAAAGTACCTTTGGTGAGTACATATAGGATAGAGAAGGAAAAGACCATTCATTGATACTCTGAATTAAGTAACGGGGAATGTCCAACCGACAGACCTTGCGTTGTTGAACCTGGAACTCTTGGAGGGGAGAAGAAGATTTAGAGTCAAGGGCAGACTTGACTAGAGGGAGGAAAGAATGAATACAGACGGAAAGAGCAAAGAAAATGTGGGGAAGTGGCTGAGAGTTCGGGTTTGTAGCAAGTGAGCACGGGGCGGAGGAGGGAGTACGGGAACGGGCGACAGAGGAAGGAAGGGAGTGTAACTAATTTATTGCCTCCCCTGGAATGGGTTAACACAATGACGAAAGGTGTGCGATGGAGGATAGGGCTGGTTAGGGGGAGAGAAGGAGAGATAGGGAAGGAGCATGAGGGGGAGCCGAAGTGGGGCTCAGGAGATGTTGGTCCCGAAGGGGTGGCTGGCGGGAGATGGTGTGACTTGGCGAAGTGGACTGGTATCCCCCAATTGATAGGAAGGAGGGAGTGTCCGAAGAGGAAAGAGGGCGATTCGAGGGGACGAGGGTGAGATGAAACGGAGATGGGAGAAATCAGAGACGGCTTCGGAAGGCTCGAATGACCGGTGAAATGCGGCAGAAACCTGCAAAGAGGGAATGCCGGGAGGAAGTGTCCACTATTCAGTTGGGAATGTAGGATCTAGAACAACTTTTTGATCCAATAAGAAGAGGGCACTACTTTAAACTTGCGATCAGCGCAAAAACTTTTTTAGCCGTCCATTATTAGGTACAGGTAATCTTTGCTGGACAAAGCCTAATTAAGATTCCACTCATGATAGGGAGTTTATGTCTAGTCAATATTCTAAACGCGTGGCGATCTTAAATTCAGATGGTGTAACCTAAAAAGCTTTTATGGAACTCTTCTTCCGAGTTCTCAATTCAAACCTGAATGGTGGACTGAAAATACGAATTTAGCAAAGATATGACTGGTACCCTTTAAGGGAAGTTAGCATTATGTTGCTTCAAGGTCAAATCCGTTTATCTTTTGGTCTCCTCCGTTTGGAAAGCTGCTAGACTATGGCGTGGAGAGATTTGTTGCTATACATATTTGAGCTTATCTTGAAACTAGAGCACCTCCACGACGGTGTCAACAAATGCACCATCGGCGAAATTTTATCTAAAAAATGGTTCTAATATTTGTTCTTGCACACCCTGTAAACTGTCATAAATATCTTCTGCTGAGCGTTATGTGTGACAAAATTCCAAGTTCTATGGGAAATTTAGTAGCAGTAATTTATGGGAATATGCTGGTGTAGTATCTACGGGCCTTTCCGTGAGCACAGGTGCCAGTCTTCATATTCATAAGGATTTTTTTCTGTATAACCTCGATTCCATCTCGGATCGAATGCGGAGAGACCTATTAGTTTAGTACTTCGATCTATGGGTAGGACGTTATTCTGTAGATCTAAAGTCTTTTTTATTCAGAGAGGTCAAATATTAACGCTAGATGACTCTCTGCCTTTTTTCTATTCATAAAGCATTCGCATACCAACATAATTATCATCCTGTCGTTGATGATGCAAATGAACTCAGTTTGTCGATAGTCTCAACAAATAAACAGCCAACCGGTAGTTATTTTTCAGGTTCCATATATCTAAGGGAAATAAGGGCGCGTTGCATGAAAATTAGCCCAATCAAGGTAAATGATAATTATAATTGCAAGATTCCTACATTTTTGTACATAGATATTGCGAATGAGGTTGAAATCTCCAATAAGGGAAACCTCGAATAGGAGATGGTAGCGGCAGAGGAAACGGAAAGGAAACGAAATTAAGTTTCGGGGAAGGAAAACAATCGGAGCTTTGGCGGGACTAGCAGGTCACGGGACGAGGCCTGAGAGGAGTAGGATGAACCAAGCGAGAGGAGGGGATTGGCGGTGGGAGGAGAGGAGGAGAAGGAATCGTTTGTTTCGGTGGAGACGGTTGAAAGGACTGTTTATTTTACGCCGCGTCACGGATAAAAAAAAACAAAACGAGAAAAGGAGGGAATTAAATGGATGGGGAAAGAGAGAGAGAGGGTGGGAAGAGGTTCGAGAGGGTTGGAGATGGAGCTTGGGCGGGGGGAGGGTTGGCTGGTGGGCCGTTGGTGGAGGAGGGAGGGGTGAGTGGATTAGAAAGAGGACTCGAACTCCGCCTTCTCATCGTCGATTCCCTCCTCTCGCGGAGGGTGACGCATGCCCACCTCAAAGCCACAAAACCCAACTCTCTCTCTCCGTGGGAAGAGAAAATCTTATTCCAACGACGACTCCTCCTCCTCCCGTCCTCTCCATTCGGCCCCCCCTTCCAAGTTGGAAGCGCTTTTTTCCCCACCGTCTCCCGTTTTTATTCCCATTCTTTCGCTTCTTTCCCTCTCTCTTTGCATCCCGTCATTCTCTCTCCTTTCGAATCACGAGAGAAAAATGCATTTTTCCTTCGCCGAGTCTCTTTTATTTTACGCGAAGAGGTGAGACATTATACCGAGAGTGTAAGGGAATTTTTTCCCCTCCCATTCTTATTTCCTCTAATTATCTCTTTCACTTGAGTTGTATGGGCCTTTTCTCTCTCTCTTTCTCACTCCTTCCCCCCTTGTGCAGATAATTAAACAATGCAACCATTCACCTTCGGGAAACCCGGTCCCGGTCGTGTGTACAAAAGAAGAGCTGAGAGCGGAGGCGGCGTCGCCCTTCGTCTCTCAAGTAAGGCGTCTCTCTGCCTTTTTCGCTGTCTAGATCTTTGATGCGCTCAGCAGAAGAGGGAGCGTAAGGGCGAAGGGAAATAAGGAGGAGGATAGGGGGGAGTAGGCCTGGGTGGTTTCGCTGTGGGAAAAGGGTGTAAGAAGGGGGAGAAGAGACGGCGGGACCGGCCTATAAAGTACGGCTGGCAATTCGCTCGTCACACTGTTCCCCCCATTTGTCTCCACCAACAGTACCGCCTACAAAAGCAATCGGATGTCGCCACTTTCTTCCAACCCCCCCCTCCCCCTTCCCTTAACCTCGCTTCAATTCCTTCCTCCCCATCCTTCCCCGCCCGTGACATTTTGCGTCCTCCCTCCCCCCCACAAGAACGCAATTTCAGCCTCCCTCTCAGCCGCCTTACAAACCGCTTCGGAATGAAATAATGGCATATCCGAATTTGCGAATACAGCCACCCCCGAAGTCAGCAGAAAAAAAGAAGGCGTGGGGAATGGGGAGGGGCGGGAGGCTCTGTGCTTTGGTGCGCCAGGATTGGGAGGACTCGTCCCCTCCGAGAGCGTTAAATGTCTTATCAATGGTCCTCCCCACCCTGACTCGCTTCTCGTTCCCTCTTCCATCACCTCCATCCCTCCCCTCCTCCCTCCATCCCTCTCTCCGTATTTCACTTCTTGTCGAGCTTTCTTTTCTCTTCTCACGCAAGAAATCTTTACGCGTTTCGCACCATTTGGAGAGATTCCGCCCGCCGCCACCAGCCTTGTTGATGCCACCCCGTTTAAGTTTAAAGCGGTGTGCGTCCGAGGGATATCTACTAAACACATTGCCTGGCTTTCACTTCTCTCGCGACGAAATGCTTTGTTGTGTCGTCCAATTAATTCCACGAATGCTAATCGAAAAGCGGGTATCTAATGAGCAATTTCAAGCTGGCCGCATTTTGAACATCGAACTTAACCCCTGCTTCGCCTCCTTTTGCGTTAAGAATAATGAATACAAGTCTTGATTTGATTATTATAAATATTTGGTTTATTTTTAAATAGACCTTTCGCCCATTTAATCTGTCATACTCTTTTCTTAGATGCGAGCGAGCTTCTACTGATTTTTTCGTACACGATCATAATGTACGGTAAGGAATAAGGTATGAATACTTGAATCTTGGGCTGGGGTTGATATATTGTTTTTTTTAAATTGTCGATTTTTAATTCTATATATAATATAATAAAACTTTTGCAATCCATTATAAATACATAGCAAAGACATTTGTATGCTTTTATTAACATCAATGAATTAAACGAACTAGTTTTGTGTTTTTTTGCTGAGATAAATGTCCTCAGATACATAGATACATCATCAACCCTATGGCTTCTGAAGAGCTTTAGCTTATTTTATCTCCTCCCTCTAGTCTTCTCGTATCTTCTTTCTCTGTCTCCATCTCCAGTTTTATTTTTTTAAATTATCCTCCACACCTTACAACCAACACTTTTGTGGTTTTTATTTTTCGTTTTCTTTTCCTCTCGGGTTCGCCAATTAGTACCTTCTTTGTCAGATCATCACCATGGATTCTCCACGCAGCTATCTGATTTATCAAGGTTTTATATCCTTCAATGCGTCTATTTCGTTGTTTTTGTTTTCCATTTAATGTCTCATTGTGCTCCTCCTAACTTCACCCTCGTGTATATCCCTTTATACATATCCTCAACATTTGCCTATTCCAGCTTCTCAACAGTTCCTCGTCAATTTTTACCAGAGTCCATTTTTCAATTCCATGTATAACTATCGTGCGCTCAATTGTTTAATGAGTAACAATCTTCACATTTGTTCTTGCCGTTCTTGAATTAAAAACCAGATTTAGTGTAAAAAAATCTGTACCCAGCAGCTATTCACAGCTTTACTTCTGATAATCTATTTTTGTTCATAACCATAAACATGTACTCACTTAGAACACGAATTCTTTAAATTTTTCCACAGCTTTGTTTTTTATCCCTTCGACCTCAGTTCTATTATTTCTGGCGTCTTGGTAACTACATATATTTTGACCTTATTTAGGTATATGCAATTTCAGCCGCACCCTTTCTGCTGCTTTTTCCGAATCACTGTATACCAGCTCAATATATTTAATACTGTGGTACGGAATTTCCATCACTGCCACATTCTGGGCACCACCGCCCTCTGTAATGTATATTTCATCCTGGTAGATTTCCGTTTGACTAAAAACTTTTTCCAATGTTAGACTACCAAACAAAGTTACAGGACATCGCTTTAGCATTTCAAACTCCTCCGGCAACTCTCTTTCTATCGGTAGTTATTTGCTTATTTGAGGTGAAATTTATGAAGTTTCCGTACATCCCCAGTTCATTCTTGATTTTCAAAAATTACTATCTCTTGATATAATGGTATGCATGCTTGAAGTCAATTAAAAGCTTTTGTAGATAAACACGAAAGAGGATAGAATAATTGATTCAGATGCAGGCTTGAATAGTATTCGCGCTGATATTAATTCTCAGTCATTCACATTAAAATCAATGGCTTTAGTTCTGGCTTGTATTGCCTGAAGACCTGCCTATACCAAGAACGACCTTGATTAAGCAAAAACGAATGCGGATGTAGATTGCATTTCGTCTTCAAAATCTGCTTTTCAATAGCAGTTTAACGTGGCTGGACCTTATGCGATACGTTTACCTTCACGATATTTAATTGATTAGAATTCATTTTCAGTACAATATGACATAAATTTGGAATTAATATAATTTTTCTGATGTGTATTACATTATGATGGTGATAAAATATGCCAAATGGCTTTTTTTTAAATTTAACTCAAACACTTGTAAGTGATGCGAGGATCAATAACGCATGCCCGATTACAGACTAATTACATACTTTTCTTCTGCTATTTGGAAGCGCAGAGGAGATATGGTATTTTATGTCCTATAGTCGGAGCATAAATACTTAATGACCAATTGAGTATAAAATTTTCTTGTTTTGAACGTGTTATTAACTGCTAATGAAGTTACCTTTCCCGCGCAATATCCTTTTCGATTTGGTGGTGGAATATGTTTTCTCACACCATATCATCCATGATAGCCCACCTTAACTATGCAGGAATAATTCATGAGTCGCAACTTATATTTACTTTACAAGACATCAAATATATTTCAGGAATTAAGAGGCTTAATTTCAGCGTATAACAGTCTCTCCGTTGCCATTATGTCGCAACCTTACTCTGGATGAAATCCTATACAATGCGGAACCCAAAAATAAGCGTAGCTGACATATTTTAATTTATAAGCAAATTTGGAAACTACTATATACTGATAAAGTCACGGAATAACGCATGATGAATAATTCCATATGAAATGATAGTCAATAGTAAAATTCAGGCTACATTCAATGATTTTTATTCCAGATCGAAATTTAAAGCGCATTTACCCTATCTTTTAGCGATAAATTTTTACCGAGGAAGGAAAGTGATTTTAGAATATAATTAGACATTAATTACTCTTCATCCGTAGAGGTCATCGTCATCATGTGCCGTTAGGAATGCATGGGAAAAATATTATTTAAAATTTAAGACGAGAGAATAACGAAATGAAACGAAGGCGTAGATTCCGGCTCAATAAAAGCTGCATATTGACTGCCATCATGAATGTAGGCAGTAAGCTTCATTTTCTTTTGGAAATTTTCGAAAGAGAAGTTTTTCAGATATCTAGGAAATTGAAAGTTTTTGTTGAATTTGACGAAAAAATTGTGATACCTACTCTTAAAGAAATAATTATAAGTACTTATACACTACCTACTTGTAAACGTGAAAAATTCTTTGGATGAATTCATTTGGGCACTATCAACAATACTCATAAATCATATACTTTTCGAGAAATAGCTTCGAATGCATATTCCTCTAGTTAACGGTAAACATGGATTTTTTCTATACAAATCATATCTATGGACTCGTTTGCAAGATAATATGCTCACTTAGGTTACCCTAATCTATAAGAGCATTTACTAATACTCATTGAGAAATATCTGGTATCTTAAAAAAATGACGAATCTCTGATTTAAATCTAATGGCGAGCAAAATTTCTGAATCGTCGGCTGTTATGCACCTTAGCTGTGTTTAGAATGTTTCTGGAAGAGTCTAGACACCCACGTTTATTTCCATAATGGATTACAATATGTTTATATCTTTTATAATGAAATTGAGTTACAAACTAAGACTTATTAATGGGCTTGCTAAGTATTCCGGCTAGTGTTACGTTCCTACAATTAAGAGTAATAGTCAGACGTGATACCTTAAATATTTAAACTGAGGAATTTTTGATATGCGTAATCACCTTAAATGCGTCTCTATTAAAAGTATTTTTTTCTCAAATAAATATTTTTATAATATTGTCAAGAATAAGCATCCTAACTCACATGGGACATGGCGCTTTATTTTTTTGGGACATGGCGTTTTGACATAAGAAGAACTTTCAATTTCACGGCTTTCAGTCATTTAGTAAGTATATCGTTGTAAATGTACAGATACAATCGTCTATCACTGCAAAAATCCTGGATTTAACTGTGAAAGTGTTGCACTAGGTAATGGATTACTGTAGACTTGACGTTTTGCTTTCTTTATCTCCATTACTTAGTCCGTTTTAAATTTGATGCTTCTCATGCGAGAAAAATTGTCATCCATTAAGGGTATCCGAGATTCCCTGAACATTAATATTCTGTAGCCAAACCCTTCTACCGAATTGCTTTGCCCATTTTCTTTGAATTACTTTCATTTTTAAATCTAAATCCCCCGAGTCTTAGCGCCACTTCCTGTTTCTAACTCATCTTCACCTCGGATGAAGAGTTGTTGTCTCGATTCAATGCTAAAAGGGAAATAAATGAGTGTATTTTTGGAATGAAGGTACCAACCGATAACGTACTTAAATATTTCCCTGGGGAATACCCTTATCAGATGGTGTTGTCGCCGAAGGATGGAAAATTGGGGGTACCTTTCAGTGAAACCTGAATCAATCAGCTTACATTCTTCGTCCAATATCAATGCTTACTTAACTGGACACGTCTTTCGCGTGCAGAGCAGAGAAAAACAAGGCCGAATTTTTAGTTAAGAAATCTTTGAATTTAATAATGATGATAACATAACTTTTTGATTCCACATATCTTTATTTGGAACGACCTGGAGTTCGACGTTCAACGTCGTCTTCAAATGGAACGCGATTGAACGTTGTTGAAAGATATGTTGAATCAAAAACTTACCTCTAATCATTATTATGATCATAGGTTCCACAAAGTTACGCCCGAAACCACCATTATGTACTTGAATTTCTTTTGGATTGCCCGTTTTTTATTTAACCTTAGTGTTTTTATGCTTGCCAAAGATTTCTTTGACATGTGAATGCCAAGGAAATATATATGTAGTTGGAATCATCTTACAGATCGGAACTTTTGGTCTCAATGCATGATTTCAATTTCTGTGCTCAACTTCCTTAGAACAGATTTGTCTCCGTTTCGCCGGATCCGTTTTCAAAATCTCCCTAACCCTCAGATCTTTTGCTTAAATAGCTCCGGCAAAGTTTGGTGAGCTACTACGTCCTCGGAAGTTTTTGGCTGGAAAAATAGAGACGCAGAGCAGCGAAGGCTCGACAGAAAGGGGAAGTCTAAAGATTGAAGGAGCTCGAGTATTGAGTGGAGTTACGACGGCAGAAGTTGGGGGAAGATGGAGGGCTGTGTTGGAAGGATCCATGGATGTAAGTCTCCCGAAGTTTAGTTAATTGGGTAATTAATTAATCATCGTGCATGGGAGGTAGCTTGCGGACATGAGTCTTGGCAGAAACCTATGGGAGGAACTTGAATGAAGAGTGTAAGTACGATTAAAAGTCCAACGTGTACGGAAAAGCTAATACTAGCCAATTACGAAGGGTTTAGAAACCAGGTTAATCTGTGGGATACCATTATAAATAGATATTTTTAAAACAGCAACCTTGTATTAATTGCTATTTGTTTTGTATAAATACTATGGAAATCTGTAAATTTCTGACTTGGTGCCTCCATTGGACTAGACGAAAATATAAATTCAAAATCTCATTCAATGAATTATTACCTCGTCAAAATTGATACTTATATACTTATGAAATTATTGACAATAGAATTAGTTGTATGATTATCATGATGTCGAATGTACTTTTTATGCTTTCCGTTGATTCCACTTATAAGTCAAGCTATAAACTAGTTTTGTGTGCTGAAGATTGTTGCAATTTTGCATTTCTTTTTTGTTACTGAAAAGGATACTCTCATTGATTATAATTTCTTGAGTAATCCGATTGAAGCCTTTCGGAATCCTTGGGATGATTTATGAAAATTGATTTCAATAACTACATTACTACCCAGAAAACACCATCTCTCAATTGTTCTGGCAACTGTATGTAAAAGCTTCTTAAATGAAGTGTTATATTCCAGCCGTAGGCGTAGGCGATAAAAATATGACTTTAGTTTGCCGATTCGAGGCCAATCATTTATATGTTATAATGTGAGGATGATGAACGGATATATATTTTCAAGGAAACGCAGGAGTTCTGAATACTTCATTATGATTTCCCATAGAGTCAAAACTGAATTTATCTTAATAAGTTTCTATAGGCCAATGAGAAATGATTTTAGTAAGGATGCACGACAATTTACAATATTATTTTAACGGTGCCATTCATGAAAGGAAACGATTTTCGGAGTCGAAAGCTATTTCATTTGTTAAAAGAAATGTTATAATTTTCCTCTAGGGCCATACATTTACATCTACGACACACTGTGCAAGCCACCACTAGGCTGTGTGGCACGGAGTGATTCCACACCAGGCATGAAGTCCTCATGCCACCTGAAATCAGGATCGTGCACGTTCTTCTGGATACCAGGCGCAGGCCAAAGGCAGTCAGGATAACAATTCGCGGTTAGATCAGAAACTAGGAGTGTTACGAACTAAAACATGATTCCATGCAATGCACTACTTAAGATATAATTACTGGCTATCATTATTGATGCGATTGATAAATAACACTAAAAGGTACTAAATCATACAAGTGGTATATCATGCCGGAAATAACATGCGAGGTTAGTAGCTAATAATGATTTTAGGAAATTTAACACAAGTGCAAAGACCTGTGTTACCTAGTGAGAGTCAAAGTATCCTAGAACTGATCTATCGCGACTAGTATGGTCCCTTATAATGCATAAAAAAATGACATTTAAAATATATCGGTTCGTTTCTATCGTTCTTACCGTTCGTATCGATCTATTTCCTTAATATTATTCCTGTGATCGTTTCTACCATAATAGTTAGGGTCTAGTAAAATATGTTGAACGTCCGGCAAAAAACAGTCTTCATCAAACTTTCGTAAAAGATTTAATCTATATCTTTCCCTTCCATCGGATAGAGGTTCCCACCATAATGCCCTCAACAATTCACTAACACTACTATGTTATCCGAACAAATTATAACAAATCTAGCTTCTCTCCACTGTTTCCGTTCTAAATCTGAAACTTGTCCTTCTTCGTAATGGTCCCATATACTAGCGGTGTACTCCAAGTGAGGTCTCACGAGAGAAAAATAACATCGCCCCTTTAGTATCTCGACACTTTTTCCTAGTATTCTTTTAATAAATGCTAATTTACGATTAGCCTGTCCGTTAGTTTCTCATATATGCTTCCCCCGCGACAAGTCCTGATTAAGGGTCACTCCTAAGTACTTAACTGACTCTACATTTATTAATTCGGCTTGATTAACTGTGTACATCTCGTTGGCTAAGCAACTCTGCCTCCAAAAATTCATAACAACGCACTTTTAAAAATTTAATTCTAACTACCATGTGTCGCACCATTCTTTTATAGCTCCTAGGTCTTTCTTCAAAGCAATTCTATCAGACTCAGGGTTAATATCCCTGTATAATACTGCGTCGTCCGCAAAAGGGCGAATTTTGCTCGTAACGACGGTGGTGATCAATGTATTTGTAAACAACATCCCCAACTTAACGACTGATTAAGTTAAGGAGTAGATATTTGAAAGCTGCCCTGGGAACCTCTCGACCAAAGGTTTTTTTTTTAAATTATGAATTAGAAGGTTGCAGTATAACATACGCCGATGAGACAAAGTTGGACCAAGTGTTAACATTATGCGGCGAAATATGTCTCTGTCCGGCAAGCAGCGCATTTAATCCCACGTAATTTCTTACGGGAAACAAAAATGGAGTGAATGCAGAATTATTTAGTTAAGTGGATGGAAGTTGGTTTAAAAGCATTCTATCAGTAGAATTATTGGGTACAGATTTATTTTAATCTAACTTTAAAGTAAATAATGTTTCTAAGAGAGAGCTATAATGCTATTTGTGGGAAAAATATCATGTTAAAATTCAAAGACGCATAGCCCCAATGTCCCAGACACGGCGCAGGAAACATTTATGATACCGGCGACGATAAAAAATTTATTTTTTACACAAAAATCGAATCTTAGTCCAGGAAATATATTTTTCTCTTTGAAAATATAGTCTGTTAGTTAATATCATCCTCAGATTCCATTTACGCTTGTAACTGTGTAGCATGCGAGTTTAAATAAACACGTAAGTGAACTTCGTAAACCTCCATTACACATGACGAAGACGAAGATTGGGTTTTCCACATCTTCTAGGAGTCGTCGTCAAAGAGAGGTCTTGGTCTCTTGGAGCGACCGGAAGGGGCTATCCCCCTTTCATTCTCGCTCACACATTTAGCGAACAGGAGCCTGGGCTCTCCTCCCACCATTGAGGATTTCTTTCACAGGTCAGAATTTTTCCCTACGAGCATATTCTCCCTCATCCTCCCTCTCCAACGGTGGGGAGGAAGGTCTTCCCGTTCCGTCTGTTTATTGCCTTCCCGCGCAGGGGGCGTGGTTCGACTGTGTTGTTACTTCGACGTCAACTCGGGACTTAGTAATTTTTTGTCTCCGAGGTGGTAAGTTTTTTTGGACAGGAGTATACCAAAGAAATGATAAGGGATCAATGACACTTCCCTGGGGTACACCGGATGTGACTTTAACTGTATCTGGGCTAACGCCATCTAGAAGCCTTTTAGAAACTGGTATCGTTCGGTGAGAATGTAGTCCTTCATAAATTGGTTCTCAAATAATGGTGAGAGTTGATAAAGTGCTCTTTTACTCGCATGTTCAACACCACACATCCAGGCTATTCTCGCATTATTATAAAATATTTATCTAGGCAATCCAGAATCTGCGTCGGTGGCAGGACTCATAATATTTACCTCCAGTATTTGCATTACTAACCTACATCTGTGCCAGCGAGAGCCCCCAAGAGCGTGTGGCATGGGTTTTTAGAGCCAATTGGCAAGAGGGAAGAAAGAGGAAATAAAGAGCGAAAAGTGTGATGTGCTTCGGCGGATCGGTGTCACGGTCTGTTTTCATGGTAGTCGCAAATGGATGTTTTATTTACACCAAACTGTTCATCAATTAGTCTCTCCTAGTTTGTCCCTTATATCTGCTGTTCAGAGGCTGTGTGTGGGTAGATAATCCATATCCTTTTCAAACTCGAGTGATTCGAATTCTCTTAGTAACCGTAGCCTCTCGTGTAGCTCCCGACTCTATTGGCACCCTGTCCGTCAAACTGTCTTTCTTACGGCTATGTCACACTCTCCGTTCGCTTTTAACAAGTAGGATTCCAGGGAGGCCTTACTCTAAGTTATGTTAGGAATACAATACGTGTGAACAACCCTCTGTATATGGCACTCGTAGACTTGAAGGGAGCCTTCAACCAGGTGGAAATGGAGCATGATGTACGGGCTATTGGAAAAACTCAGAATGGATTACAGCGACAGAATGATTACAGCGACCGAAAACTTCATGAATAATCTAAAAATACAACAGAAGTAAATAAAATCGATGTGAACGAGAGACAAAAGACAGATAGAGGCTAAAATTAACAAAGGGCTCATTATCTGGTGATTAAGAAGTCAGCATTCGTCCATTTTTTTCAAATGATGACCATCGGCTAAAAAAGTATGGAAGTTCGAGAAAAGTGAAGGAAGACCCTTATTGGATGTGTTTGTAATTTCCTGTGAAATTCCTGGATTTGTCATCATTAACATAAATGAAATATTGATATTTTCATGACGAAGTTTGTATAATTGGTTCCGACGTGGTACAATGAATGCCGTACGCTAATTTATATGCTATTCGTTTACTCTTTTGTACACCATGGTGTCACTCTAGGTAGTTAAGATTCTCATGTGTATCTTGTAATACAATACAATATATATACATTAAAACGAAAAACACAATTGAGAGGGACATAAACGGAGAGAGCGTAGTCAGGTATTATAACACCTTAGTCACGCTTAGATCTTTACAAGGACATCCAACAAACAGCGAAGGGAATTATTTTGAAAACTTATTTATCTTTGCTAAAACTTTGGATTACTTACCGTGGAGGGCAGTTTATTTTGATGGGAGTTCCATCGGTTACTCATGAGTATCGGCTAGAACAAGGCTCACTGTTTAATATTGCAACACATATATAGGGCCAGGTACGCCATATTCGCAAAGAAAGTGTAATTAACTTAGCTATTTTTTGGATTCGTCAATTATATTTTGAGTCGAAATAAGTCTCATTTTAGGGTTTTACCCTAAAACCGCGGAGCTATTAATACTCCAGAACAGAAGATGAGGCATTATTGATCTTCATTAATTTTTTGCTTTAATTATTCCACAAATAAGTTATTGTAGCGTCATAAGACGCTTTTATGAGTAGGTATGATTTTTTTTGCAAATCATCAGGGAATTAGAAGCAAAATATTTTTAGTAACTTAAATAAAATTATACTCCACAATAGGTTTAATAGCTCAACACTTCCGAAGTGTCGAAACCCGGTTCGTGTTATTAAACCTATTGTGGAGTATACAAAGTTTTATTTAAGTTACTATGAATTACTTCCACAAAGTCAAGCCTGGAACCATTTCCTTTGCGCAAAATATTTTTGGTTGGGAAACAGTTAACATCAGGAGAACATTATGAACTGCAATGGAAATTCGAGTTTTCATAAGATTAATCTCATTCTATGAGGTGTTATAAGAACTTTGCTGCACATGCCTCCTGTTTTTTTGGCCGATATCTGCGCGCACAATTGCCATAATGGCTTATTAAAGATAACACAGAACTCTGTGGCACCTGCCTTCATTGAACTTCTCATCAGGGAAAAGAATGTATGCTTGGTTGGCGGTGCAGGAATTTTTTAACACATAAAGGCTGATTTGACCGGCATATCGACGCTCTACCTACTGGTGCGCGAATGTTTCACCCATTCTACCCGGTAATGCCTTGCTGGCATGTACCACGAAGTTCTGCGTCACATGTATATCATCATATCTTAACCAAAAGCTTTTTGCCGGCACATACGGGAATATGAAAGACGAAGAGACCAGGAAAAATGAAAATGGAAGAATAATTTAAGTTAAATGTATACCATAAACTCTTGTTGAATCCTGGTAAACAACAATGGGTCAAAACTTCCCTCTTCACTATTTTAGGGAATAAAGGTTCATTTAGGGCCCGAATACCCTAAGAAATTCAACTGATATGTTATAGTGAAAATAGAAACTCGATTAAAAAACACGGAATTTATGGTTAATGTGGAAATTTAAAAAGTGAGAAAGAAATATGTAACGAACTGGGCCAAAGGGTACAGCCTTTGAAGATTTAATTCAAGTTCTCAGTCGTCAAAAAACTTTGAGTGAAGGACATCACTATTTATTTCTCGAATTGTCATTAACTGGATTAGTATTTTAATTACGTAATGTTTTATCACCGTACATCAAATCCCTACTTTAGGTAAGCATTAAAGTATCGCGGCTATTTGATCGGAAAACATGTGTCTTTGATGCATTTTTAACTCTTTGAAATCTGTTTACAAGGCAAATTTTTTTTATGGCAAGTAAATATCTCGTTATTCGCGGAATAACTCATAGTTGACGGATGAGCGCGGACGGAGACATGCGGAAGCAGGATATCAATTTGAACATCGCGCGTGTGCGTCAGCGCGTAGGCGCCGTCTTTTGTTTGTTTTCATCTGTTATCAAAATGGCAGCGCCTACGGAGTTTACGCTAGAAGCAGTACGTAATTTTATGATTGAAAAAGGGGGGAAAGTGACTAATCATGAGTTAGTAAAACATTTTAAGGTATTCCTCACAAATCCAGAGTCCAGAGGTACGTAAAAATATTATCTTTTATGTCTTGTAATACCATGTCCAACAGGTGACATCATGACGAAACTTCCTCTTTCTTGATTTTTTATACTAAAAATAGATGTCTACTGTTGATATGATGTGTAATTGTTTCTGTAGCAATGCATATCTTATTTGAACGATAATACGTGCTCATTCATGGTTAGCAGCATTGATAGAGTGTTATTTGTACTTAAACTCCTTACTACTCACTTTTTTATTGATATCCGTTTTTTGTTTACAGTGGAAGCAAGAACGATTTTTAAAGAGTACGTCAACACATTGGCTTCTATAAAGAATGAAGAGGTTTGTTACCTTTCATGTTTTGTGCATTATCTCTGCCTTGATGTGGTGATTGAATCTACACTTGTGTTTCATTGGTGGTTATTTCCAGGGTGAAAAATATTTAATCTTGAAAAGGAAGTACAGGCCGTACGAGCTTCTTGATGCTGTTGGTTTAGCTAGTCCTTCATCCATGGCTTCTAACGAAACTACCCCTACGTCACCAGGCCATTCCAGTGCTCTGACCGGAACACCTTTGTATCATCCCATGGAGGTTTTGGATTTCACATCACCTGCTCGACAACCACCCCCATATCGTCCTCCTCCTCCACCAATTTCACCACCAAAATCATCGCCTTTACCAGCTCCAAATTATCCTTCCATGCCTTGCCAAACTTCTGTGTTGTCCACATTACCTGAGGGTTCAGTTGTGTCACAAGTTCCAATGTCTCAAGAAGCTAGTGAATCTTTTAAACCAGTGCCTCAATCTGAAGGAAGTGATATGTCAAATAAGGAAACCGATCCTCCTCCACCAGTTCCTCCAAGAAGAAGAAGCAGTGGTAGAATCGACAACAAGGAAAATCTCCCCGAAACAATGAGGAAAGCAAGCATCGAAGAACAACGTGAAGATCAAAAATCAGTAAGTGTCCTCAATATTTCTGTTTATTTCTTTTGTTCGCGTTTGTGTTTGTGTCGAAAATCATCCATTAGTTTTTTGTGTCTATATTTATGTATAAGAGTATTCCAGTTGGTGGGAGTATTTATGAATATCTTATTATTGTTATATTTAAGTGGGGATTAATTTGAAAATATTGGTGTCAGTATTTAAGCCCTAGATATATATGCTTATTTCATATGGATATCGAGCTGGTGTCCTCCTGCTTAGTTTTTTTAATACTCTAGGCTTTACGTTATAAATAGCAATTTTTATTATGTATCTTTGCCTAACCGTTCTCGTCATTCTAGTTTGCAACGTAAAATGGCATGTGAAAATTATAATTCATGGGTATAAATTTGTGCACTAAACATTAGTGTGTGTATCTTGTAGTGTCATCTTATATTTGTTACCCTGGCATTTGCTTCATTTTTGCATTTCCTATCATTTTGCATTAAGTACCTAAGGATCTGATAAATTACCTATTATATTTGTTTTCTCTTGGGAACCAAGCTCTTTGAGAAATGAGGAAATTTACTCCAGGGTGGGAGTGGTTTCTTAAGCATATTGAGCTAGTTGACCTCTATCATATTGATACAGTATATTCTGTTGTTAATTCCAGCTGAACACCCTTTAAAGAATTTTTCAGGACTAACCTTTCGTGTTCTAAATCCTTGGTATATTATAATATTTGGTGTGAGATTTATGTCTAAAAACTTCTGTAGTATTTAAATTATCCTTAATGCTCATTTGCAATGGGTCATTGTGACAATCATAATGGATCATTGTGATGTGAAAATAGTTGTTGTCATGTTATTATTTCATAAGACTCATTAATTTGGCTGATATACGATATCACTCCTGACGTTGCTTCATGTTTTACTTATATCTTATCCACTTTCTTATCTGAAATTTATTCTTGACCTCTATCTTACCATGTGAGTATAATTTTACATTAGTTTATGATGCCCTAGAAATAATGGCACAGTATAAGTTGTGTGCTAAGAGCTTTTCCTAATGTCAGTAATATTTTAAAGTTGTAATTTAAATTTCCCCATCTAAAAGTTTGAATATGTAAAAATTGACCTTATTAAGAATTACTAAATCAGTATTGGACTCGCCAATTACAACTGCGACTGCTTGACTGCTTCTTAGTTGTTTATGATTGACTAGTCTCTCCGTATTAGAAATTATTGAATTGGTTTGTTTTTGATGAATCATCTTTGTACCATGAGTACTATGAGTGTGTGAAAAAACTTCACGTGCCATTTTTTAGATGAGCCTTTAAGTTCCAGTGCCTTAAGGAGTGGAGTGGTCTACTTGGTAGGCCAATCATCTTTCAGTTAATGGACTCTGGGTTTAAGGTCAGGGTGATGTTTCTTGAACACCCCAATGACCCAAGCAATAAATAGGCTTCTCTAGTTGATACACCCCCAATGGCATAGTGGCTCTACCTCTCCTCTCTTGATATATGCTGGTCATTTGGGCTGGTGAACTTGAGCCCTTGAGCCGGTGTACTCAAGCTTTCACTTCACATACCATTCAGTATTAGTCCATTCTATTTTTTTAAGTACAATAGTCTTAATGATGATGGCGTAATGTGCTGTTCGGCGGTCTATGGTCAGAGGCAGAAAATAAAAGTGTGGAAATTGTACGAGTGTTTCTTTTCAAATATGGATATACATATGTCTTCTTTGTTATTGATGACGTTGATTTCAGATTAGATATCCAATATATCCTATTCCTGTCTCATATTGTGGTTACCAGTGGTTATGATTCACCTGCATCATGGCTGCTCAACAATTTTGCCGGAGAGCTGGAATGCCATTCTCACTATTGAAGATTGAGTTATATTTATTTATGCTAAACTGCAAGGAGTAATATATTATCTTTTGATTGACAAAATACTTAAAAAAATATCAAGCATGAATATTGTGTGCTCTCATATCATGCTTTGGCCATTCCATATGAGGCTGTATAAGGAGTATTTTTAAATAAAAATTGGAAAAATCATGTAGCTACTTGGTTTTTAAGCTGACCAATGGATTTTTCTTGTCCTGAAGTGCTATCTGTTAAAATGAACTCCTCGGTAGCTCAACTTCGCATGCCATCCTCATTGATTATGACTCATTCTAAAGGTAGAGAATAGCCTTTTCAAGTACCAGCAAAAGCTTAACGAGAATGGATAATTCTGTTCCTGTCTTTAATCAATTGGACATTGTAATCGAAATACAGTCATGCACATTATGCAGATCCATTTGTGCATAATTGTTGTAATGTATTGATCCAGAATTTATTTTAGCTAAAACGTCTACACATAGTACTAGTTACTTATGTCAAACCTTTTTTTTCTTGAGTTAGACACGAAGTGCTGTGATAGATTATCATTATTGTCTTTGCATATATTATTACCCTTCTGTCCCTCCACAAATTTTAACATTTATTGGTGTGAATGGCAATGGCCATCAATGGAATTCTGACCAATAATCAATAGAATCAAACGCTGCTCCTTTCAATTGGGTCAGTGATCATCTCAACTGACCTTCATAAGAATCCATGTATCCATAATTTAGTAATATCTGAAGTATTGTGTGCACATCTATAATAATGATAAGCAAAGGTGGTCCACTTTAATTGAGATTCTCCTTGTCATGTCACGTTGTGTATCATAATGGTCAAGTAATCCTCATTGCCCGCACTCCTCTTCCTAGTATAAATTGAAGAATGCCTCAAGAGATAATATGTGAAGGTGATAGATTAGGATTACAAAAATACAGGATGTGCGTTGCCCTACACAGTTTGGTTGTAAGAGTCATTAATAATGTGACTATTTTGGCCAGATCGTGATTTTTATGCATTTTGTCTTTTGAATGGATTTTTATGTTTATTGATCTACTTAAACATTGCTAGTTGATTCATGTTATATATTAGCTTGGTGGCATGGAAATAATGAACTGTTACCTCCTATGTTTTAGATCCACGGTTTTTCTGAAGAAATGAATACATTTATGAAATATTCATCTGTATGTAATAGATATTTTTATCAATTCCTCTTTTGATCTCTACGTCTATTGTTTTTAATCCACCCAAAGTGACAGAAGTTATGAAAGTGGATTGGGGTTCTGATGCGGTTTAGTCAGATCAATAGTTTCTTTTGTTTCTATTACATTTTGTTGACAAAACTCGAAAGATAAAAAAATAGTAATTATTTGCCTAAGTCAGCAAATATTTATTTATTTATTAGTTGAAGAGCATATTATCAACTATTGAGAGTTTGTCATTGATGAATCAGGAGTTTACTATCCTTGGTCTTTTTTTACCTTTTTTTAAATTAACTCTCCTAGTTGCCCCTAATCTCTCATCATAAAATTTATTAATGTTTTTGGTTAAGTGATGAGATTATCATATTCTGGTAGTAAGTAGTACCGAAATTCATGTTAACTCCGGTTAGAGAATGTAATAATATTTGGAATAGGCCTTAAACATTTTTCTTTTCTCTGTGAATGTTAATCGTGAAATATTGATGGGCTTACCTTGATTATTTGGCAATAAATGGCAAGGCTTGGTGGAAGGAGGCTTACATTGATTTTTTGCTAATGACATATCTTTGTCATGATGGCTTATTTTGTATGTTCTCCATGCTTTAAGTTTTCTTATTTTTTCATCTTTTGTGGGAATTAAAGTTACAGAGGTGGAGATTTTTTCACTTTCAGTATTAGAATGGCCTCTGTAGGCACATTTACTCTTACTCCTTCCAATATTGCTTTCTGATTTGTCGGCTGCTAAGTTTTTTGGCGTATTTGACAGCATTGATATTTGTGGTTTGCATTTTATTTATTCCCCATAATGTATGATTGAAAAATATCACATAATAATATGGTGGTGAACATTTCTGCAATTTACCTGCCTAATTGTTCACCACTCTACTGGCATGACTTCCTGCATTTGCGGCGGCACCAACCTAGAAAAAAAAATATTACTTCGAGGGAAGTGGAAGTAAAGTCGACATTGAAGGAGATTCTACGTCCTTTTCGTCGAAAGTATTGGGCAAATTCAGGCTGTCGCACCAAACCTACTTGCGGCTTTCTTATTTGACGCTGTGTCTTGATTCTTCATGATAATGAATAGGATGTGTGCCTCATGAAGTTATTACGGTTGTTCGCGGTGGCAGTTTTTGTCGTCGTTCATGATAGATTCTTAATGTGCTTTAATACTCCAATTGAATCATCTTAACGTCAGTTTAATTGTCATTTTCACGCCGGAGGTTATTATTTTCCATTTTTTGCTCCGGTCTCATCGCGTGGCTCGCGGTCCTATTAGTTGGAGATTAGGGAGCGAGCAGCCAGCCGGGGAGAAATAAACGCCCCGCTATAATTTCCTCGTTACGACGGGCAGGAGGAGTCCCGCAGTCATTGTCTTGTCCCAGTTTTAACAACGCCCAATCGGCGGAGGACCTACCAACATACCGGCCGTTCATCATCAAGCTGTGCGGTGGCGTTCGGCCATGGGCGTCTTTGTCTCCCCGTGCGTTTCGTGCTTTTCATGTCCATCCCCCTTCAAATCCCTCCTCTCCCTTTGGTCTTCCGCCGTTAATTTCCTAAACTCTTCCTTCCCTTTTTCCGGCAGATTCTGTTCCTCCTCCCCCGCCTCACTTCGGCGCGAGTAATTGCCCGCAGCATCCCATTAAATGCGTAATGCTCCGCTCCGGCCGCCCGTCGCAGGCGCGGGCCCGGCATCTCGCCGCCCGCAAAGCCGCGGGAGGAAGAGCCGGGAGAGGAGTCCGATGTTGGGAAATCCCCGGGGCCCGCGTGTGCCCCCTTCCTCCCTCGGCCTCGTTCTCAAGCGAAGCGTGGTCGTACTTCGCGCCTCGTGGTTTTGGGGAATTAAATATCCGCCCACCCCCAGCCGCCGAGCTTCTCTTCCGCTTGTCCTACCCGCTAGTGGTGGATCCTTCCGGGATAATTGAGTTTGCAGGTTTCGTTGCCCACCCTAAGAGCGGTGGTATTGGACAGATTGTCGAATAAACTCCACTTTCTCCGGCGAGATATTGTAGAACAGCATATTCAATGATACTCAAAAGACTAGTCTTACCTGATGATGACTGCTAGACAGTTGAAACACGTGTTGTAAGAGTGTGAAATAAATTTGGTAGACAGTACGATATCGTTTGAGTATCATTGTTAGATTGTCTAATGATTTTCATCAAATAGAAAGCGCAGCTTTGGGTTCTCAATATCACTTTGAATATTTTGCTCGTGTTGTAAGTTACCAGGTTCTTCCTTGCTCTTCATCTCTTTACTCCTTGGTTGCGTTGCTTTCAAACTCCTACTCACGCGTGGGCCTTTAAATGACCCAATGGTGTTTTGCGACAGAAAATGAAATGCTTCATGGCTAGTTAGATGTACTGCTCGCAACATATTCAGAACTCAGTGTCAACGTGAGCCATTTCAACCCTCTCTGTATCACTTGACTAGAAAATAACACCACTAATTAGGTGTTAACCACCACCTAACTGCATTTTTCTCATTTCCTAATATGCACCACGTCGTTTTATGTGCTCCATAATTGTAGTTTTCCCTTCGATTGGTATCCCCAATTTTTTCTCGGCTCTCTACTTTTTTCTTCGGTACTCTTCTTTCTCTGCCAAACCTTCATGGAATTTCCTTCTTCCTCACTTCGTCTTCTTCATTTTTATCCACATATGTGACATATTTCAGGGGGTATATGACGTTCAGCTGTTGACGTTATCAATGTCTCAGTCTTCATCCATTAGGAATTGTACTTTACAAGTCGAACTTCATTTTTTTCTTCCAAGCTGATGGTCCTTTTCGGTCCCCTCGTCTTAAATTGACTTAGTCCTGGCTGGTAATGGAATCTGGGAATTTTTTGAATAGCTTCAAGCTCTACTAAATACCAGGAAATCCCGAGGACATAAGTGAATATTGGCCAGAAATAGGGAAATTCCTTGGAGGATCTAATCAAACTCTACGGTTATGGTTTAGATTTGGCATAATCATCACATCATGGAGGTCCCTAATTATTCCATCTAATGGTTGCTCTTCTGAATTAATTATTCATTAGAGTGTTAGCTCATTAAAAAGTTTCACGAGGAACGTGCAAAACTGATTTTCAGTGATTTATGAAATGATGGTTGGATTAATAGAAACCATTGGCGTAACAGTTCTGGAAAATATCGAGAAATAGGGTAAACTTTGGAATTTTTAAGCTCGCTAGTTTTGTTGCAGTCATGTGGCGTCAAAAGAAACGGCAATGCATATTTTTTATATATGCAGTGTTGTTCACGAACAATTTTAAGAATTGTTCGTGAACAACTCCCCCCCCCACCCCATGAAAAGACTCCCGGAATAAAGCCCAGAGTCTTCCATCTTTGCTTAGACCCCGTGTGTCAGTCGTTATTTGCTTACAAGAATAAGCTTTATTGACCCTTATATTATCCTTGTGATGACAAATTTGCGGTCGGCTACAGAAAGAGCACGCCCCGCCCTCCACCCTGAATGCGACCCCTTGGGTCCTAAATCACTTAGTCTTTTTTCACTGTTTCACTTTGATCGACCGGTTTCATCGCATAGGCGACATCTTTCAGAAAAAAATTTAGTCATTTTCATTTTTCAAAATGGATTTTCACAAAGTAAAGTCCGAAACCATCTAATTAATTTCATTTAAATTCATTAAGAACCATTGCAAGTCCATCGCAGGAGATAAGCTACTATATTTTGGAGCAGGGCTAGGCCCTTGGTATTAGAACAGGGTGGCTAATGCTCCTTGAAAACCTCCTCCTTATTATGGAAGGCTCCTCGGGTGTTGTATCAGTTTATGTGCTCCATGACTGCCAACGTTTCGAGGAACGACTCGCTCTTCATCATCAGGGCTCCTGATCAATCAGTCAGTCCAGAGCTTTAATGTTAAAGAGCCCGTCGTTCTTCGAAACGTCTGATCCAGATCAGTATGTGGAGCCTCTATCATGATGGAACACCCGAGAAACCTTCCTTCATGAGAGTCACTGGGAAAAGGTCAGATCATTTACTACTCCCTCCTTGGTCCTTGAAATAGGTGTCTATGGGAAAAATGTGGGAATTCTCTTCGATTTTTCAATTTCTTTCACGACACGGAGTATTTCAAAGGGGTAGTAATGAAGAATAGAGTACGATTCCTGCATAAAGTTTTTGAAAGCGTTTCACTGACTTACTACAGAAATTATCTTGCTTAAGAGAGTAAATTTAATGACAAAAAGTATAAGCAATAAAGTTAAATTGTAAATATTTACCGTATTTAAATACGTACTTAAAGCTCAGTCTTTACAAAAAATATCAATGTAAGTTTTAAATGTGTAAAGCTAAACATATCAACAGTATTGCTCGTAAATACTTGTATGAGCCACAGCAAATAATTTATGTCAATTTAGAGAAAACACAATTAAAATTGTTCACATTCATATTTTTTTAAATTTTCCCCTGACCATTTCCTTGAATATATGCGTAAGGCAGCTCGTGCAGGCTTACTGCTTGATGTTAAGCAGCCAGAACGGTTCAGTTCGTTGCGTATCAGAGAGGACTGTCGCTTCATCTCACTTCTAGTTCAGGATTCGTAATTCGACAGAAGTTTCACCACCTCTAATTTTGACCTGCTTTAGCCTGCTACTACTCTCTAATTCCATTCCCCTGCTTTTTCCTGATATCACAGCATCTTAGCTGCTTTTCCGATAAAATTTCTTCCAAAAAGCGGTAGTCCTGTATATCACAAATCAGTGCCACAAGTCGTGGGTATTATGAAAGCAACTTTTAATTATATGCAATAAACTTTTACGCAGTTGATTAATCTCGTTTAAATATTAATCCTACCTGACAAATTTTAAGCTATCCGGGACTAGCCACGGAGTTTCACTCAAAGAGGACGCCTCGGTAGCTTAACTGGCTAAAGCACTCGGCCGGAAATCGAGGGATCCGGGTTCGAATCCCGGTCAAGGCGGATGATTTTTTCTTTGTGGAAATTCGCACATTAATTCTACCTTAAATAGTTGATTTGGAATGTAGAACGATTCCTAGGATGTTTCCGAAAGTCAGATAAACGGATTAGAAAATAGTGGAGACTTGCCGGCTGTCGACCCCACAGTCCATTGAAACCTCCTGAAATAACGTGTTAGTCTTCCTACGAAACCTGGTTTACTCCTCAATTAAGCCAATATAAAACAGAGACCTCACTGAAGAAGCCGATTGACCACATTCTGTGAAAGTTCTACCTTCCATGCTCTCAGTGGAGAAAACTGTGGGCTTGAGAAGATCCACAAACCACGTTATTCCGGACCCCGAAGTTACCGAGAATCGATCCCGTGGACCTAACACACGCTTACAAGCCCCCATCGGAGTACAACAGACGTGCATACATACCCTCCGCATTACACCGAGACCGCCCGCCAAGATTGGATATGCCCCACTCATAAGCCCCTCATGCCAGAAGGCAGAATTGAAGGATGGATTCGCTATCGAGTTGAATCGGCTTATGGCGGTGGCTCTTGACGTTTAATTTCTTAAGGACTTGACTCAGCAGACAGTTTAGTCCTAACCGTCCCCTATACCTCCCGAGTAATCACGAGCACGAGGGGACGACAGGGGTCCGGATGAGTATCCTTTTGGGGTCATAAGGGGTGTTGTCTCCTCTCCTTATCTGCTGCGTGCCTGAAAAACTCTAAGAATACGGACGAGCGGTTGATTGGTGGGTGTGCCGTTGGACGTGCCACGGACTGCGGCCGTCCATCGGGAGGGACGACGATGTCGGAATGACGGTCGTTTCGATCCCTGTAGCCGGTGGTCTTCCTGCTCTCCTCCCGGCTTCGGCGGCTCTTCCTCAGACGGCGATTGAATGAACGAGTAGCGCCCAGTCATCTCGCTCCACCCTCGCTTCGATAGGGCGTCGTGGCGGAAGGAGCGACGGTCATTAAATGGGTTTATTTACCCCCCCTTGCTCTCTCTCGGAGGTCCTCCCTCCATCCCTCGTCTCTTTGCATCAGTCGGCTTCTCGAGTCCAAGGGATGACCGGCGGATGAGCCGGAGCGCGTGGCCATAACTCAGGCGTCATTAGCACGAGCCGCAATCAACTCTCGGGGGACGCAAAGGATGTTAAATAATGAGGGGAGGCTGATATGTTATCTGGGGATTTTTTTCCCATGCGATTAGATGCACATTGGAGGTTCCTTTCGGCTCCTTTTATGAAGGCGACTCGCAGGCGTGGCGTCCATTTCCACTATTTAATATTTATTCAGATGGGTGCCGAGTAGAGTGCTTATTGCTTTCTAAGTTGATAGATCAAATGGCTTATTTTTATGCCGAAAGGATTCAAACAGGTCTCTAATAATATTCAAATCCATTTAAGGGATAAGGAGAGATTCCGTTGAGGTCTCTCGGCCATTTCCTTTATATAAATCCACATTCAGTTAGTGAGATAATTATTTTAGAAATTATTAAAGAGCTTATTTATTTAGGCGATAAATTTTGAAGAATTTTAATGAAAAAGTTTTCCCCTGTTACATGTCGCTGTGGGTTTCTTTTACTTGCATTGATAACTCATGAATAAGTAATAATTTTTACCTTTGTCTTGTCACATTCCATTTGTGCTTCTCACATGTCCGAATGTGGATTAAATTTTTGTCTGAGTATTTCATCGCTGAGTATTGTTTTCTTAATGGGGTGGAAGTAATTTAGTTTCATGTTAGTTAAACTATGGTATGTTCTCGGACTTGGAGCGGAGGTTGAAGTACATTAATAGGTTGAAGGTTGGGCTGCATAAGTGATCACTCAGGATCCTCCAGATTGTTTGTTGGAGGAGGAAGGTTTTTTACGAAAAGAAATACTTCTCAAACCTGCTAAGTGGCAAATCTTTGATTTGGTTGATCTTCCCATTCATTAGCAAATGTACATGCTAATATTAACAATTTTCCTGTGTGCATCTTTGGGCTGGTCTTGGGTTTGATGTGTTCAGCTTTTGTTAACGTCACGTTCAAAAAAAAAACATTTTAATGTGTTGGTTCAGTTTCTTTCTTGTGCCTCCATTGATTGCTTCACCAAAAAGCGTGTAAGTACTTCCCTGAGTGTAAACTTTTAATCTTGTATTTGAGACAGGGACCCCTCCATCCTATTACCGTTGGCTCTAACGAAATGTATTTAGTCTCAAATTCATTGAAAAGTACAATGTTGTTACCAAGGAGGATGAGCGGAAATACTTCTGGTGCTATTTTAGTTTCCCATTATTTCTTCCAGAGGTCTCTCTCGTAAATATCAGTTACCAATAGCCTGTAAAAACTATTTCACCTCTATTTGGATGTAACTTTGGGTAATGGAACTTCTGTTGTCGTACAGTGTTCCTCTATCATCTCTCTAAGGTACCAATACTTCAAACGGCATAGTGCCCTAGCCTTGTACCTAATTTTCTCGAGTTGATCTCTTCTTCAACAGCCCATTGCCCCCTTTTGTTCTTCAGCTTTCCTCTTCTTTTTTCCTGTATTATTATTTTCTTCATTTGTTTATTAAATAAGGTGTCAGGGACTTGCGTTTTGTACCCACGCCTATAGGTGTGAATATGCGAACGCTGCTCATGGAGCGTGCTGCAAAACATGGCCAATATCACGAAGATAGTGCTAGAACTTAGCAAATGGATGAGACCCGCGATGCACCTGAAATGACCACTGTCTCTCAGTGTTTTATCCAGGCTGTAATATCCCAGTGTACCATCACAGCTTCGTAAACTTTAGCAAAACGTAATACTTCGTGACTGAATCGATCATTTCCATCTTTAATCTTCTTATCGTTTCCTGCGTCTATTCCAGTTTCTTGCACTCTTTTCTTATTGAAATATTTTGTCCAATCCCGCAGGATTATAACTTTATTTTTTGTTACAAATTTTCATTCTTGACTCTGTTAACAGATTTTGGCGCGGCCGAATTTTGTCATTTCTTCAACTTTAAATTAAATAAACTTTGTAGTTTTTTTATATTACATCAGAGTGCCTGTTATTTGACGTCAGCATCCTGGATTCGAGAACGTATCAGCTCCAGTTTTCATGCGGAGAAAATATTTAAGCAGAGATAATAAAACTAGGCCCTAATGGGATCAGCCACCGTAATAGCTTAGTATTTTCCTTTTATAGTGAATTTTCCTATAATTTTATTAGTTAAAAAATGAAGTTTTTACTAATCGGTGAATTGTTTGGTTTATTTTCATACTCTTCCTCTCCTCCTTGCTAATTTAGCACTCACTTTTCATAGCTTACTCAGGGGGTGGCGTAACGGTTATTTGCGGGTTATTGCTGTAGTTTCTGTCGGCTTATAGTGGTAAATGCTACTAGATGTGGTGAATCCCCGTACCTTCTATGTAGAGTTGCGGAGACTGGCGAATGGGAATGTAAGTTATATGGCCTACCCTACCTATTATATTTTGTAATTTTTTCAAGAGGAAATTGATACTTACCAATCATCTCTATGTGCGTCCTTGTAGAGGCTGAATAAGGATATATTAATTATGGTAAATGGATGTGCGCGCACCGTCATGGTGGTGGTGTCCCTGAATTTTATGAATGGATAATCGTCGCGCTTAAGATTCATATGGTAGCTCGAAGGTGAAACATGAATCTCGATTCATATTCGCCGATCATCACTGCATGACTTCGACACCTCTCTCCTCATATGCCGTGCATCTCGGAAGGAATATCTCTCCGTGCGACTTAAGTTAGAGTACCCCACCTTAGGTTAATGCCATCGTTGAGAGGCACTGGACGGTTTAAAGGACAATGAAATGGTTAGCGTTGTCATAACCTCATTCATAAAACTACATTTGCAATTGTCGCTATTAATGATTTTTTTCGATGCAGTTCATCCGCATTAGCTAGTACTATGTCTAAGATCTAGTTCACTTGTATCAGCTAATATTGCCTCGAGAGTGAGGTAGCCTGGAAAGAGGAGTGGTCTGCGCATTGGTTCGGCCCCCCAAATGTTCGTAGTTCGATTCCCGGTCCAGGCCGAATTTTTCTCGTGGCAAATTCATCCTATTTTACTATGTCTACGTTAAAAATATCTCTTTAAAGTGAATTGAAGTTGTTCTTGCGCCGTATCAGAGGGCTTAGGTAATTATATCGTCTGTTACGTAGTAGAATGTGGAGAGGAATCTGATTCGTTACGATTATGATTGAAATCATGATGTCTTTGATGGATCAGTGGAAACTGAAACTTTTTACTTCGGAGAAATGATATGTGAACGAAATGCACCTTCATATTTTATTTTTGGTTGTTCTATTTATGGAATATTACAATTTTGGTATAATTTTATAAGTTTGTTGTTGTAAGATAAGGAAACTTATTTTATTGTTTTATCTGTTCCATTTATTTTACTGTTGATTAAATTTTATTTTGTTTAAGTTATATGGTGTCAGCTTTGTGTCAATTACTAAAGGTTCTTGGATTTTTTTTGTCGTTCGCCTCATTAGGAGAGGCCCAACTCGGAGGTGGACGGCGAGCAAAAGATTAGCGTAAAGGAGCGGATGCAGAAATTTAACAGACTTGCATCAGAAAGTGATCTTCTGCTTCTTCAGCCTCAAGCCGCCAAGAAGAAAGCCGCCGACCGGGTAAGTTTTAGATTTTGTCAATTAAAGGCCTGTCTTTGCCTCGGAGATTCCTCGGCCAGCGTCCGTTTGCCGTCATTTGCCGGCCTCTCCGTCTCGGCCCCTCTCTCACTCCCTGCCTCCTCTCCTGTCCGTGGTGAGCAGAAGCCATCGATTTGCGGTTATATCGTTCCCGCTACCGCTTCTGCTGCCGCGTCCTTTAATGGGTGCTTCAGTGTGCCTTTCCCGCATGAAGATTTAACTCATTGCCACCGTTGCTTGGTAATATTAATGTTGCTTTCGGAACTGTTTTATCTTCTTCCCTGCAAGGCGGTGGAAAATTGATTTTTTTATGGATATTAACGGCATCCATAAAAATTTCATCTGACACGAGTATTGCTTAAAGCAGTTTTCACGTTCACTTGCTGAGTGTGACTTAAACCCTAAGACCGGAAAACACGCAAAAACTTGTCGCTGTAATTTTCAAAGACATCTTTATGGCTTTTTTTAACCTTTTGGGATAGCTATAATTAGCTGGGGCTCTGGAAATGCTCGTAAACTATTGTATGAATATTTTCTGGCGTGCCACCATTTTCTCCTTGGATCAATTTTTGCACCGTAATGGAAAAAATCATGCATTAAAATATGGATTTCTGTGACGGGAAATGCACAGATTTTAAGTGGCATAATTGACTCGAACTATGCCATAAATCTTCTCAATTTCCATAATTGGTGTGTTTAACTCTTTCCTGTTGCAGTAATCTTCGATAACTTTCACTCGCTAGATTTTGCAACGCATCATTATAAGTCGTAACCTCTGCTATTGCCATATCCTTTTTTTATTTTTGGGTCTTATATTGCGAGATTACTACGCATGGAATTAATAAATGTATTTTGCTCTCTAAAGACGCTTGTATTTTATGACGTAATTATGGGTAGCTTAACGTGCTTAGTGTTGCTTTATGATATCTGTTAATGCATAGTATACAAATTTAGAGTTAATTTGAACTTGACTCGGCAGTTAATTCACGTGATTATATCATTGTACATAATTTCGTGCCTCATTTCGTTAATTATTCCTGTATATTTTTCTCGTCAAGAAATGGGCAAAAATAATTCCTCTTCACGAGCAGACATTAATCCGTAGATTGGTGTGCTGTAGCTTTCCGCTCAATTCCTCCTTCAGCTAACCGCTTCATTTCTTCATTAGTCTTCATTTTAACGTCCCAGATAATTTGCCCCATGCCCTCCATCTTAGGTCTTACTCAATGTACTTACTCGTAACTTCCAGGGGTTTGCTGCAACTTATAATTTACCGCGTCGGGATGGGTAAATCACTGCGTCGGGATGGGTAAGTCCCTCAGCCTTCGAACGTGCTGCTTCACTTCTCGATACTATCTTTGTGCCAGCCTATATTCCTCTCTCGTCTCTTTCCTGCCTTCTTTGTCGACTACAATCGGAAGATGACGAATATTGTTGGTTCTTTTCTTTGTAGTCCTGTGACTCATATTAATATGTCGAAAGGAAGTGTGACGGGTGAGAAAGTGCGTGACGTGACTTCACTTATGACACTTCATTCGCATCTTTTTTTCACCGCAGGATCGTGCTTCAAAATGCATCGCATTGTAGTGCTTGCAACCTCGGTTTGTCCACAGTTGACTCAATTGTCAGACTTGCGTTTCTTCCCATTTTCATGTGAATATATTTTCACTAGCTCGATGCGCTATTTTGTTCAGTAGGTCAGTTAATGCGTATGTGCTCATAGGTGGGAAAATCGTTTCCACATTCAATATTTATATGCTTTTACGGCAAAGCGCAATGAAATCTGAACTCTATGGCTTGCCTTAGCTTTCGTTCGTAAACATGATCGAATTCGTTTTCGTATTGTCATTTTTTTGTTGACGTTGATTTGTTTCCTAGGTATTCCATAACCGTCACCAGAGAATAATTCAACGAAGCTGTGAGTCTTTCTCTTTTTTAATATCCGTTTAATCATAATTAATTCCATTTGCGTCGTCTGCCCTTCACTCGGCCAAAAATTATTCATCTCTGCCAAAGAAATAGTGGCTGATTTTTATCTGAAAAATTTCGTCCCCCAATGAAAACGACGATTCGCTGGTTGGTTTCATTCTTTGATGCAATCACCTACCAATCGGTTATTCCACCACGCTAACTTGTCAAAGAAAAGAGATAAAATTGCAAGGCTTGTTGAGTAATTATCTGTATATTTGTTGAAGAGATCAGCAATATGAGCTACTTTGCTCTTATATAACGAAGGAAATGATGTGGAAAGTTCCAGTATTTCCAATTACATCTCTGGGTTTCGAAATGACGTTTGTAGTGAAAGGTGTTATCAGCTACCTGTTGGTAACTTATTTGTCGGGCCTAATGTAAATATCTTGCTCAGAAGTTATGTAAAGGCTATTTTGGGGTGACTAATGCATGTAGGTATGAATTGTGTGACCGGATTAATACCTTCTGCGTGATCCCTACATTGTTTAACATGGGGTTTAATATTACTCAAATTTTCTGATGCAACTTGATGTCTTGCTAACTTTGCTGTTGCTAAAGAACGAGTGTCTCGAAGGATACGTGAGAAGCGAATGTCTAGATCTGCAAATTTTAGAAGCCCATGTTGGAAGGACTCGAAGAATATCTCCCAAATTTCCATTTAAGTATATTTAATGCTGATGTTTGTACTCTTCTATTATCGCGTCTTTATTATGGATTACCTCAAAGCAGGGCTTTTTGAGATAAAAATCACCTTCTATGACATTATATGGTGAAATAATGATTTCTAAGACCGCTTTCGCTTTATGGTTGGTTATAAGATATGACTTCCTGTGAATGCTTTTTTACTTTTAAATTGATTCCGCAGAATAATTTGCAACATCCATATTTTTGTGTAATGAACTGGAAACCAGAGCATCTTTTTCTACACCGCTGGATTTCGTGTTAGGTGATAAATGTATTTTTAATTCCTGTTCTAACTTCTTCGCGATTGTTGATGAGTGTTTGAAAAATTAAAATGGCATACGGTAATCCTACCGATCTTTTACTGAAACTCTTAAATATTTTGGAGGTTGTATATGTGAAAATGATTGAATAATAGTTGTTGTTTTTTTATTTGTGGTGTTTTGATAATGCTAGCTTGGAAGTTTTGAAATATTGAGTTCCTTACTTGCTCACTTACACCCCACTGAAATTGTAATTAAACAAAGACGATCGCAGTTATTCTTATTTAATCTTGGTTACAAGGATTAGAGTTATGAATTATAGGAAATGGAAACAGTCTAGGGTGCTTTGTGAAGGCGTTGGAATGGCATGGTGAAAGTTCTTTCTTTGATCGGCGGAATCCTTGGATGCCTTAAATCTGGAAAAGTTTCCGAGGAGTCTTGTATTCTAGAAAAAAACTTTATATTCAGAATGTTGGCAATATATGAAGGTCCTGTGTCTCCTACAGTTTTTTCTTTTTTGCAAAGGCAGACAATTTGTAATCGGATGGATCTTTTGAGAGCGATTTGTCTCGTCTGCGTGTCGTGCATACCGTCGAAGACTTTGTCGAGTCTTTGCCTATTCGAGCGTTTTAAAACCTGTCTGGAGAAGTGCAAGAAGGTGCGGAGTTAGTTTTTTTCTCATCACTATTTCTTACTTTACCCGCATGACTACAAAAATAAAAATGGATAAAATCCTTTTGATTCTTAGTGATAAATGTAAAGTTCCTTCATCAGTTTTATTACTCGGAAATACATGTTCAGGACTGATTGTTTAGATTGTGAAAATAGTGCTGTACAATATGCTATCTAATCTTGCAGTCACTCCCATTGATGGACTCTTATCTATGACAAAATCCGAAAATTGCATAATTAGCCGATAATCAGAGCAGTTTATGTCAATTTTTTATTGACAAGTGGAGAATTTATCTTCATTTCTTATTCGTTCTCCTTCTTGTGTTCGCTTTGATTCAGCGCCATTTTAAGCCTTGCTAATTTTTGATTCTGAAAATTTGATTTTATTTATGATCGATTAGATGTACCGACTTGTTTTGGCGATGCATGGGTAACTTTCCCTCATTCGTTACCGAATGAAACATTTTTTTCTAATTTTATTTTCCAGTGGGGGAGAATGTGATGTCTGGAGATTGATCTCAAGGATTTTGTGAAAATCTCTTGCTGATTGCTGCCATTTCTTGGGGCGCATATTTTTCTTCCACGCGGAAATCCTCATAGATATTGTCATTAAATGATTTCCCATGATTTGTTCATTGACCACTCCTTACGTTCGTAGTAGGTTAGTTCAACCGAGTTGTCATTTGCTCCTATTTTTTTCACCCTTTTGTGTGTTGCAATCGTAAGGAGACTTCTTTTTCCAGGTTAGTCTCTATAGTTTCGGTGTATCACAAAGCGGAGAGATTCTGCTCCGCCGAAGTAGTGGAGCCCCAGCCGTCGAAGTTGAATTTTCTCTAGTCATCGATTACCTCCCAAAGGAGTGGAACGCCCCTCTCTTCTCCCTCGAGCTGTCCTCTTGTTTGATTTCTCCCGCTGGGACAGAAATTACTTCACAATCGACTTTTTGCCGCCCGTTCCATTTGCTGTCATTCCATCCTTCATTTTCCCTTGTGCGTTGTCTGCATTCTAGCGGGATAACCAGCTAATTTGATCTGTCTGAGGACTGTTATGAGAGGCTCAGTCATGGTCGAGGCTTACTCATTAATATATGATTTTGTGATTGGCTTGTTACTCTCTGATACAGCTGTTCTTGGCTTTACCCACGGATTTATGATTCTCATGCGCAGTCGATGTTCAGTGAGAGGTCTAAATGTTGGTAAGTTGATGATATTATATTAATTTGCCGTACAGCTGCCCATTTTAATGTTCAGTTAGTCATTAGGTAAATTATGCATCGTTAAGTGATATTTTAATCTGGCTGAGTTTGTTTTAGCGTAATGGGTTTTAAAAAAACGTAGGTAGGTGGCAGAAGTAAATGGGAAAGCAAAAAAAGAAATTTTATGCGTAACCAGCAACTCATATTTGCGTCTAAATATTGCATTAAAATATTTTTAGGTGCTATTTACTTAGAATACGTTTTAGAGCAATAGAGTTTTGAGTACCCATTCACGCATGCGATTAAAAAATTCCTGTATTGCTGTAGCTTTAAACCTCAATGAAATATGACGAGCTGACAATCTGAGATTATTATCTAACTTTTTTGTAAGTCTTACGCTTTAGTGATCTCGCACATTCCTGGCATACTTGAGTAGAGCTCCTTCTGTTCTACGCCAATCCAGTTCCCTCATAGGCAAATTTCCTAATATTTCCCTTGACTAAACGCTGCCTTTGCAGTCGGCGTGTGATACCTAGTGTAGATTCTTTATAATGTTTATTCCCAAATATTTGCTGCTATCCGTCTAGGATTCCTCTTGTATGTAGTATTTCCCATTGCAATTGTATATCTTCATATTTAATATCCTATGGCAACTGTTACTAACACTCAATCTCATTTCATCACCCTTCATCGTGTGATTTTCCTTTTCTGGGTCACCCTGTAGAATTATTTGGTCCTTTTCAATTATTGTTTTCCTTTATCTCATGCAGGTCTGTGTATCTAGTATTATCTATGACTTTAATCATTAGAGAATATTGTTGATCAAGCCAAAAATGAAACACCCCAATTACTCCATCCAGGGCTTCGTCAGCAGTCACTTAGCTTGTGCGATAAGGATGAAGTCATTTAATTTTGATTTATCCTTAACAATCCTGTGGATTGAACTGTCTTACGGAAATTAAGGTTCACGTAATAAGGACAAATAATGTCATACGATTTTTCTTATAAAACTTACCAGAAGTGATTCGAATTTTTCCGGCGATAATTTCAGTCACATAATGACGAATTTATTTAATTACCATTCTCTGAATCGTCCAGACTCAGTAGTTGATGGCCTCACCTCATGCCACTCACCTTTTAGGCAGCTTGCAGGGTAATCTGTTGATGTTAACTCTAGACTGTGATGCCCGTATGTACCACTGTTGTGATACGCGATTGAAATAGAATAATTTCCACTTCATTTTTTTGCATTTAATCTGGTCTGCTTATAAATGTTTTGACGTGGAAATGCTGTTTTTGTTAGCACTTTATGAAATTAGGTGCTTGACTGGATTGATTATTGTTGGGAACCTACTTGGTGTCTTTGATAACGTCTTTTAATTGATCGCTTCTGCTGTGGAACCGTATTGTTTTTAAATAATCTCTTGAGTGTCATTTTGTCTTGCTTTTTCTGGTTAATCGCTTAAAATTAAGTCAGTCTTACATTAATAATTGATTACATCCCGAATGGAAACACGGAAAATAATTTGCAAAATCATTGTTATTTTCCTTTGCACCTTTCAGCTCTGCTGCCCCTAGAATATGCTTAATCACCGTCTTGTCTGCGACTGAGGTTGTGTAATTGTGATTGTTGAGAGTATTGATAGCAGGTGAACTTTATTCTGTAATTGCCCTTCAAGCGCTTTTGCATGTTCTTTTGTTCCATGTCACTTTTTATTTTTGTTACTTATCATTTTTTCTCAAGTCTTCCACTTGCTTTATTACTTATGATGCATTGTATTAATACTCTTGAAAGTTATTGCGTTTTTAAGCATCCGTCCGGGGAAGAAATTTGACCCTGACAAGTTGTTTAAATTAAGTAATCACCTCCGGATTTACTCGGTGGAAGTTTTAACATTCATCATAAAAACTCCTTTTGTTTTAATCCACACTATTTATTTAATAAAACCCTTGTTTAAAAAAAAATACACCACCGATTGACGCGGCTTTTTACCCCCGCCTCCCATTTCGCCCAACCTATTTGTTCCTCACTTGTATCCATATATATACTACCCGGCCACCTGGTTGAATTCTTACCCAGATGATGGCACAGTTTTGGTGTCGAAACTCGTGTCGGTTTTGTTAAATGAATAGTGTGGATTAAAACAAAAGGAGTGTTTCTATGATGATTGCTGAAATTGCCGTCCAAAAATTGTTTTTATGCTTTATATTTGGGGAACTTGCGATATTTCGTTGTCAACTTCCTCCTGTCTGTCTCTCTTGGAGGTTTTCTTTCTTCCAGAATCATTTATTCCACATTCATTGATTTTATTTATATGAAGCAACTACAATACTTGCTCCAATTTATTCAAAACACGGGGTGCGGTTGTTAAAGGTTTTTTCTCTATTTTGCTCTTGATAGAGGCTCTATTTTGTTTTCTTGATAGAGAATCTAGTTGGTGAGTGGTTCCAGATTGAAATCTCTGCTAAACGTTGCTAAACGAACGGTAAACTAAAATAAAGGCATCATTGTGCGATTTTCTAGGAAGGAAAACGCTCACTCTTTATTAAACGTGATGGTAAAATTGAAAATCTACAAATTTGGTAAAGTTTTACCTTAATTATAACCTTTTAATGAAGTATTAGTTACTGTCTGAGGATCGCGATCTTTGACTTTTCCTCCATTCCAAAATAATATCAAGGTGAAATGCTTTCGCGGGAGAAAGTTTTCTTCAACATTGAAAATCTGTTTGATGGAGTAGAGATATGGCTAAACCCTGTGAAAATATTCGTCCTGTGTTGCTGTGGAATACGTGGGCATAGACAAGCGTCTCCGTTGGGTCACATTTTCAAACTTCAGAATTTAAATGAATGAAGTGGACCTCTCCTTTGCCTTTTTTTAACTTTGAAGAGCATTCAGCTAACTTTACTCATTGGCATACCTAATGAATTTAAATGTCCTAATGTGAGTCCTCATTTATTGTTCCGGTTTGAATTTTGATAAAAAAGGCGCTATTACTATTCTGGAGATTTTTTTGTCTTATTTGTTAATGCTGCTATTTAAAGCTTCTAAGAATTGTCTGTGTATTCTTAGTATGCCTTTGTTTCATTTTTTCATGGTCGTTTTTCATCGTCGGAATACTCATTCCTAGCGACTGTCAACTATCTAATTTTTTCCTGTTGATTGTGAAATGAATTCGCATATCTTGCCACTTGTGCGTATCAAGCGGCAGATATGATTCATTCTTCCTTTCAATTGTCGGACCAAGCTTTTCCTGTTTGCGTCATTTTTTCATGAGTCACTCCTCCACACTGGTTGACTTAGTGTGCCATCAATGTGCTTGGCAGTGAGAGAGCACGATCTTCGACCCCTGTGAGGGACTGGTGTCAAAAGGTGACACCTTTTCTGTCTGTTTTTCTAAATCTTATTTACTATCATTTACGTTGTTGTTCTGTCAAATACTCATCCTCAAGAAAGTATTTGAAGGATTTCGGTCGCTCATCTTTCATTTAAATCTGGGCACTACCCTGAGAGGCGCTGCCAATACACATGACAAGTGATGTTAAGACTTCGGATATGGAAAAGGATCAGCAGAGTATAAAAAGAGAAGTTTCAGGCTTGATGTGGTGAAAGGATTCCATCGTAAAGAATGAAAGTAATGCACGTTTCCACTTGGATAAAATTTTACTCGACATAGGTTTCGATGTACTGCATCATCATCAGGCCATACGTTGTCAGAAGTAACATCAGGCGTCACTTAGTGAAAATTTGTTATGATCATGATTAACAATTAAATTTTGACCATTTTCACACTTTTTTATTATTCACCGACATTGATATCGGGTATTACCTTGATAATGAAACTATGAGTTGAAACTTGGTCGGTGAATGATAATAAAACGTGAAATAGTGAATTTTTTATTGTTCATCTCCAAACTTCGGTTTGCGTATGGGAGATAAGAATAAGGGCATAATCACATGAAAATTTTCACCATGTCACTTTTCGTCAACTCTCTGATGATCCTAAAGAATGAAAGTAATGCACGTTTTCACTTGGATAAAATTTTACTCGACCTAGGTTTCGATGTACTCGACCTAGGATGCGGTGCCGAGAATTAAAATTCTCCGCATCGCATTGAAATAGGTACATTCTGAAACTTCCAAGTCATCCTAGCCTAGCGTATACCTTCAGAATCTATACGTTCAATGGTATCAGGCTCAACTATGTGGAAGTTGATATTCACAAATGAAAAAACGACTTCGTTTTCTTCCACTGATTTATTTCTTTGGTACAACATGTTTCGACACATAGAGGTCATTTTTGTGCTTGAAAATGACCTCTATGTGTCGAAACATGTTGTACCAAAGAAATAAATCAGTGGAAGAAAACGAAGTCGTTTTTTCATTTGTGCTTCAGAATCTCTTGTGGTCCTATTGCGTCAGTTATGTTGCACCTTCTGTTCGCCCGTTGCACAGTTTTTAGCGAAGTATGGGCCTTTCCAGTGCGCTACATTTCGCGTATTTAGTCATTTTGTACAGTGACTCAAATGCATGCGACATACTCAAGGAATGGTCTGACGTGAACAAATTAGCTTTTCTTTTTTATACGAGGAGCTTCTCATTTTTTGCTTGCTAAATCGAATGTCTCTTGAATTCGGTGCCACAAATGTTTCATGAGAGTTCTTCTCAGCTTTGGGCTAAAATTATGGTGATATCAAAGAGTTTCGCTTTTTCTAACACATCTACGTCTAAATTTTACCCTGCAAGCCACCTCACGGGTGTTTGGCGGGGGGTTAAGCTATCACCTACATTCACGAACATGCACTACACTATAGGTGTGCTACCAGTGTTTTACATTTTTGATAGGGCGTTGTAGTTATTTCTTTCGCTAGAAATGTACTGCAAAGCATTGACTAACATAAGATCAAGTTCGAACCTTAACTCATGACTGAATGTGTTGTGGATGAGAGTAAATTGTCGGCGTATGAAACGTGGGTATGGATGAGAATGGAGAAATTGCGACGAACAGAAAATGGGATTGAGAGGTGCTGGTAATGGCCGGTGAAGACTAGTCTTTAGAGGATATTAGGAAAAGGATGAGTTGGTGGATGGAGGAGATAATTGGTGGAGATGGATAATGATGATAGTGGTATATTGGGGAAGTATGAGAAAGAATATGAGGTTTGTATATGGGATGAAGAGAAGTGGGATGAAAGCTATATTGAATTAGGCTATCGTGTTAAAGGGTATATGCATTCGGCTATTTGAATTATGAGTGGAGGTAATTTTCTCTTCATCTATTCGGACTATAATCGATAGACAATCTTTAGTAACAATATCTATTTGTTTGATGTTTTGTTATGCTCTCGTTTGTCCATTCTACCGATGCAGTGAAATCTGTACGATGAGATGAAATTATCTCCCAATTATATTCCTGAAACTCGGACGCAATGCGGATTTTTATGGAAACCTTGTTTCCACTGGTGGTAGTTCCTCCAATCTCAAATAATTCAGACGTTATTTCTCCTTTTCTTCACTGCTGCAATTTTTAATCGGACGCTAAATTGACGCTCTTTTACTATTGTTTTCACTCCCAGTGTTATTAGATGGACCCCATTGGTCGAGTAGTGCATCTCACAATCTACTCTTTAAATTTTTTTTAGTTTTCCATGTGGAGAAGTAAGAAATCTGTTGCAAAATGCATTTGGTTGTTTCATTTTCATACCATTTTTAATATACCGGTGGAAGGTGGCCGGTGTTTGCCTCCACTCAATACACGATCAGGTTTTCCAATTTTCCCAAATCGGCTTATCATGGTTTTGCTACGTTATAAGCTAAATATTTTCCTTGTTGAACAAATGTAAATGCGTGATCTTCTATGTGGACATCATTAGAGATTTGCGGGTCTGGAGGGAATCTTTTGCTTTTACTTTCAACCGCCAAACTTTGAGTATGAGGAAACACTCCTACGTTGTTTTGGCCCCCGGAAAATATTGGTAGCTACTACTGACATTCAGGAGTAAAACTAGCCTTCGTGGTGCTATCTTACAATAACTCTATAGTGTTCCGATGTGCGCCTCTGCACGTGCACGCCACGTGGTTCATATTTTTGCGTGACTGATCCATAGGCCACAATATTAATTTAACAATATCGCCAAATCCAAGACAAAGAGCCAGATTTTAGTGAATAGACAGCCCCGGATGTGCGATCGAATAGAACTGTCCGGAAATCACTTGTGTTGCACACAGTTCAAACATTAATTCTCTCCGGAGTTATATAAAAAAATATTTTCATTTGAATAATATACACGCATTTCTTGTTCTTGTTCTTACGCAGTACAATTCAGACACAAAGCAAGGACGCAAAAGAAATTTCCGTCGCTGTTTCATGATTATTAATGGGGTTGCGAGACGTATTCTTCATCTTCATCCGGTCTCACACGAAATTCGTGTAACCGCTCACTTGCACGGACTTAATATCTCGCAATCCTACGGCGCCGCCGCCCCATCATCTTAGACCTCCTGCGGTTTCGACCCTCCTCCCGCCTTTCCCGTCCCGCCCTCTCGCAGATTATAAAGGGGGTCCTCCTCCCCCCCCCTTTGGCCGCCCCTTGCGAGAGAGATAAGCGTCGTTGTTTGTACTCTTCATTGCCTTATCGCGATACCTCACGGTGGCGTGAGGAATGAGCAGTGGCCTGCGAACAGTTTGCTGTGTCACGGCGACCGTACCCCCATTTTTTTTCCTCGTGTTTTTCGGCGACTCATTCACCGAGTGAGGAGGCCCTTCGTTCCATCGGGGCCGTCAATCAAGGGGTCGCTCCGCGGGGATCGGACGGCTCCCTCGCCGCCGCGCCGGGGAGACCGCGCCCTTTCCCGCGCCCCGTCCGCCGCGGGGGCGCGGCGCCAAGCGGAGCCGGAGGTGACGGCGGAAGTCCTTCGGCTCCGACGTCGCGGCGTGGCGTGAGAGCGCTCTTTCCCGGCTCCGCGAGTGGGGGCGCTCACTACTGCCCGTGCCACCCTTTCCCTCATGTAGGTAGTTACACGCGTAGTTGAACGGCGAGCTGCTATCCATCACTCGGTCAGCCTCGGGTTGCTCTCCTTCTCTTCTGGGCATCCTCGAGTTGTACCTTTGATGCCTGTGAAATGAGCTCCTTAGATATTCGCGGTGTGCTTTTCTTTTACGTACTTGAGCTTCTTTACGTTTCATGTCAGTAGAAACAGCTCTTAAAGAAATTTTTGACTCCCATACGTCCCCTTTCTCAGGGAAATATGCATAGTGTGTTTTTACTACGTATGTGAAGATTGTTTGTTTTTCTTATGATAAAACCAAGTGTTCATTTAAGTCAAAATTTTTATGCCCTTTAAATGGGAAATTGTGTGCTTCCAAGATAAAATCAAAATTTTAAAAAAGTGAAAATTTGTATGCCCTTTAAATGGGAAATTGTGTGCTTCCAAGGTAAAATCCATTTAAAATATCGGTCCGTATGAAGTAAATTTCATATGAATCATTAATTGTTGCTCAGCAGAACCGAGGAGCAGTATACATCCAATATCATCAGTTCACGAGGCAAAAGTCGTATGGTCAGACTGTGTATTAGAATCTGAAATATAATTTTCAGCTTTGATTAAACTTTTTCCACTAAAGAGAAATAAAATTTTTTGCAATGAAACTCTTAAGCTACAAATTTGTTATACTTTGGTCCAAAATGTTTTCATGCCCAAATAACTGATATACTAACCTAACCTCGCACGGAAAAATTATCGTACTTCTCAATGTTAATTATGTTTTACAAGAGCTTAAGAAAAGTTTTGGCTCCGGTTGTTTTCGGCAGTTTGTATATCTTCGGTTATAGTTTGTTTATTGTGAATCGAAACTTTATCGTGGACGGTGCATTGTCGTGATTTAGTTATTGAACGTTTTTTCCTCTGCTAAGGATCAACATTCTCCCGAATTCTAAAAGGATAATAGCGTCGTATTCTTTACTATCTCGCATAATCTTTCCATACTATTGCTAGTTTTTATGGCTATCGGTCTCGGTTGTGCTTCGCTCGGCAAGTGCCTGTTTTTTGCTTAATATTATCTCCTTTTTCATTCCAGTGATTTGTTTTAGAAATAAGTGGAGAACTGAAAGTGTTCTTTCCTTACAAAATACAGTTTTTCGAATGGTTTGGTGTGTTTGTGGATACAAGTAAATGTAAATATAATTTTGTTTCGAATTTTCTGCGCATTAGAACGGAATGATAACACTTACCTACGTGGGGAAGCCGTGCCGTGAAAGTGATTCTATACTCAATTCATTTTGATTCCTAAAACCGTCATTATGAATCCATCGCTGTCAATTTTCTCCATTGCTGCTCCATTAGCGTCACTTAGAAGCCATAAGCCACGGAAACACGGTGGCTATGTTTGCTGAGAAAATGCTATCGACTTCTTTTAACCCTATTGTAAGTTTATCTCTCTCTCTCTATTATCTTAGTAAAATTGATTCTAAATTGCCGTAATAGTGGCCGGCATTTTTCTGTAGCTTATCTATGAGTGCGAAGTTTACTGTGGGGTATACTGACATAAACGATGAGCAATTGAAAAAATTATGTAAATTAAATTCTCCTATCCAAAAGTATTTAGGTTATATCGTGGATATTATTCCGGAAACCATTTACTGAAAATTTACCCTTTTGGTTTCACTTCTTTGTTTCTTTTTTGACCGCTGTTCGTCCTTTTGATCGCTCACTCCTTCCAGCTCTTCAATTTGCTGCTGATAAATTATCTTTGAGCATTTTCTCATTTATAGTTCCAATGAATCGTGTCTGTAATATAATTGATAATCTCCGAGTATTGCCATTTTCTTTCACTTGAGCTCGAAACACAGTATTTAACTAGGCTCCCTGATGATTCGTTAAATGATTTAAGTTGATTTCTTTTGTTTTTCAGAGTAAATTATACTTATATTTATGATGGAGGAATAATTCATTTGGACGGTATTATTACTTTCATTCGTGAATTAATTTTATGTCCTTCGCAATTGTACATTATAGTGTCTCTGTCAGCGTTTATTTTAAGCCCTGTGAAAATTTTTATATATAATCTTACGAAGCTCCCTCGATTGCGCCTCTGTGGTAGCCGACAATAGATCAGGTTCAAATTTCTGTGACGATTGGCCTTCTGCGTATTTCTGAATGGATAAAATGGTGAATTAATAGAGTTAGAACATCAACAACGATGGTGAGACATTCCTGAAACTTCTTATGTGACATTATGATCCTTTAACGATTTCGATTTTGAGAATGAAACGGGGAATTCCATGTATTTTAACATCTTAGAAGTAGGCCAGATGCTCTCGTATGTTATATATATTGAATTCAGAATTATCTCTGGGTCCCCTTTGAGTGAAACAAATCAAATGAAAATTCGTTTGAAAAATCCTTTGATGGGAAGGAGTATGTGTGTGCACCTCCAATTTGGTGAATAGTTTATGAGTGGGAGTTGAAATGTAGATCATTTGTCACCTTAAAAGCACCGGAGAACCTAGAATAGTAAGTTCTAATAGATACAATTTTTAAGTGAAAGAAATGGGATGGCTAAATTTGGAGACATTCCATGCCATAACTGAAGAGTAGTACTCTATTTATTATGATTGGAAATGCTATAAAAAGGAGGTATTTACTCTGGTACAACTGGAAAAATGAATAAGGGAAGTTCATGTAATTTGGACCACCCGACTTTGGCTGCATAGAGCTAACTCAATCCATATGATATAGTATCCTTACAAACTGCACGTGATGAATGTGGTACCGGTACGCTTGTATTTCACCATTATAAATTGGCTTAGCATTTAACAATATTTCAAAGTAAATTTCAGTTCCGTGTACTATGGATCCAGGATATGTTACTCGGTCTAGCTGGACCTGAACCCAAAATTTCGCCCCGAAATTAGAATGCATTCAAAATTGCCTGTTCCCTTGCTTTTAATGTCTTTTTCCACTGCAAACGATTCAAATAAAATAACTTTTGTCTATATTTTATGTTAAACAACTTATTAATATAGTTCGAAATATTTTGTTTAATTTCAGCAGTGTATGTTGTTCCCTCTCCACGTTGTACTGTTTCTTAAGCGTCTCACAAATTAGTTTGTTCCATTTCCTATATATGTGTACCATTTGATTTTCTGCTGCTCGTATTTTCATGTTAAAATCGGCACCGTTCAGATTTTCCCTGGTGATTTGGACTGGGCCGAAATACACGCTCTAAGATGGTCCGAATTACACGAACAGGAACAAAGGCACAAATGGCTGAATTCCGCAGTTGCATGAGTTCAGTTTATTCGGGTTTTTTCCGCGTTGGTTCATTTTAATGGACAACAGTTTCACCAACGTTACAGCCAGCGTCGTCAGGTCCTGAAAATTGTCCATTAAAGTGAACCAACGCGGGAAAAACCCGAATAAACTGAACTCAATGAATCACCGCGGAAGCCTCCTTACCAATTTTATCCGCAGTTGCATGTTTAGATGTACAACAGAGAAATGCTACACATAAACCTCGATGACTTGTGATGAACGAGTAGCCATTTCTATATTTCAACCAGTGAAAGTAACCTTGTAGTTCACAATTAGCCTGAGAGAAACGTTGCTAGCTTTAGTGAGTTAAAGTAAAGCTATCGGTCCGAATTACACGCTGGTTCAAATTACACTGACTTCCCCTTCATATATGCTTTGAGTAAATTCTTCATCGGTTACAGTTTCAATGTAGACAATTGATAGTTGAGTGTTTCTAGATTATGTAAAACCTTTCGGTGACTACGCTACTTAAAGAGTGTTAAAAGCACTGATAGGTTTCTGTTCATCATTTCCGGTAGTAGTAGGCTGTTAATCCGAAGAAAAGTTTGTGGCAACTTCTCATTAATTCTTTAATATTTGAACCGCTGCATTCTTTCATGCCTTTTTGTCTTCCCTTTTGATTTATTTTATATTATCCATCCTTGACCTCCCTCGGCAATTAATCTCACTCCCTTTTGATATTTCTTTCTGGAGACCCTTACACTTGAGAATGTTCGCAACGCATCTTTTGCATTATTTGCAGACTTTCAGTAAACAGCTTATCACTCCAGTTTTCGTAGTTTTTTCCGTCTCCGTCCATTTCCATCATTTTTATTCCCTTGTAACACTACATTCACAACGTTTCCGATCTTCTCTCCTTTGCTACTGATATCCTTCAAATGTCACTGCAGTGATTCAGAGAATGCTTTGTGTAACTTTTAATTCGCACAGGCGTTCAAATTTTTACCTTTGTTTATCTGTCTTTAATATTTTTTCAATTATATCTTTTCTGCTGAATCAAGTTATCATTTTAATTTGAGTTTGGCGATAGCTACGTTAAAGTTATGATAAAATCTCACTTCACGAAAGATGAATATTAATTTAAATATTTTACTTATTCTTTAGGTTGAATATTAAACTTATAAAAATAATGTAGTAATAACTTACTGCAAAAAATGTTGTTTACTCTATCCCTTTACTAGAGAAATAGTGTCTCATCAGTACGTTGCGCTTTTTCTATTTAATTATGAATCATCATACTTTACAAAGAAAGACAAAGTTCGGTCGATACAGTTATGCATTTTTCTCGGATCATATTTACCCAAACTGCTTTGTTATCAGGTAAGCGTTGCTAGCTAAGTGTATCGTCGTGCGCGTGTATAACTAGTGTTAGCTTTTTGGATAATTTCCAGCCTCTCTCACTATGTGCTACCTTAACGTGCAGAAGGACGTAAGCGTTCCAGCTTCTAGTGTCCCCTAGAATTGGACTAGTGGGAGAAATGGTAGTTATTCCTGGACCACCAGGTTTACTCATGCCAGAAATCTTGATGCGCTGGAGGCTGGCGAACGTAGCTCGCGTGATGTTGTCGTGTATAAAATACCTTTGGGAACGGCATTGGGAAAGTACCCTCATTTGTCCAATTCACAGAGATATTGATGCCAGTTATGCATCAGTAAATCCTGGAAATCGCAATACTCGGCTCATTAGGGCGGGTGTCCTCCCTGGCGGCGACGTAGGTACGGCCTCCGCGGTCGTCATCTCACGAAATCTTAAGAGTATGGGCCATAGAGGATATATTTATGCGATAGATAAGAAAAAGACAGAAACATAGGTAAAATAGGAATTTTGAATGTCTGGGCAGTGATGAGGGCAGAGAAGCTGGAAAGTATTTTGCAGAATATAAAAAAAATGTAGATGTGCTACGCTCTTTGAGTTGAAACTCAAAGAAAGTGTATAATTGGACTTAGATCAAATTAGAAGTCAGTGCAGATGAAATGTTAAGTTAGATTCAATTGTCAAGTAAATGTAAGTGGGTGAAGTGTGAATGCATAGTGAGGAATGAAAAGCGGGGACGCTGAAAGGACGCCGGGACGAGATACCGAATTGGAGAGAGAGCGGGTCGAGACAGCGAGGCGCCGACTGAGGGAGGAAGAAAACGGAGATAACGTTGGCAAGCCACACTCAGCCTTTTCTCCTTCACCAGATTTCAAAGAATTTTGAATAATGGCCTCTCCCAACGCAAATAGAACTAGTGGTAGTGAAGAGTCTTACTGCAGTATCATGGAGGCAATGAAGTTAATTGAACAACCATTCGATGGTAATTAAGGGAAATTGAGGGAATTTCTTGAAAATGTAGATGTTGCCATCGAGTTGGTGAGTCCCGCAGATAATGATAAATTGCTAAGGTTTGTTAAAGCCAAAATTACTGGAGATGCTCGTTCCAAACTCATGGTGAGAGATAAAACTAGGACGTGGGAACAAGTAAAGGCCACCATATTGGAAGAGAATTACGAAACTCGTAGGACCCTAGATTTCTACGCATGCGCGATGTTCGGGTCGAGGCAAAAATCGCAAGAAGGCATTGCCAGTTGGGCAAGCATAATTGGTGAAATGCAGACTAATTTCCGAAATGCAAGTGAGAAAGTTGTGGGAAGTAGAAATTTGTCCGGAGCCGTTTCGCTCATAAATTATTTGGCCAAGGATTGTTTGATTCAAGGGCTTGAAAATGAGCGTATCCAGATGATAGTTAGAAGCAAAGGAGATAGTGTTCTCTTGCCTGAGGCGGTAGAGTTGGCACTCGAGGAAGAAAGTGCCATACTTTCGGATTTAGAAAGAAAGAATAATATGTTCAAAAGCACGCCGAAATGTGATAATTGTGGAAAACAGGGATACAAGGCGAGTAATTGCTATCTCAAGGCAAACTGGTCGAGGATAAACAAGTTAGGGCGTTGAAGGAAATAAAGTGTTTTAATTGTAACCGTACGGGTCATTTTGCAAAAGAGTGTTAAGTGGGAATGAAATGCTTCAATTGCGACCGAATGGGTCATATCGCGAGGGATCGTAGGGCCCCCAGGAAGCCTAAGGAGAATATGGGATCAGATAAAGGAAGCAAATGGAACGAACGAGGGCCGGATCCTCGGAGAGACATAGTTAAGATAAAGGGAGTTAATTCAACTAAGCAAAAGAGAGCGAATACAGTTACTTTTGAAATATTCGAAAGCAAAAGGGGAAGGTTGACTCTGTTGATTGACACGGAAGCGGACGTAAGTTTAGTCAAAGCTTCCGCTCTAAAGAAAGGGACGAAATATTACGCAGACGAAAGAATGACTCTCAAAGGAGTCACTGATAAGGCCTTTGAGACTATGGGATGCATAAAAATGAAGTTAATGACTCGATATGAAATGAAGGATCATACCTTTCACTTGGTTGATGATCGATTGACAATAGGTTGTGACGGGATATTGGGCAATGATTTTTCAGAGCAAACGGGGCTCAAAGTGTCTATACTCGCAGAAAGATTAGAATGTGCAACTCAGAGATAGCGTTTGATGAGGGGAATGAGGGAAACGGCTCAGAGGAGCGATGCCAAAATCTTCGGTTACCCCCACGGAGTGAAGTGATAGTGTGTCACGGAACACGAGGGAGAAGGGATAACAGAGAAACGAGAGTTGACCCCCGGTATTTATTTGGCAGAATCTTTCACACTGGGTAAAAACGAAGGGTGCATCACCAGTGTAGTAAATACTACGGAGGAGGAAAAGGAAATTCGGACCCCCGAGGTCACGTTAGCTAAAGTAGAACAGGAGGAAGCTGTAAAATCTGCTGTAATTCAAGGAATGGATTCTATCCTAGAGCGAAGGGACAAGGTGATCTCCCTCCTAAGGTTAAATCATTTGAATGCCGAAGAGAAAAGAGAATTGGTAAAGACTCTGAAGGAGTTAAGCGATGTCTTTTACCCCCCTGGAGATTCTCTCTAATGCACAAGGGCAGTTGAGCATGAAATTCCCACACCAAGCTATTAGACCCGCCCAAGCTATTCGGAGTAAACCCTACCGGATTCCTGAGGCTCTTAAGGAGGAAGTAGAGGAGCAAATGCGGAAAATGCTGCGGGAAGGCATAATTGAAGAAAGTATGAGTGCATGGAATTCCCCTATATTGGTGATTCCAAAGAAAATGGACGCCTCCGGAGTGAGAAAATGGAGGGTGGTGATAGATTATCGCCGCCTAAATGACGTGTCGGTGGGCGATGCTTTTCCCCTACCAAACATTTCGGAGATTTTGGATCAACTTGGGAAGGCGCGCTACTTTTCCACTCTGGATTTGGCCAGCGGGTACCATCAGGTCCCCATGAGAGCGGAGGACCGCGAGAAAACAGCGTTCAGCACTCCAAGTAATCACTACCATTTTCTAAGAATGCCATTTGGTGCGAAAGGAGCCCCATCTACCTTTCAGAGATTAATCAACACAATGTTAAGTGGACTGCAAGGAGAGAAATGTCCGGTCTATTTGGGTGATGTAATTTTGTATGGGAGCTCCCTGATAGACCATAATGAGAAGTTAAGAGATATAATGCAGAGACTGAGGGCCCATGAGTTGAAATTACACCCTGATAAATGTGAATTTCTAAGAAAGGAAGTTGCCTATTTGGGTTATGTGATAGCGGAGGATGGCGTGCGCCCAGATCAAGAGAAAGGGAGGAAGGTGCAAGAACTCCCAGAGCCCAAAACCACGAAGCAGCTAAAAGGATTTCTGGGCCTGGCAGGGTATTATCGGAGGTTTATACCTGCGTTAAGCGGTATAGCCAAGCCCTTGCACGCATTGCTAAAGAAAGGGGTGCCATATGAGTGGGGCGCAGATCAGCAGGAGAGCTTTGAGACATTGAAGAAAATGCTAACCAGTGAGCCCGTCCTACAGTATTCTGATTTTTCAAAGGAGTTCGTCCTCATTACGGATGCCAGCAATGAAGCACTGGGATGTGTGCTATCGCAAGACGTAATCGGACGAGATAAGCCGATTGCCTATGCTAGCAGAACCCTCAACAAGACGGAAAAGAATTATTCCACCGTAGAGAAAGAACTTTTATCATCTACATCTACGTGATACCCTGAGAGCCACCACGAGGGTGTGTGGCAGTGGGTGAAGATCACCAAACATTAACCATTGACTTGCAAGTAGGATATTTAATGGGGACATGCTAGATAATATGGCCACATGCAGCTACATGGTTAGTATCTACATAATGTGAAATGGATTATTGGTTGTTATTACATGCATCATGCACTACAGACTACTCTAACTATATTTCACCTACCTATCCCTTTGCTACGCTGCCTATTGTTCTCTCTTATAGTACGAGGGAAAAATGACATTTTAAATCTATCGGTACGACAATTTATCTCTCTAATCTTGTTAATATGATCAAACCTAGCATAATATGCAGGGGTTCTCAATATATATCTAACGTCATCTGTGAACAACTCTGTTTCGAATTTACTTAAAAGGTTTAACCTAAATTTGAACCTGCGTTCTGATAGTAATTCTTATCCTAGTTCTTCTATTAACCTCGTAACACTTATACTATTATCATAACGGCTTTAACAAACCTAGCAGATCTCCTTTGCACGCGCTCTAATTCTTTTATCATACCTTCCTCGTACGGATCCCATATACTAGCGGCATATTCTAAATGAGGCCTGACAAGTGTAAAATAGCTTCTTTCTCGTACTCTCTCATCGCATTTGCCTAGAACCCTTTTTACGAATCCTAATCTACGGTTTGCTACACTAGTTATTTCCCTGATGTGTTTCCCCCATGACATGTCTTCAGTGATGACGACGCCTAAGTATTTAATTGAATCTACGTTACATATTTTGTTTTCTTTGATGCAATAATTATTCCGGGGAAAGCCATTCTTTTTCCAAAAATTCATAATCGCGCATTTCTTCAAATTTAATTCTAGTTGCCATCTATCACACCAATCATCAATCGCATCTAAATCCTTAGCTAAAAACTGGATCTCCTCTTCTTTTCTAATTTCCTTATGCACTACTGCATCATCGGCAAAAAGACGGAGCTTGCTATTTTTTACTACTGTATTCAAGTCGTTTACGTACAGAAGAAATAATATTGGGCCTATCACGCTTCCCTGGGGAACACCTGATGTAACTTTTACTTCGCCGGAGGTGACACCATCTAATACCACCCTTTGAACGCGTTCATGTAAGAAGTCTCCTATCCAGCCTACTATATTACTGTCTATTCCGTATGATGCTAACTTCGCGAGTAACTTACAGTGGGGAACCTTGTCAAAAGCTTTTCTAAAGTCAAGAAACGCTGCATCTACCTGTACGTTACCTTCTCCGGAGACTAAAATATCGTGAACAAAAAGACCTAGTTGAGTTTCGCAAGACCGTCCTTTTCTGAACCCATGCTGGTTTGTTATTAATAAATCCTAGCTGTCGAGGTGTCCCATTATTGATGTAACTATTATATGCTCTATAATTTAGCAATGGTGTGGGTAACAACGTTCTTTAGACCGTACCTGTTTGGGCGAAAATTCACCATTGTGACGGATCATAAGCCCCTGGTGTGGATCTTCAACATAAAAGATCCGAGTTCAAGGCTAATGCGTTGGATGCTCAAGTTAGAAGAATACGATTATATAGTCGTTTATAAAAAGGGTGCACAGAACTCAAACGCGGACGCTCTAAGTCGCATCCACCAACTAGAGGCACTGAGCGACGGGGCAGAGAGAGAGAGAGCAAGAATGCGAAGAGAACAGAGAAGCGATCCAAGAAGAAAATGAAGTATTGGGCGAGACGACCCAGAGGACGGAAGGAGATGAGGCGAGATGGGGATCCAGCCAAGACGAAGAAAGAAAAAAGGAAATTTTCCACGAGTTCCATGCCTCACCCATGGGAGGACATCAAGGAGTAACAGGGACGTATGAGAGGATGAAGACTTATTTTGATTGGCCCAACATGAAGACCTGAATAATTACATAAACAAATGCAAGTCATGCCAGATGAATAAGGGTAGCGATTAGAAGACGAGAATGCCGATGGAGATAACGAGCACGCCGGAGACCGTCATGGAAAAGTGTGCCCTAGACGTTTGTGGCCCTTATCCTGTCACTCTGAAGGGCAACAGATATCTTCTCACTTTCCAAGACGAACTCTCCAAGTATACATTGGCATTTCCTATCGAGAAGCAAGACGCGGATACGACAGTCAAGGTGTTCGTGGAAAATGTAGTATTGAAATTTGGGATCCCCCTGGTAGTGTTGACAGACCAAGGTGCAAACTTTATGAGTGAATTATTTAAGAGGGTTTGTCGCCTACTCCGGATCAGAAAGATACAAACCACAGCTTTCAGGCCTCAGAGCAACGGCAGCTTGAAGAGGACCCACAAGACGCTGACGGAGTATTTACGTCAATTTGTCGCCGAAGATCAGAGCAACTGGGATGAATGGATTTCATACGCCACCTTTGTGTACAATACGACTCCGCACACGGCCACGAGATTCACCCCCATCGAGTTGATGTTTGGACGGAGCCAATATACCCAGTCAGCTAACCTCAAGGGTACCGACTACTCAATATGCGTACGAGGACTATGTAGCTGAGATGAAGAATAGGCTGCAATCATCCTACCATCAGGCGAGAAGGAACCTCCTAGGAGCGAAGGAGAAAAGTAAGGTTCATTATGATAGAATGACCAACGTGGAGATATTTAAGCCTGGTGACAAAGTTCTTTTGTTGGATGAATCCATTAGGAGGGGGAGATCCAAGAAACTGTCCGCTCAATGGATAGGCCCATATGAAGCAGAAAGTGTGGAAGGAGTTAACGTAGTAATTTACCGAAAAAGAAAACTTGTAAAGGTGCATGTTAACAGATTGAAATAGTTTTTTTTAATTTTTGCAGGAAAACGATGGCCAAGGCTAGAGCCTTCCTTTTGATGGCGGCATTGTTACTTCGTTTAGTATCAGGAATGGAGTACGAGATAAAAAACAGAAAATTCCCCAGGGCTGTATTATGAACATCAAGGAGAATCCCAATTATACCACTCTCAATGGAAAATTGTCAGTTGTGTTGATGTAATGGAATTAGATGAAAAGTCAGTCAGGGGAAAAGATATGTTGTGACTACCACTATGTTTTGTGACCAATATAAGCTAATTGGGTGGTTAAACGTAACCGACTGTGCCATTGTGATGCATTACCTGCCCCCAAAATTGGAGGAAATTCAGGAAACCGAATTAATGATTACTCAATCAGTCAGGAGTGATGAGAGTTCCTTGAGAATGGAAAGGGGAGCATTTAATTTTATCGGGGAAGTAGCGAAGGTATTGTTTGGCACGTTGGATGACGATGATGCAGCTTATTACTCGAGCAAAATTGATAACTTAGAGAAAGAACGAGGCGATATCGTGCAACTAGCTAAGGAACAGATGACAGTAGTAAAATCCGCTCTAAGAACCATATATTCTACCGTCAGGAGTATTCAAGGTAACGAAGATTCCTTAATGGGAGTTAGGGGAGCACTTGACGCAGGGTGAAGAAGAGATCAAAAATAAATTCGAAATTGCCTCTGCAATGATTATGGTTAATAGGCATTTCATCCAACTAAATAGAGTGATAGACGAGACCAGAAGGAACTATGAAGTTTTACTCCAAGCCATTTTTAGTTCTCTAAAGGGAATCCTACAGCCGCATATCATAACCCCGGCTAGGATAAAAGAAATCATGAAATCTGGCGGAGAAAATATTCCGAACGACCTATCCTTACCCTTTCCCTTGAGTGTGGCTTACATTAGTGTAATACTTAAGCTAGTGGAGTTGGATGTGTTTATTAATGACAATGTGTTGGTTTATATTATAAAAATCCCTCTAACTGATCGCACACGATTCAGTGTAAATAAGGTGATCCCCTTACCGATAGCATTAGATTCTAAGTTTATTTTTGTTCAACCAGAGAAGCCCATATTATTATTTATGGATGTCACTAATCAGTACTATTGTAAACTTTCTCAGAATGAATATGATATGTGTAAAAAGGTAAATGAATATTGGAGAATATGTAAGCGAGAATCTCCAGTGCAATCCACATATTTCTGTGAAAAATGTAAAGCAGCGATGTTACAGCCTGTGAATACCATTCCTTCAGATTGCTCACAAAGGCTGGTAGAATTAAATGAAACGTCGTGGACACAGCTGGATGATAATGAGTGGTTGTTTGTGGCCCCTAAGGCACAAAGGTTGACAATTATGTGTGAAAAGAAAGATGCCATAGGTGTAATACTTATAGGTTCTGGAAAATTGAAATTTGTGAACAAGTGTAAGGGTTATGGTCACTAGGTGATGATTCAAACGAAATTCTCAGTGAAATCTAACAGGACTAGTAAAGATGTGATTCCCCCATTAGGCCTTGTGTATGAAGATTGTGAAGACGCAAACGTTCGGTTGAACATACAGACGGCGAAGTTAAGTTCCCCGATTAACCGAGTTATCAGTAACTTGGAGGATTTGCAAAATGCGAGTCATAAGGTGGAAGATGCAGAACGCTTGATAGAAGAACAAGAGTGGAAGTACAAGCATTCCACCCGAATGGTTCATCTTTCATGACAATAATAGGGTTGGTGATAATCTGTTTAGTTATACTGTGTTACTGTTGCAAATGTTGTCGGAGACTATGCCCTGATTGTTTTAAACCTTGTGACGATTGTAGTCCATGTAAATCAATTATTTTTAAACCCATGATTATAGCAAAGGTAAGGACGTCCAATGAGAGGCTGGAAACTGTAGAAGAGGGAGTGGAATTGGCATCACGGCCTGCCCAGCCCTCTCCCAGGACCACGAAACGAGCTTTATTGGAGCCCGCTGGTGGGAGGCGCTGACAGAGAAAGTACCTACCTTTGAGAGGTCCTTTCTCTTCCCTAGGGGGCGAGGTGTAGTGATCGGCTGCTCACTCCTTGCACTTTGGTAGTCGGAGTGTTAGTGCAAGGGGTGCAGGAAACGACAGACTTTGACCGGGCAGAGGAGGAGGGGGAGATTACTGGTAATCGGGAGGCACGCAGTCGAAGTCTGCCCTCTGACCCTTCCAGAAACTTCCCCACCACCCCTTGTTCTGGAAGTTTGTATCAGACCGACGCGAGGAAACCGAGGAAGCTTAAATACCCTGCCCGACGGAGATCGGGGCCTTTTTGCCTATAGACGTTCTGCTGTGTAGTCGGAGGAGACGATGAACTATAATCCTGTTAAATAAACTCCTTGAACGGATCTGTCTTCGCTTGAATATCAATTCTTTGGTGCGCAGCCTACCCAAGAGAGGAAGATCAAGCCACTCGGGTCTACCTCCGATTAAGTAGACGCAACCGCTCGAGTCTACTACTCTTTCAATCGTGACTCTCATACGATTGAACATAGAGGAACGTTTGTGTCCTGGTCTTCGGATCACGACACTAGCTTCTCGCTATGACATACGTTTTTTCAAGTTTCCACCCGCACCCTCTTTGAATTAATCCGAATACATTTGATTAGTGTAGAATTTTTTGATAGAGAAAAACTCCAAAATGATTGGCGTTATTTGCGGAACATGAGTATCTTGGGTGCTATTTTCCACTGTGGCATATTATTCTAATTAATCTATTGTTATGCCTATGGTGTATCGTTTGATCGTTACGATACGATAACTTATTAGTAGTAGTGTGAATCTATTGTTATGCCTATGGTGTATCGTTTGATCGTTACGATACGATAACTTATTAGTAGTAGTGTGAATTTCGTAATGTTCAACGCCTATTTCAAGCATTTTTTCAAGAGTATAAGCACAATTTTTAATATGTTCTGTGCCGCTCATTAAAGCGATAAAACTTTTCTCCCGAAAATAAGCCCAGACTATTAACAATTTTTTAAAATGTAGCTTGTATATGCATCCCTGATGCCGTCCACCGCTGCACTGGGGAGCGACCTCAGGGAGAAGAACACTCGAAGCTCCTCGCATTGTTTCCTTTGCGGTTATACAGTTTTCCACCGGAATTTTTGCAACTGCTGCAACACCTTCCATCGGAGGAACGCGCCGAGCCGTCACATACATTCTCCTCCATCCCTCTATGAATTTATGACCCGTTTCCCGGAAATGTGCGCCGTTGTTTTTGTTTCTCTCTCTCTCCCACCCTTTCGCATTCAGATACACACAACTCCAGCCTTCCACTCGTGCCGCCCCGGCATACAAAAAATAACAAAACCCCTTTATCTCTCGACTCTTCCCTCCTTTCTTATTTTTTCATATTATATCCTTCGCTTGTCACCGGAATATTCATCCATTGCCTCTCTCTCTCTCTCCCTCCCCACCACTCCACACCTTTGCTCGCTCCTTCCACCTATGCCATGCCCCGTGGTTCCCTCCAAGTCCGGGGGTGAAAATGCGGCTGGTGACGGGGAAGAAGTCGCGGCAGCGAGGCATAGCCGTCGTCGCACGGGGTCGCGGATGTCTCTCCAAATACTTTTAATGATGAATAAACGCGTCGGGCCGACTATATTCATTGTTTTCATCCCCTCATCGCGAAATAAAGAAAAAAATCCTGCGTTTTATGGAAGCCACCCTCTTCTCTCTCTCTCTCGTATCGCGTGCGTGCCCTATGGAAACAAGGGCACGTGGCGCGGGGTATGACAGAGTGGTTTAGATGCGGAGGGGGCGAAGGGGGGAGTGAATGGTATAGCGGCAGCGGAGGCCCCCGGAATGGTTCAGTGTTTAGCGTTAGGTTCGAGTGTGCCGGAGGCGTGGATTAGGAAAGGGGTCCACGCGGAGATGGGGATGGCAAGGGGGTGGTTTGGATGGATAGGGTGAATGGGGAGCCGTGAGAGGAAGGGGGGGGGGGTTGAAGGGCTATTCCCTCGGGCAGATCTGCAGATAAATGTGCGAGGCGTTAATTATAGGAGTGTAGAGAGGAGTTGAAGGGGGGGATGAGTTGGTGAGAATGGGGAAATGGAGAGAGTATATATATTTTTTTCTGGCCCGGGTGTTGGGGTAGGAATGATGTGGTGATATGGGTGCGGGGGAGGATGGTGGAAAGGGTTTTTGTTGGAGAGGGGAGGATTGTGACGTCCGCGTTGATTGGTGGCTGCCCATATTGAAGACAGAGGAGGTGTGAGTGCTCGAGGAGGGAATAGGTTTCGGAAGAGTATAGAGTTTAAAAACGGGGTGCGTTGCGGTGGAGGAGAGAGAGTGTGTGGGGGAAGAGGGGGGGACAGGGGTTTTGAAGAGGATCTCTGGGTGTCCGAGGAAAGGGAGTGGTCAGGATGGGGGATTAGGTTTTTTTCCATTCATTTTTTTTTAAGGGTTTGAGGTGGTTTTGGTGGGATGGCGAGTGTGTGTTGGGTGGGTGAGGAGGCCGAGCCGAGGGGATGGTGTGCGTAGTTAATTAATCGCGTCCGGTGAGACCCTCTCTGGTGCTGCTGCCGCTCTAGAGGTCGCGGGTAGTTATTGCCCCCCATTTCACAACCCTCCCCCACCTCCCCCTTCGTCCTACGGTTCCCCGAGCGCCATCTCTCTTTCCTCCCTCCCTCCCCCTTACACCTCCACCCAGCCTACGGCCCATGTTAGCTCCGTCCTTGTACACGTGGGCGTTTTGGGATGGACGCACCCCCTTGTCGTATTTTCCGGCCTATTTTTTTCTCTCTCTCTCTCGGCTCCTCTCTACCCCCACCCCCCGCCACCCACCCAACGGCCCATTTTTTCCTTGTCTCCCATCTCTCTTCTTTTCCTCTCCCACCTCTTCCACTCTTCAACTAACTCTTCTCTCTCTCTCTCTCTCTCTCTGCCTCTTCAACCCGCAGAGGGATATTTCATATAAAATAATCATATTAGCCATTCTCCCGGTTTTGTTTCTCTTTTCCTTGACCTCCGCGCATATATATTTTTCCTTCCATCAAGGGAGAGCTTTCTTTTTTAATCGGGAGAGGTAGTTTTGTGTGTGGGGGGTGAGGGGCGCGAGCGAGCACGTGGGTTTTGTGTGTGTGTTCGTTGTCCACTACGTCGGGAGAGAGAGGGAGTAAAAAAATTTAATAATGTGGTAATGTGTCTGGACGGAATTCTGTGGAGGTTTTTTTTTTAATTCGGAGAGCAAGGGAGGAGGGTGCACTCGGGATCGTCGTTTTAACGTCGCCTGTTTTGGACTTATGACTCCCTGGAGTCCCGCTCCGAAAACTGTTTCTCTTCCCTTTGCCGAGCGTCGTCCCGAGGTGTCGCCGGCACATCCATCATTCGTCACGCGGCGTTTGAGGAGTCGTTGAAGTGGCCGGTGGCGTCATGAGATGTGCCCTTGATTTCTCGGAACGGTGGCGGTGGTGCTCGGGTAATAAAAAAAAAAAACACGAGCCAGATATTACTTTTTCCGCTCTTATCGAACCGTGGACGTGCACGAGATTGCCACACCGTTGCGTGATAATGAGTATCGTAAAAGTTCTTACGTTTCAAAAAATTCCGGGAAAAATCTGTCTTTTATCTGTCGAGAGATTGTACTTATTGATATACATTATAACTATTTGTCTTGAAAAATTTCTCTTCAGGGTGACAATTCGCTTTTACGGCGAAGAGAATAGTAAAGTTTGATCATTTTTGAGCTAAATTAAGTGCCACAGGTGTTTTTATAGAATTAAAAATGATCTTTTTTCATGAACGTGCTAAATGATGAACGCATTGTTCGTTTCTAATTATAATTCTGAACAGGAATAATAAAATTAGCTCATGACGACCTTTTGATCTTTTTTCTGTATTTAATAATGTAGAATGCCCTAACGTATTGTTTGAATATTTTCATGCTCATTTTTCTTTAATTCAGATTCAGCATTTACGTACCTAATGAAACGATGACCGTATTTTCTTTATCTCAGAAAATTCTTGTTATATTAGTAATGAGGTTCTTTCATCCATCTCTCTCTCGAACGGTGGTTTGTATGGTGCCTTGTTTCATAACGACTCTCCTGGGTGCAATAGATTCTGCTGCCATCAATCACTTCCATTAATCCGACATTCTCCCTCAAAGTACTCACGCAAAGTTTTTCGTATCATTTTTCCTCCTTTAATGAGATCTCTCTCTGGCAATCCAAGTTGATGAGTGTAGATATCTTTGCCTTTTGTGAGACTTCAAATGCGATTTGCAATTGGTTTTGAGAATATTTCCTCATGAAACTCTGTCATATGAGGCTTGACGTATTTGTTGCCCGAATGGCTCTGGGTTTATCTCCTCGTCTGTTTAAAAAAAATTGACCAGAGGTGACGTTTCGATCGCCGATCCATCTCTTTTTCTCACGCCTCGTCATCATCATGTTTCCACCCTCGCGCCATTAAAGTAGCAAGCCATCGGCGGTCTTTCTCAATGCCACGGTGTGCTCGGCGTGGTGACCTGTTCCGCACTCTCGCACGAACCCTTCGACCGCCACTGCCACCGCCCACTCTACGCCCACCCTCTGCCATCCTCCTCTCGTATCCTTCCAACCCTGAAAAAAAAGAGAACATAATAAAACTCGACCGCGTCGCACGAGAAAAATTATCGCCCACTCCTCCTCACCCGTGCCCCCATCGAAAAATCTCCTCTTTGCCGCCGCCGCAATATAAAGCGACATTTCTCGCCTGCTCCCCTTCTCTCAAGAGGTGAGTTATTCGCTCGCTTCGAAATTTCCCAGCGAACGACCGCGGTCCGTATCTCATACGTCATTTGTCGTCCAAGTGGCCTCTCTCCGCCTCGCCCTTGTTTTCTGCAGTTCGCGCGCCTGAAAATATTAAGTGAGGCTGTGTGAGGGGAGGAAGTTTGTGGTGGGGGGTCGGGTTAGCGCGATGGCCAAAGGAGTGGCTGACTGATATTTGTCATTGGCATTCCGACCTATGATTGGCCTATTTTTTTAGAAGAGCACTTTTAAGTACAGTGCCCCGTCGTGTAGATGGGGTGTTTGAACGTGGTGTCCTTCCCATCTTTCGTAAAAGAATAGCCATCGGCGGGCTTCTCGCTCCCTCTGTATCTTAGTATGCGATCCTGTCATAGTTTTGAAATGTCTTTTCTTCCCGCCGTGAATGGCCGTCCACCCAAAATTCTATTTCTTTTACTTCTCTCGTTCTGCCTTTCCGCCTGGTTTCAAGCTCTTGAGTCGTGTGGGACAGAATTGAGTAGCATTGTAGAGAGACGTGGAATTTTGGGATCTTTAAATTCCTTGGAGGTAAAAAATCATTTGCCTTGACCGAGACTCGAATCTGTCGATTTCCGGGTGATTGTAGCAGCTAGTCAAGCTTCCAAAGGCATCCTCCTCCCATGTGGATTTTTCTTCGGGATTTGAGATCCGGGCTCGAGTCCCTTGTAAAATATTAACAATGCAACCCGACAGCCCCACGTTGTGGGTCGGAAATGGAAACAATCTCTATTATCGTTAACTCAAAATGCCCACGTGGTGAGTATCAAAATGGAAAATAAATGTGAGATAAATTAACCACGGTCTCCTACCTTTTTCAATTGCCCCAGCCTTCTCTGCGGTAGATAACATGAGAAACACAAAACAACATGCGATACGTGATAACTAGCAATTTAATTGATCAGACAAAATCATGTCATTGAATCAAGACACACAAAAACAAAGTATATAATATCTTTACCTTTAACTTAAGGTCATGACCCAGACAATTGTAATATTCTGCACCTCATACAGTTACTTCAAATGATTTACTTATCTTTAAACATTTTATGATAATCAACTTCTTTGAATTAAGCAATATATCTTCTTTAAACATTCATTACTCCAATGTAAATAAAACAAAACTAGCATCAACCTCTAATCCGGGTTGTACCCAACTGGGTTGTTTGGCTTATTTAAAATACAGAATTAAAGTCCATATTTACGCTCTTGTTGACAATACAGGTTGATACGTGGCTGGTGTCACTCTAGCTTTACAGCCTCCGGAACCCGTAGTCCTGGCGTAATGTGATCACAGCATCTGCACGAATGGTAGTCCTGTATCAGGGTCTCTCTCTCTTTGGCCCCAGTATCGCGGCTGAATGTCCGCTTCCTCCGGAATATGGCACAGAACCCCCACCACACGTCCGTTCCCTTCAAGAACTCCGCTGTCAATCCTCGCTCGTGCTTTTCTATTCGTCCCCTTCCCCAATTCATCATTGTCGGCTTTGGCTCTGCCCTCCGTTTCCCTATTGTTTCACCGCGAAAAGTTAAACATGGTGGGTGTTTAATTGTTATTTCTCCCACGCGGTGGGAAAAGAATATGGAGGCCCGCGTTGTGTTACACCCTCAAAGGGCGAATGATTTTCCCTGTAGAATTTCGCACTTGTGTGCAATGACGGGTGACTCAGTAAAAGTAGGTATTATCGCGACTATTCCCGGTATCCAAGAAAATTGGGGAGTGGTATGAAAGAAAGTAATCGAGTTGATGGGGTGGCTGGAGTCCTGGCATCCTATCCAAAAGGACGCTGGTTTGAATCTCGGCAGTGACGGAGATATTTATTATGTGATATTCCTATTCGTATATGACTGAAATCAAGAGTGATTTTCAAGCTCAGAAATCCGTTATCCGGGTGGGACGATAAGCCGTGATCCCTTGGACGCATTTCGTTAAGAGGAGGCTAATGCCGACGTCGTGTTTCTCTCCGCCCCTCTTCCGTTTCCCACATAATTCCACCCACTTATGAGCTTACGGCCTGACCTCTGCTGTCGGTTGCCTCCCGGAATGACCATCCGACCCGGTAGATGTATGGGGAACTCTCTCGAAGAGATGGATGGGGAGGTTTTAGGCGATGGGTTGGGAAGATCGTCACTGCGCGTGGGTAGAAGGGCGGACATCGGCATCGCTGCTCGCTATTGGCAATGGCACGCTCGCCCACACTTCGAGAAAGGAAGAAGTACCTCTTTGCGTCATTTCCCCCTTAATTCTCCCCCTCCTCCTCTGCCGGGCCACCCGCGAACATTCCGCCGCCGAAAAAAAATGTAAATTGATAGATAAATAATCCGGACTTGGAATGATGGTAGAGAGCGGGTATTGGTGGTGGGGAGGGTGGAATTGGGATTGTTTGCGTGCGAACGTTTTCAAGGGAGTGCGGAAAGAGGGGGGGGGGCGGGAGTGCAGAGAGCTGAGAGGAGTCGGGAATAAAACACGAACGCGCCGTGTCTGCGTGGCACAACAATGGGTGCTGGGTCGGAAAAGGCGTGTTTTAGGTGAACCGTGTTTTGTACTCTTGGCTGTTAATGCGTCTTCCCCATCCCTCCGCATCGCCTCACCGTCGTCCAGCTCCACAAGTCCTGTCCGAAACGGGGGGGTTGTCTATCGCGCGTGTTTTAGGGATAGGAGGTGAGGCGACCCAGCTAGCTTGCTCGCCCTCTCTTCCACCCTCTCTGTTCCTCTCTCTCTCTCTTCCGGAGATGTATATCCTCAGCGGGCATATCCCCCGCGCGTCTCTTCATCCCTTCCTCCCTCTCCCTCCCCCCCCTACCAACCCCCCGAAAAACACCCATTTCCGAACCGACGAATTTTCTCCACACTCCACCAAGCCCCTAAAACCATTGCATTTATTTTTTTATTGTTTCCCTGTTTTCTCGAGGCGTCAGGAATATTTTAATTTTCTCCTTTTATCGCACCCGTGTCGGATCGCCGAGGGAGATATAAATGTGAAAAAATTAAGAAATCGGTCGATCGATATTTTTTTCGTTGCTCCGCATCTCGTTTTTCCTTTCTCACTCTTCGCCTTCCGACTTTTCCCCTCTTGGTGTTAGTGCCCAAGACTCGGTCCAATGAATCCTATCTTCATCGTTCCTGTCATAAGCCACCTAGGTAGGTATATTCACTGTATTTTAGTCATTCAGCAACGGGATGGATGTTCATTGTACATAAAGTTTTAGGTATGAGAGGATATCTCTCAGCAATGGGAGTTTTTCATAGCGGCAATGGTGGTGCGATTTATATATCGGCAGTGGGATGACTATATTTTATATAATGATTATTTTTTATATTAAAGATGAGTTAAGTGCATATTATTGGAAAATTGTGGGACATGACCGACACCTGAAATCGCTTCATTCCTGGAACTATGCAAGGAAATAACAATATTGGTAAAAACAAAATGACTAGATAGTAATTTTCTCTCTGTTTAAATGAAAACCAGCCATGGTTTCTACACTTTATGTCATTATCAAGGTCTACATTAAGTACCGAAAGTGTACGACATTAAGTGTCGAAGCTATGTTCGGTTTTCATTATATCAGGGTGGAATTTACTATCGATTATTTTATATTTACCAATATGGATATACTATATTTCCTCAAAATTCGCCTGAAATTATTTCATTTGAAAGGAAATAAATTCCGAGGATGACCAGGGATGGAATAAATATGTCAACATATGGATTTATGTGGGGATGAAGCAGTTAGCCAATTAGCAATTAGCAGCCAAAGAGCTGCAGCGAACCAATTTTCCAATTGGCTGATAATAGTGATTGATTTAATATTGTTTCAATGTTTCGCCATTATTTTCGCATTCTTTTCATATTTTATGCTCTTTTCTTATATCTGTTTGTTTGGTCTCCCGTTTCGACCATTCCCCTCGGAGCGCGGTGAAAGCCGTCTCTGTTCTTGCGGATTTGTTTTCGTGACGGCGACACCAATGGGAATTTTTTCTTCGGTTTCCTTCCCCTCCTTCGTCAATGTCGATCGTGTTAAGACAGGTGGAGGAGGCGGTGACTCGTGAGAAAAGGGCGTTCCGATTTTTTTCCCTCGTCACCGTTTGTCCCAACGTCCGAGTCCTTTTCGAACGAGAAACGCACCTCCGCGCGCGCGTTCCCCGAGGTTCTGTCCGTCCGCCGCGGCCCGACCCCTTTTTCCATCGAATGCCCCTCTCCCAGTGGTGCGGGCGGGGGAGCGGCGAGTGTGACACGGAGTCGGATATCTTCCGCTCTTTCCCACGATCTTTTGATTTTTACCCGATCCACTTCAGTGCTCTGGACGTTGTCTCCGCGCTCTTTTTTATGAATCGCCCACACACACTCCTCCCTAGCCGTTCCTCGTTTCGCTTCCCGCACCCCAGTTCTCTATCCACCCCTGAAAAGTCTCTCACGCGCTCCCGAACCCTTTGCAAAGCTCCTCCACCCCCCCCCATCCCCCAAATTCCCCATTTAAAACTATACTCCTAATTGCACAAACTTGTTCTCGCGCTCTTTCCCTACCCCCACTCCCTCATGAGAGGTAAAGCTTGTATTTTTTCCCGGTTCTTTCCTCCGCGATGCCCAGCGACGGCGGTGGGAGCGTGTCGATGGGTATTTGTGAGTGTGTGTGTGTGTGTGTAGTGGTGGAGGGGGGCGCGGTGAGAGAGTCTTTTTTGGTGGAAGTGGCGGGGGGTGTCAAGGCGGGAGGTTAGTGTGTGTTTTTCGGGGCGCTTTAGGGAATGGCTGTGGGGTGGGAGGGGCTTTGTCAGGATGTGCAATCCAGTGCTCTCCTCTCTTCCATCCGCTGTAGCCGCCACGGATAGACGCACATGCGCTCCCTACCAAACCCCCCTCCCCCCCCCGGGTACGCCCCCTCCCAATGATACCGATCCGCCACCACCGGCGGTAGTTTGTGTCTCCCCCCTCCCTCTCCTTCGCTGCTCTCTTTCGTTCGCCCATGCCGACACACCGCCCCCCTCTCGCGAAACGGCGGAAAGGAGGGAAAAGTGCGAGTTGGGCGGGAGGTCGCTCTGCCGGCGGTGTATCTCCATCGTGGGAATGGAATTGTATGGGTGGGCGGTGTCGAGCGGAGTGGGTGGGGGCCGACGTTAGTTCGTATCGTTTGATGGAAGTGGGAGGGGGAAGAGTAGTAGTCGCCGACAGTAGTTGGCGGGGGGGGGGGAGTAGGCGGGGATATCATGTGGGTGGGGGAGGGCTTTTGTGTTTCTCGGCCGCGGGTGTGGGAGTGGTAGGCGAGCCCGACTCTTGTGTTCTATAGTTGTGGCGCTATTGGATGGTGCGTGGAAGGAGGTGTACTACTGAGAGAGGATGGGGTTTGGGGGTGGGTGTAAGGGGGGTAGAATGGGCTGTGTAGCCGCCGGGGCGAAGAGTGTGGGGCGTGCGTTACCGTCCCCTTCCACATCAACTCGCGAGCTCTCCTCACCACTCTGTCTAATCTCGCCAATGACCCCATCCTCTCTTGCTTTGGGTATCACATCCAAACTGCAATAGTGCTATCTCCCCTTTCCTCCAGTCTTCCGCCCATCCCGGCTCTTCAAACCCTCTCCTTCCCTCGCGTTCCATCATCTGTTTGCCTTCCCATCCCCCCCTCCTCCTCCTGCTTCCTTCCCTCGTCTCTCATACCCGCCTCCCCATTTCTTTGGCTTACTTATGCCGGCCGACAATCCGTAAAACACTGGCTCCTCTCCTGTTATTCCCAAGAACGGTCGTGTAGAGAAAGAAGGAAAACCCTACTTTACAGTCTGTGTTATAGGATATGTTGTGTCGTGTTATGTCCCATAAATACGAGGGTCCCTGTGTACTCTGCAGATAAATGCTATCGGGGATGAAGCTTTGATGGCTCATTCTTAGTTCCTACAGGTTGCATGCTACTTCGTGTGTTACGTCTCCGTTTGCATTGTTCCTTGATCGTATTTCTCACGGTGAATGTGGATGTCCTTACATTTTTTGACATATCCTGGTTTTAATAGTGCGGGCTTAAGTACTATGGCGGTTGCTCTGACTGTATGCGTCATGCCTTCTAGGTTTTATTTTGCTAATGATTTGAAAAACTCCGCATTTTATTTACGGTACGGTTTTCTTGAAGGAAAATGAGCAATTCCTCGTCAGATAATTGAGTATAATTTGAAAAGAAAAGATACATCTGTTGTCTTCGAAAATTTGATGGGAATGGAAGAGAAACACCGTACCGAGTATTGAAGTGGAAATATGGGAAGAGCTTACTATCTTCTCATTCCTTCTTGTTTTTGAGTATGCCGTAATTATTAGTTGTAATTTTCCCACTCATGTATTTTATTTGTATTCTTGTCGTTGACCAATTCAGTATACGAGCTAGTGGGTGCACCTTTTGCGTCTTTACGGATTTTTGAAAGTAGGAATTTACACAGTCGTAATTATTCTGTAAATGCGGTTATTTCGCAGTTATAATCAACCATTCAGGGAAATTTAATGTATCCACCGCTGTAAAATTGATCATTATTTCTTAGCTATACTCGTGAATGGGACCTCTTTGTCTTATTGTCGTAAGAGATGTATTATTATGTAATTGTGTTTTGTAGTGGAAATTCGGTGAAATGGAACTAGATGTAAAAAAATACTTTCTTGCAACTCCTTTACCCCATTTCGTTCAACTGTCGCCAGTAGTTTACCATGGTTAAAAAATATAGCATCGTTCAATTTTTGGTCTTTCTATCAGACTGTGCGAAAAATTCATTTCTTCATGGTATAAGTGTGACGAAATAAAGGATTAATTACAGATTCTTCGATTTTCGACGCGTACAAATTTATTTTTTCCATCAAGATGTTCTTCTGCCTCTATCTGTAATACTTAAATTAATACTAATTCTTCTCATTAATTGGAAGAGAACTTACTACGGAATCTCATGTCATGTTTAAATCGGAGCATAACGCTGTGTGCCTAGTGCAGAAACCTGGAATCTATAGATATTTAATGGGAGGAAATTTAATTGCACACGAACTGGGTATATTAGGGACGTTTCGGGATGTTGGTATAGAGTTTGCAAAGGTCAGAGTCGAAAAACGGAGAGCGCTGTAGAAGAGAGAAAGCTGATGGGAGAAATTGAGAGGATGCAAAGTTTACATGTGGGTGGTGTTGGTGATCAGGGGCTATGTGCGTGTGGGAAGTTTCCCTTTACCCAGTACGTTTTCTTTATCCTTCCCTGAACCCTAATGTCAAATCCCTCCCATATTCTGTCCGGTTTTTTCTCTGAAACTAGAGTTCACAATCTTACCGATTCAGGCTTCGTTGGAAAGTTTTTAATATCTTGTTCCTTTACTGCTTGGTCAGATGCAACGTATGTCCTCCTTCTGTTTTGAACAGTCTAGTCTTAATTATTCCCTAGTGTATCATTTAATTCCTTATAGTTAATCTGTATCACATGCCTCTTTAATTGAGTATAATTTAATGTACTTATGGTTAATCTGTGTCGCATCCCTATTTAATTGTATCCGAAAAAATTGCCGCCATGATCTAACTACGTTACGCTTTCGTGGCATGCCCTTGAAAAATGTTCCGTTGGGCAATTTTTACCTACCTACACTGGCATAAATCCCTCAATCTGACGCAATCTTTGCCGTGTTAAATCTATGTAGCCTACTCCAAACCATTGACTCCAAAATCCCGTACTTACGTCTTCGATCCTTATCGTACAAGTACCTACTTTCCAAAGTATTGGGTATGAGGAGCTATTAGAATGAAAAAGTTCTGTCGTTATGTACCGTTTGAATATTCTTTATGCCAATTTCAGCTCAAGTCAGTTCTCTCTCTTTGTTTCTCCTTAAATCCCATCCTGAAGCTCGAAAACTTCTCGATTCGATCAAGTCTTCGGGAGCCGTCGCCCGTGGCCGAAGTTCCCAAGGGGGTGTGTTATCATTGCGGCTGGCGAGTGAGTGCATTCGTCGCATCTGACCCGAAAATCACTTAATCTTATCCGTCCCCTCCCCCATTGCGGTTTGTCTCGCGCGGAGCGTGCCGTTTGTCACTTGCACACGCCCCTCCCCTCTCCCCCGCACTCACTCAATCATGGGAGCCTATTGCTTTGGGCGCTCGCACGCTTCCGGGGCCTTTCATCGCGAGGAGGTTTAATGGCGACTGTTTTGAAGCGACGCGTGTCCAAGATGGAATGGAGAGGAGGACGGAGGCCGGGCCGCCCCAAGGGGTGACGGCTCGAGGGAATGCGAGCAGCAGCACTGACGACGACAGGGCTCCATCCTTCTTCGAGGGTGCTCGAGATGGGTGGGGGATGATTGACGGGAGTCAAATGAAATGGGGAAATATTCCTGGGGCGAGTGGCCCGGAGACTAGGGAATTACGCCTATAAGGAAGGTGATGTGACAGAAAATTAGAAGACACGGTGCATAAAAAGCTTGAGGTTCTTTGTTGCGTTGATAGTTATTGAGGTCGGCGCACGGCCGCTGAGGTCGTGTGTGCCACAAATTCTAGTTTGGAACTTATGGACGTTTTTTGATAGGGATGAAGATGCCCGAAGTTGGAATTTGCGTATTAATTGCATCGGGTGCGAGGTTATTCACTGTGGGAGGAGGAAGAACGTTACATTTCATTTTCTGTGGTTGTCAAGTTTACATTTGAATTGAGAGAATTCGCTGCACCTTCAGCCGCTGTGATGTTAACGATATAGGATGGCAACTTCGTGGGTTATGTCTGTTTCTTTTTTTAAATACTGGTGTGGCATTGGCTATTTTCCAGTCGTGGGGTACCTTGCTTTCGGAATGTAATTAGCTGAATATAACTTCTAGGAATCTTCGATCTGTGGTGCTAACTCCTTGAGAACGCGTACAGATATTCCCTCGGGACCAGAGGACTCCTCTCTTTTGATCCATCGTAATAGCTACGTTTTTCTATCACGTTGAATAATGATGTCAGCCATCGGCAGATTAATAGCAGGCATGTCTAAATCGAGTGCAGGGTCATCCCAATTGTATTGACTTTCGAAGTTGTTTAATTTGTTGGCATTTTCAAAACTTAATGTTACTACTTCATCGTTGTTGTCCAAAAAGACTACAGTGGAAGATTTTCCTTGTAGCTCTTTCACGTAAGACCAGACAGACTCGATCACTGATTCAATCAAGGATATCGACGTGTTTAATCATACCAGGGTGACTGATAGCTAAAAATCCTGATATTTTGTTTCCTTTTGTTAGTTCGGTAGGTAATTGGGCAGAATATATCACAGAGTGGTGCAATGCTCGTGCCATTTAAATAAATCTATGTAAGCTTACAGTTTTCATTCATCATGAATACCGACAACTACCGTCAAGTCCTGCCTCAATCAGTGATATTTATTTATTTCATGGCATATTCGTAATCACTTGGCTCATTGTTCATTAATCTTTCAACATCATCACGGTTTCTTAATATGACTGCGATATCGTCTGGTGAGAGGAGCATGTTTATTTTCTCTTCTATAATCTTAATGCCGTTCATTCGAATATCTTGCGCTTCATTAGGTATCGTTTAATGAGTAAGTTGGTGAGAATCGCGGGTTTCAGTCTAAGCAAGTTGTTTAGAGTTGGCGGAATTTGCTATTAAAATAATGAAAAATATTTTTAACTTCATTCACTACTTCTAAAGTAATAAGAATCTACATGGTCAAAAATTCGGAGTGTCATGCAATGTGTCCGTTTAAGTTGCATTTAATTCTTTGATACCATTTGTGAAGGAAGATGGAAATTGAGGAGCAGTTAAGTTAGGCTCCTTGTCAGGAACTATGGCCGCTACCCAAAAAATACTGTCAAAATAGTGCAGAATTTGACTCTCCAGATCACGATGGACGGAAAGCACTCTCCTAGGAATCGACTTGTAAACATCGAAAATGTTTGGTAAGGTCTCCAAAAGGCCGAGCTAATTTGTCCCTGGCATTAATGAATCATAAAAATAATATGGCTGCCCGTAGAAGTTCTTTGTCTGGAGAAGTGATGACACATTAGAGTAAACTAATTTACTGTGCTCGATTTAGTGGATAGTTCTGATTGGAAGGGAACAAAAGCTGGAAGAATATTAAGATGGAACCTCGGAGGTTTAATTCAGCGGAAACTGTGGCCATAGGTTATTCGCACTTCATTACAGAGTTTCATGAAAAAAAAAAGAAAAAAATGTTTTCTTTCCTTTGCTATGGTAAATTGATGGGTAGCGTTTGTTGACTTAAGGCGGAGTAGAGCGCTGAGATTCTAGAAACGAGAAGCTTTTCTCTTTAACTATAGATGTAGTAGTGTACTGGCTAATAAGTGTATGTGTCAGAAGTTGTGCTCATGAACTATGATTGTGATGTATGATATGCTTGAATACCTAAGTCCCCTCAAATTTTACGCTTTGGCCAACATCTGCATTTATATACAGATGACAAAAATATCGATGGATAATTTAATCCAGCTATTCTTATAACTCAGATAAGCAGTGGACACGCATCACCTCAGGTGTTTAATTGGTAAGCACCTAATATTTTCTGAAAATGTTTTCAGTGATTGACACCGCTAAGTTTTACAAATTTTCACCTTGCAAGAACTTTCTTTTTTAAAGTACATTAGCGGTAAAGGTAGGTTTTGATAAAAGTCAGAGAATCTCCTCCTGGTTTTCTACACTCTCTGGGGCGTAACTACCTCGGGTATTTCCTTTTTTGCCTCAGCATACGATCTACCCTTCTTCATCCTGTCCATGAAACCTATTCTCCTTCTTCCTCTTCCCCGCTTGCTCAACATCCTTCCATATATCTCACTCATGAGCCACCCATCCTACATCTTCCAGCCACCTACACTGCCTATGCTGGATTTCATTCAGAAGTTTCCTTTCCTCGCCCACCGTTGCTAGCACTTTCTCGTTAGTCTTCCTTTCCGTCCTCCTCACCTTCTCCATCCTTCACATCGTCTCAAATGCCTGCCGCATATTTCTAGTTCTCCTATCTAAGTATCAACGTTTCTACACCATGCAACGCTACGCTCCATATCAAGATCTTTATAGCCTCTTACTACATCCTTTCCCAACGCCCCCGTCATCAGCTCTCTTCTGTTACCAAACGCCTCCTTATCTAACGTTATTCTCCTCCTAATGTCTTTTGCTAGTATGCGTTCATTTCCTTCAAGCGTGCTGCCTAAGAATTAAAAATTTTCCACTTGATCGAGTTTGTGCAACTTAAATGACCAGCCTCGCTTTCTTGTGCCTAGAGAACCTCATCACTTTCGCCTTCATTTGATTTATCTTCATTCCAAATATCCCGCCCTGAATTTGTGAAGCATCTACTAAAGCGTGCAGTTCTCTCGAAGATCCGCTAGACAACGCCTGATCGTCCGCGAACCTAACCGGCTTTGTTAGATGTCCTCCTACTTTGATTCCCCCCTCAAGGTCTACCCATGCCTGTATAAGGATTTCCTCAGCGTAAATGTTAAACAGCAAAAGCGACAGCGGGAACCGTTGTCTTGCACCGCGACCTATAATTGCCCACCCTGATTCAACGTCACCCGCCTTCACCTGTGCACTTTGCGTTGTATGTAAGCTTTCCTGTCTCCTGTCTCGTCAATCTATTCCAATTTCCCTGAGTAACTCCGTTAGTTTTTCCCAATTTACTCTATAAAATGCCTTTTCGAAATCCACTAAAAAAGTGAAAAATTCCTGGTTATGCTCCATGTTTCTTTCTACCAGTGATCTCATCACCTCAGTTGTAATTTGTGTAGACCTTCCCTTCCGAAGCCCACACTGGTAATCTCCCAAAAAGTAATTGGCCTCACTTCCTACCTTATATTGATTATTTTAAGTAAAACTTTGGCTATGTGTGAAATCAAACTGATTATTCTATAGTCCTTGCATTCTGATGCAGTCTTCTTTTTCGGGATAGGAATCAGGACTGTTTTCACGAAGTCCTCTGTCCATACTCCCTCCTCTTACATCCTACAAATTAGTTCGAAAAAAGCTTGCTTACCTTTATTTCCTAAATTCTTAAGCAACCCTTAAGGTATGTTGTCCACTCCTACAGCTTTTCTAACCTTCACCTCTTTCAATGCTTTTCCTATTTCACTGTCGAGTATCCTTATCCCGAGATTATCTTCATCTAGTGTTCCCTCATCCTCCATAACTAAATTAGTTGGTATACTATCGCTCACATACAACTCATCCGCGTATCCTCCAAAACTATTTTGAATATCTTCTTGCTCGATTTATATCCTACCTCTTCTGTCCTTAATTTTTTTTACCGTTTGCCCTTGCCTCTTACCTCCCAGTAGCAATTGGAGCCCCCTACCGAGCGAAGCGAGTTTGATTATAGAACTCCGTGTACTTCGCCTTACGTATGTCGGTGTTGACGTTTTTCCACTTTCTTCTCTCCTACAATTTCCCTCCGTAACCAACTGCTTCTGTGCCCTCCTATTGTCCACTGATTCCATTGTTTTCTCACCCGCTCTTACAATGACTTTTTATATTCTCCCCTTTTTACCTTTTCAACGCCTCCAAGCTCCACCTCTTTATCCTTCTACTTTATTAAGCTTTTTGAATCTAACATCACAATTCGTCATAGGTAAATTATGATCCGGGTCCACATCACCCTCCGGATAGCTCCGCGAGTTCTTGGCAGTGCTTCTGAATCTTTGCCTCACCATGATGTAGTCAATTCGAAATCTCCCAGTGTCTCCCGGCATTTTCCATGTGTACTTCAGCCTATGATGGTGTATAAACCAAGTGTCTGTGTCTGCTTATTTATTTCTCTTACAAAATTCACCTGCCTTCTCACCGCTATCATTTCTCGTTACTAATCCATACCCTCCCACTTCATGCCCATCTATTGCTTCCCCCACTTCTGCGTTTCAGTCGTCCATTACTATTAGGTTTTTCTTGCCCGGTACGTGTCCTCTATCCGTTCTTATACCCGATTCAGCTCTTCCTTCCTGTGATTGCTTGTGGGCGTGTAAACCTGGATCAATTTGAAATTTGTAGGGTGTGCTTTTATTTTTGCCACTTGAATCCTGGCGCTCACCTGTTCAATATTTACCATCCTAATCCTCGATTTTGCGCTTTTTACTATGGCTACTCCACGTTGAATCTCAACCGCACCGCTATAAATTACCCAGTAACTATCATAGTCCCCGCTGTCCTTTCATCTCACCATCGCACAACCTCAAGGCATCTATGCTCCCTCTATCTATTTCTCATTTTATATTTTCCAACTTCCCAGCCCCAGCTCATTGTTCTAACGTTCCAAGTCATTATTTTTATCGGTACTTTCCTTCTCATCTTCTTTTTCTTCTCATCTTCCGAAGTCCTTGTATCATGTGATGAATCTGTTGTGCAAGGATTTCGTAAGATGACGGCCTCGGGTGCCTTGCTTACCTCGCTCCCGGGCCCGACACCCGCCCCAGTGGGCGGCGTCCCGTAGTTGCCAGTATAGGTACATTTCTCTTTCAAAGACTTTAATTTTTTCTGAATAGTTGATTGTTGGGAGGAACTCCCACCCCCGCTTCCCAACTGTTTTTTACGTGACACCATCAGTGGACTACCTTTCGACCTACCTGGCATGGGTGCCTCTACCGGAGTTATTGGAACGCGCCAGACCTTTTAAACACCACGTCAAGGTCTTAGTCCGCGGGGAGAGATTGCAAGAATTAGCTACGTGAAAAAAACGTAAATTAGAACCAAATATATGTGGATTTCTTGGCGTGAAGAAAAGAGGGAAAATTTTCAAAATGGTTAAAAAATGTGAGAGTTATAAATATAGTAAAGAGACGATGTTTCGTTGGGAGAACTGAGGTCGAAAGGACATTTATGATTGGTAAGTACATAAAATTACCTAAATCACGTAAAATGATTAGGTCGTCAGTAAGGCAAAATGAATGGATCGTCGTTGATGTAAGTTAAGTGGCGATAAACGAGAGATGAGAAATGTGGAAAGGATTTTCGTGAGATATTTTTCGATGACTAGGCTGAGAGATGTGATGAATGGGAATTCCGAATGGCCCTGCCCCTTTGTCTTCAGAATTTTCTCTCCCCTTGCTTGCGTTCATCCGCGTGTGATTTGTCCCCGCCCGACCTATCCTCCTTTGCAAAGCTGGCATATCCATCCCCCTGGGCTGTGGCAGGGTCGCAGGGGTGGGTAGCAAGTAGTCGAGACCTCCTCCGCCGGCATCTCGCTCGCTCGGACGCGGTCTGGCAACAGCATCGGCCGCGAAGCCGCCTCCTCCCGTTCGCCCCAGATTCGTCGTCGGCCGCCGCTTATTTCGCCTGGCGCCTCCTCTGTGTCTTCCTCCCCTCGATGGAACTAAATCCCGTGCTCGTTTATGAGTATGACATCCCCAACCTCGTTGCGTAAATCGTGGCTCAGTCTTAACTGTGTATAATAGAATAAATAAAAATTATGCTTTGTAAAAAAGTGTTTCGATTTTGATTTTATTGTGTTGCTATGACGTTAATATGGAGCAAGCCTGTAGATCCATGTAGAATTGATGTTGCTTCTCGTGGGCGCAGTGAACTTCATGTTTAGTCGTAATATTTTTTTTCTTTAACAAAGTTTCTCTGCCGTTATGTTCTCGAGTTCATAATTTTTATTTTAGTCATCTGTGCTTATTTAACGGCTGAAAACAAATTAGTTGTCTGTGAGTCAATGGAATTCTCTTCTAATATCTGATACCATTTCGTTGTGAAAGTTTTGGCGTAGTTCAAAAGCCTATGAGGTGTATTAGAGTTATTTTATTGTAATTTCTCATTGAATAAATTGATCATAAAATAAAATGTCAGTGCGAATTATAGGTCTTCTTTTTTTCTGCTTAACATTCGTTGAATCCAAATTTTCATATGGCTGGTGGAATCTATTATACGAGTGATGTATCGTAGATAATTTCATTTTACTATTGAAATCGTTAATAAGACGAATGGTGTGGATTTTATATGGATATAGTTATATGCTTACTGTGGTTGAGGGAAAACTATCTGTGGACGGTACATTATTGATAAGCCTCAATTTCAAAAAACCTGCATTCAACTATTTTGTTACTGTGAAATTCATTAGTACTCGTCAGAGTATTTTATTCTCCGCAATACGCTCGGGAGTACTTGTGCAAACTATATTTTATCAAGTGACTAGTACAGTGAAACCTGCATTAAGCGACCACCAACGGTTCCGCTGAAAAATGGTCGTTGGTCGTTCGACAGTGTGTCAGTTTGTAGGAGTACATACTATGCAAATGAACGAACGTCTAATTTGAAAAAAATGGGAAAACTCTTGAAGGGACAGTTTTGTTAAAACCCATAGCGATGGCGTTTATTTCCTCGTACTTTAGTTGCTCCTGGAAAATTTCAATGCATATTAATCCGATGTACACATACAGTGAGACCTGAATTAAGCGACCACCGACGGTTCCGCTGGAAAATGGTGGTTGAGAGGGGTGGTCTTTATGAAGGGTTTCACTGTATATAGTCAATATTGAAAATAGCTGCGAGGAATATTGGTGCGTACCAATTGTTGCTATACAGTTATTGAGGGTGGTCTGATATATTTTTGAACAAAAGGATAGTGTCCTATATTTAGATTTTTTTGTAATGATCTCTATATTCAATTTCACCCAGTACCCGATGACATAGAAATATGTAAATTGGATCATATTAGCTTGGTCTAAATCAATTATACTGCAACACTATGCCTCGGGTTTAAGTTTTGACAAAAAATAACCCGGACCACATCTTCTCTAGAAATCCAATAGCTGCTTGGCGAAACTCTTTTAAAATAGAAACACCTCTGGAATCTGTCCACATTTTAATGAAATACCGCTCTTAATAAATTATTGTGACCACGTGAACTGAGTAAATGCAAAATATGTTAACTTCATATCTGCGTGTGGTTAACTATCGAAAAGCGTGATGCTCAATTTGCTAAATAACGCTGTCATCCTCCGCTTATTCCTATCTTTCCATTTTTTATATTATTTATATATTTCACCGTGAGATTATCATATATTTATTTGAATAATTGATATTCATTTCCTAGTCATTTGCTTTCTGTATGTTTATCAGGTCTATCTGTTTACCGCTCTTTGTCGTAGCAGAATACCTTTCTGTTAAGCCCTCCGAAATAGCTGTCGTGGGATGTCATACACTGTAAACCAGGTTTTCGACGCAAAATTAGTCCGCCGAAAAGCGTTCATAAATAGAGGTGGCCGTTGATGGAGTGAGTGGCGTGTTTGGCCTCCTCCGCGGCGAGAGCGCGTTTGTGTAATGGCCGTCTAAATTTGACGTCGTCCCTCCGTTGTGGGCCGCAAGGATCACGTAAGGGAATGCCTGGGCTTATGCGCCGTGCTCGAGATAGGAATCAGAAATGTTTTTGGAGAATCGATTACGACGAATTAATGCATCGCCATTAACGTCATATGGCGTTATCTCCTAGTGTGGCGTTCACCCGTGAGGTATGGGGGGTGTCAAATCCGTTTTTCAGTTCCCCGTGTCACTTTAACAGAGGGACGATGGTCCTCTTCCCCGTGCTTTTCTTTCGATGAATTGTTGTACCGCAATTCATCATTTTGACCGCAAGTAACTTTTCTGCCGGCTTGAATTAATGCACAATTTGTCATGACTGGGCAATTAGTAGATAAACCATGCGTGAGTGATCGCCTGTACTTCCTTAAATTTGTAAGTTTGCGTTTGTCAGCATATTAACAGGTGTCTTGTTTCATTAAGGAACACGTTCTGCATATCTATTTAATCATTAATTAAGTCAGTATCAATGTTAAAATTTGGCCTCGATCTTTGAGATAAGAATAGATTATCTTCATCTCAAAGCTTATTCCACACTTTAAAGATCATACTCTCACTGTTATAATATAATTGAATGTAGGCGTGTGTTATTTTAGCACTCATTTCCCCAAGTATGTATAGAAATGTCCGTGTTTCACGTTGCTTCTTATACTTTTCGCTTCCGTTTCTATTTTAAAATGTCTTCTTGACGCAGTTAGTTAACGGAGCATGTTCATCCTCAAGTATTCATTTAGATTAAGTGAACCAGAAGGTATTTCAATATTTCATCCGGGAATAAGTTGAAAATTTCTCCCCATGACGATTCCTGTTTCACTTAGCCCTTTCGCCGCTGAGGAGAGGGGAGGCTCCGAATAGATCAAACAGGTCTTGCGCGCGGGTCCGGGCGCGGGGAGAAAGTTAGATCATCTCTTTAATTAGATACACTCGAGAACAGAAGCGGCTTCCACCGCGCGGCCATTATTCTCGCTCCTGTTCCACGCCGGCCGCGGAAGTCGTGATGCGTAAAATGGAAGAGAGGGTCGCGGGAAGAAGATGATGCTTCCCTCTCCCCATACACTCCCCCCTTCTTCCTCCCCCCTCTATTTCCATGGCGGGCGAAAGGAGTGGAGAGCGTTGGGAAAATGCTGGGAGCGGGTGGGCGACTGAGGAATGAGTGGAATCGGAGATGCTTGAGGCAGAGGGTGGGATTGGGAATGGCAATAGCAAAGAGAATCTTTCCCTGCCGCGCTCTCTCTCTCTTTGGAAATTGGCCGAGCATGGAGAGTTGGGGGTCCGTTTGGGTGCTATGGAGAAATGAAGTGAGTTGTGTGTGTAAGGGGTGGGTCGGACGCGAGGTTCTCTGGGAAGATGGAGTGTGGTGAATCCAGGAAGGATCGACTCGGATGACTGGGGGTGGGCGCCTAGGGGAGGTGGTGCAGGGGTTGTGTAAGGGAGGGATGTTGAAGTTTTGCCAGGATCCGGCCCACTTATCCCAGGCCTCGCGTTCGCGCAAACCCCCCCCCCCCCCCTTCGCGCCCGGCCTATCCTCTCCACCCTGCTGCCTCCTCGCCTCCTCCTCCCACTCCCCCTCCCCCCCCGTGGCCACGATGTTCCAACATGGGGAAAACTCCCGAGGAGGAAGAAGAAGATGTGGATTTTGGCTTGGCGGTTGGAAGAACTTGGGTATTGAGGGGAAACTTGCGGAGCGAAGCAAACTTCGATACTTTTCCTTTTGCTTCATGGATCTCCTTCCCTCTCTACCCTGCACATTTCCGTCGTTTCCCTTATTCCTCCCCCCCCCCCCCCCCCCCTCGTGCCCCTCCCGCCCCCGCATCTACTGGCGCCCTTTCCCCTTAAGCAGTCCTCCTTTTCGTAGTAATGTCCCCATTCCTCCGAAAACCCCATTTTTTCCTCCTCCCGTCTCCACCCTTTGTTGGGATGCGCTGCTCGCAGTCTTTGGAGTCCTCATCACCTTCACCCATTCCCGAGATTTTACTTAATTCCTTTGGGCTGGCTCACCATTGGGTGTAGGAGACAGCTGCTGCTGTTCACTTGTTCATAAGACTCGTCTCCTTTTCCTTGCAATCGGAAGAGTCTCCCCTCTGCCCCGAACTCTTTGGTACAAGGGCGGCAAAGGAGGTACAAAAGAGCACTTTTCTCTTTCCCTCTCTCGATTCTTCTCCCTCTTATTCTATGAGACGCGGTTCCTTTTCTCGCTCCGGGGGAATGGTGTTGGAATGTTCTCCGTCGCGTATTCTTTTTGGCTGGGCTACAAAAAGAGTATGCTCCGGTGATTCCTAAACCTTTTCCTCGGCTGTTCGAGTGTTCTCTCCGGCGGGGCTTGTTCCTCGAAGCTTCTAAAAAAGGGAAGACCACGGTGCCAACTTTGTTTGATTACATAAATGCGTGCAAAGGATGAAGATCTTGTTTTGTCGGATTACTTGAAATGTTTTCTCTGTCTACATGCGATTGGCATGTGTCGTCTGTTTTACTGTCTCCATGTGAACCCATACGCGTGCGGGACTCATCAACGTCATGAATATGGACACATCTGGAAGTCTACCAAAAGACTAATGGTAGAATAAGGTATACAGAAATGAGAATGTTTGAACTCTCTTTTTGAAATTATTTCAATTAAACAACGTGATCTTCACAATTGAGGCTCTCGATTTTTTTAGTGAATTGATTACCTGGGATTGAGTCATAGTCGAATTTTTATATATAATTGTGTTGCCTCTTCTTTGGCTATTAGTAATGCTCTGGGAATATATAATAATTTTTCTTCGTTCGTTTTGTGATTCATTCATTTTGGTTATTTTGTGTGGTTTCGATCGGTATAACGTTCCTCCCTAACTTATCTACTATATTAAATAGAAAAACTCTTCAAAAAGCCAGTTTATTGTAGAATTTATTCGTTATATATTAGATGGAGGAAATGGGTAGGGAAGATATAGGGGAAACACTGTCTCAAGCAATTACAAAAGATCGAAAGGGGGATGAGGGAAGTGAAGAAATTTGGATGAGGATAAAAAATTCTATAACAAGTGAAGCAGAAAAAGAAATAGGATACTATGGAGGAATCAGAGCCAAGAAGCCATGGGTAACAGAGGAGATGTTGAAGAGGATGGAAGAAAGGAGGAAGTATAAAAATGAGAATGGCAAGCAAGAAAGAGAAATGTATCGAAGGTTGAATAATGAGTTGAAGAGGGAAACTCAAAAGGCAAGAGAGAAGTGGCTTGCGGAAGCATGTGATGACATAGAAAAACCTCGAAAAGAAAGGAAAGTATGACCTGATGTATAGGAAGGTAAGGACAGTAACAACTGATAAGAGGAAAATGAAGAGTAAAATGAGAGAAATTGAGAGTATAGACGGCAGAATTATGCATGAGAGGAAAGAAATAACAGAAAGGTGGACAGAATATTTGGAAGACCTGTATTTCTCAATGGAGAAGCCAGCGGATTTGGACTTGGAGGCAGAAGAAATGGTGCCCCCGGAAGATAGAGGTTATTCAGTGTTGAAGAGGGAAGTAGAAAAAGCAATTGAAGAAATGAGAAAAGGGAAGGCAACAGGAATGGATGAGATCCCTATTGAATTGTTCAAGTGCTTGAATGAAGAGGGTGTGCAGGAAATTGTTAATATGTGTAACAAAATATATCACACTGGTGAATGGCCTCAAGATTTTGTAAGAACAGTGATGGTACAAATCCCTAAGAAGCGGTGCACGGAAATGTACTGAACATAGAACGATAAGCCTAATTACACATGCAGCCAAAATAATGTTGAGAGTTTTGAACAGGAGATTATTAAGAATAATGGAAGAAAATGTAGGGGAGGAACAATTTGGTTTCCGGAAAGGGAAAGGAACAAGGGACGCCATTGGCCTGTTAAGAATAACTGGAGAAAGGTATCTAGAGAGAGGAAAAGGAATGGCACTTTGTTTTATTGATCTGGAAAAGGCTTTTGATCGGGTTGAATGGAATAAAATGTTCGAAATTCTAAAAGAGAAGGGGTTGATATGGAAGGAGAGAAAACTCATTAGAGAATTATATGTGAGGCAAAAAGCTGCATTAAAAATAAATGAGGATATGACAGAATGGGTGGATCTTGGTAGAGGAGTAAGGCAGGGATGCTGTCTGTCGCCAACCTTGTTCAATATATATTTTGAGGACATGATCTTTTGATGGGAGAGAGGAAGGAGTCAGCATTGGAGGTAGGAAGATAAGAAGTATAAGATTCGCAGATGACATGGTGATATTAGCAGATGATATGCAATCACTTCAAAGGTTGATAAAGGTTTTGGAAGAAGGAATGAAGGAATATGGGATGAAGATAAACTTAGGAAAGACAAAGGTGATGCCAGTAAACTGTGAAAATTATACGAGTGTGAAAATAAATGAAGGTGTAATAGGAAAAGTTAAAAGCTACCGGTACCTAGGAACGATGGTGACAGACAACTGGAGAAGTATTGCAGAAATAAAAGCATGGATAGCAATGGCAAAAGAGGTCTTCAGTCAAAAGAAAAACTTGCTGTGCAATAAAAGCCTGGATCTGGAGCTGAGAAACAGACTAGCTAAATGTTATTCATGGAGCGTTTTCATGTATGAATGTGAAGCGTGGACATTAGGTAAGAGGGAAAGGAATAGAATAGAAGCTTATGAAATGTGGGTGTGGAGAAGGATGGGAAAAGTAAGACGGGTAGATAAGATGAGAATTGAAGAGGTTTTGAACAAAGTAAAAGAAGGAAGATCGCTCCTAAAGGAAATGAGGAAAAGGAAAGGAAACTGGTTGGGCCATGTGATGAGAGGGAAAAGTATAATAACTGTGGCACTTGAGGATTCAATTGAAGGAAAGAAAAAGAGAGGAAGGAGAAGAATTAAATTGGTGGATCAGGTAAAGAACATCAGCTATGATAAAGCAAAGAAGGAAGCTCGGGACAGAAGCGGATGAAGACAGTAGTGGTGTACGGGACCTGCCAGCAGGCAGAATACCAGATGATGATGATTTTAAGATTAGTCTTATTTTTAAATTTAAATGTTAAATCCGTACATGTGGTCATTGCAATAATTTTAATGCTGAGATTTATATTTAACCCGAAATACATCAAATGAAACTGAATTCACCACCGATTAGTGATCTTTTTATAATTGCTGCATAGCAAAATAGTAACTATATTACTGTATATCGTTTTTACTTTTAATAGAAGCGCATCTGCTGTCGTAGTAGCCGTGAATAATTTCCGTTGCAAATGGATTGTGAGAGTGGTGCGTGGTCATCAGCACTGTTACGTGCCTAATTGTTGATATATTAATGGTTTGATCAGAGTGAGTTTTCTCGTGTTATTGAATTTTTAATGTCTGCAGTTTTACTGATGGTATATACCGGTTTTTCCGATTGGCAAAAAGGCTTATCAGAATTTTTTCTTGCTGGTTCACGTCCCCTACGAAATAATATTCTGTCCGAGATTCGCGTAAATTATTTGTGCATTGTGTACATTTTGACTGTAGGAATGATCCTTGAAAATATTTTAATGAACTGGCTATCGTCTTAAAGTTGGGACGATATTGGGAACAATGTTTTGTTCTGTAGGATGAGGGTTGTTTTATGTGGAAACCCAATCAATTTCTCTGAATGTTGTTTTAGTTTGCTTTCCGGACAATTCTGGTGATATTTGTGCCCCCGCTGCCCCGATAAGCAATTATGATTTCTTATTAGGTTTCTTTGAGGCCGAACCGGAAGAACATAACAAAAAACTTACGACCTGGATGAAGAAAAACTTACCCATATGCAGCTCCACCACCATAAATAGACTTGCACTTCACTTTGTTGCCTCCGGAAATGCTTGCTGTGATTCAAAGAGCATTAGCTTGCCGCCGCTTTATTAGTGGCTAAATCTTTAAAAATTACCTACCCCTGATGCCTCCGATGGAAGTAACTTTATACTTGGCGCAATACTTACTACACTCTGATAATGATACTCAGTTGCGCTAGATTTAATTGTATGTTATTGTAGAGCTAAATATTTATTCTTTGTGAAATGCACGGAAGTGAGAACGCGACAATAGCAAAAGTTAATGAACATGAAATGTGAACATCTGGAACGAAATATTTGGGAATAACTGCTGGCTTTGACGAACGCACGGAAAAATAAAACGTAAAAAGCAAGAACTCGATATACATGCAGTGCACCAAAGAAACGATACGAGCGTATAGAAATAGATGAAGAGAACACGTAGGAAGAATGTATTTTGGAGGAATACCCAAAATGATATGGAAATATGGAGCTAAATTCAGAATATCTCCTGCATATCCATGTAAGTAATCGTAATACCGAGACTGAAGGAAGTTCCAACAGGCTCATACTTACATCTACAGAATACCCGGCAAGCCACCTCGAGCTTGATGTCCGTAGAAAGAAGAAAACCATTTATTCAATAGGAAGATATGAAGTTGCCCAATGTTGTTATCTTTGCTTCACGTGTCGTTTAAGGGGTCGAAAATCGTATAAATATTATCAAATAGATACTGCACTTTCATCTGACTATAATTGTCGCAAATGTTTTTATTTATGACTTTAATTATTGGGCTAATTTAATGGAACTCCATCATTATAAGGAACTAGGCTATAGTTTTACTTGTCATAGTTTTTATTTTGTATTTGTCTAGGAAGGCTGGAGTATATAAAATTAATTATGAGAAAATGCGGAAGGTTTTAAAATTGGAAAAAAATATTTCAAGTGCAAATATTAAATTCATTAAAGTATTTTTTACATTCTCCCCTCCACGTACCGTGTTTAGGTACGTTCGTACAGCTATGTGTTGATCTTGCTTTGGTGGTTTAAACGCTACGTATATTGGACCGGTCTTTCTCCATTCATAATGTTTCCTCTCCTTTTTTCGTCCGTTTTAATTAATCCTTGCGCAGTAAACGCTTGGGCTATTATTTTTTCCCAAACCTCTCTGAGCGCGTGATGAGCTTCTATTCGGCTCACCGGGCTTTGCTCATCGCAGGAGCGGATGTAAATCATACCTCGGCACACCTCCTCGTCCGACATATTCATCCGTTCATGAATTACAAAATGCCCGATGCGTCGGACTGGTCCACCGAAGCCCACTCTCGTACGCGCATCCCATTTTCGCTCTTTTTTTCATCCTTCCCCCCGTCTCCCTTCCCGCCTCGCCGTTCAACTCCCGGATGTCCCCGGACTCCCAATCCCGATCGGTTAATAGACTCCGGACGCTCCAGGTCCCCATAAATCTCCGCGTTAATTGTGTTTGCCTTTGCTGTTGGCCTCAAGTCTTATTTAAGGTGTTTCCTTTTTGAAGATTAATCGCCTCCGCTGCGCTGACAACGCGATTACCACTCGCTGATTGAAAATTTAATCTACTGCTGAAGAGGTGGAGACTTCCCATTTTCGAACGGGGCATTCTCTCTCTCTGTCTGTCTGTTTGGGGCGGTAGGCAGGTGTGCCCTTTTCTCTGCGAGTAGATCCTCCAGGGCCCAACCTCTCTCCCCCGTCCACCGCCTCCTCACCTCCGAGGACCCTCTATCGTTTCTCGCCGCACCCTGCTGTTAAGGATCGGTTTGCTGTGGTGGCTAGAACACTGGCTTTTTAACCCCGCGGGCGGGAGATCGGGTCTCTGTATCAAAGATTTTCAGTTTTAGTGGCAATGAATTTTGAAGCTCAAGCTTACGACAGATGTGCCGAGAACAATATCGGAAACGAGTCTATTATCTGAATACCGGGCGAATGGGCTCTAGCTGTAGATCTTGGCTTACTTCTGATGATATTGCGTGCGCTGCACGTACCACACAAAATCTATAGTCAGTTAGACTTTCGAAATTTGACTTTTTTACCCCTCCCTCCACTTTACGCCGTCCGCCATCATCCTCCGTGATTTATGGTTCTGCGCATCTGCCTGCTGTAAGCTTTCGCGAGAGTTGTTCTTAGTTACTATGTGGATACCTCCTCTTTTGTTGTACTCGGAGTGTAGGACATGTCGACATTTTTGGACCGCTTGATGACCTTTGTTCTTAAAAAGGTTATGACAACACCAGATTTCCCTCCTCCGTCTCCTATAAATCCTAATATACAATCCTACTCACTTGTTTTTACTGACGTAAAAACATCTGACTTGTCTTTCGGCTCTTCATTTAATCAACCAACCCAGCTCGTAACTTCCTCGCGGCCTCACCGCCGATACCTGGGGTTCTTGAGAGATCATCGGGAGCTAGCGGCCCCGATGGCATCTGGAAAACAACCGGAATCGATGGTCAGGCCGCGAGCAATTTGTTCCTTCTCAGTTGTGAGAATAAGAGTGGCAGGCGACCGCACTTCGGTCGCCACTCGCTCCACGCGGGCAGATCTTTTTCATCGCTCCCCTCTGCAAGGGTCGCCGCCTGGCAGATACCCCCACGCCATCGGAGTGGACACAACTCCTTCCCTTGGGGAAAACCCTTGGGTCATCTCCGTCGCTCTCCTATTCTCCCGCCCATCCACGTTATTTTCCTCTTTACTGCGATGCCTGAGTGCGTATACATAGTGATTTCGAGAGTGTAGGGATGTCGTCGAGGGACGAGGGAGGTGGAGGACGTGACGGTCAAAAGAAGGGACCCGTGGGGTGGTGGTGGGGGCGGTAGTGGAAGGTTTTAAAGGGATTGTAGGGACATCCCGCAGTCGAGAGGTCGACTCAATCATCGCGGGCCACTTGTTGATGAAGAGGTAAAAGGCCTTGGAGCGACGGTGGAGGGGCTTTGAGGTCCTTTGTGGACAGTTCGCCGCTCGCGTTTGAGTGTTGGTTTGACCGGTGTTTGCTCTCGGAGGAAAATTAGTATTGGATGCGACTAGTGGGATGAAAAGAGGCGGTGTGGGGCAGAGGGGGCGAAGATAGAAGAGAGCGAGTGAGTGCCCGCTGCCGCCTGCCCGCCTACCGTGTGACTGTGTGGATTTAGCGATAGAGGACGGCGGGAAAGGCAGTGATGGGGAATGCGGGGGTTGGTTTGATGTGAGCCGGTGGACAGGGGCTGTCCGGTTGGGGTGGGTTGGGACGGGAGGGAAAATACTATCCCATGCACTCTCGAAGCGGCGGTGGTTGCCGGTGGCGGAAAGTACAAAATGCAGATCGGTTAGAGTGTGTTTGTAAATAATCTGCGGTATTCATATCGCTTGCCCGGGCATGTCCCTTGTCTCTCTCCCATTCCCCACCCATCCGACCGTTCTCCCCCCCATGCCTATCTCTGATCACCGCCGGGATGCTGTTTGTTCTAGCCGGTCGGAGTGATGGCGGTCAAAGCGGCGGTGTGTGCGGCCGGCCACCACTATGCGGTGATTTAAATGAAGCCCCATCGTCGGCGTGCGACGAATGTCCGTCTACGTTTGCCAATGTAACCGAAGGGCATATAGACACACACGATGGGATGGATGATGGAGAGCGGTTTAAGCGGGCAATTTTAGTAATGTCATTCGAATTTGCTGATTAAACGTGGAGTCTTAAATTTTTTTCCCGCCTCCTTTATGGTTTTTGTGGCGTACTCTTCTATCGATATTAAATCAATCGTTGAGCGTGGTGGTCCTTAGGTTTAAATGCATTGCGTTTAATATTTTTTTTTGTTTCCCCTTTAAATCTATGGAATGTATGGAGTGGGCTCTGATGTAATTGGACTTTCAAAGTGACTTCCGCTTCCATCTTTCAGAGGTATTGAAATTTCAATGCATTTAGGCGTGAATAATTTTTAAAACTGAAACTTTTCCTGCTTGTGCCAAGTGAAATGTGTAATTAATATCCTTGTGTAATTTTCCAGCTCTGTTACGATCAAACGATCTTGAATATGTCGTCTTCCTTCTTTATTCAGGTTTTAGTGATTTAAGGTGTCCTAGCAATTATTAATTCTCTTCAGATTTTTTTATCAGGAAAAATTACAGATATTTTAGCACCGAGGCTGTGCTTAAACTTTTCTCTGTGTATGCGGGCATGAGTTCAATCATTTGATTCTTAATTTGTGTCATAATATTTTATCGTAACATCATAATGCAGTCAGTCTGCTTTTTGCGCATTTCCTTCGTACATTTTCACAGTTTAATCAATTTTTCTCAAGAGAATAATATTTGCTTCAATGTTGGAATTTTATATCTTTCAGACATTTTGAATTACTTAGGATGGACAAACGTAAGTTTTTATTATCCCTGTCTTCCTTTCAAAGCAAAGCGTTTTATTACAGTTACTATAGATATACTTTTTTACAGTTCCACATAATTTCACGTAATTTATGCTTCAATTCATCCTTAAAGACCCACCTTCCACCTGACAATCATGAGTGTTATTTTTTACCCGCTGCTGTGTCGTTGTTTTATTGCATGAGTGGCGTTATCTATTTACAAATTCAAATATTTTTCCGTGACAAAATAACTCGAAAAGATTATGCTCCTTGATGTTAGGATTTGATTTAGGCACTTTGTAGGAATAAAAATTATGATACTTGCTACTGCTACCAATGTAACATTGTGAGGTGTTTTCTGCCATCGAATAAAAAGATCTGACATGCTTGAAAGCGTAGAAAATTAGCCATATCCATCTTCAAGAGTCCGTGGTTGACTGATGCGAGGAAGTGGTATCTCTCGTCTTAACCCTTTGTCAACAGACCGTGGGAATTTGCTCTCTGTCCAGTCTCCCTCCCTCGCCACTCACTACCCTTCGCTTCTCTTTCTTTATGCTTTTTGAATGGCATCCCGAATGTTTGTAAACCCTTTTGTATCCGCTTGTGTTGGATGGGTTATTATTGGAGGAGGGAGAGAGAGAAACGGGAGACATGAGAAAGATAAGCCGCCCCGTGCCAGACGGGACCCGTCTTCTGAGTGAGATGGAGCCTCAGGAATTCTCTCCTCCTCGTTCAAATAGACTTCCCTCTTCTTCTTACTTAGTCATCCTCGCCGCATACTCCTCAGGAAGACGTCCCGCGTCACTCTCCTCCACTTAAACGCACCTTTCCCTACTTTGCGGGCTGAGGAGAGGATCGTGGTGGAGCCGCTTCTCCCTGCAGCGGCCGCCATATCCTCCCTCCCTCCCTTATCGATCCATGTCCATCTCTTCCTCACTCTCCAGTGCGGCCCCCACGGTCGGCGAATAACATTGGCCATTGAAATGATTATAAAATCTATTTCTCCCTTCGTCCGCCTCTTCTTTGGTCCCTTTGGCTGTCAGTTGAGCCATCGCCACGCGGCGGGAGGCGAGATGTTCCCCCTGGGAAATGAGATTGGTCGGTCGGCGGAGAGCCTGTGTTGGTGGCCGATGGGTTGCGAGAGGGAGGGACGGTGTTCGAAGGGGGTCGTGTCTCCAGGGGCGGCGTGGAATGGCAATGGGGACGGATGCTGCAGGAAGTCACTGCTACCGCCGCTTGGGGTTTCGACACAAAGGCATTGTCCTCCCCTTTTACTTGGTCGCGTCGTCGCAAAGGATGCATCGGGCCACGATTATTTGTCCGCAGGTGCGTCGGGAAGTTGTCACTGAACCGTCGAGAAAATGTAAAAGGACTATTTGGTAAAATTTTGAGTTTTAGGTGTCCTAAATTATCAATACGCAATCAGTTCTTTTCTGATATTTAGTAAAATATTGTGTTTAAAGTAAAATATGTGCCAATAATGATGCATTTATAAATATATGCCGAATATCTTTTGAGCACATGTTACATTTAGGTAAAATACTGCTATCCACCTTACTGATTTTAGCTCGCTACTCCCCGAGTGGAAGTACTTATAATCTATTCCTTTTATACTTTTAATTATCTTTGTACTTTTAATATGACCTTTAATGTATCGTCTCACCGTAATTAGCCGTAGCCACTGCTTTGCGACTGTCAAAAGAATAGCCAAGTGGTATTTTGATAGCGTACCCATAAGAAACTGGGTGAAACGTCATTCTATTACGAGAGTTATTTCTTTTAATAATCAACCCTACGTATTGTTTTTCGGCGACGTTGATGACTGATTTTTGTGTGCAACATGGTTAAAAAAAACATTTTTGAAATGTAGGATTACGCTATATGCCGCTATTTTTAAAATTTTCCTACCGTTTGAAAATATGGCGTTGGAATATTTGGGATTACTTCAAAGGTTAGAATTGCACTGTTGCATTAATTTAGAAACTAACGAGGCATTAATTACCTTTTCCATCGCCCATAGAAGTCATTTATTAACGTATTACCTTTAAATTCAGTTCTCTAGTATTTTGTTATCTTTATCGTTACATTTAAGTTGAGATGATTATATTATTAACCGGAAGCTACATGCTGAACATCGATATGCTAAGTTCACACGACACCCTTTTCCAATCCCCTTTAAATAGAACCAAGCTGTGCAATTCTGAGATTCACATACGATTCTCTAATGCTACCTTTTGTCCCTTCATTGTTTTTTCTCCAGGAATTGTACTTTCACGTGCTTCAAATTCCTCGGTATTTTAGGCCAGTTTGGTGACGGTTATGCACAGGAAAGGTTGCACCTCGAGGTCTTTTGTCTTTGAAAAATCTTATTTATTTTTATTTAGTTATTTATTACATTATTTACATAAAGTTTTATATAATAAAAAAATGTTAACAGATATTACACGTAATTTATAAAATATAGTTAGTCAACAGGAAACGATTAAATACAAAATATATCAAATATGTATATCGAAAGGAAAATACATTTTACATGTACATTCCTATGAAAATAAGGAAACATATGTAAAAGTTCATGAATAAAAATGCATTGCATCGCGTTTTAAATTATATGCATACCAAATAAAGGAAGGACGATAAAGAACTTTGAAACAAATAGTGATCATTTTAAACCAAATCTAATAATCGTATTATATAGCGTATATGCTGATGATGAATTTTGAAGTTCCAAGGAGCTTGGAGCTCTCAGAGGAACAAAATTGAGCCGTAATTTAATACATAATTTAGTAAAGATTAATGGAAATTGAAACAAAATTAATAGGTCATGATAGTAGAAAATCCCACAAGCATTTTTTACATTTCTTTAAAAACATTTTTAGATAAGGAGCCCTTTTTATATTATGAGGTAGATGAGGTAAGTTTTTATTGCTTGATACCAAATGAGCCAGCTGCCATATCTTACTGAAAGTAACCTGTCAACATGTATATCATCAGCAGCCCTTGCGACATGGGCATGTATTTGAGAATTGAGAAATAGTTCGCGATTTTAATGTATTAACTTATGTTTGAATTTAAATATATGGGTTACTGAAGACAGTTTAACAATAGACTGTAATGGTAAAACCTCAGTCAGTTGATGGACTTCGATATTAGGTGTAGATTAAATGTAAAATCTTAGCATGACTATTTTTTATCCTTAAACTTTGTGTTCGCACTTTTATTTATTTTCGGTGCTAGTTTAAATAGGAATACACTGCATTTTGATTGAATATTAGATAATTATGGCTTATGGAATCTATAAAGGTTTTACATAAAGTTCTGGTTGTCTCTTCGTTAAAATTTGTAATTGATTTGAGGTTTTAATTGGAGATAGTAGCCCTGTCTTCACTCAAATAAATGATGGTGGTATATTTTAAGGTTATGCATGGACTTAATGAATGTGCTATTACTATACATATCTTTTTGTTGTTATTTCAGGGCGTGGTCGACGAGGATCGGGTATCAGTAACATCGGTAAGTTTGCATGTGTACGATGCCTCGTGAGTTAAAGTCTACCCTTAGATAGATATTTTAAAAGCTCATCACATATTGTTAAATATACGTCTCGTGGAAATTGGATTCCTGTTTGATCATTAGTTTCTTGTCAGAGAACAGTTAGCTTGAAGTATTGACTGCCTTTGAGGAACGTCCATCTAAAAGGTAGGAGCCGATATCAATTAAGAGTGTAGCGGCGGGTAATTGCTGCCTTGATTTCACCAAATGCTTGTTAATATTTCACATAATTTCATTCCCCTGCAATCATGTGAATCCATATATTTTGCTATGACTTTATTTGAAATTCATATTTGTTGACATACTTATCACCTTTAATATTACATGTATCTAATGCAACAATCAGCTCCTATTTGAATGGGTTATACTGCACCAATACACTAACCCAGGATTTTTCACGGGGAATCATGCAATTTAAAATATTTGGGGAAACTGCATATATTTTTCCTTTGAATGTGTGAATATTATAGAAAAAGATTCACCCTGACTAGAGTGAGTAGTCAGCCAGTTTGGGTAAAACATCATTCCATTTTTAAAATCATTAATGAAAGTATTTGACGACAGCTAGACCGGGAATACATTTGGAATTTATCGTTGGAATGGGTTACGCCTTATTTCGTGTAACACCCAAATTTTTAGCTGGTATGAACAAACTTGCCCTCGTAAGAGGACAGGAGGAGGGTTTTTCTTGAATTGGAAAAGTATACCTAATGATTGGCCATTATTTGAAAAGAGGAAACTCATAATCTTTTGAACATTTAGTCTTTATGTTATATATTTGGCTATAACCATGGAGATGATTAATATTTTTTTCTAAATTTGACTGTTTAATTTAGAGTCTGTTGCCCTTTATCAAATTAATGTTTTACACATTGAGATATAGATGAAATATTATACGCCATTGTCTTATATGACAGAAATTCTTTTGTCCCAAGCTGTTTAAAAACGTGCTCTTTTTCGATAACTCCACAAATCTATTTATTAATCCAGTTGCTTGCTCGCCAGTGTTTCTAAATTTATGACCGGGTTAATGTTCAGTGTTCCGCTGTTCACCCATGCCTTTCCTCTTCCTCGTTCGCTCGCGACTGAAACAACAAGCAGCTCACCCCCAAGTCGAAGGAGTGGCTCGTCAGGGCAGCGCAGGGGAACTATCAAATGCTGGCCAAGCTGGCGTCTGAGGACAGCACGCTTCCGTGGGTCAAGGTAAGGACGGAAATAACTTTCTATCTCTCTCTCTCCGTAACCTCTTCGCAACAAAGAAGTGCTTTCCTCAACCCCTGCATCCGTCACGGGTTACTTCGGAGCCGTCACTATCAGTGGCTCGCACCCTCGGGTAAGACGGCTGGAGGCACTCCTTCCATTGGCGCCACCCGCCCGCCAGTCTCCCGTGTCTCTCGCGGCCCTGCCTCTTTCGCTCGGCCCTGCGTCTTGTCCACGCCTCCCCCTGGGGTGTTGTGGGGGGATCTGTCCTCCCCCCCCCCCCCCGACACACCCACCCTGCGGAACCCAATACTTCTTCCTTCCTCCTCCCTCGGAGATAGGCCCTTATGCAAACCATAGCGTGGATGCGAAGGACGGGTAGCTACGCGTGAGGGACCCGTGGGCTCGATGAATATGCAGCAGACGAAGGCGATGTTAAGGGATTCTCTCACCCCATATCTCTTCTCTCTCTATCCCTCGCTCTCTGCCCCTCTTTCCTTCTTCTCCGTGGAAGGCGACGTCGTCGTTGTGTGCGGGGAGAGAAAATAGTGAAGAGGAGTGCTTCGGTGGGAGAAGAAGCTCGCGGGACTCGAATGGGCGTGCCACTGCGGAGTTATGGGTTTTGTTGTGGGCTCCGGAGGGGGCGGGTCTGCGTCGGGAAGGGGCGGAGGGAAGAGATCTTCGCCCCCTTGGCTGCCCTGGTGATGGCTGCGTGGGGCAGGGTGCGGTGGTAGTGTTCAGAGGGAGGGATTGTGGTGCGCTGAAATTTTCCTCCCACCCAGCCACCCCCTCGGTTCCTCCCGCGTGTCCATCCCCCAGCCTTTCCTTGGACGAACCCCCCTCTCCCGCACCCCGCACCCGAGTGGTGCCGTCCCCGAGGGAAGAGCGGGAGGTCGCCGTCGCTTCTTCTTCGCTGCCCCCGTCCCCAGCGGCCACCCCCGGTGGCAGGAATCTATCCTCATTCTCCTGCCGCTCGAGATAGATTTCCCTTCCGTCCCTTCGCATTCCCAACCAGCCTCCCCCTTCTCCCCCGCCTCATCCCGCTCCCGCTGCCGCCGCCGTATTTAGGATGCGGTGGCGACATGAGGTTGGCTCAGATAAGGGGGTGGCGGTTTTGCCGGGTGGGTGGCTCGTTGGTGGGTGGTGGAGTTGGTGTGACTCTGTGTGTGGGGCGGGTGGGGGGGCTGGGTTGGGACGCGGGGATGGAGGGAGAAGTTGAGAGAGGAACGACACCAATTACGGAGTCGGTAATTAAATCAACACCCGGGTTAATCAGCTGCGAAGGGATGGTCACGGGAGGGTATTCAGCTGACTGGGGGGGAAGGGAATGAGGAATAAGGGATAGGTACGGGGGAGAGGGAGGGTAAGGGGTTGGAGGACGGGCGGAATGGGGAGAGAGAGGCTTGGATGTGTGTGTCGTGGGTAGGGAGAGAGAGAGTTTGAAATGGATGGTCCCCTGCTCTCCCGGTCACCCTGTTGGACCGCGGCAAAATAAATACTAACTGAATAAATAACCCAAGCGCGACGGGTCCAATCCCGCGGTACACACACCATTCTGCCCGCGGTGCTCCCTCCCCTCTTATCCGTTAGTCGTTTATATATATGTATATATTCGTATGGGGAGGGGGTGTGGACGTGAGGGGGATGATACTGTGGAGGGTGGAGAAATGGGGTGAATCCTGGGGAATATAGATGGGGTGGGAGTGGCCGGCGGTGAGTCCCGCGGGGGCGGTGGGTGGACTGGACTCGCGCACGCCAAAGGGGTGCGCGGCGAAGATGCGGTGGGGGTTTGGCTGGGGGTGGGGGAAGGGGGTCAGGCGGCTCTCTGCGGGGAGAGTGACCAATGGGATGATACGGTCGGATTTCCCCCCTTTTGTAGCCTTGTGCCCCTCATCCTCGCTCTCCTCTGTCCCTTATGCCCTGATCTCCACGCCTCCCGCTTCTCCCCGTGCCTCGTCCTCTGTGTTCCCTGACCATATTGTGCCGCTGGATGGTTTTAATTAATTAATATCAATCCGAAAGTTCAGATGACGAATTGCCCCTGGAGATAAACCGTTGGTGCGTGGGCATCGAGAGTCCAAGTGGGGGAGGGGATGGGGTGACATCCCCAACCTCTGCATGCCCATCCCTGCCTTACCCTTATTCTTGCTTCGTGTCTCCTCAAGGAAGCGAGACAGGATCCCTTGAATCCTACGGGAGGGTTTTAGTGGTTGGGTTGGAGGGAGCATTGCCATCCCTCTTATCTTCGGATGTGTGCGCGCTCCGTGGGGAACGTCAAGACATACTAACTTGCGCCTTGTTAATATTTGGTTTCCTCGGAATGGGCGCATTTGTTCCCTCCGCGGCTGGGCGAAGCAGTCCGCCCTTTCGTTTGGTCCTTTAAAGGAGGGGAAGAGGGATTTTCCGTGAGATTTATGCGGAAGCGTCGACTTTATTTCACGGGTCCTTTGTGTTAATTCCGTCGCGCCGTTTTAACACGCTGCTTATCATAAATTCTCGTTTTCCTTTCGGGGGTGACTCCTTGAACTTGTGTTTGTCTGTGTTTTGCGTCTCATGTGTGTGGATCCCTAGGCTCATATTTATAGACGTGACTAATGCTTCGGGAAAAATATGTGTATTTATTCATTCGAAAACGTATTACATGTGTATCCTTGGTATTATTATTGTATTTTGATATTGAATCCCTTGTGAATCGTTATTTTCGTGTATTATCTGACCCCAGCTATGATAAGTGTGCTTCATGGATCGGTTACAAGTGCAGAATAATGTCGGTGTGAAATTCCGTTTTCGAACGCTCATAAAACCTGTTTTGTGTGGCAATCCTGGTGGCTGCAGTCTATTCATTCGGCAGTGCCGACGCTTAGGGTATTATACTGATTTCAAATACCTAACCTCTGAAGTTGCGACTATGTAATGGATGTATCATCCTTATTAAAAATACTAAAGTCACCTTGAAGATGCTTTTAATCGATATAATGTCAAATTTCAAACTTAATTATGCTGTCACAGAAGCTACTTAAACTTTTTTTGAACAGTTTATGCACGGATATTTTGATTAAATAATAAAATTGTTCGGCAGCGATTCCCTTAGTCATTAAGTGTTAGGTAGCCATTGAAAATTTGGTCTACTGCAGTATTCTCATCCTGTTTATCCCGATTTGACGACTCTGATTCTTTTTGATGACCTCTTCATACATTTTTTTCTGAAGTTGAGGTTGACCTAAACTTCAGGAAAAAATAATTATCGCTATAAGTATAACCTGTAGAGTTAGTGGTGGAGATATTTTATGTGACAGCACTTTCAATACGTTGTGGAGAAATTATCGGGCACGAACGAAGTAAATTATGGGTAATTAAGTTTTACATATTATGCATCACAGAAAAATTTCAAATAAATTAATAAGTTTTACTTGGCTTTAATTTTTTGATCCTGTGAAAATTGTAGGACTGGATAATGTTTAAACATTTTCAGTCGATAACAACAAAATATGCGTTGTAAAAAATTTCGCTTGCCATTTTATATCTTTATCAACTCTCGCAACCTTTGGTGAGAAGTCAATGCTGTAGAATTCGCAGTTTTTCCTAGGCTGAGTTACAAATTTCATAAAGTTGACAAAACTGCTAAGTTTAGGTAGTGCGGTGTCGATTATTGCAGTAACGTGCCTCCATTTTTTGTTATATTATATAATAAAAAATATTTATGAAATTAAAATAAAATCATCTTAAAAGTGGCGTATAAAGTATTGCACTAGCATTTACACGGGCCAAGATATAAATTCTCTAAGTACAGCGGCACATCATTTTTACGCCGACCATCGTGGTGAACGAGGGCGTAGTCTAATCTTTGAAGTTAAATATCTCCGTTGTTTATGTACTGCCCGCGACCAAACTCTTTTCTGAGGTAAAACAAAGGACTAACGTGTCACACTATAAAAAAATTTGAATTTACAAATGGCTGTATTTTTTTTGTTAAAATTTAAACATTTAAAATTTAAAAAATTCGATAAAATTTAGTTTATTTACGAAACTGATAACACACTGTTTCTGTACATTCCTTTGCTAACAAAATAAGACGTCAACCGTTTCTCTAGCTGTTTCGTTTAAGAGATATAGCAAAAAGAAAAAGGGTCTAAGCGCACAATGGTCAAAACTTTGATCGTCTCTCGGTCTGCCAAAACTTTTTTTTTCAAAAACGCTTTTACACTCTAAACGCCAGATGGAATCAACAATATTTTGGTTCGAATCGGTGACACCAAGGGTCAACTCACTGCTGACCTGAGGTGGAATGACCCAATTGTATAACCTGCATTTTTGGGTCGTAAAATTGGAAATGGGTTAAATGTTAAAATATTATATAATTGTAATAACCGTCCGCCATCATACCAGAAACTTTCCCAGATTAGCAAGCTTCTCTGATTTTTTTTTGTGTCGGGACCATTGAATTAAAAACGAGCGCTGTACTTCACAGCACTGGAGTGTTTCCCTCTAGTATTTTTAATGAAAAATACTAGTTCCAGCAAACAATGTATTTTAGAAAAATCTCTTAATTTCTTGGTTGAATTCATTATTTATTATCATGTCATCTATTAATGGTGCAACATAGATACGGTTGAGTATTTTATTTATATTTATTAAGATTCATGAAAATGTATAAGGTTCAAATGGTAAACTATGAAATGGGGAGAATGGGACGGAATACTTATGTAAGCTTTGGCGTTGTATATATTTTGCACCGTTATTGTATCTTACTCATTATCCCTTGGCATCAAAAGCCCTGCCTTACTTCCCTTTGTTGATAGGTCATAGTAACGTTAGCTTTTTTTTAAGTAAATTGTGATATACATGGAGTGTGACTCTTCCATTTATAACATAAGCAATTCAGGTTCGAAATGATAGATTCTGTCTGAGGACCTTGTTTAATGGTGCTAATTTTCTGTATATTCCGCTTCGTTACGGATGTTTTTCCGTGATTATAGGAATTTGACGCGATGAATGGTGTGCCCAAATAATCGGCAGTGATTGATTTCTTTAATGCATGATATCTAGTGCAATAAGGATATCGTTTTATTGTTTAGGCATACATAACTTAGGTTAGGTTCCTCAAAAACTGGAAAATTGCCGAAGTAACGTTTGTATTTAAAAGTGGCGATAAGGAACAGCCATCGAATTACAGACCAATATCCCCAACATACAACTCATGCAAAATCCTTGAATATGTAATTGTAAGCTTAGTAATGAAACATCTTGGCATGCAGAATTTGCTAATAAAAACACAACACGGATTCTGGAAGGTAAGATCTTTCGAAACTCAATTTGCTCTGTTTACCCACGATATTTTGGGCTCTGGTGAAGATAACGTTCGAGTAGACACGATTTTTCTTGACTTTTTGAACGTGTCCAGGGTGAGCGTTGGCGCCCACAACTGCGCGTCCGTTCCCTATAAATATATTTTCCATGGATTACATTTTTTATTCATTAAACGACTTTGTAGTTGTCATATACCAGGAAATTCAACTATCTCGATAGTAAAAATAACTCTTCCTATTTAAACCCCGTCATAAATATTTTAATGTCAGATAAAATATAGCTTGGAGGCCATGATTTGTGAAACTCGTTGCTTGAACAGAATTATTATTATTCAAATAATGTTTTACAAAATATATGTTGGCAATGTTGCGAAACTAGTTCCTGGAACGACGTTGGCAGCATGTCATTCCTTTCTATCTCTGTGAACGAATGTAAAATGCTTGTTTGTTTGTTGTGGCTTCAGAATTTTACTTTCATTTGCTCTCTGAAAAAGATAATATCAGAATTCCTATGCGTTCACAGTGCTCTTGATAACTTACTTATCACTTGACACTGATTTAGATTATAATCCTCCTCTCTGTCACTGTCTTGAAGTATTGACGTTCGCACTGCTCATGTTCTTCTAAGCTTAGACTCTTCGCAGACGACACGGTTGTGTATAGGGATGTTAACAATTCCGAAGATAGCGACTCGTTAACAATCGACCTACTTGCTATTCATGCTTGGTGCGAAAAGTGGCAGATGGAACTAAACATAAAAAGTGCGTTGCAGTCAGCTTTTGGAAAAAGAAAAATAGGCCAGGTAGGGCTAAAGAATTAATAATACGGAAATTATTCACGCCGAATCTGGTAAGTACTTAGGGGTCACAATTACTCACTATTACTCACTATACTCAATATATTGGGGAAAACATATTCGGGAAACATGCGGTCAAGCTTACAGGAAGCTAGGCTTTATCAAAGGAGTACTCGGAAAATGTGATGAAAAAGTGAAAGAACGTTATTTTTCAATCGTTAGGCCTCATCTGGAATATGCTGTTAGTGTATGGGATCCATACGAAACGGGTTTGATATCAGAGTTAGATCGCGTGCAGCGAAGAGTAGCTAGGTTTGTGAAACAATGCTACGATAAGTTGGCTAGTGTGTCTGGACTGTTAGAAGAATTAGGATGGGAATCGCTATCACAGCGTAGATTAAATTATAGGCTTAACCTCATAACTAAATTTCAGGAAAATCATTTTACTGACGACGTAAAAAACATACTATTAACCCCTTCGTACTACGGCAGATTAGATCGCGCCAATGAAATTATAGAGATTGATTGTAGAACCAATAGGTATAAAATGTCATTTTTTCCGCGTACCATTCGGGACCATAACAGCTGTGATCGTCGTCATGAATAGTTCGAATTGTGACAATAGGCAGACAGTAAATCTTTCTCTTTATATTCTCTACGTTCTTATTTCTGCATGATGTAAATATTGATGTTCTTATTTATGCATGATATTTTGATTATGTAGTAGTAGTCCTTGTACCCCTTGCACGTTGGAACGATTGACGATAGAATGTTTCTTGGTTTAGTAGATTGTTAATTGGCACGTTGCATGTGTGGTACACTGCTTTCAATGTTGTTTCGGTGTTCCACCGTATCATTCATGCATGCCTGGTGTGGAAGCACCCCCTGCCACACACCCTTTGGGTGGCTTGCAGGGTATGATGTAGATGTAGATGTTCTGAAAGAAAATTATAATAGCATTTTCCATATTGCCTATACAATTTTTTTGTGTTGTTTAATTTAAGGATTCTATTGATTTGTCCTAATTAATTATTAATTTTTCCTTGCTTATTTTCAACACACGTCGGTTTCGTAGTTAACGTTATGATACCGGCGCTGCCAGGTTTAAAACCTTGGGAGAAGCAGTTAAGTTAGTGTGCGTCATCATTTTATATTTATGTGATGAGACGGGGGATTTTTATCTCCTTTCATTCGAGAATATATATTAGCTCTAATAAATCACGTGACATTTTTCTGAGTGGCCGTCCTGCTCTCTAATATTTCATTCACCAAAAAATGTGAAGGCATAATCCTTGGAAGATGTTTCCTCCAGAGGTCACCTGTTGCCTCCAGGTTTCAATTTACTCCGGAGGAACGTTATGGAGGTCGTCCTAATTCGTTGAATTTAGCCGTTTTCCCCCGGAATGAGTCGTGGAAATAAAATTCGTCCCCCTCCCTCCTTGCCGCCGCCTCTCCTACCCCTCCCACCTTTCTCATTCCTTACCTTATTTGCTCTCTCGAGATATCTTCACCATCTACCACTCCTCTCCCCAACCCCATTCCTGCCTCTCGTCCATTTGTGTATGTGCTGCATCATCGCTGGGCGTTTATATTGTATTAATAACGGTTGTCTCCTCCCTCTTCAGCTCGGCATTTCCTCGTAGGCGTTCTCTTTTTCGCCCGTAATTGAAATCGCCGAATCGAATTGTTTTCGTTATCAAGATCTCCGTCACGATCTCTTGAGTTAATGTCAATTCCGGCTTGTATGTATTTGCGTAATTGAGCCAGCGCGCTGGTATATTCTCATGAGTACTGCGGAAGGAGTGAGAGGCCAGTCCTCTGTTGGTGCTGAGGCATGATTTTCACTGCTACCCTCATTCGTGTATTCTTTTGCGTGTACGCATAGTCTTCGAAGCTGACTTATTATTATCGGCTATCTTACATTCGAAGTCGTTCTGTTGTGAATGTTCCGTTGTTTTGTATGGTATAATTGGCTAAAAGCGGAGCGGTGACAACAGCGACGAAACAAAGAGGGAAATGTGCTGCTTTATATGATTTTCTGTATCTATTATTGATGGTTATATATACACCTCCAGTAAAGATATGGGTAAGCTCTCAGTTACATCGCAGAAGTTCAGCCACTTGTATACGACCTTTATGACTATACCTGGAACACCTTGGCTTCTCTTTACACCCGAAGTCACGCTTAATGCTGCAACCAACGTAATTGGCCTTCTCAAAGCAATTTATTGACTTGATGTAGTGCCCTCCAACTCCCGGAAATGAATGTTGAGACGTTTAAGGAATGTAGGTAACTTGAGCTATCGCCCCTTTCATTGGTCACGATCATCTGTAGCCGAACGGTGGCTATTTTCCGTATTGCGTCGTAGAGTTTTGAAAACCCGGTAATAAAAATACATTAATAAGTTGTAAAATTGTTTGATAAAGGTAATGATCTCAAAATGATTCTATATTCTTCCAAGCGTGCCCTAAACTGCGGTATGATCTTTAATTTTAGCATATTTTTTTGCTTGTTTGAATAGTTCTGATAGTCTCATATCTAGGAAATTTCGCACATTATGCGCGAATGTTTCCTAGAAATTTTTAACGTAATCTGTGCACTCAAGATTGGCGAGGTGGTTTTGGTAATGGCGTCCATGACAAGAGTGCAAATGCAAATATCAGTTGTGGTATTTGATATGTTTGAACTCTAACTTCAAGCTCTTAACTTCCTTTCTGTGTTCGATTATTTGCCTATTGAGAATGACCATATGAATATCGCAATTTCTTCCCGCCTTATGTATTGCTATGAATTTTTAAAGGATTTTTTAATGAATAGTTTCATTCCAATCATGTGTTTTTCCACATTGCTAGTAAATACATATATGCATGCTCTTTTCATCGTTAAATACTCTCGGGACGATAAGGCTAATCTTTATTATAAAATGCATGCCGGGTTCAGATTCAGATGTCAAATTTAATCTTGGAAATAAGGGTATAGAAGCTTTTTTCATAAAATGTTTCTTTTCAATTCGTTTCATACTGGCTTGTGGACTAGATTCCCTGACCGAGACAAGGCTGTTCAAAAGTTTGAGGTGGTATTGAATTTTAAACTTATTTTTCCTATACATCTAAATCTACTTATTATCCTGCAAGCCACCACAAGGGTGTTTGGCGGGGATGACCTATCACCTACATGAACTACATTGAAGACATTTACTTTCACCTACAAGAACTACACTATCGGTATACTACAAATGCTGCCGAAACTACTGAAATAATCCGTAACGTGACACAAGACACTTGTGTCACGTTTACATAGTGAGAGTCATGCAGGTAACATGCAAAACATAGTGTTAGCATTAGTCGGCAGATTTAGAAACATGCAGTAGGGTACGTATGAATTAATCATCTACACTACCTGTCAACTAACCTAATTCAAAATCTAAACGCAGCCATTATGGTCTCTTATCGATCGCGGGAAAAACGACATTTTAAACCTTTTTTTTAGCATCTACTTCCCTTATTTTTTTCTCATGATGTGATCTACCGTAGTATGTTGGAGTTTGTAAGATATTGAAAACTTTCCTGAAAATAAATAGTTTTTTATTACCAGTAATACGCTAGAAGGCATATGACACACCACCTTGAACCCGAAGAGTTTAGGTGAGCTATTCCCCGCGCCATATTCGCTGTCCTTTAAGTAATGGCGGTGTTGGGCTTCGCTCCTCCTCCCTGAAGCTCCTCGTGGAAAATGATTCACTGTGACAAATCGTCGAATAGACTTAATAAGTATTTTGAAGTGACGCTTTAATATCCTCTCTTACGTTTTAACATTTAATTTAACATGTTTTGTGGAGACCCACTGAATTTTTTTCAGCTTTCCAACGCATCAAGCGTAGCATTTTTTGTTTTCCTTCCGCTGTTTTTAATTTGGCGAGAGTTTTTTTTATTATTACTTATTCTAAAGACAATTACGGTTATTATGTCGCAAATCATAAAATCAATTTCCTCTCAGCGGGGGGAACTAATCTTTAAGCTTTCAATAATGAGTAAAGCCGGAAGCTTGGTTATAGGAGGATGTTGCCATTCTGGCTTGTTATTAATTGCCTCAAGGGGACGAGCAAAAAAAAATTCCTCCGCGAAGTGATCGTCGGCTGTATGCGCGTTTATCACTAAAAACCGTGAGAAGACACGTTAAACCGATGGTCGTTATTCCATAGGATAGCATGCCGTTTCGCTTCGCCTCGGCTGCTTAAAGAAGAAAAAATGTATCGACGGGAGGAGATCGTTCGAATCATTCATCACGGGAACGGGCACGTCCCGAAGGCAGTTCGATCTGAGAGATCGATTTAAATCCGGACACCGAGGATATAATGACGAGAGCTGAAGAAGATCTCTCGGAGATCGAAGGGTCAATGGCGGCATTTTGCTCTCGGGGCACTTGTGAAAATCGTGGCCGTAGCCATGTAGCCATTTAATCCAACTGCCCTCTTCCGAGATGGCGAACTCCCCTCCCCCCATCCCCGTTCTCGCCCCTCTGACTGCGTGGCAGAAGCTATGCTTCGTGTGTTTAATGGAATTCTTGTCGTAGGTACACGTCGTGACGCTTTACCTCCGAGCAAAAAACCTCCTTTGTTCCTCCGCACCTCCATTATGGGCTCCGCTCCCTTTGTCCGTTCTCCAGCGCCACAGCCGCATGCGAGCACTTATTTCCGCGCAGGAAGGAAAGTGAACGAGTGCGCTCGTTTATGGAATGCATTTTGAATATATTTATGGAATCATCATCAGTTTTCTATGCCCGGCGATCGGTTCAGTGCAACCCTTCATATCTTACTGTTCGAGGCCAATTCTCTAACCTCAACTAATGGTGTTTCCTTCGTACGTCCCTCTTGATTCGTCCCGTGCGTCTGTCATATATGGAATATAAGTGTAATATCTCTGTGGCCGATGTGTGTATGTGCTGGATTCGCTTCCTCGTTCGTGATCAGGAGCTTGGAGGCATCGAATCGTGGTTTTCTTTCCTCGCATCGTACTCTTCGAGTTGGAAACTTAACGGTGAAGGCCTCCCGTGGCTTTTTTTGTTGCGACACCGCGGTACGCTTCATTAAACCTCACGCCTTCTGCTAAGAACCGAGCTTTCATTTCCTTCTCGTAGGAGGCGGCCCATACCTTCGCCATTATTTTCGTGCCATTCGTCGTATTCGTTTTGCCGACCGCCTAACCCCATCCTCCTTTTCCACCCAATCTTTTATATATATATATATATATTCATCTTCCTTCCCTTCCCTGTATACCTCTCTCCCCCTCTACGATCTTGTTCGTTTTCTTTCTTTTTCCCATCCTTTTTTTGGTTGAAAAAGCTGCTACTATGGCTCAACTTCCTTTATGAATCCCTTTCCCCTCTCATCTTCTTTCCCCAAACCCTATCTCCCCGTGCTTCGCCCCCGTCCCCCACCCACACTCCCTCAGTGGCCTCGGGGCATGTGTGTCTGTGAGTGTATGCCAGTAGCCGGATGATTGGTGTTAAGTATTTTAAAAACACGTCTCAGATGTTGGTGGGTTGGGGGGGGAGAGGAGGGGTGGGCCGGGGGAGCGAAGAAAAATGTTGCTGGTGGCTCCTTTGCGTTTGCGTGTTGGCTCGCGGCGAGATTGGGTCTCATCCCGACAGCGTTTTCTCGCCCCCTTCTCCCCCACCCTCATCCTGCACCCCGTCCCCCCCCTTGCCGCCTCCTTCTCCCTCCTTTTTCCTCTCTCTCTCTCACACTCTCCCCCCTTCCACTTCTCCAATCCCCTACAGTTCCTCCTCACTCCCCTTCCTCTTCGTTTTCCCTTCCCTCTTCCCCTCCGGCACTCCATCATGCTCTCCTCCATAAGCGCAGAGACCCCACGCATCCTCTCTCATTTTTCCCATCCTCCCCTCGCCTATCTTAAACAGTATCATACCTTCTCGCGCCGTTTGTATAATGCCCACTCTCTCTTCTCCTCCTCCTCCCTCCCGGCTTTTCTTTATCTTTATCTTCATTTTCATTTCAGCCGCTCTCTCTCGCACTCTCCCTGGCCTCAGCCTACCTTCTCTCCCTCCCTCTCTCTTGACTGCCGAATCATCGCCTCGAAAACCCTTTCTAGCGCCTTTCCCTCATTCCCTCCCGTGTCCCTATCGCCCTACTCACGATCTGTATCGGTCGCACATCTTCGAATACATAATGCATAGCCTGTCGATGTGTGTGCCTTTCCGTGAAATTATTATCGGGCCCCTGTATGGGTTTTGTTTTTTCTTCGAAACGATTAATTGAAGAACTGGGATGGGCACCTACTTTCATTAATCGTTCCTGGTGAGTTGGGTCTCCCACTCTAGTCCTCCTCCTAGCGATATTATCGAAAATCCGCTCTGAGTCCGTTCCAGTGTTGATAACTTGTCCTCAGTATCAAGACGTTGTGGTGTTGAATTATCACCGTTAATTAAAGATGGTGTAATGCGTCGTCAACTACATGCCTTGATTTGGTTTGTAAGTAGGAAAAGATGGAGATGTGAATTTCCCTTTTCATTTTCTACGTCTTGTGACAGTGTTCCCTGTATTGAGTGAACGAAATGATTAAAACTATGTAATGAACTGACTGCCTCGTATAGCGAAATAATAATATGATGCCAACGGACGAGGCGAGGTAGTGTAGTTTCCATTACTTTAATTGACTCAAGCACTATAACAATTTATTTTGGTGTTGTATCCTACGAGATGTACGAATTAACTACTGATCCTTAACTGATGTATCATCTGATGTAACTGATGTAACTGACGGTAATGATTTCTAATAAGGATTGGCCATTTTTAAAAATTGTTATTCCGGTTCCTACTCGGCCTCTAGCAGGGGCAATGTGTCCCCGACGCGAAGTATGCATTCGTGGGCGTTCAAGACGGACCTTAATATTGTGGACTGCTCCGCAGTTTTGGAATATGGTGGGTAATGAGTGCCAACTGGCAATGAAATAAATCCTGGCCATGTATCTTGTGCTTAATTGCTCAATAGCTTGGATGAGCGGACAAAAATATCGTCGAGTAAATACGCTTTTAACCAAACCCCTAATAACTTTATCTTCCTGGGTGTTAGGGAAATATGAGGGATAATTTACGACGCTATAAAACTAATAGAATTCTCTGTAACTGCGCAAGTCTCACGTTTTTATTTTTGAAAGCTCGTACCTCAATTACTCAATCTCGAGGTGTAATCTCGTCGCTGAGATAAACCTTTGAGCTCTTTTACTCTATATATTATACATGACCTGACCCAGTGGTATTCGTGCAAAGAAAGCAGTTTGGGCAGATTTATTGTGAAGGGCAACCCTAGGTGAGTTTTTGGGAGGCTTTGCTCGGCCCGTAATTAAGATGAGAATCCGCTTACTTCATTGCCCTACCATCTACATCTACGAAATACCGTACAAGCCACCACTAGGGTGTGTGGCACGGGGTGATTCCACACCAGGCATGCATCACTCATCCCAGTTCAAGCTCCAGGTCGAATCTGTGACAGTTGAGTCTTTATTGGACATAAACGGCGAAGTGGTCACCTACAGCATCGACCATGACATTAAGAGGGATTAAGGTGGGAGTCCCCAGAAAGACTCGGAGGGTACTCGCTAGGCTTAGGTTGCTAGAAAAATACAGAACTGATGTGTTTCAGAACGACTCAGAGAATATTATTATGACGCCATACTACATTTCTAGGTCTGACAGAGGCGATAGAATAAGTGAGATACATTGCCGAACACGTAGGTGCAAAAACTCGTTCTTTCCTTGCACAATATGCGACTACAATATAAATTGAGCTCCACTAGATACACTCCCATACAATCGTCACCATTTCACCTCCCAAAGTACATCTTTTCACGGCTGGTGACCTAACTTCCCCTGCCACACGCTCATGCGGCGGCTCACAGGATATTGAGTAGATGTAGATGTAAAAAATTTTCGTGGAAGAATTGGAATTAATGCTCAACCTTCGAGTAATTGTTTAATACATTTACGGTGAGAAAATGCTTGATTACAGGATTTTCTCACTAGAGCGCCAATCATTTCCCGTGTCCCCGGTAGCATTACTTCGTATCCGTATCAAGGACATGCTCATTAAGGTGTGCTAAGTGTCAAAGGCCCCGAAACCTTCATATTTAGTCCTAAGGTTGATCGCACTTCATTAATACCAACCAGCCTTCCTATTTTAATAGTTCCCTCCTACTTTTTTATCAGACATACCGCCTTCCTTGGTCACTCGTGGCGTAGGGTCCTCTTTGAGTGTATTAGCGCCCAAATGTGTAAATCGAATGAGGATGGGAGAATCCGTTTCACTTTGGATTGATGGCCGTGCGCGGCGTGGAATTCATTTTGTTTGTGATGCAAGAAGTTACGATTTAAGGGTGGGGGATGAAGGGTGGGTCGCAACAGTCTTCAGTCACCTAGAGAGAGAAGCCTCGTGTGGGGGAAGGTTCTTTATCACTGGGAGTTGGTGAAGTGAGTTCCCTTCCCGTTCTTTAGGAGGGGGCGAGGGAGAGAATCTGGAGAGGTGGTGTTGGGGATTCCTATTAGGATTTGGTTGGGAGCGGGTCATGTGGGTGGCTCGAGGGAGTTTTTTGGTCGGGAGACTGTGGCTCGAGCTGGGACGGGGGAGGGGTTAAGGAAGGAGAAAAAAAAACACAGGAGGAAACGAAAGTTCATAATCTCTCATGAAATATGAAGGAGGCTCCGGGAGGGATCGTAGATCATGCGGTTAAAAATGGATGCCTCGGGTTAACTCCTTTCCCACCCCCATTTCTTTTTTCATTGCCCCCCTCATTCCTCCGTATTCCCCATTCCAGTTTTCTCCAAGTTCCCTCCTCATTCTCCGGCTCAATCCTCCTCATCCTCTCACGAAATCTATTCTCCTTTTCCCCTTCCTCTCTCTCCATGGACCTTCCTTATGCTTCCCATTCTCCTCCCCTTAACACCCCTTGCCATCTTCTGCGCTGGATGTGGACGGGGATGGGAAAGAGTGTGGTAAGGGGTAGGGTTGTAGGCGAGGGAGAATTTTAATGGGCGGCGAGGATTGAATGGTACAGAGGAAACTGCTACCGTTGACTGCCTCCGTTTATATTGTCCGGAAAAGTGGCCACTTGCTCCCCCCCCTTTTCCTTCTCCCCTCATGAGAGAGGCCCACTCGAGCGAATTCCACCCTCCCTCCCACCCTCCCACTCGGAATTATCTCCCCTCTCCTCCCACGCCTTCCACCATGTATGTCCCTATTTCTCTCACCTCCTCCCTCCCAGTCGGGACAATTTTCGGCCGACGCATTTCCTTTTCCCCGGCTGCTAATCTCTTTATTGGCTGTGATGGGAAGTGGAGTAAACGATGCGGTTTCCCATGTAAATTCTCCGGGATTTGATTCTCCGTCGTTTTGTGCCTCTCTGAATTTCCCTCCGACGATCCCACTCGTCCTTTTTGGCTACTTATTTTGGAAATGATCCCCCGTGAGCCGTAGACCTATGCTAGTTATCCGCTTTGCATTTGAGGGAGAATATTTATGTATTCTTATTGAAGGCTCAAAATCCGTGTATGATGGAGATGAAGTTGGAAATTGTGCGTCCTTTACACTCTTATATTTGCATGAAAAAGAGTCGGTTTCGGGAAATCGTTTAGTATTCATGTCTCGAACATGGGACGTCTCTCATTTTCCTCTCCTCTCTCAGTGGATTCTCCTCTTGGGCAAAGCTTTCGGGAGCGATTTTAAGCAGCTTTCGTTTCCGCTATGGGGATGAGCGTCAGGTGGAATTATAAATTCAGTTGGTCAGTTCTGAAAAGAGGTGCCTCAAGAATCGGACCCTTCATTTGTGTGTAACCTCCACTCTTCAATTCCCCATGCCTGAAATATCATCGTGGAATCGCCGTGTTTTCCCTCCCAATTCGTCTTTTTTATTGCTCCACTGTTGGGATTCAAGCCGTTTCCCATTCAGTGTAAACTTTGGTTTGCGTATGAACTACTTTATGCAATCGGAAGAAAATCTCTGCATTTTTCGTACGATAAATGTGTAAGGCGTCATGTTTCGTTGTTTACATCATCATCAGGCCCATTTGCGCTTAATGCACCCAGGATTTTCGCCTAGGGCTGTACTAAAGGATTGTATCTGATAATTTGTTACATTATGAATTGTTTTAGTAGTTTCTATAGCATTTATAGTATACCGATTGTGTGGTGCTTGTTGGTGAAAGTAAATTTCTTCACTGAAGTTCATGTTGGTGATAAGTCACCCCCTGCCAAACAAGCTTGTGATGGCTTGCAGGGTAATAAGTAAATGCAGATATTATATTGAATATGCTATGATTTATGTTTGGATAGTAGCTTATTTTCTATCACGGAAAAAGGGAGTTTTTATTAATAAACGCTGCAGAGTTTAATAGATTCGACTGAACGATTGACAATTTGAACCCGGTGGCATAGGCATGTGAAATGTTATGGAGAGAAGGCGCGAAAACCCGTCAGCCCTCGGGTGCGCGTTGGATCTACATCCACGGATAACAAGTATAAGCCACCAATAGAGTGTATGGCACGGGTTTATTCCATACCTGGCATGCTGCACTCGTACAAGTCCAAATCGGTACATCGCACTTCCCTCGGCCGCTAGACGCAGACCAAAAAGCTGTCAGGCCAACAATGCGTGGTCAAATCAGAAACTAGGAGTGTGCTACGTAGGCTATAAGCCCCTGTCTATATATAACGGGTCTTGTAAATCAGAAATCCACTGCATTCAATATTTCTCTTAGGAAAACTGCAAAAATTGTTCTTTCTTCGTGTTTAAATTCCACTACATAACTCTTAAAACAACTGAATGTCTGAAAATCGTTCATGTCCATCCCTTATTTCATCATGTGCTCATCAACCGTTTAACTCACCGCTGTTGATACTTGTAAATAGACATACAAAAAGGTTTTGATTTCGTTGAAGTGATTTGAATACGAGAATACCATGTGGCCGCTGTGAAGCAAACCTCTGGCCCTTCATGCATACCTGAGTAATTTTAGTCTGCCAATTTCTTAGAATTTTATAAGTAGGCGCCTAGAAACGGCGTTCTTAAAATATTCCGGAACGCGTTAATGGTGCGATTCTTGGAAATCATGTTCCTCTCATCTCTAGAGATTTAACCGCTCAAGTCACACAGCATACCGTTATGGGTTACTAATTTTCTCTCTCATTAGCCCCCTGACTCACTTCAAGCCTTCGCTCGGATCGTTAAGGCTCTCGGGTTCCGTATTGCCAATTAACTGCTTGTGTATGCACTTTATCGAACGATTCGCATCTAGCAGGTCGGTCATTTATCCTCTTGCTCTCGCTCTGCAATCGCGCTTCGAAAGGGAAATCCTCCACCAGGAGGCTTTCGGCAGAGTTGCTTCTGCCGTAGAGTGCCTTAGAGGCGCGGAGTGACACATGAAGACAGAAAACCTTTCTGTCACTTACTACGTTGGTGAGGTCAAAGGAAGAGAGCGGAGGGGATGTGCGGGAGAGGAAGTAAACGGTTGGTTATATTTGGGCGTTCTTCCCCGGCGAACTGTGGGTGGTCTGAAGGTTTTCTGCTTATAGAGTCTGGTAGAAGTGACTGGTGCGAGGCATGCTCTCTTGTGATTATCTACATCTACATATTACCCTGCAAGATACCTCAAGGGTGTTTGGCGGAGTGGTTATCAGTAATTAATTAAGCGCTCGTCTTTCAGTAAGTTTCACGATTGCTCGTGTGCTATAATACCGTAAATTGTACGCACCTGCTCTCTTGCGCCACGACACCTTACTGTCTCTTGTTTCCGTAGGTATGTTTTCACGTATCTGAAATTTGACCGTTCCAAGACATCCATAATGACGAATTGCGTCCTTCGGCAAGCCACGTGTTAGATTTGTGTATTTAGTATTATGGTGCATATTTTTTTCCGCACTTAGTTGTTCTTTGTAATCGGTAGTTATCCGCTATTTGCTATGCTTATTTTGTGTTACCATGAAGATAGTTAGGTATTTGAAATCGAATCTGTGAACCCATTGCGGTCTAATTTGGTTACAGAGTTTGCTAGTTCCCAATTTCTGTTGAGCTTGGACGATTTTTCCTATCATCGGGTTGTATTGGGGATTTCAATCTTCCGTCCATAGACTGGGACACGTACAGTTTTATCACTGGGGGGAAAGACAAAGACCTTTGTGAGTCACTCCTGTATACATTCACATCTCACTCACTACATCAATTAGTCACTGCTCCAACTAGAGGGAAAAATACACTTGATCTTTTAGCGACAAATATTCCACACATGGTTGTAAACATAGGTACGGATAAGGGAATAAGCGACCACAAGATAGTTAAAGCTAATTTTTCCGTGAGCATGATCAAGAAACATAATCCACAAAGAAAAATCTACTTATATAATAAGGCTGACTACGAAGGTATGAAACGAGAGTTCCAAAAGTCATTTACTAATTTTCAAAAAATAAGTATCAACAGTAAAACTGAGGTTTTGTGGAATACTTTCCTCAACGTTACACGATCAGTAGTTAGCAAATGCATACCAAGTAAATGGAAAAGAGCCAATGCAGAGCCTAGGTGGTATAACGCGGAGGTTAGAAAAACATTAAAGCACCAAAGAACATGTCATGCTAGGTTAAAAAGGGCAAAAATTAACAAATCCTCCGAAGAACTATACACAGTCACCGAAAATTACAAAATATCTAAACTCTTAGCAAAAAAAGCGTGCCGAAGGGCGTTAGCTGATTTCAAAAGTAAATTACTGGGAGAACAATTGAACGATAATCCCAAGGCATTTTGGTCGTATGTTAGGGACACTCAAGGAAATAAATCAACAGTACACACGCTTAAGAATATCAAAGGGGAAAAGATAACCAACAGTCTACAAAAAGCCAATTCGTTAAACTCATTCTTCAAAAGCATTTTCAGTACTTATACACCACATCTTTTCGATCCGCAGCCAGTTCGTTCCCAAACATGTATGCCTGAAATTATTATAAATTGTCGCGGCATAGAACAGCAGCTAAAAAATATTAACCCCAACAAATCCCCCGGTCCAGATCAAATACCTGCTCGCGTATATAAAACAATGGCATCAGACATAGCGCCTTACTTAGAATTAATATTTACCAAATCTTTAGTAGATCATGTAGTGCCTAAGGACTGGAGAGTAGCAAATGTCACACCTATATTCAAAAGCGGCGACAGGGAAGACCCTAGTAACTATAGGCCTATTTCTCTCACATCCATTTCCTGTAAGGTATTTGAACACATAATCGTAAGCTCCATTATGAGTCATTTAGATAGGGAGGAATTGTTAATAAATAACCAACACGGATTTCGAAAGGGTAGATCTTGCGAAACCCAATTGGCCCTCTTCGTTCATGACATCTTGCTCTCGGGTGAAAATAATGTCCAAGTTGACGCGATATTCCTCGATTTTAGGAAAGCTTTTGATAAGGTACCTCACGTTAAGTTGCTCTCAAAACTAGAAGCATATGGAATAGATAAAAACATTATTAGTTGGATTAATCAATTCTTACATGGGCGGGAACAAAGGGTTGTCATAGACGGTATCATGTCAAACACAGTTAGCGTTACATCGGGTGTTCCTCAGGGAAGTGTAATTGGTCCACTTTTATTTCTCTTGTACATTAATGATATTAGTAACGTCGTTAAAAGTAAGCTTAGACTCTTCGCAGACGACGCGGTTGTGTATAGGGATATTAACAATTCCGAAGATAGCGACTCGTTAACAATCGACCTACTTGCTATTCATGCTTGGTGCGAAAAGTGGCAGATGGAACTAAACATAAAAAAGTGCGTAGCAGTCAGCTTTTGGAAAAAGAAAAATTGGCCATTTAGGGCATACAGAATTAAAAATACAGAAATTATTCACGCCGAGTCTGTTAAGTACTTAGGAGTCACAATTAGTCACGACCTATCTTGGGGAAAACATATTAGGGAAATATGCGGTCAAGCATATAGGAAGCTAGGCTTTATCAAGAGAGTACTCGGAAAATGTGATGAGAAAGTGAAAGAACGTTGTTATTTTTCAATCGTTAGGCCTCATCTGGAATATGCTGTTAGTGTATGGGATCCATACGAAACGGGGTTGATATCAGAGTTAGATCGCGTCCAGCGAAGAGGAGCTAGGTTTGTGAAACGATGCTACGATAAGTTGGCTAGTGTGTCTGGACTGTTAGAAGAATTAGGATGGGAATCGCTATCACAGCGTAGATTAAATTATAGGCTTAACCTCCTAAATAAATTTCAGGAAAATCATTTTACTGACGACGTAAAAAACATACTATTAACCCCTTCGTACTACGGCAGATTAGATCGCGCCAATAAAATTAGAGAGCTAGATTGTAGAACCGATAGGTATAAAATGTCATTTTTTCCGCGTACCATTCGGGACCATAACAGCTGTGATCGTCGTCATGAATAGTTCGAGTATTGACAATAGGCAGGCAGTTAATCTTTCTCATTATATTCTCCTCTTTCTTATTTATGCATGATGTAAATAATGATGTTCTTATTTATGCATGATATTTTGAATCTGTAGTAGTAGTCTTTGTATCCCTTGCATGTTAGAACGATTGGAGATACAATGTTTCTTGGGTATTAGATTTGTAATTGGCGCTTTGCATGTGTGGTACGCGGGTTTTTAATGTAATGTCGGTGTTCTACCATATCATTCATGCATGCCTGGTGCGAAAGCACCCCCTGCCACACACCCTTTGGGTGGCTTGCAGGGTATGACGTAGATGTAGATGTAGATGTATTCCATCTGGAATTATGTGACATAATAATTTATTGTATTATTTCATTATTTCCAGTTTGTCCCGTTTACGTCAAGAGTTTTATCAATCACATCCAACTGCACTCCTTTGGAGTTTTACAATGTACTGAGGAGAAACTATGTTCGGAGTATGCATGATCGATTTCAGGTCTTTATTGTGGTATTTCTACATCTACATCTACGTAATGCCCTGCGACCCACCGCGAGGGTGTGTGGCAGGGGGTGAAGATCACCAAACATGCACTATTGCCATGCCAGTAGGATATTTAAGGGAGACATGCTAGAGAACAGGGTCACCTGCAGCAAGATGGTTAGTATCTACATAATAAGAAAGGGATTATTGGTTGTTATCACATGCATCATGTACTACAGACTTCTGTGACTATATTTCACCTACCTATCCCTTTGCTACGCTGCCTATTGTTCTCTCTTATGGTACGCGGGAAAAATGACATTTTAAATCTATCGGTATGACAATCTATCTCTCTAATCTTGTTAATCTGATCTTGAATAGTCTACATCAAACTTTCACAAAAGATTTAACCTATATTTTTCCCTTTGATCGGATAGAGGTTCCCACCCTAATTCCCTCAACATTTAGCCCAACAACAATTCCTAGGGGGTTGAATTTGACCTCTGGTTTACGAAATATTTGTTTGGCTCTGATCAAAATGTGAAAAAGGTTTCCCCTAATCTTATTTTAGTAATCAATATCACAGGAAAGCTGAAATTCAGAAGCTCTAATAATGTTTTCCTTTTTCTATTTCTCTCATTCTCATACTTCTTTTTTGAACTGGGACGAGCGCTGTATGCCTGATGTGAAATCACCCCGCAACCTAGTGGTGGCTTGTGCTGCATGTCGAAGATGGAAAAAATTCTGTTTTGCATTCCTTCACTTCTTTTATCTGTGTACAGACATTTTTTATTACCGGTATTTGATAGAGTATACTTTTTAATTTCCATTATGTTGTAAGAGTGTCAGCTTATTCATCGTTTTACGACAGTTTGAATGGTAATTTACATTCGAGAGTAAACAAACTGGGTGAGGGTCTAGGCTATTCTACCTATGACTTGGTGTGTAAGGATTCTAGAGTACATGCTTTGTTCATATGCGTTAGTTCATACTTACTATAAGCAGCCGTATCTGACTATCTGGTTTGTACCATACAGTAGAATAATGGCAGATTAACCATGTCTGTCGTGGAATGCCTCCATTTTTCTCATCTTTTCGGGTTTTTCATTTGTAGTATGTGATTGAGATAAAAATGAGTATGATAAATATATGCGTATTCAAATTCTGCTTGTGACTAAGATAATAAACTGCGCTCCCTTAACAATGGTTAGAATTCAGCTTTTATAACTTAACATATACATCTACGTAACACCCTGCGAGCCACCACGAGGGTGTGTGGCAGGGGGTGAAGATCACCAAACATGCACTATTGACATGCAAGTGGGATATTTAAGGGAGACATGCTAGAGAACAGGGTCACATGCAGCTAGATGGTATGGTTTACTGTATTAGGGAAAGGAGCGTAGCTAACTTGGATGTATAGGTTTACATGGTTGTATCACATGGTTGTAAACATAGGTACTGATAAGGGAATAAGTGACCACAAGATAGATAAAGCTAATTTTTCCATGAGCATGATCAAGAAACATAATCCACAAAGAAAAATCTAATTGTTTGATAAGGCTGACTACGAAGGTATGGAACGAGAGTTGCAAAATTCATTTACTAATAAAAAAAATAAGTATCAACGGTAATACTGAGGTTTTGTGGAGTACTTTCCTCAATATTACACGATCAGTAGCTAGCAAATACATACCAAGTAAATGGAAATGAGCCAATGCAGAGCCTAGGTGGTATAACGCGGAGGTTAGGAAAACATTAAAGAACCAGAGACCATGTCATGCTAGGTTAAAAAAAGCAGAAATTAACAAATCCTCCGAAGAACTATACACAGTCACCGAAAATTACAAAATATCTAAACTCTTAGCAAAAAAAGCGTGCCGAAGGGTGTTAGCTGATTTTAAAAGTAAATTACTGGGAGAACACTTGAACGATAATCCCAAGGCATTTTGGTCGTATGTTAGGGACACTCAAGGAAATAAATCAACAGTACACACGCTTAAGAATATCAATGGGGAAAAGCTAACCAACAGTCTACAAAAAGCCAATTCGTTAAACTCATTCTTCAAAAGCATTTTCAGTACTTATACACCACATCTTTTCGATCCGCAGCCTGTTCGTTCCCAAACATATATGACTGAAATTATTATAAATTGTCTCGGCATAGAACATCAGCTAAAAAATGTCAACCCCAACAAATCCACCGGTCCAGATCAAATTCATGCTCGCGTATATAAAACATTGGCATCAGACACAGCGCCTTACGTAGAATTAATATTTATCAATCTTTAGTAGATCACGTAGTGCCTAAGGACTGGAGAGTGGCAAATGTCAGACGTATATTAAAAAACGGAGACAGGGAAGACCCTGGTAACTAAAGGCCTATTTCTCTCACATCCATTTCGTGTAAGGTATTTGAACACATAATCGCAAGCTCCATTATGAGTCATTTAGATAGGGAGGAATTATTAATAAATTTCGAATTTCGAAAATAAACACGGATTTCGAAAGGGTAGATCTTGCGAAACCCAATTGGCCCTCTTCGTTCATGATATCTTGCTCTCGGGTGAAAATAATGTTCAAGTTGACGAGATATTCCTCGATTTTAAGAAAGCTTTCGATAAGGTACCTCACATTAAGTTACTCTCAAAACTAGAAACATATGGAATAGATAAAAACATTATTAGTTGGATTAATCAATTCTTACATGGGCGGGAACTAAGGGTTGTAATAGATGGTATTATGTCAAAAAGAGTCAGCGTTACATCGGGTGTTCCTCAGGGAAGCGTCATTGGTCCATTTTTATTTCTCTTATACATTAATGATATTAGCAACGTGGTTAAAAGTAAGCTTAGACTCTTCGCAGACTACGCGGTTGTGTGTAGGGATATTACCAATTCCGAAGGTAGCGACTCGTTAACAATCGACCTACTTGCTATTCATGCTTGGTGCGAAAAGTGGCAGATGGAACTAAACATAAAAAAGTGCGTAGCAGTCAGCTTTTGGAAAAAGAAAAATAGGCCAGGTAGGGCTTACAGAATCAATAATACGGAAATTATTCACGCCGAGTCTGTTAAGTACTTAGGGGTCACAATTACTTACGTCATATCTTGGGGAAAACATATTCGGGAAATATGCGGTCAAGCATGCAGAAAGCTAGGCTTTATCAAGAGGATACTCGGAAAATGTGATGAAAAAGTGAAAGGACGTCGTTATTTTTCAATCGTTAGGCCTCATCTGGAATATGCTGTTAGTGTATGGGATCCATAAGTAACGGCGTTGTTATCAGAGTTAGATCGCGTGCAGCGAAGAGGAGCTAGGTTTGTGAAACGATGCTACGATAAGTTGGCTAGTGTCTCTGGATTGTTAGAAGAATTGGGATGGGAATCGCTATCACAGCGTAGATTAAATTATAGGCTTTACCTACTAACCAAATTCCAGGTAAATCATTTCTCTGACGACGTGAAAAACATACTATTAAACCCCTTGTACTACGGCACATTAGATCGCGCCAATAAAATTAGAGAGCTAGATTGTAGAACCGATAGGTATAAAATGTCCTTTTTCCGCGTACCATTCGTCTACGTCTACGTAATACCCTGAGAGCCACCACGAGAGTGTGTGGCAGGGGGTGAATATTCGGGACCATAACAGCTATCTACATCTACATCTACGTAATACCCTGCGAGCCACCACGAGGGTGTGTGGCAGGGGGTGAAGATTACCAAACATGCACTATTGCCAAGTAAGTAGGATATCTAATGTAGACATGCTAGAAAATAGGGTCATAGTTTATTAGTTACTACAGTAGATTATTAGTCATTGCAAGTAATTGCAGTAGTTATTACAATAGAATATTAGTTACTACGGTATAGTACAGGTTAAAATATACATAATAAGGAAGGGATTATTGGTAGTTATTACATGCATCATGCACTACAGACTATTCTAAATATGTTTCACCTACCTATCCCTTTTGCTACTTGCCTATTGTTCTCTCTTATGGTACGCGGGAAAAATGACATTTTAAATCTATCGGTACGACAATCTATCTCTCTAATCTTGTTCTATGACTATACTGTAAGCTATGATCGTCGTCATGAATAGTGCGAAGAGTGACAATAGCTAGGCAGTAGAGTTTTCTCTTTATACTCTCTACGTTCTTATTTATGCATGATGTAATTATTGATGTTGTTATTTATTCATATGATTTTGATTCCGTAGTAGTAGTGCTTGTCCCCCTTGCATGTTGGAACGATTGACGATTGAATGTTTTTTGGATAGTTGATTTTAATGGACGCGTTGCATGTGTGGTACGCTGGTTTTTAATGTAATTTCGGTGTTCTGCCGTAACATTGATGCGTGCCTGGTGTGGAAGCACCCCCTGCCACACACCCTTTGGGTGGCTTGCAGGGTATGACGTAGATGTAGATGAATTGGAAATACTTTTGTCAGAGTTCATTAAAGTGCTGCGTTATAAAGTTTTAGGAGGTTTTCATTTATTTGAATTTTTCATGCGATACAAAGATAATTTTTTCCTCAATATTCGTAACGTTCATTTTATAGTTTTTTCCATGTTTGCTTAGTATCTTTTATAAATTGAAGTTCCCTCACGCGTAGTATCCTTTTATGGCTTTTTAATGCTCTTTAAATTTTAAGTATCTATGAAATGTTTCCTCCGATCCGCTTCCTGTGATACCCTTCAGGTTGGGTTTCCTCTTCTTTTCAAGGGCGACTTTTAATAGGCTGGGTGGGCACTCTTTCTCAAACCGGCCATAAAAGTATTAAAGTGTTTTGTACCCTTTTGTCATCCATCTTAAGTGCCCCTTAGCTTTCTGACTCCTCCGTTAGCGGTGTTTTCCACGTCCTTTTTTATTGTGTCCTCAGAATCCCCTCGAAAAATTGCAGTTTTGATTCCGGACCGTCGCAACAGTGTCCACACCCCGTAAAGTTTATTGTTCAGCGAACGAACTGACGAGTCGGAGGGAAGGGAAACTTTTCTCCGTGAAAGAGGTGGTGGCCCACCCCCATTGTTTTCTGGAAGCACGTCTCCCATCCTCCCCTTGGCGGTCACCCCAAAACATTTCCCAACTGTGAAAATCGTCTCCCTCGGTCCTCCTTATCCTGAAAGGGCCTAGCGAGGCCCCCGATTATCCCACGCCTAACGAATCCTCTCCTATTTCTCTTTGCTTCGGAATGTTCTCCCCCACTGGGCCTACGCTTGTAAGCAAGTGCCTTTCTCCCTCCCCGGCTTAAGGGTGCTACATACCCTTCACCTTCGCGTTCCTTATGGGTTGCTCAGTGAGGCATGTGCGCTCCCGTGGTCAGGAAAAGTATTTGACCGGTTGGCTTCCGGGATAAATGCGGACCGCTGTTAAGTCCTCCAAAATCGTTACCCTCACGGAACCATAGACCATGTCCAGTCATGTTCTTCCACCGCGCATTTCATAAAATCCCGTTAATCACCTTATTAACAACGTGTAACTGCTTGGCTAACTTTATCCTCAGTGATGGTTGTTCCTTAGGATTTAGCATGCGGCTTTTACTCAGAGGTTGGCGACTTCTCCAGAAATGAGAATTTCGTGTTAAGGAAGATTTTATTCCAGCGAGATGCTTGAACGCTCCCCATTGAGAAAATTCTGTCGTGCGAATTCTCACATTGCACCGATGATTTTTATATATTTTCGCTTAGTTAGTTATTCTATCCTACTGTAGTCGTGTGCATGTTGTGTCGTCCGCTTTTGGTTGTTTCGGTAGCGTCAGACGATGCCTTGTTAAATACAATTAAAGGGTCTCTCAGTGCGTTAACGAGATACAAGAGTCATGCAGGGATCAAACAAAACGTGATATACTACATGGCAGATTAAGAAACAAGCTTTAGGGGATAATCAAGTAATCCACTACACTATCTGTCGGCTAAACTACTTCAAAGTCTCGTTGGCAGCCGTTACTGTCTCTTATCGACCGTGGGAAAAACGACATTTTAAACCAGTCTTTTCTCCAAATTTTATGCTCATAATCTGTTCTACTGTAGTTAGGTGGAGGTCGTATGATATAAGCATCTTCGTCAGAAAATGAATTTGCTTTAAATTTACTTAAATGGTTAGTCTAATTTGTAATTAACGGTCTGAAAGCAGTCTCACCGTCGAATTAATATCATCTCACTTCCGCTTCGTACCATTTGGGTTCGCTACTCTCTTTTTTTACTTTTCTTGGCTAAAAGCTTTCCAAATACTCCCCGAGTCTAACACAATGCTTCATTCTTGGAAGTCTGGAAAGGAGTGTTTTATATGAAACTTGAACGTATCGATATCAGCCTTTTCAATAAAGTCGAGTTTTCTTATTTGTTTAAAATTATTATTTTTATTCAGGGAAAACTTAGCTGTAACTGTCCTGTGGTCACTAATTCCCTAATCAATGTCAACCTTTATCACTTGATGTGGTATATGTTTTGCCTATTAGTCGAGAATATTTTCTCCCCTGTTAGGTGTCGTTGTTATGTGATGTATATACATAGTGCATTTGATGAGAACGTGTGCAGCTGGGACTTGCTGATGTCTTTGTCTTTTCCACTGGTTATGAAACTCTAGGTCTTCCAATGAATAGAGGGGCCATTGAAATGTCCACCTATTATCATATTTCTTCCGTAATTCCCGGATGTGAGGCTATTCATCTGTGTGTCTAGTTATAAAATTGATGTGACGTCAGTGTTGGGTGGCCTGTAGTGGGAGCACATAAATATTGTTTGATTTAGGATATAAAATTGAGCAGCATACAGACCTTAGCTGTTCTCTGGAACGATCTCCGCTTGGCGAACCATAATGTTCATTGCTGCAACAAATACTCCACCTCCGACTTAGTTAATTTCATCTTTTCGATAAGTGGTGAATAATTTTGGAAAGATTTTACCATCTGAAATGACGTCTGTCAGCCAAGTTTCTTAGCTAATGATGACTTTACACTCCCTCATGTGAATTGGATGGAGGAGTTGTGGAATTTTATTTAAAAAATACGGCAAATAACTACTGCTAAAACTATTATTTCACAGTATCAATTTTTTTCGTTTCTGGAATATTTCCAATTTACAGTTATCGATTAAGTTATTCCTGGGCCCTTTACACTGAGTAATCTTTATAAAATGACGCAGAATTTTCGACCCCACTCTATGACCTACTCTGTAGCCTACCGTCTATGCTAAAATCGATAGGTATGCTCAAATATCCTGCTCGCCATCATTAGAATTATAGCAAGGAATGTGGATCTAGTACTCTAGCTACCTCACCACATGTGCAATCGTCGTTTTTACGTCCTATTTGATCCGTACAGCCTCCCCAAGCGTCATCTCTTTATTTTGTACTTGTGTGAATTTACTGTACTAACCTACTGAACGAGCGCCCATGTATCCGGCATCAAAGAAAATGAACTTTGATTGAATAAGTTTAAAAATGAGCGATCGGAGGAGGAATCATTAATGGAATTAGAAAGTAGTTTTATCAACAAGTTTATAATATCTTTGAATATAGCTTGCAGCTTTTATTTCGCCGCCAAGTTTTGCCTTCGGCCCTGTGCGTGAAGATGTTCTTTTTTTTCTCTACCTTTCGACAAGATGAGTACTTGCTGTCACTGGCCTTCTTCTCCCCGGTTACAGGTGTTTGACCTGGCTTTCTCCGAATTCGGGAGTCTTGTTTCCCTTTGCGAGGGTGGTCTGACGAAACACGATTTGTGACCTCTTCGTTTTCCTCCTTCTCTTGTCACCGCTTTGTCGAGCGGTATATTCGGCAGCCACTTGAGGTGATTCGGGGTTTCGTCCCTCGGGACGTGTTTGGGTGCGTGGTAAGTGGGTGTACGGCGAAGGTAAAGATACGTGGCAAATGTGAATCTTGGTGAAGCGGTGGTGGGTTTGCTCGGGGGTTTTTGGGGACGCCGGAGGACATACGGCGCCGATGTGTGATAGATAACATCTTCTTATTTTCTAAGGCTGAGTGTTTTCTGTCGAGACACAGATAAGCTGGCGACAAGCTCCCTCAAAAACTCAACCTGTGGCTCTGCTAAGCGGTGGTTCTTGCCCCTGTCGTATTTCCAAGCGCGATTTAAAATGTGGGGGAGGAGTGCGTTCCCTCATGTGGAATTTTTGAGATGAGAAGTGCTTCGTAGTTACCAATGACTGTTTTAGGGAAAAATCTTTGCAATGCTCAATTTACCGCTGCTGTTCTTTCGTGTAATCATTGTTCGGTTTTATTGGCTTACAAAACCGCAGGGACATAAAGCATTAGAATAATATGGGTTTTACTTGATGATTTGTTTACCTGCAATCAGTACTCTATGTCAGGTATTTTGCTGTAAAATCTTTCGTAAATACCATGGATATTAGGGTAGATATATTTAATGAAGCTTATTGGATCGATATAGCGATCACAGGAATAAGATTAAGGAAATAGACTGCAGAACAGATTTAAAGTATCTTTTTTTTTTAATTTTTTATTTTAAATTTTAGATTTAAAATGTCATTTTTTCCTCTACAATAAGGGGCCATAATAGTTGCGATAAGTTCTATGATACTGACTAGGTTAAATAGGTTTTTTCAGTAGTGCTAAATATCTTAACATGATTATTTAATACTAACCTCGCATGCAATCTCCGGCATTATATACTCTTGTATGTTTTAGTACCTTGTAGTGCTATTTATCTGTCGCATTAATTATACTAACCAGTAGTTATATCTTTAGTAGTGAACTGCATGGTAGCATGTTCTTCTACGTATCACTCTCCTAGTTTCTGGTCTGACTGCGTACCGTTGTCCTGACTGGTTTTGGCCTGCGCCTGGCATTCGAAGGAACGTGCGCGGTTCTGATTTGAACTGGGATTAGTGCTGCATGCCTGGCGTGGAATCACCCCGTGCTACACACTCTAGTGGGTACTTTCACGGTATTTCGTAGATGTAGATTTGTTAATAAGGCTAAAATAATAATTTGTGCTTCAAATTCCCATTCATATACATAATTAAGTTAGTGTGAGCTAAATATAATTTTTCCTACAATTCAATGAATTTGGTCTCATTTCAAAAAAGATATATGTTTCTCTTCCAAAGAAACAAATATATCAGCCCCTTACCGTACTACTTAACGAGATTTTTGACAAAAAATGCCAGCCCTTTTACATGGGTAATAGCAGGTGTACGCACTCAAGAGAGACCGTATGTAAAATACGAGGCATTTCTATCACCTAAATCTCGCCAAAGAATGAACCGTGTGTAGTTGGCATGTTTACTCGACTATTATTTAAATAAATCATTTTTCACCGCAGTATTTTTTTTCAGAACCGTAAAAAAACTTCCGTATGGGAGGAGTTTTGAATGAACTGTGTGAAAAAATGAGTCAAATCAAAGGCTCATGTAGAATTTTTTGATAAACTAGAATTTCAGACGTAAAAAGTATATTATTGCAATGTGAATAATACACTATTTTTTCATGCTTTCTACAGCTGCTTAAATTAAAACGTATAATTCTAATATGGTCTCCATTAAGACTGGGAAGCTATCCCGCTCCAACTGCCTTAAGGGTAGCGTGTTCTCTTTTTTTTCATTATGCAAGTTTGCAAGTATGTATTGTGTGTTCTATTTTGAATTTTGTTACATAACTGTGAATATGAAAAGTTTTTCTCCGGAGAAATTCCTGTTTGGGCCATTCTATAGTTGGCGCAGCATTTGATCAATATTAGTCCATGTTGCCTTTAAATTATCGACCTTGGTTCTTCCAATTTTTGTGGTTTATAATTTTGTGTTTTTTTTTGTGGTTTATTATATTTCGAATCTTATATACTTACCTGATTTTAATTTAAATTTCTAAGAACTGTAAGCAGCAGTAACCGTATTTTTTCTCTGTGTTAGGGATTCTCTTTCTGCATCAGATCGTTGTAATATGATGATTTTGATTTCTTCGTAGTTTTGAGTCTGACAGAAATTTTAAATGAGCTTAGGCCGTTTTCTAATCAGCCGAGTTAACTTTTGCGTAGATATTGCGAGTGGAAAACCATGCCCCGCCTTCTCCGCCCCAAGATGGCTCTGTCGGTTCCGTTGTCGGTATGCTGTCCGTCTCCAGATGAGAGCTGGCCAATTGTTTCTTCCCGGGAGCGAGAGACATCACTGATGGGAGCGAGGTGGTCGAGCGGGGAAAATACAGGACTCAATCGCCTTATCGAGTATCCTCCCGGCCGTGATCTCCAAGACTCCCCCATCACGGCGACTTCCCCGAACTAATCTCAACTCTCGCCTCCCATTCTTCAATTTTTTCCCTCTCTCCTGCCCCTTCCCCTTCCTCCCCTCTCGCCTCGCACCTTCAAGGAAGGAGAGCTCCCTGGTCACCTGATTGCCTGGGCCTGTTTCTATCCGATCGCCTTCTTCGATGGCGCCACACCGTCCTCTCCTTCGTTTTGTTCGTCCCCCTCATTCTTTCGTGGCTCCATCCCACCGATTATTTCTCCCTTTGTCTTCCTTCTGTCATTCCGTCTTCTCGTCCGAACGAAATACTTTGACCCCGGGGGCTCGTTCCCGCATGTCCCTCCTATCTAATGGAGTAAGACTGGCGATGTCTATTTTTAACTGGGAAGAATTATTACCCCACCTGTATTTGTTTTTCTCAGATATATGAGCGTTAAATGAGTTTTTTTTTTAAATTGGACGCTTATCAATACATCGGATTGGATCGCTTGCTAGCCGAGTGTGGTTAATCGTGACGTAATGTGAGTTGACGGGAATGTTATGGGAAGTTTACGAGTTCATTGCAGCTAGGTTAACAAAATAAAATTGTGGTAGCAAGCAAAGAAAAAATGTTGGCGCCCGAGTGATTGAAGAAATTGTATCGGAAAAGCGATTGTTTGTCCGGGGAAGGAATGAACAGGGATGGATAAATTTGTAAGGCTCCATTGATAATATAAATGCAGGCGAAAGACGTTGAGAAAAGACTTACGCAATCAGTCACCTCAAATTTAATCAACATGAGCTACACTTGACAATAATAGAAAATAAACCTTGAGTCTTAATGCAACTACGTTAATTCACCTGGATAAAGAGTTAGTATTCCCTTTTCTTATCTTAGAGGATCAACTGCTGATCAGTCTGGATTTTTCCTCATGAATGACTAAGTCTTATGAGATATTATGGAACTGTCCCTGTAGTGTTTTCATTTAATACTCTAGAAACTGATTCTGTGAACATATTCCTTAGCGTCGGAAAGTGAACGGAATTAGAGAATACAGTGCAGTAAATGCTAATTTCATATTTATTCATTTCAAATTGGATTTCGTTGGTTTAAAACGGGAATTATCAGTCATAAAGGCCAAAGCCAGAATATTTTTAAAGAATACTTGGATAATGTGCCGGGAAAGTTAATGAGAAACCTTGATCGTAAGCTCCATTATGAGTCATTTAGATAGGGAGGAATTATTAATAAATAACCAACACGGATTTCGAAAGGGTAGATCTTGCGAAACCAAATTGGCCCTCTTCGTTCATGATATCTTGCTCTCGGGTGAAAATAATGTTCAAGTTGACGCGGTATTCCTCGATTTTAAGACAGCTTTTGATAAGGTATCTCACATTAAGTTACTCTCAAAACTAGAAACATATGGAATAGATAAAAACATTATTAGTTGGATTAATCAGTTCTTACATGGGCGGGAACTAAGGGTTGTCATAGATGGTATTACATCTACATCTACGTGATACCCTGCGAGCCACCACGAGGGTGTGTGGCAGGGGGTGAAGATCACCAAACATGCATTATTGCCATGCAAGTAGGATATTTAAGGGAGGCATGCTACAGAACAGGGTTACATCCATCTAGGTGGTTAGTATCTACATAATAAGAAAGGGATTATTGGTTGTTATTTATTAGTTCTTCAGAAATAAATCATTAGACTTTCCTACTTCCGGTGACGGCGAGGTAAAATTTCGCTCGCTAATACGAGGGCTCGGTTGATTTTTAACCGCTCAGGACATAGGTTTTTGCTTTTGCCTCCGTTGTTGTATGTACATTGGATCTACATCTACATAAGGTAGTGGTAGCTTGCGCGGTATTTTGTTATTGTAAATGTAGAAGGGTGTTTGGCAGGGGGTAAATTATCACCAACTTGCATAACAGTGTGAAAATTAACTTTCATCAACGTGCACCACACTATTCTATTCCATAAATGCTACAGAGACTATTAAATTAATCAATTATGTAGCTTTGTATTTGGAAGGAAAAGATCTGTAACTGATGGGGAGTGTCACACTTAGTCTAAATTCATGGATTGGTTCGTTGAGCGGAGACTAGACTAAGTAAGACTTTTCCGTTTAGCATCGATTCCATTGGAAACTGACATTTTAATTTCTGCTCCGACTTTAATTATGAGACTTATGTGAGGAACTTTTGTTTGTTTAAATGTAAAGGTTTTATCTGTCACATCATGTATTCTACTTCTGTATTTACATATTACCACTAATAGTAATCGTGAATGGTGTGCTACATATTTACACAAACACAAGAAAGAGAGTAGTCTCCGCATCGTACGGAATGATTTTCAAGCCTGCGGTGTTCGTGGATTTATTTTATTTTGATTTTCCAGTATGCTGACATATTTTTATGCATCAACTGTGTTCCTCAGTCGCTATTTCAAATGCTCCAAAGGGAAGTTTTATCGGCCCTCTTTTCATTTTTTTTATACTTCTTGAACCTTTTACCTTCTTGAAACAATGCCACCCTTCGAGGCCTGAATCGATTCCTTTCATCACCGATTTCGATGTGTAGTTGCAATGGTTTTTTCGTCACTGCTCCATCATGGTGAAAGAAAGCATCGAGTCTGGCTTGAAATGCTGTGGGTATTATGTATGCGTACGCTGTTTTCGTTTCTTGCATTTTTTATGTTGATGACGTGTGATCCTGCAATTCACCTCTTCTTAAAGGATACTTGCTCTCCAGTTGAATCATTTTGCGTAAAAATACTTTGAGATGCTGAAAATGAATGATGCAGGCCTGGTCAGTAAGAACTAATATGTATATGTGTGATCACGTTGTATTTGGGGGTAATTAGATGTAGACGTTCGAAGGTGGATTTTTGTCATCAGTAATTGATTTCGAAATTACATCTACATCTACATCTACGTAATACCCTGCGAGCCACCACGAGGGTGTGTGGCAGGGGGTGAAGATCCCCAAACATGCACTATTGCCATGTAAGTAGGATATATAATGTAGACATGCTAGAAAATAGGGTCATAGTTTATTAGTTACTACAGTAGATTATTAGTTATTGAAAGTAATTGCAGTAGTTATTACAATAGAATATTAGTTACTACGGTATAGTACAGGTTAAAATCTACATAATAAGGAAGGGATTATTGGTAGTTATTACATGCATCATGCACTACAGACTATTCTAACTATGTTTCACCTACCTATCCCTTTTGCTACGTTGCCTATTGTTCTCTCTTATGGTACGCGGGAAAAATGACATTTTAAATCTATCGGTACGACAATCTATCTCTCTAATTTTGTTCATATGGTCAAACCTAGCGTAATACGCAGGGGTTCTTAATATATATCTAACGTCATCTGTGAACAAATCGGTTTCGAATTTACTTAAAAGGTTTAACCTAAATTTTAACCTGCGTTCTGATAATAATTCCCATCCTAGTTCTTCTATTAAACTCGTAACACTAATACAATTATCATAACGGCATTTAACAAACCTAGCAGATCTCCTTTGCACGCGCTCTAACTCTTTTATCATACCTTCCTCGTACGGATCCCATATACTAGTGGAATATATTTATTATTTTATATATATTACCGCGTGGAATATATTATAGCAAATATTTCTGTTATTGTGGAGTTCCTTGATTATTTGCAGTTTGCACTCATGGACAGATGGAGTAGTTTTTATAAAAAGTGTAGCGCGCTAACGGTCTAACGCTCCGCTTAATGAACTGAAAATTTAGGTAATCAACACTGAGAAACTCCTCTTGAGATCCACATTCTTGGCACTTGTGAGTATATGCATACCGTTTTTTCCGTACACAATTGCGGCCAGACACCTCTTTGGGATGCCTTATGAAATTCTTTTCGTCTTCTTCGCGAGGAGAGAGAGAGAGGGAGAGGTCGCAATATCTCCCCGTCATCCTCTCTCGGTGGCATTGTGCGTGCAACGGACACCACGGCCACATCCCCCTAAATAGCGCGGCCACGTACTGCGTAAGTCCCTCTGCCCCCGGGGAGTGCTAATGATTCAAAAGGAGAGAAATCATCCTCTCTCTCTTTCTCTCCAGCATTGGTGGGAGAGAGGGTGGTTGACTCTTCGAGAGAGTGTCCAGGGGGAAAAGAGTGTGGGAGAGAGAGGGACTCTCACTCCTTCTCCACATCCCTACACTCCTACACATGTGATTTACGACTCGGGACAAAGTCGCACGGTATGGGGTTCGTGAAGGGATTGGAAGGGAAAAGGGGGGTGGTGGCGTTATTCTTGAAGGGGAAGGTTAAAAGGGAAGGGAATAGGGTGGACTGCGTGCGTGGATGAGTCCCCTGTCCGTTAGGTTCCTTTTGTTTTTCCCAGGGACCACCCCTCTCCCACACTCACACATGCTGTCGCCCTTTCCCATTCCTCCACTCCTGGGAAGAAAATGAACGTGCGCTATTCCTCATGAGCTCTCCTCCTCCTAAGCCTTTTATACAACCCCTGCCCGAATCGTTCTTCCTCTTCTCTCCCTCTCCCTGTCCTTCCTCTCTTTTCTCCCTTCCCTTTAGCGAACCCCCTCCGTCCTCCTCCACTCTTCCGTTTTCTTCCACCATTCCTCTCCCCGACCCCACTCTGTTCCCGCCAACTCCTCGGGGTGGAGCCCAGCCGAGGACAGTGCCGGACAACGTAGGTGGTCCCGAAGGACGTGGTGGCGCAGTTCGCATCGGTAGATGATGATGGGGGTGCGCTGTGGGAGGAGTGAGACGAGGGAGGCTGGGGTGTGGGACGAGGCGCGGGGGGGAATGGCTGGGTGGGGAAGGAGGAGGATAGGGTTGAAATTGTCAGAAGGGAGAGGTGTTCACCTATGGTTCACATGGGTGCGGGTGTGATCCTCGCGGTTGTGTAGTACTTCCCTTCACTTCCTCCGTGTTTCCTTCTTCCAGCTTCCGTGCCCTCCCGTTTTCCGATGCGCATTCGGCTGTCGCCTAACGAATCACATTCTTTTTGCGAATTTGGAGAAAAATTTTCCATGCTTTCTGCTGCCATAACCTACACTCCGACCCGTTTATCGGAAGGTCATGGACCTGAATGCTACCGCAGGTATCCATGTGTTTTTTGTGTATGAAGTTTACTTTATTTTTCATACTATTTTCACTACACATTGGGGTTCTCAGATTCTCCGAAAGATGACACAGGTATTAAAAAAGTAGCTTAGTTCAAAGCTTTCAATATGAGTCTCTATTCCCAGCTTTGGAGGCAAATATCCATTAGGTTTCAGATTAGACGATATTATACTACTTCCGCAAAAAGAGAAACCGTGTCGTGGTATGTATAATAAATTAATAAGTATTATCAGTAGTCACTGCGTTTAAAATAAAAATACATAAGTAATATTGTATGACATTGTATTAAGTATTTTGTTCACAGATGACTTTAGATATATATTGAGATCCCCTGCGTATTATGCTAGGTTTGATCATATTAACAAGATTAGAGAGATAGATTGTCCTACTAATGGATTTAAAATGTCATTTTTCCCGCGTACCATGAGAGAGAACAATAGGCAGCGTAGCAAAGGGATAGGTAGGAGAAATATAGTTAGATTAGTTTGTAGTGCATGATGCATCTAATAACAACCAATAACCTCTTTCTTATTATGTTGATACTAACCATCTAGCTGCATGTGACCCTGTTATCTATCATATCTCCATTAAATATCCTAGTTGCATGTCAATAGTGCATGTTTGGTGATCTTCACCCCCTGCCACACACCCTCGTGGTGGCTCGCAGGGTATTACGTAGATATATGTCACATTTCCACGCAGATTTATTTGGAAACGGCCATGATACCAGAGCATGTCGAAATCATGGTCCATTCGGAATGAATTTGTGTAAAGGTAATGAGTGACTTAATTCGACATGTCTTTTTTGTTTAGACTGATCTTTCGTCAGTCGTCTTTTCCCGTCGGTAGTTACACTCCGTCGCGTCGTACCTGTGCTTGAGCTCTCTCCATGCGGAATTCGTGCAATGCAGCTTTTCCCTGTTCTGTCCGGCACACCGGGTGGCCCGTGTGCCCTATGGGATCCCGTTGGCTTTTCCTTGTCCCATGGGAGACCCAGCCACCAGCGTTTACACAACACCCTTAGTCGACGGACCTCTCCAACCTCTCAGCCTTGGGGTTGGCTGCTGCGCGCATTATACATCTAGCTGAACCGGCTCGCAAATGCGATTAAGGAAAAAAAACCTTAAGCGGTTTTTCGAAGTAGGCACTGGGGTGTGTAGGGAAACCACGAGTGTCATACACTGGTGGAAGGAACTACGTTTGTCACGTGACGTTTCTGGAGATATACGAGGAAGGTATGATTAAAGAATTAGAGCGTGTGCAAAGGAGATCCTCTAGGTTTGTTAAAGGCCGTAATGATAATTGTATAAGTGTTACGAGTTTAATAGAAGAACTAGGATGGGAATTACTATCAGAACGCAGGCTAAAATTTAGGTTAAACCTTTTAAGTAAATTCGAAACCGATTTGTTCACAGATGACGTTAGATATATATTGAGAACCCCTGCGTATTATGCTAGGTTTGATCATATTAACAAGATTAGAGAGATAGATTGTTGTACCGATAGATTTAAAATGTCATTTTTCCCGCCCTTCTCGTCAACTTCCATGGGAAATGAATTAACATAATTTTATGTAATACAGCCTTTCTTTCTTTTGTTCATTAAAATTAGAAATAATGTGCTAATGAACTAGAGACTTGTCGTAAAAAATATATTGAAAGGCCTATTTTTCATCGTCGAATTTTCTTTCCGTTTCGAAATATATATAGAGAATTGTACAGAATATTCCAAAATCGCCTATAATGTGCCACTTTATTTTTGCTAAGGGTCATCACACCTAACAATTGTCATTTTTGAAGAATGTCTGGGAATATAAGGGGAGCGCCCTAAAGTAATCAATGAAGAAATCAGTTTTATCACCCATTTAATTTCTTTTGCAATCATAAATTAAAATAAATCGTCGTATATAATTGAAACGAGTGTCGAAAGAGATTTTTTAAAGGAGAAATTTCGTATTCTATTAATTCTTATTTACCAAAAGCTGATATAGACACGCAAAATTTAAATCTTGCTAAAATATTATTAAAATGTTGTTTGGAAAGAAGTCCTTTAAAGAAGCTGTGTATCGTATTAGTGCAGTGTTAATTTTTTCCTTAGCATCAATGGCGGATGAGTGAACGAAGCGAGGGCAGTCTGGGTTCTCCATCTATAATTTTAAAGGTAATAATAACTACCGTGGTCCGTTTTCTCTTCTAATTAAGATCCCATTCATTTTTATTGTCTATTTGTATTCTTCTAACTACGGAAAGTTTGATTATATCTACTGCGGATTATCTGTACTACTAACTACGGAAAGTTTAGCATGTCCTCGCATTATTTATAATTCTCAAAATATTTTTGTGACTTATTGACTGAAGCCAAAATTGCGCATCGCTCACTTCATTCTGCTCCGTCGTAATTCACTCAGGGCGAGCCTGTTCGCCTGTTGCCAGTTATCACGCGTCCGACGTAAATGCTGTCGGAACTTAACGGTTCAGTTGGCAGCGAGCTTTTGTGACTCGACTATCGGTGAAGATTGGAAGTAATTTACGAAAGCCTTTCAGTCAAAACCTCATCTCCCTCAGTTGTTGTCCCCTCTTCAGTTATCGGATGCACTTTGGGTGGAAAGGGAACTTTTTGTGGACTCGCGAGCGAGCGGTTCGAGTTGTTGATCACGTATTGAAAGTGTATCTGTTTTTATCTGCGGGATTGGATCCGTCGGGGGGAGCTGCTGGTGGAAGCGAAGGAGTTTACCAGTGCCCTCGTTCTGCATGGGCGCACACCGGCCATCTTGCTGGATGACAACGTTTGAGGGCACTTGTTTTTCGGGGAGAAATCAGCCGTGGAGAAATTAGGCCGTTGAAAATCGTCTCCATAAACCGCATGTCTCGTGGGTATTACTTTCTGGAGCAGCAGGAGCGTCTATTGCCTATTTCTTTTCAAGTTCCCTTGTAACCTCAGCTTTGAAAAAAATGACGATGTTTTTTCTCTCAAGCTCCATACTTTTCCGACTTTTTGTGAAAGAACTTGTTCTCTGTGACCAGAGAAGTAAAGGTACAGGTATTGAATTTTTCCCGCACCCACTTACTTCAGCTTCAATGGAACTTCTTTCAGGTCGCCGCATTTGCTGTCAAAGGTTTACTGAGGTAATACTCAATAACTTAATGTGTACCACCGTATGTAATTGTAATCTTGTCAACTGGCATGTGACAAATGAAACGTTTCTCTATTTTTAAATTGGTAAACGAGCGAAAAATGATGTGAATAATTACATTTATTTTTGGTTATTCTTTTAGTAATTTGAATGGAAGATATAATTTTATTCGCTTACATTTAATTCATATACGTCGTAATAGCTTTAAACATAGCACATCGTCAATGGGCCCTTCGTGCTACGTCGAAACTTAGGTCTAGTGTGAAATAGGTATTTGTGAAATTACAAGTTACTCTTCTTAATCAAAATGCTGAGTAAATTCCATGAAGTCATGTCGGATAGAACGGATTATATTTTACAATCGTGAGATCTTTTATGGGGATGGGATATAAATCTTAATTTATTCTGCCAGGATCCTTGGCTTTAATAATTTTGGTAATTAAAAATTCTAAGTTGAGATGCGTAAAAATAATCGACGTATAATCCTCATGTCTTTTGTTGTTACATTCTTTCAGTATACTTATTATTGTATCAGCATGCGTGTAATTTTTTGAGAAAGCTAGTATCATGCATGTAAAGAAATAGAAAACAAAATTGGCGAAACCATATTATTGTACTTCTACAATTAATCTTGGTGGCATGACTTTTTTTTCATTTTCTGGTGTTCTTTGGCCTACGTGGTAGCATATAGTCGCGCCTCGTGATCCGTTAATTCAATTCGTAACATTAGATTGACAGCTTTTTTAGTTATGAAATAAATATATGAACGTAATTATGAACTAATTTTTTAGTTATAAATTCTTATATGAGAGTCTTATTTAGCTTTTTCCCTCGGCACTTCTATAAGATTTTACTTTCATAGATTCCGACTGCCCATGTACATTTCGGAAAATAAAATTTTAAAATATGTTGGTCCTCTTCATTGACCATTGGAGGTGATTTCTCGGTACGAGTTTTATGCCGGAGAATGTTTACCTTATACGCTCGAATGCCTGTGTTCGCTTTCGGGGTATAAACCCTATTGTTTTACCGTGCAACTCCCGAACCTTGCCTTGTTCGGAAGCCTGCATTTTTATTTATCGAGGCGAGAGCCTCATCCCGTCCCCCCCTACATCGAGATTTAAGCCGATTCGGTCGATATTCAATCAGTTTTTGCGTGAAAAATTGCATGCACGGAACACGATCGCAGTCCACGTTCCTGTCCCCGTCCGTGCCGTTGTGAGGGGGGAGGGGGAGAGTGTGAAGGGGGAGGCAGGGGCGGCGGGCATCCTCCCCCATTCTCCGCCCGCGTGCTCTGCGCGTATCAGAGCGCCCGAAAGAGATTGGTCCCCCCCCTTTCTCCCTCGTTTCCGCGCCACCGTGCAGAAATATCCATTAACCAGCGTCATTCAATGCACTTCGACGCGATTTAATGGAGAGTGCAGAGTTTAACAGGCCTTTAAACTTTCCCACTTCTCTCCCTCCCTCCCATCTTTCTGCCCACCTACCCACCGCCCTCTTATCTGTCGAAGCGTGAATTGTGGGAGCTGTTCCGCGTGTTTAAAACTCCCTCTCCGTCCTCCTCCTCCCCACTTTGCGTCGCTGCCTCCTCGACACCCCTTCCTCCTCCCAGATACGAGCGACGCCAACACTACGCCATCACCTCCACCACTTGACTGCCGCGCTCAAAACACACATAACACCGCCTATCCCGGTCCGCCGTGGTCCCTTACCCCCTCGCATGTGTGTGTTTTCTTTCCTTTTTTATTATTTACTCCTCCCCGCTCGAACCACCCCACCTAGGCGGTATCTTTCCGCCGGCGCCCACCCCTTCCACCCCGAATGGCCATCCCTCGGCGGGAGAAGAGAGCTTTATTGCCCTTATCCTGCTCCGATGTCGAAGTGGCAGGTACCCACGGGGGTGTGTGTGGTGGGAGAGGCGAATAGCGCGTCGTCGATGGCCCAATGGCGATCAAACACCTCCCATCTCTCCACTCTTCTCCTCTCTGTATGTTCTCCTCCCCCCTCCCTTAAAACCCCTTTGCCTCATTCACTCTTTTTCACTCTTTCCTCCCTCTCCCCGATTGACCCTGTTCTCAACGGGGTCAGTTATCTCGTCCGTGTCACAGCGCGGCCCACCCTTCCGCTCCGATCCGTCCCTCCGCCCGCCTCTATTCTCCCAGAAATGCTTTTCGCGTGCTCTTCAGGGTGTGGGTGGGCGTGCGTGAATGTGTATATAAACTCGCGCCCTCTTGCGGGTGATAGTAGGTATGGCGGGGGTGGCCTGACGTCAGCAATCTCCTCCTACACCACCTACTCCCTCTCGCGCCATCCATTGCAGGCATCGTCGTATCTCCCGTTTTTTTTCGACTTATTTTTTTATTCCCAACATGTTTATTGCCGCTGCCCCTTCGCTGTACGCATTCTTCTC